>CM052099.1:15342219-15383276 GCA_028453745.1 Agapostemon virescens
AATGTACTAGAATACACCATAGTGTACCAGAATATATAAGAATATACTAAAATGTACCAGAATATATGATTGCCGGTTATCCATATCGCTCGAAATGTCCTGTGACTTTTCGACAGAAAATCTGAAGAGAGCGCGATCGAGCTGCTTGCGACTCAAACGATTAAAATCACTGTTCGCGTCCTGACAACGGCCGGTGCTATCTTTTCGTTTGGGAGCGTATATTGTCAATTTGTCCGAATGCTTGACCATGGAAATTGTCGGTTATCCCGGTCAAAGTGTTTCACACCCTCTAGCCAGGCGCCAGGACTCCGACGCGCAGTTGATGCACGTCCCGTTCTAAAAGCACGATCGCGTATCGGTATTCGCCGTGTTCACGGCGAAGAAATCGCGCGATTATGCGGGGAACGTTCACCCGCGACTTCCTCCCCCGCATACCTGGCGTTTTTCCTCGTCGCAGCCGGGACTATCTCCGTGGAATTCGAGACGAGATTCGTGAGAAATAACGGGCCAATTCGATCGCTATTACGCGCGCATTCGTATTCGACGTTGCTTAATAGAATTTGCATTTGAAATGACGTGCAGGTTCTCGTACAACGTTGCATTTACGGCGCGACGCCGTTTTCATTAAGAATCGTCGAGCCGCGAAAGCAAAAACGAAAGAAAGCTTTCGTTTCCGAATCATTCGCTTTAGTCTTCCGTCTGTAAAACTGTCAATAAACTACGGCTCATCTTGCCAATGGAAATAAATCCAATATTCGGTTATTAAATCAGGAAACACTCTCCATATCGGAAACTTCGGTTCCTCAAGAAATTCTGAACATCAGATGAACATTTATTTTGTACGTTACTCCGATTTTACGCCGAGTCGGCATCGCGTAATGCGGTTATTTTCAAAATTTAGTAGATTGTGGCTTAAAATGTATCCTTACATTTTCTGAAACAATCGCGGAGAAAATAGTCATTTTGGCTGCCTCGTAAATATAGCTTTGTAAATTTATATCTGAAATTAAGTAAATATAGACTGCAAATTTATTTCCTAATTTATCATCGTGAATGAAACTGAAGCTGTAAACTTTTCAACATCCAGCTCATATATAACACAGATACATTGCAAAAATTCTCTCCACAATTTCTAACATTTCCCAAAATATTTATATATTATTTAACAATTCTTTTAATGTGTTGAAGACACTTCATGTATATATGTTTCAATTTTAAAAAAGTTTCTGCGGAGCTGAGTGGCGATAACACGTATAAGAAAAAGTTGCTCAGAATTATAATTTTGAGACGTCGCCTTTATTGTAAATAATTATCAAGAAATTGGAAATATTTAATTGCCCTGGCTCAGTTCCAAGAGTGTCAAACAATCTACCATTTTACACTAAAACTCCAACTGTATTATAATAAAAATAGTGCAACATCCAAATAAATTAAATTTTATCATTTTTACAATACACGCCAGCCAATTTTATATGTCTGGAGTGAAAAGCCGTCTAAAAAGCCAGAATAAAAATATAACAGTTTCGAAGCGCCGCGTGGATTTTCCTTATTACCGCGTCGATCTCTCGAAAAGTCGCTTTGACCGTGAGAGAGCATACATCGAACGTACACCGAAATGATTTCCGTCGTTGTCGTCGTCGTCTGTGGGAAAAGCAAACAGTGTCGAGGGTAGGCTCGTTGCCCCGACGAATTCGTGAAAAATGGACGATCGGCAGGCCGACACAACGAGAAGCCGGCGTCGCGGCTGCGAAAGAAAATAATCGCGAACCACCTTTGTGACTTCAGGAAATTGCGGAACCTTTGATGGATCTGAAGCAGGGAATGGAGACCCTCCGAGTGAATAAAACGTTCCGCGGGATTCTGAGCACGCTCCTTTCGATCGGGATATTCCTCAACGGAAATGAGGTAGGTATTGAATGCCAGCCAAATGATATCCGCTTAATCCGTCCGTCGGAGACGCCGTTCGCGCGGAATCGATATCCATCCGCGTCGATAATTTTCGTGTAACCGTTGCCCGATGATACGGAAAGAACGGACGGGAGAGAAAGGTAACGGACCGGGTCCGGGCACTCGGTCTCGGGACGGGTTCGGGACGGGTTCGGGCTCGCTTGGACGGCTGCCATGCTACCGAAATCGGCAACTCTTGATCTATCGCGTTTCCCTATTGTTCGATAATGACGAAACGTGGGCTAGACTTGTTTCGCTTTGCACGATTTGCGTTTGTGCGGTCTGCGCGGTTTGTGCGGTCTCGAACGCCATTTTGTTCTATTCGTCGCGCCGAGAGGAGCTCTTTGCGCTTAAGATGGCGCAGTTTGCGTTCCGATCAAGGTTACGTCACCTCTGTTTCATAGTTCTTTGCAGCGTTTTTAACCCTTTGCACTCGAATGGCGCCTCTAAGGAGCCACCAAAAATTACCATAATATTATTTAAGCGATTGTTACATTGCTACGTTCGCAGTTAAGAAATCGTTAAAAATTTCAGTGTTGTAAGTACGAGCAATACTAATTAATTTCATATGCAGGAAAGGAAAGTAACTATATACAATGGAGCTATTATAGATAAAAATATTATTTCGATTTTGGAATGGAACTGCCTCGAGCACAAAGGGTTAATACTTAACGAACGGGCCACGTAAATTTACGATTTTCCATTGTTTGATTTTTCCACTTTTGCTTGAATCTTTAGTGGGCTGCGTTAATTTTTAATTTTATACGCATTGTGTTATTTTTTCTTGGCACCATAAGTTACAGTGCTGTCTTTCCGTTGATATTTGTCAAATGATCCTTTGGCAGAAATGCCTATTTTTCAAGAGTTATGAGTAGAAATCGATTTATATAAATTCTTCTAAATTCTACTCAAAATGACTGGTTCCCAATGTTTCCGTTTACAATGATTGAAGTTGTAAAAAGTTTCGAATGAATTTCTTCATTGAAGCTGACATTACGGTAAAAATTGTACGAGACCCGAATGGATGCAATTTTGTTATTATTACAAAGCAATATACATCCATCGGATTTATTACTCGGTAGTTCTAGTGATAAGAAAAATCTCGAGGATCTGAATTATCGTGGAAATGTGTTGGAATATCTCGACAATAATTTTCGTAATGTTCATTTTAACAATGTTACCCAATTTTTATAACATCAGTCGACAAATACACGATAAATAGCGTATTTAAATAATCGTGTCAATGCTTGTTAAAATTACTAGAGCGCGGGAGCTCGGTTATTTCCGAAGAAAAAATCTTCACAATTTCGACGATTGCTAAGCAAATAAGCATAAGTAAAGAAAAATTGCTGTAATGTATTTCGGCGTCGCTGGAAATTACGCGTTGCCTGTGCAAGTACAGTTGACCAGCAGAATTAAGGGTGCTGTTCAAATGTGCAAGCAACATTAGTAACGAAAATTGTTGTTTAAACTGAACAAACGAAGTTCGGACTGACTCGGTGTGCAAATAGGTCAAATGGCTGTCCGTTGCAATCTGGACGATCTCGAATCACTCGAATGGTAGATTCGCACGAATGTTCCGTGCGATATTGTATATTCAGCTGATCCGCGACGCGAACGGTTGGTCGGGGCGATTCCTTTTCATTCGTCATTG
Source organism: Agapostemon virescens (assembly GCA_028453745.1). Classification (NCBI taxonomy): domain Eukaryota; kingdom Metazoa; phylum Arthropoda; class Insecta; order Hymenoptera; family Halictidae; genus Agapostemon; species Agapostemon virescens. Next base: position 15,345,821 of record CM052099.1, read on the forward strand.
TTCGCTTCCGTACGCATACATTAGCCGGTCGCGATTCTTTGGTGCCGCGCGACTAATCATTTCTTATCGCTCCTTCGCGTCGTTGTACGCCATGTTTTTACACGCCACGCTCATTTATCGAGGTTGCCGTGCGGCTCTCTGCGGCTGCGGTCGCTGCCGCAGGCGTTCGCAGCCTGACGTGGTCCCCGGCAAATTAGCAAAAACGGTCCCCAGGTTGAATAAAATTTGTTATTCAGCTCGTTAAATTTTCCTTTAGAATTTCACGCGAGACCTGCGCGCGCTCTGCGAGTCACTCTTCAATGTACCGGGTGGCACTCATCGAACGAGCTTGCGCTAACTCCTTACCAGGGGGTTGGAAACAGTTATTTCATTTCGGTTCTTGAAATAATGACGGAGAAGCGAAAGAATCTCATAACCGTTATAAGGTACATCTGTTCTGACTCTTATAGCTTTCGGTTACGGTTCTTCAGAGTCGATATTATATCGGTTCTGGTTTCCGGTTATGAACAACTGAAACCGACGTACCTTGCAGCGGTCGTGAAACTTCTTCCATTCTCCGTGACTGTCTCAGTTGGAACTGATATACAGTGTGTCTTCTTTGTTAAAATGGCGCACCGATCTTTCGAAAAATATTTGGTTGCATAAGTTATTCGATGTATTAGACATTATTTTACGAAGCTCGTACTCTATTTAATTTATACTCAAGTCTTGGTTGGTTGAACGGGTTGTAGATGTTTTTCGTCAGAGTCACTCTATATCAGATATATAAATATGAAACCGGAATTTATACAACTGTCTGCGAGTTTTTTCTCTTTTTGTAACGTTGAATCGTTGTACTTCTTCAAATGACCGGTCTGCAAGAAATATATGACACTTAGTAGTGTAAGAAGTGATAGCTCAAGTTTCTTTGTTGGCAGTTGTATTTGTTAAAAAATAACAATAGCGCTTAACTTCATTACTCTTCAACGGCCATTGTGACCGACACTTTTAATTATCTCGACCGCTCTGCTTTGTCCTCGACATTCGTCCACTGTTAAACCCAAAAAAAGTTTATTAGTTTTCTACAAATGGTAACAGAAAATCAATGCTCTCCGCAAATCGTCGTTTGCAGGCACAAAATTCGACATGTTCCACGCTATTAAAAGTTGTGAGTTGAAAATCTTTGTCAGACGTCGGAACAAGAAAAAATGGCGCCAATGAGGCGGTTTTGAGAACTACATTGGCAGCTAGCGCCGCGTATGGGCAAACTCCGGTTTCACGTTTCTAGATCTGATATAACTGGGAGATTTGAATTTGCAAGAAAAAAATTCGTTAATAACTTAAATCATAAAAGCTAAGAGGTTCGTCGGGCGGACAATTTGAACGGCGTCCCGAAGGACTGGGAATAGAAGCGGATATCGATTGCAGGTTTCCGGGAGAATTATGTTAGACGGGGAAAGTGGCCGGAAGCGTCCGGCTTGAGAAGCCTGGAGGGCCGAAGTTAGTCGGCACACGAGTTTCCGGGCGTCGCGTAACGCTGACACGTCCTCTCTCTCTGCCTTTTTCAGGTGAAGGGCTTTCAGCTGGAATACCTCGCCAAAGTACCTGAAGTGAAGGATACGGTTCACAAGCACTCGCTGCTTCATCACCTTTGCCACATGGTGATGGAGAAGTTTCCGGATTCTACAGATCTCTATTCGGAGGTGAGTGCCGCCGCTTTACTTCCGGATAAAACTTTAGTCTCACCCCTCCCGTGCCCCTTTTGCCACCGACCTACCCCCCACCCCCGACCCTTAACCCCTTTGCTCTTCCAAGGCTACGGGGGCGGAGCCTTTCCAATCGCCGCAAGACGGAATAACCGGGGCTACATTTGCGAAATCGCGACCAGAAGTTTGTGTCTCCGTCGGCGACCCAACTTCTTCCGGAAACTGTTTGAAACGCTGCTCCGTGAAATTGCGCACGCCGCGCGTTCCGCTAACCCCAGATCCCGTTTAATTGGAGGCCGCCGTGGAATCCTCGTGCGAATCGTTTTCAATTTGCCGCTGTTAAAGGGACCGCAACTGTTTAAACATTTCTGCTCGCCGGAATTCCATTGTTACTTTCCTTTGTGTTTTAAATTAATCATTGATTTTACGCGTGCATTCGAGAAATTGTTCACTTTAGAATTTCGTCGGAACAAATACAACCGTTCGTTACGACGTTCGCAAAGAAATTACGCGACGTCGTAAACGAGCGTCGTTTCGAAGCAAATTTAAAGCGCGGAGGTATCGCTAATATCGTACCTTAATAGGCGTTACCATTAATAAAAACAAGCTTTTGTTACTAAATAATATATAAACTTTGCAGAGCGAAAGCTTGCGATGCAATTTGCAGTTCGTTGTTGTAAACGGTGTCACAATAATCGGACGCTGGTACAATAATGACCCTGGTCTTACTTTAAAGACTTCTGCTTTTGCCAACCATTATTTATTTTTGCTACGACAATGTTACACAACGTGACAGGTGGAAAGCTGAAGACATTTCTCTCGGAAATGCTACAAATTAAACGGTATCTGAAAATACTGAAAAATCGTTTTCGTGGACAGAAAAAGAACTTCGTGTACGGTTTTGTTTAATCGTTTTGTTAAGCTTCAAATGGAAGGTGTACAGCCAACTTTGCAGTGACATAAGGTGCTTCTCACTGTTGTTCCATAAAACCGTGAAAACAAATTATATCTCTTTTTAAGAATCTACGAATAATAAAGAGTGTCTTCAGGTTTTCGTCAGCTACGTCAAGTAAATATACCTTATAGGAAAATAAATAATGGTGTGCAAAAGTAAGCTTTTTAAGCTCTAAAATAAGTTGAAATTCATTGCTATATAAATCTATATTATAATAAATCACGAGAATAAGAAATTTCATGTTCAAATATTTTTTAATACATTTTATACATAATATAATTAAACTCTCTTTAATTTAACATAAAATAAATTTTTACTGTACAAAGAAATTTTATTTCATTTTTATAAGACAATTTTTATGCTTTCGAGAAGATTTTGTGCAAAGGTATAATTTACCTTAGACTCACCCCTTTTCAAGAAAGTACATTAGGCATCCATCCGGTATAAAATGAGCTCTAAAATGTTTGTTTAAATAAAAACTTCAGAAGCAGCGCTATTAAATTGGAATCGATTGATGCGTCTGATTATGGCCAATCGAATCCATCTTCTTGTAGCTTATTTTTCCACGTAGAATCGCCTCGTGTCCGTTCATGCTACCCGTTCTAAGACAGCCCGGTATAGTTTTCTGTCGATTGTTTTGCAAAGATTATCGGGTAATCGACGATCGATGCGACTGTCTAGATCGGAGCCGTGACGAGAGCCTCGAAGATCGATTTTGACGAGCTGGCATCGAACATCGGCAAGCTGGAGAGCGAGTGTAAGGCATCCTGGGACCACCTAAAGCTGATCGCAAAACACGACGGTTCCACCATGATGAAAGTCAAGTAAGTACCTGTCGGAAACGTGTTTTCGATCCGCGTTGACTGCGCCACTCGATTTCTCGATTACCGGCCGAACACCTACGGCTTCGAGCTCCCTCTTTCTTGCGAACTTCCGCCACGAAATTCGAAAGAGATCGGAGAAATGTTCGATAAACTCGCGACAGACCTTTTTCCCACGAACGAAACTGGCACCGTTCCAAATTGCGTCACCATTAATTACTCGAAGCGTATTTCTTCGTTCCTTGGTCCAACTTCCTGCCCGGTCTCTTTAACTCCTTTTTTACCTCGTCCTTTTTCTATTTCACCTTATCCTGTTCCTCCGGCGAGTTTCGCGGTGGATCCACTGAACTCTTATCTGTTCATACTCGTCCTCTCCCCAGGCGTTATCTATGTAAGTTAGCTATATCGGATACTGTATCGCCTCTTCTTTTTCTCTGTTTTTCTCGGCTTCAGTTGTTAACCTTCGTGGCCCCAAAAATTCCTTATTGACTTCTACTAAGAATGCCCCTATTTAATATATTTTTTGTTATTATTTGCAAGCGATTTTATTTTCTTTCACTTGCAGAGGGTTGGAGTTGTCATCCTTGCGAAAACCGTGGCCCCAAAAATTCCTTACTGACTTTTACTAAAAATTGCCCCTATTTAATATCTTTTTGTTTTTATTATTTGCAAGAAATTTTATTTGCTTTCACTTGTAGAGGGTTGGAGTTGTTATCCTTGCGAAAACCGTGGCTCAAAAAATTCTTTTTGACTTTGACTAAGAATGCCGCTATAATATCTTCTTTTTTTTGTTCTTTGCAAGTGATTTTATTTTCTTTCACTTGCAGAGGGCCGGAATCGTTCCACTTAAAATTTGAATTTTCATTATTACACGTACAAAGGGTATAGCCGGATGAGGTGGTCAAAGTTGCTCTTGAGTTGAATTTTTTGACAGTCATTTTTTGGCGTCTGTCGGTATGGCATTATGAAAAGATATATTGGGCAAAATCTCAAGCCCGTATCTCAATCGGGAGGGTAGTTATGGGGTGAAAACGAAAAAAACGATTTTTGGCCTATTTTCCTATATTAACGATGTTTAAAAATTGTAATAAAAATCTAAGTCATGTAACAAACCTAAACACATACTCTGCAGTTCGTTTCAGATTTTTAAATTGAAAAACCTGCTTGTAGAAAATCGAAAATGTACATATTTTACATAGAAGCTTACACAGGATGTCTCAAAACTGTTTAGGGTCTTCGAAAATATTCTTAGGGTTGTTATAAGAAACTTTTACTTTACGTTTTGAATGTTCATAAATTAGAAACATATTTTTACGTGACTACATCGTCGGTCGTGAGCAAGAATATATTTAAATCGAAAAGTTTAAATATGTTTTTGTAGCACGAGTAAATAAATGAAACCCCCGAGGAGTTAAATCGAATTCGTTGATTTATAGAAGTAAACTAATGCACGTTTATAACTGCGATATAACATAACGTGAACATTTTTCTAGAATATCTTGTTGCACTGTGTACTCACGCTTTACCGCCTGTATTTCATTTCGTTACAACTTTTAATTGATTCACGTTACACAAAAAAGAACACGTTTGCAAATATCGTTGCATAGGATGGCTATAAATTTCGTACGAGTTTCAGTTACAAAAAAATATTTTCAACAATGCTAGAGAAATTTAATATATTCTAAACATCGATGTATAGTGAAGCAATACATCTCAGACTTGTTTTACTTATAAATAAATATTTCCAAACATGTTACAAACATTTCAATTTGTAACATTATCAAACAGCCAAAATATTCTCATCCAATATGATGTAAAATCATCTTTGTTAAAAATTCATTTAGAGAAACAATAAATGTCATACTAGTTTCATTTATAAATAAATATTTCTAAACATGTTACAGACATTCAAATTTGTAACATTATCAAACAGCCAAAGTATTCTCACCCAATATGATGTAAAATCATCTTTGTTAAAAATTAATTTAGATTGTTACACAATGTTTCTTCACGGTGTCGCAACAATTTAAATATTAACAATTCTTCGTCCACAATTTAGCGAACCTTTAATTTTGCAGCTCTGTGAATCTTAGCTCGAAGAATTTGCAAAACGCATGCGTAAAAATATTCCTGTTCATCTGGTTACATTCTCCAATTAAAATGTCTTTTCTGTGTCATACATAAACTTGTGAAAATATTTCAACATTTACATATTAAAACGACGAGAGTTACGACTTTCGTAGCAGACTATTGTAGAGTTTCTGGTCGATCTTGATAATCATGAAAACAATCATCGAAATCATCTATCCCCGATCGGTCTCGCCGTGAATCCTCCTCGGCATCCATTGTGCGAGGCGGACAACGGAAGAAATGGATTTTCAATCGGCAATTAGTCCGAATGTTCTCGGTATTGTTCCTGGCAGCTCTTGGCTATCGTTAAGGTCGCCCGTTTACGAGCTCCTTTGTTCCCGAAGCATGCGTTAGGACGCGTTCAATCGTATTTACAGTTTGCCGTGAACGGGGGAACAATGGCGGTGCCGGGGACCTGACAAATCTCGTACTTAATTGCGGCCGGAGAGGGAGGCGCGTAAGTAGCAGTTGCTCGTGTAACGCATCATATCCTGTCGAGGGCTGATGCACCGCTAAAGTAAATGTTGCTAACACGGAACACCTGATTCTAACAGCATCCTGCAAGTACAAGGCTGTTAACTCTTTGCACACCAAGCAATTTTAATTCGAAAATCAACATGTTCTTTTCACCTCGACTAGTTGAATTATAAATGGTTCGTTTACTTTCGTGCATATAAAATTTATTACTATTATTCGTACGTACAACACTTCAATTTTTACCGATTTCTTAATTGCAAATGCAACGATGTAAAAGTTATTCTGGATAATAGCGTGTACAATTTTTAGTGTCCCTTGAGAAGAGCCACTATATAATAATACAATTGAGTATGGCACGTCGTAATACGTCGTTCAGAGAGATGGTATCCGCGATAGCCACTATAGTGGCGCGTCGTACAAGAAGATGGCGCATAGTGCCTAAGAGGGTAAGGCTTAATATTTTGTGGCTCCTCCTTTACATTTAATAACAGCCATCGCTCCCTATGGCAAAGATTTATAGAGTTTTTAATAATTTTCTTTAATAATAATCGTTCAGAGAGATGGCATCCGCGAAAGCCACTATAGTGGCGCGTCGTACAAGAAGATGGCGTCTACGAAAGCCACTCTAGTGGCGCATAGTGCCTAAGAGGTTATTATCAAAATTTTTCGAACGGAAGCGAGCAAACCATCTGCGTGCTGTTGCATTCAATAAAGCATCTTGATCGTAAATACCACAAATTTTCTTCCAGGGTTTGTACAGCGATTTTGCCTTTTTCATAGTAAAATTGCAAAGCATAGCGAATTTTATCAGAAATTTCACTCATTTTCACGCTAATATTACTTTCGGACACGATCGACGAAATACAAAACTCTCTGCATGAAAATTGAAGACTGAAATGTCACCTCTCGGATGCGCGTCAGTATCACGTAAATCTGATTAGTGTTGCCCGATATACACCGAACAACACCTAGTGACAAAAATCGATACTTTTCCGAATATCCAATATTTATAAAGCACTAGGATTGAAATATAGGGGTAAAAATCAACCAGTACAAACCACTCTACTTTTTTTCCTTGTAAAGAGGGTTTCCAAAAGTAGCTTTATTGAATTAGAATATCTGTGAAACACTATGTTTCCTTCGCGTCACTTTCTTCTATTACCAACCTACAATGATAGACAATTTTAACAATTTTATTAACCCTTAGCACTCCAATGGCGCTTCCGAGGCGACACTAAATATTGTCATACTATTATTAAAAATGATTTTGCACGAGAGTATTTGCATTTTAAAAATCGACCAAAGTTTAAATACTGCAGTACGAGTAATAGTAACAAACTTTATACTCACGAAAGAAAACGAACCACAAGCAAGGCAACTATGCTACATCAAAAAGTGTCTCGGTTTTGAAATTACAATTTCTTCGAGTGCTGAGGGTGAAAATTTATTTTGCAAATCAGTGTTCGATATAAAATATCCATCATAAATTACGTGATATTTTCAGCTTACATAATTGTCCATCCCAGCAAACAATTCGAAATTCAGTTAATCAATTTAACAAAACTGGATCTGTCGGTAATGCACCAAAGTCTGGCAGACCGCAAACAGTTCGTTCAAATGAAAATTTTCTAATGAAAATCATTGCTGCTGATCGTGAAAATGTTGCAATACCTAAGAGATTGAAAGGATATATTTTTCCTTAGCAAGATTGTCATACGTGGTTTTATTTTTAAGTTATTAACAAAACACAGGAACCAATCGGAGCTACCTTGAACGAATTCCGGCTCTGCGACAGATCGCATTTTGCGCACTGTTCACATTGACCGGAAACAAGATGCGTTCGCTGCAGAGATGCTCCGATTGGTCCATAGTTTCGATGGACTTACGATTTGCAAACGGAGCAATAAATTACCAAAGGAAAACGTTTCTCAAAATCATCCCAGTAACTCTCACATTTTTGGGACACCCGGTATTTTATTGAACAGCGAAAAGGCTCGTCAATATAGTCGGTGCCTCGCGTGCTCATGCTAATTAACTGTAACGGAGCGTCCTAAATGCTGGTCTGGGTTAATTCGTTTTTGTCCCGGTGCTCGTTCCATCCGGCTCGATAGTCTTCCTGGACCCCCGACTATACCCGCACCAGCTGTTTGCCCAACGTAATGGGGATTTTTTTGTTTTCGGCCAGAAGAATTCGTCACGGTTGATCGACCGCGTCTTTATTTTATAATTACTCGTTAGCCGAGCAATATTTTACGACCAACCATTTTCAACCGTGTTTTAAAGATACGCGTGCATGCATATCGGCCGAAGATGGGTTTACAGCCACTTACTCGCTGGCTGACCGGTAATTCGCTGTTCTCGAGGAAGTGGGAAGCTGCAAACCATACTTTCGAATTGTTAACCCTTTGCAATCGAAGCTTACCTTCGTAAACCAAATCTTTTCAATTTTCTGGTCTCGAAAATTTCACTTTACGCGATTCATTTCGTCTTTTGCATATTCAAGTTTTTACTATTATTCGTTTTTACAATAGTGGAACTGTTATCACTTTCCTAGATACAAGCATAGGTGACCCAGTGACCCTTTTAATGGTGACTCTAGTGCACCAGTAAAATTTGCAACGCCATTATTTGAAATAACTTTTACATCACTATGCTTGCATCTAGGAAAGTGATAACAGTTTCACTGTTGTAAAAACGAATAATAGTAAAATATGTACATTTTTAATATATTTACTTAATAGTATATTTAATAGTGATGCAAGCATAGTGATGTGAAAGTTATTTCAAATAATGGTTTTGCAATTTTTACTAGTGCCCCAGAGTCGCCACTAAAAATTGCCACACCATCATGTATAATGGTATAATGATTCAACTGCTGTATATTTAAGTGCAATCAAAATTTAATTGTTGTAAGAACGAGTAATAGCAAAAGAACTTATATCCATAAGATAAAATAGATCAGGCAGAATGGAAATATTCTAGGTTAGCTCCTCTGTCAAGGAACTGAATCCCCAAATTTTGGCAGCGTGAATTACGAAAATGTAATATTTATACTTCATACGTGCAAATATTGTTTGTAGAAGAGAAACTTGTTTCTACATTTTTCATAATGATTTATATCGATGTTATTCGTATAATTTGCCACAAATATTAAAATACAATGGGCATTTACTTTATTCTTTCTTTATCTCGTAATATGCTGCTTTTTGAATTTTCTAAATATCATTCTTAGATTTTTATGAGTTTCTTCCTAAACCTTAGCAAATTCGTTAAATTGGCCCGGTTTTCTTCGCACAGGTATAATATTTTCGTTCGGCACTAAAAGGATTAATCATTTCCAAATACATTTTGTTGTTCATTTTTCCTATTATAAATTTGATTTCCATTTTACCACAATATTTCATAAATTGTATACACAGACATGCTCTGAGTAATCGGTAAAAGAAAATACGTATATTAATCAGCTTTTAACCCTTACCACTCCGATGGCTCCTCTGAGGCGACGCTAAAAATTGTCAGACTATTATTCAAAACAATTTTTACACTACAATGTTTCTATTGAAAAAGATAGTCAAAATTGAATTACACCTACAATGGAATAATTCAAGGACATAAAATTGTCTCGTGTTAGGAATTAAAATTACTTGGAGTGCAAAGGGTTAACACAAAATATAAGAAAATATAAGGTGTGCTGTCTTTTTATACCAAATTGTATAAACCTAGTCAATCTAAATAATCTTTCGGTGATAAGACGTTGCGAACTGTGTAATCGAGTCAGCTGACTCCGTACTCCGAGTTTCCACATAACCGTATTTTCCATCACTCATCAAAGGTGTTAATGGCAGCCGACGCGCTTACAAAACGCAACGAGCACGTTGCAATAAAACTGACAACATCGATAACGCCAATAAAAATTCGAACCCTCCTCTTTTCGGTCGAACTTCCATCCCCTCGAATGCAATTCACGCGCTCGCAGCTCAACGATCATCACAAATCGCGCTCGAACACGATATCCCCGAAAGAAACCTCTATCGTTCACGCGGCCGCCGAAAGAAACGCGGTTTCCGTAAAAATCTGTGCGCTTTTCGAACAAACAATTGTCGCCATGTTTCCGAACACCGCGTCCGGGATCCATGTAAAACGGGGACGCTAAAGAGTCAGGACAAACGAAGCTTGAATTTTAAACGATCCGCGCACGCGCACGCGGTAAAAAAAGAAGCGAACGCCCGAGCAGAAAACGTTTGAAAAACAAAAAAAAAAGATAAAAACGAGCTATCCACCGAATAGGCACAGTTTGTTAGCAGGATTTATTTCATTTTTTTTTTTTTTTCGAAAGACAAAAAGCAATGGTTTTAACAACAGGGGTGTGTGTGTATGTGTGTGGATCCCGTTTCTATCTCTAACACACTCTCTCTCTCTCTCTCTGTGTGTTCATTCAGAATGTCGGACTTCCTGGCGGACTGCGCGGAGAGGATAATCGTGCTGGGTATCGTGCACAGGCGGATCATAAATCGATTCCATAAATTCATCCTCTGGCTGGGCACCCCGTTGCACAGGGTGCAGGACACCAAACCGAACGAGTTCTGCCGTATCGTGTCCGAATTCGCGTTGGAGTACAGAACGACCCGTGAAAGGGTGATACAGCAGCTCGAGAAAAAAGCCAATCACCGTGAAAGAAATAAGACCAGGGGGAAGATGATCACAGAGGTGAGTTACACGCCAGGTCTCATATTTTTCTTCGGTCCCGTGGCCGCTGAAAATCTTTCGGAGCCACCGGCCTCCGCTCTCATCAAATACAGTTATCGGAGCGTGAAGGGCATTATGGTTGGTTCTTCCTTCTTCTCCTCCCCGCAAACCTTGTCTCCCTTTCTCGCTCCTCGGCTATAGTTTCTTCCTCTACTGTTTCTCCTCCATCCCCGTCCCCGCCGGTTAAACCTCTCTGTCCCGTCGCCTCACCCTCCGGCTAGGGGAATAAATTGCTTTTTTGCCGCGGGGAGAATCAATTTCTTTTCTTGCCTACCGTTGCATTAATATCCCGCTTGTCTCCGTTTTCATTTCTGCAATATCGTCGAATACGCGGTCGCATCTGTGAACCCGATGTCTCCTCTGATCATTACAGGTTGGCAAGTTCAGGACGAAAGAGGATCGCGCGGATGCGGAGCTCAGGCAACTGCTCGGAAGCGATATCTCCGACGTCGAGAGTATTCACGGTACCCTGCCTTGGAGGAGACAGAAGAAAGATGGTGAGTACTTTTGTTTTCTTACGGAGAGACCCCGCTGTAAGGCAAATGGCCTACCTACCGGGGCAAACCTTGCGAAAAACCAATTGTTCCGATAAGGGACAATCGCTGGACCCGCCGCCGATCTTCCTGCATAATGCAACCGACCCCCTTAACCTCTTGCACTCGAAGCAATTCTACATTCTCAAATTAAGACATTCGTTTCTACCTCGAACTATTTTAGTCTGTCGAACCTTTTTCTACATTTTCTAGCTCTTTTCTCGTTAAACCGACGAAATTTTAGCAATTTATGGAATACGAACGCTGTTCTGAAAAATTTTATCGTAATTTTTACTGCCGCCTCGGAATCGCCGTTCAAAAGGTTGACTTGTTGCACTAGAAATTATTGTCGTTCATCCTGCTGCAGATACAGTGGCCGGAATTCTTGTTCGGATGCTCTTTATAGTGAAATAGCTTTTTTTCGAATTGAATCAAGCGATTCGAGTTCTCCTAACATTAACTATATTGCGATTGTTGGCATTAAGCATCGATTTATTATCGTGGAAGTTGACCAGATTTTAGCATGAGGTGGTAGCTTCATTATATAGTAACTAACAATTCTCTTTAACAACATTGATCACTTCTGTAAATGAAATAAATGAAACTTATCTGAAGTACATAAAATTCGCTTGGCATTCAACGTGTTAAATGGCTCATATGTGCCCATAATTATGAAAGTTGTCTAAGTCATATATTTCTTGTTTCGAGATATTTAATGAATTGCATTTGAATAAATTAAAAAATATTTTTACATTATGCGACATTTTAATTTGTAATTTTATTAGTCTTGATTAATGGAAATTTATTATGAATATGAAATTTCGTGTGAATTTCATACGAAAATGTTGTTTTTAAAGTTTGAACTGACTTAGACCATTTTCAAAATTAACTGAATGTCCTGTAAATGACTTAAAGCAATAAAGAACTATGAGTTTTATTTGAAACAATAACTTTAATGAAATTATAGTAATTAGTTATTATACTACTAATTATAGTAGTATAGTAGTTATATCCTCCATATACAGAGGACCACGCGCCATTATCAAGCTATTTTTATTATAACTTCTTTAAATTTTTGACTTAGACCACTTTCATAATTGACACTAAATGAATTCCATATAATGTTGCAATTACCAACCACTATCTAATGGTTCATTTTTGACGATATCGTAAAAATTACATTGAATAAATTTAGTTTAAAATAATGTGCTGTGAAATAACTGATAAACTCATTCCTTTAACTTTTTGACTTAGACCGCTTTCATAATTAACAGTAAATGAATTCCATATAATGTTGAAATTACAACCACTATATAATGGTTCATTTTTGACGATATCGTAAAAATTACATTGAATAAATTTAGTTTAAAATAATGTGGTGTGAAATAACTGATAAACTCATTCTTTTTAATTTTGACTTAGACCACTTTCATAATTATGGTCGCAAATAGCCAGTTTAATATTTTTTATTTTGTAATTATTAACATTAATACATTAGAATAAAACTGTAGCAGGTGTACCAAAAATTTTAGTCTTTAGTGTAATAATGTTGGAGGATTCCGCGGATGTGTGCGGAAGCTGATCAGCTTCGAATCTCGAGAGCGATGCCTCCCCTTTTCCCTAAGATCCTCCGATCGAGGACTCGTTCAGAATGGGGTTGAAAAGCGACGAAAGCGCAACGAAGTGACAGAGAAAAACTGCTGAAGAGGGCTCTAGGATGCCGTTCCCGAAAATGCGACGGAACTAGTGACGACGTGTATTGATGGCGCTGAGGCCAAACACACAAAACAGACGGTGACAACGCTGTGACGGACATTCAAGGGTGAATGTCGTTGCAGCATGGCAGAGTGTACCAAAATACGCACGGAAATTAAGAACAATACAGAGCTCCGTGGAAGAATGCGGAAGTGCCCTCTTTTTTCAAATTCTACACTAAAATAAAGTGTAAGCGTGAAAAATAATAGTCTACAGACACATATGAAGACATTTGAAAAGTACAAGCTGATAATGAAGAAGATCTGAACGAAAGCGCACCGGACACCGCCATTAATCTCTTAGGCACGGCAGAGCACATTGGAATGAAGTTTTTGATAATTAAATTATAATTCTTCTCAAAACTTTGACTGCCATGTCACCCATATACAGGTGACAGATTTATTTGTCCATGTTTAAAAATAAATTTGTACACTAATATATTCGTTGCACTCAATTTAGTTCATATCTAGAGACTACAAGAAGTTTAAAGGCTAACTATGTGTCAGACATTGTAAGTTTTCAATTGTTGTTGCATTAAATAAATCACTTTGATTTTGTGGAATTTTCAAGGCTGTACTTTGGCCAGTTAAAGTGATGCATATACTTTAACTTTAATAATTTTGGAATGAGGTTTTTAATCATTAAATTGTAATTTTTCTAAAAGATATGATGCATGTATTTTATCATTAATAATTTACTGTAATAATTAATAATAGAATTGAGTGTGCTCAAGCCACTATAATGGCGCGTCGTACAAGAAGATGACATCCGCGGAAGCCACTGTAGTGGCGCATCGTGCTTAGCTCGAAACGCATTTGAATACGATACTTCGCATTCGATGGAAACATTTGCGGGACATTCCGACGCGGTTTTTCCTCGATTCGATCCTCGTCGATCCATTCTTCGGCTTTTCCACCATCGTCGTTATATTAAACGAAAATAATGGGCGACGCGTAACCGGTCAGCCGAGCGTCGGGACGCAATTTGCAACATAAATCCCTTTTCCGTGGGTCGCGTGCATTGATCGTGGCATTCTAATATCCTGTTCTCGACAAGTTTCATATTTCTACATTACGCGACGTCTGGTTTCGCGAAACCGTGGAACAGAGAGAACAAACGCAATAATTCCGACGCCCGATGGAAGGGCAGAGATTGTCTTTTTTAACATTGCTTTTAACAACATTTCTCCCCAGGATTTTCCCGAAACGATCTATCCATATTTTTTTTTACTCGTAAACAGCTTGAATTTATACATTGATTTGTAATCGAGCCAAAAAATATTTTACGCATTCATTGCAAATATTAATTAGGTCCGAAACTGCAATAACTTTGGAAGAAACGAACGATGGTTTTATTCTACTCTCGAATTATTAGAATATAGTTTTATCTAACGTCTAATAATTGATTTTTACTGTGCATAGAGATCCACAGTCTAATAACAAAACTATACAAAAAATTACTAAACATTATAATAATAAATTCTTGCTATTTTTATGAAATAACGTAACCATACCAGGTCTGTAAATATAAATATGATTTCTGTTACCATTTGAAGAAACGATGGTTTTATTCTATTCTCGAATTATTAAAATACAAATTTATCTAACGTCTAATAATTGATTTTTACTGTGCATGAAGATCCACAGTCTAATAACAAAACTATACAAAAAATTACTAAACATTGTAATAATAAATTCTTGCTATTTTTATGAAATAACGTAACCATACCAGGTCTGTAAATATAAATATGATTTCTGTTACCATTTGAAGAAAATTGCTGCAGAATCGCATCGAATGCTTGTCGATTATTTATGTGGAAGGACTCGCAGTTGTACAATGAGAATTAACTAGTCAAGGGCGGCATCTCTTTAGGTATATCATTTTCATACAGCAAACGTGTATTTTCTATACAAAAATTCCAGTTTTATATTTACATACTAACGTAACATGCGAATGAAGAGCGTTTGGACCGGATAATAATTATTTAGAGCAGTTTTGTAGAATGGTATAAGCTTAATGTGTGTCTTCTCGGGTTTAACAATAGACGAATATTCGATTGACAAAGCAGAACGGTCGAGATAGTTGAAAACGCCAACAAAAATCACCACTTAAGCTGTATCACTTCTTACACAACGTACTAATACAAAAAAATCGAATAAATTTCCCTTATTTTTTTAACTATTCGAGGGCAGGTCATTCTTTAAACTTGCTCATTGCTACAAGCTATTTTGGAAGAACCCGGTGTAATTTCAATAAAACATTCGCGCAGTTCTTTTCGCAAAGATTAAAGTCCGCATTTCGCATCACGGTGTTTCCAAGATATACAGCGGCCGAGAAAAGAATTTTTAGTACCGCGAGCTCCGCAGGGTTAGAAGGGTGAGCCTCCGTGAAATCCCCACTCCTGAAGATAAGAACAAAGTGCGAAAATTTCTTCTCGTTCCCATAACGTTCTAGCCGGTGGCGGTGCGAGATAAATGCCCTCCTTAAGCAAACGCTCTCGAGCCAAGAAAGATACCCGTGGATAGCGCGGAGTCATTCGACGGCGTTACCAGAAAATGAAAAGTAATGACGTCGAGATTTCGGGAGGCATCGGGGGTGACCTCGTTTCCTTGGTTTGCGGTAAACGCACAGATCGAGTTTAGCGCACACCCAATACCCTCTGGCTCTCTGAGGGTGGTGGTTCTCTTTTTCGTGGCTCTCCGGTTGCCATGACTCCATTCTTCGATTTTTCTTTGCTCGCGGCTCTGCCTCATATAATTTGATTCTTC
Source organism: Agapostemon virescens (assembly GCA_028453745.1). NCBI lineage: Eukaryota > Metazoa > Arthropoda > Insecta > Hymenoptera > Halictidae > Agapostemon > Agapostemon virescens. The sequence goes on from CM052099.1 coordinate 15,361,691, forward strand.
AAGATGTTGCGGACTTTATCGTTTATTGGTGTACAGCATGTTCTTCGATCGAAGAACCTGCTTTCCAAACTGTGGCTGGCAACATAAGTATCCGGGACACAAATGCACTGATATTATATCTCTCAACGTATTTTTAATCCCACGAATCTCCACGCTAGATTTGAAATAACATTTGATCCAACAACCTTTTATAATAACGGATAATTATTTAACCCCTTGACCTACGATTTATTTTCTGTGACTAGATTTTCTTTATCCAGAAAAGGCTATGGCCGGGTTTGGGAGTGATTTTCCACCCCCGACGGTATTTTAATGGAGCTTGGAATATGCGATTACCGTATCTCATCTGTAAGGGTAGTTATTGAGAGAAATAGAAAAACCAGTTCTTGACACATTTTCCCTATTTATTAATTAACTAATTAATTAAAAATTATGAAAAAATTCTTACACATTTTGGATACTAAGCCACACGTTAGGTATTATTTTCAGATTTTTCCGTTGCAAATTCTTGTTGTAAACAACCAAAAGCACGAAATATGCAGATTTCATATATCGCAATCTTAAGTTGAACATCGCAGATTTAATTTAATAATGAGATATTATTGTAAGTATTATGCTCAATTTTTTTTAAATTCTTGAGAGTGGTGGGGTATAGTTAAAAAAATAAAAATCACTTTTTTCGGCGTTTTTTTCCGTTACCGATCAGAGAGAATGTTATTTCGACTTAAAGAAAATTAAGGAAACACATGGTTAAAAGATTATGTTTGAAATCTTGATCACGAGTCTGGCTGGTTGTTGTAAGGCAAGGGGTTAATAGACCTTCCCTAAATCTTGTTCAATAATTTTTTCACAATGAAAAAGTTAATATTACTATTTTTCTCACTGTATTTAAAATTTTATTCGATTTAGTAACCTTTCATAGTACGTTGCTGTCACACTTTTAGAAAAGAAATTATACTAAAAGTAATGCAGATATCTTTAAATAACGATTTTATTTAACGATGCTCTCTTATCTTCTCTCAATTCTTCCGTATCCAAGAAATCAACAATTTCTGTGAATCCAAAGAAACGAAGTCGCATTCCATTTAATAAGACGCTCCATCTACGAGTACCGTTAGCCAAACAAATAATAATTTCACGCGTGTTAGGCGAGTCGCTTTAATTTCTAAGCGAGAAACGACTACTAGCATTAACCTGGCAGCTAATGTTCCCTCACACTGCCATTAAACTACAGAATCCGTTGCAAAACCAGGCGCGTGAATTATGAAACAAATTGTAGCAACAACGGAATCGCGACTGTCGTGAACAAATCGAAAAAACAATTGTTCGCATTTGTTATACCGGAAGAGAGGAAGAGAGAGAACGAGAAAGAGAGAGAGAGAGAGAGAGAGAAGCAATCTTAGCGAACCTTTCCCGGCAAGACAGCGTTCCGACGTTACAGTGGCACGCTCTGCCATAACTTCTGACATTTCATCGTCGGAATTAGCTATCAGCGGACACCAGGCGATGATCGCTGTAAAACTCCGGACAATGTTTGAAACTGATAGTGTAAAGGTCACGCGAGACCGTCTCGGATTATGCTTGCGAAGGGGCTGGCAAGATTTTACCCTTTTGGACATAAGATAGAGCGGTCGCTAAAAGTGACAGTATCAGTAAACTCGTAAATGATTCATAGTTGTGCTTGATGAAACCGATTACCTAACAGTTTATAGAAAATGGTTGTAGCGTCTCTCAGTGTCCAGCAATAATAGAGGACCGCTGAGTTTATTTTCCCAAATTGGGGTGAAAACGACGACAGTAGGTGCTGCATAAAAATAAAGAATTTTAATTTTTAATAATTTTTAGCTTTTAATAAAAGTAAAAGACTAAGTACGTATTGGAATATAGGTAAAATTTATATATTTTAATAGCTTCTCAGAAGTCCCAGGTTCAATCGATCCTTCATTTTAAAGAAATAATAGATTAATTTAATAAATTATTAAATTTATGAAATAAATTCCAACAGTACAAAATGAACAAGATGTATCCGTTCAGTGGGCGTTTTCTCTACGACACCCAATCACTAAATTTTAAATACCCGCCCTCCGAAGTCAGCGAAGTAAGGGGAGGTTAAGACCAGAGGGTGCATCGCCTGGGGCACAAGAATTTTATGGTGCGACCATTACTACAAAACTCGGAGGACTCTTGACCAAGTTAGAAACTCGTCGCTGTCTCTTTAAGCCCTCCAATTGACTAAGCGTCATACTCCCTTTATTCGCACCTTTCACCCTTACTACGGCCCTTCTACCTGAAAAATGCCAACAGTTTAAAAAATCACTGTTCGCCTCTTAACCCTTCGCACTGCAAGCAATTTTAATTCCTGAGACATTTCTTGGTCCTAAAATAATTCCATTGTAGATCATTTCCTTTCGTGCATATCAAACTTGTTACTATGGATCGTACATGTAACATTCCAAATTTTATTTACCTCTCAGATGCAAACATTGTAATGTAAAAATTGCTTTGAATAATAGTCTGACAATTTTTAGTGTCACCTCAGAGGAGCCATTGGGGTGGATTAACACAACTACTTGGAACCTTCTTATAATTTGCTAAATGGAGGTTTATTTGAAAAAGTGTAAGCAATTATAATTGCTGAATAATTATCTGATAATTATAATATAATAATCTGATAACTTCTGATAATTATCAGAAGTAGCTTATTTGCTTCGACGAATAGAAGACTCCGTTAGAAAATGTTCGCGACGAATGTAACAATTTGAACCGTGGCCCAAAGTCGAATTGTTACTCCGGTATGAGAAAAGGTAAGGGGTCAAAACCGCCAAGCGGCAACCCCCTCTTTACGGCTCGTAAACTTGCGTTGGTCTTGTGCATTACCGTCGCTGCAGCCGTCGTAACTTTTCCTCCCCTTTTATTCCTATATATGCTCCCCTATAAAATACCTAAACGGTCCGCCTAAGTCGTCCGAGTGGAAACGGGAGAACCAGCAGCAGAGACCCCCGTCAACCCCCTTCTCGCCGTTTCTGAAGCACCTGGAAAAACAGAGTTCCGTGCGGATTCCGCGGCGGGTCTCGGTGTCGCAAGGATCACAATTTGCCGCGGCAGATTCCCTACGAACCTGGGATTCTTTTCTGCCCTTTATTGCATTCATATCCGTGACCACCCGCAGACGGTTTGTATCCGCCGGCGAGATTGGCCCCGAGTAAAATGTCGGACGGCCGTCGCCGACCGGTTTTCCGGCCAGAACCGCGTTCGAAACCCGTTCCCAGGATCAGTCCGAAGGATTTAGAACGTTTTAATGAAACGCCCGCCCGGTTCGGCAAATATTACCGGAGATAGGTTGGGAATAAAGTGGCAGGATTTTAATTCGCTGGGACGTGACCCGGGGACTTTTTATTTCGGTCCGAACCCGCTGAATGGGATGACTGTATTTTTAAAAGCTTTCCCCGGGGGAAACCTGAGGATTTCGACCGAGATTTTTTTATCTCTCCTTAAAAGATAGCCGCCACGAAAATATACCTGAAAAAACGTGTAATTGTTTCGACCAGCATTGTCATGCTAAACATTTCTAATCCCATTTCGACTCTGGACGGAAGTTATCGTGCGTCTCTTTTCAACAATTGTATATTTCATAATAATTCATATATTTTTTAAACAAATTTCCTATAGCTAACCGTACAAAAAACTTTCAATAATTATACCCTAGCTAAAGGAAAGGATAACCTACATTTTATTATGTTATTCTAAATAACTTGCATAAAGTAGGAAATTCTTTTCACCATCGAAGAATTCATTACAGTCGGTTTAACCCTTTGCACTCGAAGCAATTCTACTCCAAAATCGAAACAATATTTTTATCTATAATAGCTCCATTGTAGATAGTTAATTTCCTTTCAAATTGGGGGGAAATACAATTGGAAGCGAGAAATTTTCAAGATTTTGCGGAATTTTTTCGGACAGGAAGAAATTATGGTACGTTTTTGAAGTTTTGGGATCTATTAATATCTATATTAGAGTACAAAAATATATTTTTTTAAATCTATAAATATTCGAAATGGACGTCTTATTGCTAACATATTCCAACAGGTCCGCGCGGGAGATGAAAATCGGCGTGACATGTAGCGCCTGTTCTATTCTTCTGAATCACTAAATACAGAAATGACATATTATTCAAATCAATAGTTTCTAAATGAACCTAAATTCAAATTAAAAAATTGAAAATTGGAAGATTTATATGTGTTTTAAAAAGAAATTCCTACTTTAGAGGTTTTCTTGTGTACTTTTTAAATATTTTTTGCAATAAAAAAGTACGTTCTACAAAAACAATTAGGATTAGCGACAAGGTAGTAGTGTTGCAAAGTGGTGATAAAAATTTCAGAAAGATTGGTTGAATAGTTTTTGAGTTACATTTCCCGCCAACTTGAAAAATCATGTTTCGAGAAAAACGCGTTTAAAGTTTTGATACGTGAAAACTGTACAATATTACTGTTAAATAATAATGAAACCGTCAGTTTTTGTTTGTGAAGCGTTAGGAAACAGTGAAACGTTAACGGCAAACGACCACGTAATTTTAACGCGGCTGTGCTATTTAACGATATCGAACATGCGAATCGCGCCGGAAAGTTTCGCCTAATATTTTCTTTCGCAACGGAACAATTTAAGTCCATCCTAGCGTAAGCTTTCTATTTTCGCGAGCCAGCGAGACTTCTCGGCGTGCAGCGCTGCAGTAACTTTCGTCTCTCGGTGGCGCAAAATCGATGAAATCGGAAATCTCGTCAAGGTGACGGGTGGCCCTCCATGAATACGCGAACTCAATTTACACATTCATGCGATCGCTTGGTATTTGAAACGCGTCGGGCATCGCGCGTCGTTCGAGAAGCCGACCTCGGCCGCGGAAATAAAATTGGTGTCATTTAACGTGCCGAGCAGTTTCCGGCGACGAATAGCAGACCGGAAAGCCTCGGTGCCCGGCGACATTCAGAACTAACTAGGTTGACCGCATCGAGAAACTTTGCTCTTTCTTTTTCCACGTTCATGGAAATTCCGTTGGTTTCTCCGGGGCTCGTCGTCGTCCTCCTCCTCATCCTCCTTGTCCGACCACCCCCGCGCGCGCCTTAAATCGCCCCTTTTCGCCGTTCTTCGTGCAGCCCTTCCAGTACGTGTTCGTATCGGATTTACACAGCCAGTGAGACCGCCGATGGAGGCTTCTTTCAGACGAGTTTCAAAGAACCTCTCAAAGAACTCCCCGTGCTTTTGACGGTTTCGAAGTTTCTACCCCGCGGACCGACGGACGAGAGAGACTGTTCCGTGAAGAGTTAGCCCGAGAGCTGCTGCGAAAGAAGAATGGCCCCCGCGCAAGCCTCCGCACCCTGATCCAAGCGAAGCCTCTTCCAAGCCCGGACGAACATGTATCTTGGGAATTGTTAAAGATAAAACGGATATTTCGCGGACGATGCTGCACAGTTTAATGCGTACTCATCCCCCACGAATTTCCGTGTCTCTCTCTCTTCCAGCTTTGGAAAAGAAAATCCCAAAAATTTTGTAAGTGGGTTACAAGCAGCGGAAGGGATCTGCCGCCTCTAGACTTTGAACTTTAACGTTTATATACACTCCTGACTAGACCGTTACCATATGTTACAATGTTACTTTAAATTATCAAATGAACAAACAGCATATGAAATATAATTAAAATGGCCTATGTGAAGTAGGATAAAACTGCCTATGTAAAGTAAAGTATAACAGAATACTATTGCTCATCGATGGGGTACAAACATCCACCACCAATGAGCACGTACAAAATTATATGTAAACCCTGATTGGTTTCTTAATTTGCTGCCCACCCTGCACTAGTGGGGTAAAAACTGCAGCGAAATGTCCCCAAGACGCTACATCACAGGTACCGTTTCTGGTCGGACATGTATCTTGGGAATTGTTAAAGATAAAACGGATATTTCGCGGACGATGCTGCACAGTTTAATGCGTACTCATCCCCCACGAATTTCTGTGTCTCTCTCTCTTCCTGCTTTGGAAAAGAAAATTCCAAAAATTTTATTTAGGGCAGCGGAAGGGATCTGCCCCCTTCTAGACTTTGAACTAGACCGTTACCGTATGTTACAATGTTACTTTAAATTATAAAATTAACAAACAGCATATGAAATATAATTAAAATGGCTTATGTGAAGTAGAGTAAAACAGCCTATGAAAAGTGAAGTTTAACAGCCCATTATGAAATTGAATAGTAACGCGAGTGTCGTATTAAAATCATTTCTTCCGACACGCTCGAATTTTTCGTTCCAGGACGCACATTGCTGGGCCCGCTGCTCCGCGACGAGAACACCAATGGCAATCTGACGGACGGTGACGACGAGCTGTTGGAGTCGTTGGTGAAAACCGCGACGAAGACGCCGGCTACGAGGACGACGCCCAGGGAGCGCAAGAGGACCAGACACGCCGATCGTAAGTCTTGTAAGTGTGATCCCCGCACCCTGCACTTGGCTTCCTCTCTTCCGCGTTGATCGGCCTTTGGCTGTTCATACGATGTAGAGGATCGATCGCGAGATCGGCTCGCTGCCAGTGGACTTCCGCTATCTTCCGGCGACATATTTATGGACCGTACTCACTGAGACATCATCGTACACGTTATTCGACTCCATGGTGTTGCGAACCATTCACCGCGACCGAGCGTTTAAATCCATTATTCGATCAACAACAACGATTCGATAACACGTTATCCTACCGGACACCTTATCTAGCCTACTGTTAGGCTTTGCGAATAATTCTGCCTATAATTATGAAAGTGAAATGAAAATTATTATGAATATAATAATATATAATATATATAATTATGAAAACTATAATTATCTAAGTTATATACAGTCGGTGTGGAAAGTATTCGTACAGCGACCAATTTCAATTAAAACTGTGTGCGTAAACCTCAGTTATTAATTTTAAGTGAAAGAAAAATTATTAATTAATATTCTTGGATGTTTGTAGAAAAGATTTCGTGAAAACTAAATTTTATTTTCTTCAAGATTAACAAAAATATACATCCAGCATAGGTAAACGTAAGAAATAGACGCACAGAAAGTATTCGTACAGTTATGAATAATGAAAAATAAATGATAAAAGTACAATATATTTTTTGTATTTTAATAATTTGTGGGATTGCCTTTGGATTTTATAATAGCTTCGAGTCTTCTTGGCATGGAATCTACTAAGAAGCATTTGAATAAATTAAGAAAATATTTTTATATTATGCAAGATTTTAATTTAGAATTTTATTAGTCTTGATTAATGGAAACTTATTATGAATATGAAATTTTGTGTGAATTTCATACGAAAATGTTGTGTTTAAAGTTTCAGTTGACCTTAGACTAATTTTCAAAATTAAAAGTAATCCATTTAAAGATTTAAAAGATTTTTTAAAGTAATCCAGTATTAGCATTATGAATTTTTAAGATTCTTAAAATGTTCCTGAAAAACTGGAGGACTGTATGAAAATAATTTAATATTTCTGTATGTTTTTGGTCTTCCTCTTTTAGGTGAAAGGCGAAGGCAATTTTGTAACTTCGATGATAGTAAAATAGAAAATTTAAAAAGGGGTTATTTCAGCCACTGTGGTACGCGTTTAGTATTAAATATCTCCTTTTAAGCAATTGTGTCAAATGAAATTATTATTAGGTGCGAGGAAACGTTCAGTCGTTCAGCATTTAGTTCGTCCAGCACCAAACACTAAGCTTTGGAACAAATCTAAACTGCTTTATATGGTCCACTACCGTTGTTTGACGAACTCCAAGCATGTTTGCAATAGTAATCGACGTTAATGTACGTCTGTTTTCAATTATGGTTAGTAAACCATCATTATGAACTCCATGAATCGTCTCCGTGATCTAGGTCTTCCTTTTAATGAAGAATCAATTTTTAAAATGTTTTCAATCATCTTTGACAGATAAGTTCTTGCGGCTTTGCCAAATACACCCCATAATTGATTAAAAAATTCGATTACTCTTTCATCTAAAATATTCGAAAGCTCCATAGAAGCTTGTCACCAAAATTAGTATTGCGATTTTGATTTGCAAAAGAAAAATTTAAACAACCAGGTGATCGCAAAGACTTACTTATTGTTGTGCATTGCCATGAATCGACATCACACAATTCACAGGAGATTATGAAAGTTCACGTGCACAATTCAAGTCGCCATTATCAAAGAATTGCATGATAAATATGGAGTGATTCGTGTCGGCCATAAATTATAAACATTCTGCAAACACGTCAACGATTTCGACGCATTGGCAAACATGAATATTCATAAAATCATTTTCTCGGTGAAATTAATATTTCATCCTTGGACTTCTCACCTGCAATCAGCTCATTTCGGTTCGCGTCGAACGTTCCATATGTTAAATAGGTCATGTTAGCAGGTAGACGATCGGTTATATTATTACAGTACACAGGTATGAATTATTCACGCGCATTACCGGTATTGATTTTATCGAAAACAATTATAGAACCGTCATTATGACGTTAATTTGAACAACAAGTGAATTTAATCGTTCCCATGGAATAAAACAAACCCGTGCAAACGTTTCGAAAGAAATTTCTCCGAAGCTTCTCATTCTCTTCGTTAATTGCTATTATTAATACTAAACCTACCACAGTCCGTTGAACGACCCTTTTTAGATTTTCTATTCGACTATTATCGAAGTTATAAAATTACCTTCGTAAGAATCATATATTGTAACGAATATCGCTGAAATTTTAAATAAATTATTTCCTGCCATTTTTATAAGACAATGCAAACTAATTCGTTTAATAAAGAAACATATTTCCATTCAATTTTCATTAATGTAAAATTAAAATTAAAATTAATTTAATTTAATTTCCATTTTTTAAAAAACAGAGATGATCTTCGTATCTCCTTGACGCTTCTACCTATCAAAAAAGCTAGTAACATCAAATAATCAGCTCCTCGATACCAAGTAATTTTATCCTGAAACATTTGTCCCTATCACCAATAGCAGTCAAGTTATTCAGCTGGCCGGATTTATGTGCTTCTCAGCCTCCATTGTAATGAATATTGCAGAAATTCTAAATAAATTATACTTTATCGTTTTTGTAAGACGATGTAAGGTAGTCAATCTTAATCCTCGGTAGGTTTAGTGTTAAACATTTTCTTTTCTCCGGGCGAGTGATTAATCTTTCAAGATTCCATTAGACGAGCTCCGCGGCATGACACACCCTCTATTCGCGGTCTTAAAAACCGCGTTAAAATTAATTTAAATATAACCCGGGAGAACGGGGGCGGTCTTTCGGATGCAAATGCTTACGCGTTTTCATTTGTATCCTTAGGGGGAAATCCCCCCATTAAAGCCGCTTCCTCTCCTTGCCATGTTTGTACGCCGGTGCGATTTAATAGCGTGTAATTATCGGCGATTTTCGTCGGTCGTTTCGGTGATTTGTTTGCCGAAACGATCTCGCCGAAGCCGCGGAGTCTCTGGCCCCGTTAAAATTCATTTAAAAACGCTTTCGCCTCGGGGCTCGTTTAAGTCCGATTAATTCACTCGAAGACAATTGGCCCTTGCATTCGATCCGAATAATTATCAATTACGGATCGATGATGGATTGCTTTTTTACGTTTCTAGCCGATGAAAACCTTTAAAGTTTGAAAGATCAAGAATTCCGTGGAAAATGGATGTGTATTGGAATTATTTTGCATGAACATTCATAAATAGACTTATAGATTGAGATTTATGCGAAAAATTGGGCCAGTGTAGTATCAAGCAGAAGAAAATAGAGAGAACTTATCTTCTTGTATTATAGAAGAAATAAACAAGAGAACTTATCTTGCAATTTGTGGAAACAATTTTTATAGTGCTTAAAGATCTACAATTTATTTATGACTTATTAACAATATAATCGTGTCTCACGTTTGAAAATCTTGGTACAGAACCCTAATTCTTCAAAGGATATTCAAAGAGAAATATATACACTTTCGATCACTGTCGAATGTCTGACCATAGCGTGTATATTCTACTTAACCACTTGTCCAATTTAAGGAACTCAAATATTCTACTTGTTACAAATAACACAATGACAAATCTTCACATGCTGAATCAAAACCTACCGCATAAATAAAAAGTTGTCGTTTTTCATATACAGGGTGGGACAATAATTATGTCCTCCTCGAATATTGCTTAAAAAATGTCATTTATGAAACTTGCACGATGCAAAGGGTGTTTCACCTTCCATGACCTTCAACGATACCTCATTGAAGAAAAAACATACTATTTCATCTAAAAAAATAGACATGACCTTCAAACAACCTCTGCCTCCATTTTGCATCTTGCAAATTTCATATATGCCCTTTTTCCATATTATTAAAAATAACGGCAATATTCAAGATGGACATAGTTATTACCCCGTACAATTATTAAAAACAAGAATTTCATAGCGCTTGCGTAATATGAAAAATACAATAACATGAACGAAGAGTATAAGCGATGGTTTAGCGGAATTTGATTAAAGGATTAAAGCGCAGCGGCGTCCGTGTTTTCTGCAAATGCTGCTGCTCGTGTAAAAATATCCGAGCGTAATTTAACTTCGCGTAACAGTGAATGGTGTTCTCGAGGCGGAAACCAAATCGATTTCTTGTTTCGTAGCTATTATAGATCGCTCGGTCGCATTTTAACAAGGAAATATCTCATACGCCTGCAAATGGAGTCCTCGAGTAAATTTCGCGTTGTCGCTTGAAACGGTCGGTCCATAAATAGAGACTGGTGACGCGGCGATCGATAAGCGGAAGTTTGGAGCCAAAATTCTGAACGCCAATGATCGAGGTCGATGCGCCCTGCGTGTGTCGCGCCTTTGGTCTTTTCTCAACTTTTCTCAAGCACCTTATTAGCACCACTCTTCCTCCGTCTCTCCTCTGGTACTCAAATTTGTATATACACTCTACCAACATTTCGCAATTCTTCCAAACACTAAGACGATCTTCATCCTTCCGTCAGCAAAACCAATCCTGACGTCACTTTCTTTCACATTGATCTTCTACACACAAAAATAATTTCTTAACAGGCTGAATGTTATGTCAGTCACTGGTGACTGACGGTAGCAAATTTATAAATTAATATTGTTATAGATAATTCATATAATATTAAGAAATATTCGCTCTATTTCAATAGATTCAAATTAAAACAGAAAAGCACAAATGGGCTTAGCGAGTCTTTTGCTTATGCACAGTTGCATTATTTCCGCTTAAAGGAAAATAAAATGTGACGCGAAAGCAAAACAAAATGGCTCCGCATTCAACGCGTTAAGGATTATAAAATATGTTCGATGGTTTACTCAATTCGTTGTTCTTATTGTACAAGGGGGAGCAACCGAATATTTAAAACTATAATCAATTAAAGCCACTAATTATTTATTTACCATTTATAATTTTGTATCAATTTCTTCATAAGTCATACGCATAGTTTATAAGCGATTAGTGCCATAGATAACATTAGAAACATGTTCTTTGCTTTTAGTACATGGAGACTCTCCATAAGTTAATAATTACGTCAAGTTTATCTCTTTTCTATAGTATCATTAAAAGTTTTTTAAATATTTTATTTAAGTTTTTTATGCATCTACAATTTTTAATATAATTACGCTGCACGCGGTGCGGTTTCACTTTCGACTTAGTACAACTTCGTTGTATTTTTTAATTTAATAGCGTCACTGTTAATTCAACCCTCATCCTTTCCACCTTTTTATAAACTTTATTTGTCTCTCGTTGACAAGTTGACGTGAAGATAGAAGAAATGAAATATTTGTCAGGCAAGGAAAGTATGTACAAAAGATTTAATATATTAAATTAGGGAGAATATTTTAAATTGTCGTAGGGGATGGATAAAGGTTGATACAGTTTCATTTTATTTTTATGTTTTATTTATTCGCAGCATTAAGAAAATGTTCCTTGCAAATTCGCAATGGATGTATAATCTCTTGCGTAGTCTATTTATAATTATGAACGCTTCAACGTCTCCGTCAGATTAGTTTTGCATAGTGCATTAGTTTCTCCATAACTTTTGGCAAGAATAAATAAATAGTCCGGGGCGTATCATAGTTACAGGGGCAATGCAACATGTAGGTCGCGACGCTTTCAGAACTTTTTCAGGTAACCTCTATGACGTCCGTTTTTCTTTTCTCTGTCTATTTTGTTTCTAACGACCTTTTTCGTAGAAAAGAGGCTTCCACAGTTTAACGAAAGTAGCATTTGCATTTTATATTGCGTCCATTCATTTTTCGATGCCGTCTGGTTTTTTCAAGGCTTCCAATTTTCGTGAGCCGTGAAAACCTCTTTTTCGCCCCGAGCCTGAAAGCGTTTCGTTGCAGTATCTTGAATTAAAAAATATATATAGATATATGTTCCCGAAGCGAACGACTTTTTCAATAGACATTTTTCAATAGCCATGGAAAATCGTGCGCGCCCGTGAAACGCGAAGTGAACGGGAAACAGCGGAATATTGAAAATGTCTATTCTGCTATGCGTGATTTTTTCAATGCAATCGATCGCGCTTTAGCAGCCAATGAAAATTTAATGGCGAAGAATAAAACGTACAGTACGGTTCGTATGAAAACGGATAATCTTTTTCTCTCTGCGAAATGATTCCCGCGGAACTCGCGTATCGACGGATTCAAAACCAAACAATTTGTTTTTTAGTGACTCTGAAATGTAACATTTGGTTTGCAATTCTAGAAATGATGCAAAAGACGTGAAAATTGTGTACCAAGCAGATCTAACAAATATTTATCCTTGTTGTACATGCTATTTAATTTCGAACGTCTAAAGTATGTATATTGTAACTCGCATTGATTTCTTTTTAAAATTGTATAATATCTCAAATTATTAAAAACTTTCTTTCCTATATCTCTGACAACAAGGTCGAAGGACATTGTTTACATTCGCGACTTGTGTCATGGTTAAGGTCAGAGACATTGCACCATCATCCTTTGTTTTCGAGAAATTTATAAAAACAATTTTCATGCTCCCTTTTGTTTACTTCGAATTAGGTCTGCGTCAAGGTCGGACTTACTTTCTGTCGAATCATAGTGTTTATATGTCGAACGTCTTTGTTTGTAAACACAGAGAGACAAAGAAATGGTGTCTCAGAAGTAGTAAGTGTTAGGGCAAATACACTTTCGTACTTTACATTCCAAAAATCAAGCAACAAAAGTTGAATATTCTCTTAACACTTTAATTGCCCAACCAAATCATTTTTATCGCTTTTCCTAAGTGGAGAAGTGGCTTCCAAAGCGGCTAATATTTCTTCATACATCTTGGTAATTGTACCATATTTTCATTTATTTTTTTCTACCATCTCAAGAGAGCGCATCAGGGAAAACATGCATCCCTTAAAAATTCTCAAAACGTTGCGGTGGGACAAGTGTCATTCTCAGTAATCGCAGATACGCTTTTATGCCCCCTCAGAGGGGACGTCCGAGTGCTATGCTAAACTTACGACGTCTCCTCAGAGGGGACAACCGAGTGCAAAGGGTTAACCCTTTGACTGTTGAAATGTGCGCCCAGCGGAAGCTATCACTGTGGCCTTTGGGTGCACATGTGCGGTTAGCGATGGCTTCGATCATTTACTGCTGTCTTACTGTACCCTTGATGAATAAACAATATATATTGCAGATAAAAAATATTACTTTTCGAATGCATAAAGTAACAGTAATTAGATTCTCTACTATATTAGTAAAAGTATTCAGTAATTTCGTAAAATTAGTATTTAGTAAAAATCAGTAATTTAGTAAAAAGTATTAACCCTTAACGCTCCAATGGTGCCTCTGAGGCGACAATAAAAATTCGCTTACTATTATTTAAAACAGCTTCTATATCGCTACGTTTGCATTTAAGAAGTCGATAAAAATTGCAACGTTGCACGTACGAGTAATAGTAATATACTTTCTATTTACGAAAGAAAATGAAGCATGTACAATGGAACTGTGTTAGGTCACAAAAATATTTCGATTCTGGAATTAAAATTGCTTGGACTGTTAAGGGTTAAAAATTAAAAATCAGTATTTAGTAAAAAGTATTCAGTCCCCAGCGATAGCTACTGCCTGCTGCAGGCCGTTGACGCGACACGTTTCGGCTCAGAGTATTCAGCAGTCAAAGGGTTAAGCTGATAGAGTTCGCGAGACACGGTGTATCCGAAGGTCGTCGAAATCCGTGAGACGTACCTTTTTCTGTGTAATTACCTGGCATTGTTTGCGAATCGGATCCGCGTCCCTGAGAATCGCGCGTCGTTCCCCGTGAAGCTTGGCTTCGCGATCCGCCAGTTATGTGTACTCCTGTCAAAACATTTTGCGTCGTCTATCTCTCTGGTCGGGTCGTATCTGCACGTAATCTGCTGGTCGCGAGCGATCGACCGTGTCTATGCCGCGATATTCACATATGACAAGCTCGTTTGACGCGTGACTACGCGAATCGACGCGCATCCACGTCAGATATCCCTTTTTCCACCCGTTTCTTTCGGTTGCTCCGCTATTATTCGATTTTTCTGATGGTCCGTGTCGCTCCCGAGCTTTTTTTTGAACGCCAACCTCGACGATCACGTTTTAATCCGCATGATACGAGGCTCGATGCCACCGACATACAAAACAAGACCCGCACCGCTTTAGCCAACCACATCGACCACTTTGCGTTGTCGGTGGATCTGGTTGGTTTTGTTGCACTGTTTCGACATTGTTTCTTCAGAAGATACAATGGCCCGAATAAATCTTAACTCTTTGGCCTGTAACCACGAGTCTGACTCGTGGTAACGAATTTGTGCTATAAGCGAAAACCACGAGTCCACTCGTGGTAAGGAATTTGTGTCGTAAACGAAAACCACGAGTCTGACTCGTGGTGAGGAATTTGTGCATAAGATGCCGCGTATTATTATTACAACCAGCGAATGGAATTATTCCACATTGAGTATTTTTCCTGTGATTGAAATATACAGTTACTCGTTTTAGCCCCTTGGCCTACGATTTATTTTCTGATAACAGTGACTAGATTTTATTTATCCTTTGTGAAACAACAAGAAGAAAAGTCAAATTTGTAGTTAACGCGTGCGTAGCTATTCTCCATCGATTGTATGCATTCAGAGTCTAAATAGAATGTTATTTCGGTCTAAAGAAAATTCAGGAAACATATGTTTAAAAAATTCTGTTCGAAATCTTGATCACGAGTGTGACTCGTAGTTGTAGAGTAAGGGGTTAATATTCGGAATTTACGGTTTTTGCGAAATTAAGGTTTATGTTACTTACTTCAAATGTGGTCATCGAATATTCTGGTCCGTAATGGGTTGAAGCACATATTCTAGTTTACAAATATGTAAAATTAATTACTTTATTTTCTATTGTTTTTCACATAGTAAATCATAAACGAAATTAGAGCCAGTATTGGTGTGGACAAAATGTCCACTAAAATCCAAACCTCTGGGACCATAACCTCACTTCCCACTTCTCGTATTTCACGTTGGAGATATTCACAGATACCTGAACTGACTTCTGACAGTGATAAAAACTTTAAATTATTTTCTATGAGAACAATCAAATTGCGTCCCCTGGTTCCTCTTGCAAATTTGTTTGTCTCAACGAGTAGAATACGATACGACCAAAAAAAGATTTGACCTTGAAGAGTCAAGGTCAATCAGCTCAAGGACAATTTTTAGTGAAGCTGATTCAACAGATCTTCACACTTCGTTTAAAGTGTAACATTCCCCCATGATGATCAGCATTTGTATACATTTTGCATAAGTGTACATATTTGTATATTTTTGTGCACACATTGCCCAAAACGTTTAACAAAACGTTGAACGAAAGACGGAAAGGAATAAGAGGGAGAAATTGGTGTACAGAGCATCTCCCACTTCGCAAGGGAGAAATGAAACGTGCAGAAAATTGGTGAAGATAAATGGCTGATGTAACGGCCTCATGGGGAAGGGTTATCGGCCGGAAGCCGAAGAATCGAGCAACGTTGAGGGAAATTCCGCAATTGTCGTTGGGTTTTAGCATGCGTACAAGTAATTCAGGAGGCGTGCTTTACACCCGGAGAAAGCTTCACCCTCGTTTTCCCTTTCCCCCTCATTTCCTCCTCTTTGTCCCGAATTATCCAGTTTAAGGTGGCGTGGCAAGGGGTGTGGTGATGGCTTTACGATACGTGCACACGCGTTCACATACCGAAACATGCACACATGCCTACGGCCAGAAGCACGGGACAGGATGCTTCGCTGTTAACGAAACAGCGAAACATTATTTAACATTATTATTTGTTTGTATCATATGTGTTTCTTCGAATCTAATTATATTCCTTGGAGAGTCTTACGTTTTTCTGCTTTCACTCGGATCGTGATTTGCGTCTGTTTTGGCCCCAAACGTTTTATCTAAAAACTTTCTAGCGGCCAATAAAAATATTTATTCGTTTGTATTATAAATAAAAAGGTCAAGAGAATTTACAGATATACACGGTTGATCTTACGGGACAGAATTTTCTATAGCAACGTAGTCTTTGAGGTCTTTTGATTTGTTTTTCGAAATTCACGCAAATATTCAAGAAAACATACACGATTGTGTTAGGAAAGAAAATTAGTACAATTAACCCTTAGCACTCCAATGGCTCCTCTGAGGCGGCACTTGGAAATTGTTAGACTATTATTCAAAACAATTTGTACATTACAAATGTTTGTAATTAAGCTGTTAGTAAAACTAGTGTTGTCCTACGATTAACAGTAACAAATTTGACATGCACGAACAGAAATGAACCACGTACAAAGAAATTATTCTAGGACAGAAAGATGTCTCGAATTAGGAATTAAAATTGCTTCGAGTGCAAAGGGTTAATACAATGTCCTTGCAAATAATTTTCTCAACAACAGTGAATAAGGCAATTATTTAGATAATCGTTTAACACTTTGACTACCATGTCACCCATATATGGGTAACAGAATTATTTGGCCAAGTTTAAAAATAAATTTGTACATTAATATATTCGTTGAAGGATAACATTGTGTCATACATTTTAAGTTTTCAATTGTTACTTCGTTAAATAAATTACTTTGATTTCGTAGAATTTTTGAGATCGTTAGTTGGCCAGTTAAAGTGTTAAGTCGTTCTGACCATTTCACCCTTTTGGAAGTTCGAGAAGGAAAGGAACGTTATTCGAGTAATAAATATTAACGATCCGAGGGATTCGTAGGGCAGAAGATTTCGAAGTTTCCTGTATCTGTCTTCCTTTATCAATCATTGTCGATCTCGTGCTTTCGGCCAACGCGACAAGGCGTGTTTCTATGTGTCCGCATTAAACACGTGTAAACCGGTGGCGGTTTCTAACGGGGTGGCCTAGCGTTCTTCCCTTCTTCTTTTTTCTGTCTGACAGTGAAGCGATCGCGCACCCGGGAGAACAACACCACGCCGGAAGGGTACCAACCCTGAAGGGCTACCGATCGTGACCGACGCGATGAAGGTTCGCTGGTTTTTCGATTAAACAGAGGTTCTTTTTGTTTTTCTCTCTTCCCCCCCTCTCTCACTCTCTCTCTCTGTTCTATCTCTCTTTCTCTATCTCTGTTTTCTATTTCCGGCCTTGTCTTGCGTGGAACCTGCGATCGTTGCTTGTCTCTCCCCCGCCTCTGCACATTTGTTCGCTTTTGATGTCCCTTTTCTCCCATGCAACTGTTTCGTCCGTATTTAATGCACGACCGTGATTGCAGTGAAGTATTTTGATTGATTACTCTTTAATACCGTCGAACCGTTACGGCTCGACGCGTTTCAATTTTACAGATTTGTTTTTATTTTTCTAGCTTTGCAGCCACTGTTCTCTGTTATGGCGAACGGGCGACGAGTGTTTCGGTGTAGATACTCGGGCCACGGTTTTTCGGTTTTCTGTATTAGTACCTTTGTACCGCTATTTTAAGTTGTCGGCACACTTATGGTTGAATATTTGCTGTTCACTTTCGATACGGTGGCCAGATGCTGACAATAAATTCGATTTCATTCAGGTAGGATTGATTCGCTGGATTTCGCGCGAGGATCATTCGTCAATTTTATCGGTAACTATTATTGATTTTATGACAGCACGGGTTACACATACCATTACACGATTAGCGACCGTGTCGTACAATATTTTTACGCAATGATTTCATTGCGACTTATTCTTGACGACAGTCTTTGGAATTTTTCTAGCAGTACGAAACACGATGATGAAATAACATTTTATTTATTTTATTATTCGATATGTGTAACGGAGTCAATGTATAAGGTTTATTGCGATATTGTAGGAGGATACAATGATGAAAGAGTTTGCATACAGTTAAAAATGAAATTGTACTTAGATCGTAAATTTTGAATTCGCAGAGCCAAAATTAGTTTGAAAGTGTAATAATTTAAAAATATAAAGTCAATTATAAATATGCCCGGACGTAATTTAAATTTATCATCAAAGGATTCAAATAGGTAGAGGAAAAATTGCAAAAATTAGGTATAATACTATTCTAAACAATAAATATCCCATTTCATTTGAATTCATGCGTGGACTTTCAAAAGTAAAACATTTGATATATTAAAAAGAGCTTTCAAAGTAATATGTTATTTCAACGATTCTCAAAATACTGCGAATTTTATATGAGAGCAAATATGAAAGAACCATTTGTCAAATTGATCTCGAAAATTTTATGATTTACTGCTGTTCAACATTACATGTTTCCTCGACTCATTTTCGTCGCCGAGAAATGTTCTAAATGCTAATCTACGCAAAATTCAAATATTACTGTTTATTTAAAATTGTATTTTATTTGAATCGTGGATTTCAACATTGGAAATATGTTTTTGCGAAAATTGTATGCAATTCTGAACCTATCGATCACCGTCTACGCGTCGAGATTCGCGTTTTCTTAAAAAGAATTTTGTAATATCGATTTTGAGATGAAACTTATTAACGGAAATACTTGTCGGCTCCGTAGACGTCGGATCTGCATTAGGTTTCGGTGAGAAACCTATCGAGCCGCGATTAAGGTCGAGAAGCTAAATCAACTCGATCTTACATAGGGGTTAAGTAAAAAGTTTGCCCCTTGTATGTAACCTAAGCCTCCATTACGCAAGTTTCACCGTTTCGACGTAGAATCACGAAAGCCGAGTACATTTACCTTGTGCGAACTTCTGCCAGCGCAAAGACAGTCTGTCACGTAATAGAGTCAGTTCGCCGTACGGTTTCCTTTAAGACAAGCTGTACATGGTAATTGAATTTCGCGATCCGCCAAAATTTTTATCATTTTACTAGGCGAAATATCGATCAATCTCACGCAACTTCATAAAACTGACAGAAAAGTGTTTACTCGGAATTTTAGAAGGGTCATTCCAAGCGAAGTCGAAGACTTTTCGAATTTTGTATGAGTTCGAGTACAGTGACCTCCAAAAGTATTCAGACACTCTTAAAATTTGTATAACTTTTAAAACTGGATCAGACATCTTGACTTTTCTTGAGCAATCAAATACATCGATTTACTAACTGATATGCGAAAAGGATTATGAGTAAAATTACAATTGGTATGAATTACGTGACACATAAAGCAATTTCGCTGTTTTTGAACACCCCAAAAATTTCAAAGTTGCGCCACGGCCATAATATGAGTCCAATCGACCTGGAAATTGCCATACACTCTGCCCACGCGTCTAGTAGCATGTAGGAAAATTTACAAAAGAATCGGGAACCTAAAAATTTTTCGTCCCTTCAGCGTTTGGCAATATTTGGCAATCTTTGAAGACGTCCCCTGGCCAAACTATTAGAGCTATCGACATGATTCCAACGGGAAAATCTTCTCCAAACCTTCCTCTTTAAGCAGAGCCCTCAATATTTGGGCTAGCATTTCAGGGAACTTCAGGAAGCCATCTTTTATCAACCCCATTTTGCCCATTTTCGAGATTTTCACCAGCCCGAAATTTTAAAAGTCGCGCCATTTCTTCAGACCAGTCAGCTAAAGAAGTACAATTCGACGTTACAAAAAAAAAACCGGGCGGATTGTTTAAAAATACCATTCTTCGATGACGGAATATCGATATAACGTCAGTCCTGATGAACGGGAATCGGAATAAGACAGTAGAACCGTTATGAAGCTTTTTCGGTTATCCATTAGTCTGCCAATTCGAGCCGATACACGACAGTTTGAAACGGTTATTTTCGGAAACTTTTCAATTTCTGATTATAACGTTTGAACGTCCCCCTACTTCTCCTTCTTTCGATAAAAATAAATGTTTAGAAGCATACAGTGTAAAGAATGTTACTTTGTCTGGGTGTTCAAATGATCGGTGCTATGTTTGAAACTGGTTTATTTCTGAGTTGACAAGAAAAGTGTCAAAGTAAAAAATCCAGGGAGAAAATACTTTGTAGTGAAAACGGTGCGACTTAAAATAATTTTCTCCACCACGTTTATTTTGCGATTGTTATTAAACAAATGTGGTGCTTGTTTAAATTTAACGAAACGAGGATGTAGCTCTAAATCTGCCCCTTTCAAAGCTGGCTTTAAAAGCAACGAAGTTAAAATTATTTCAAGAAATATTTAGAAGGAGGTCGAACGATTTTAGTTTCGCTATTTTGAAAGTGTCGCCTTTTTCGAAAACAGGTCTGTAAAGGTGAGACGTATAACTGTATCCTTGTCTTTTCTAGATTTCTGAAAATTTGACTGTGCTTTCGTGTTATCGTTTTTTTTTTTACAAACGAAACATACTTTCTATTTAAACCACTATAATATCGCCCGTTAGCGCTGAATAATGAACGTGATTGCAGTCCATTTAGACGAACATAATACGCGATTATTATGCGAATATATGAAGAATTGTTATAGCTTCTGGTATAATTGATTTACTAAACTCGACTGGCTCGTATAGAAAACCGCAATCGCATGGATTATTAATTATTAAGGGGATTACGTGGTTAATTTTATAGGAAATTCGATAAATATTATGAACATGAAATGCGACACTGATGAACGCCAGTAATAATTTATACGCGTTCCAATTGCTTTGTTAATCGGCTGCAAAATCGACAAAGTGTCACTCACTTTTGACTATCGATTCTCACAATCCATACACGCCCATTCTAAAATTTAATTTGCCTTCCATTAATACCTTTTTTAATCGCTTACCATTCTCGCAGGCGATCGTAGTCACCGGGTACTTTTGACAATTATAAATTATCCGTTAGATTTTGGATAACTGGACGCGTAAAAAACATATTAACAATTCATTGACTACGCTTGCCTTACGTTTTATAAATCGCCGATGTTTTTAAATAATCGTCAACATAGTAAATAATTAATACTGCTCATGCTTTTATAAGTTAGATAATTTGTTATGTACAAGGTGAACAAAAGTGTATTCGATTCGAAGAGAAACGAACAAAGTGTCGTTGTAAAATTGTTGAAAGAAGATTTTGCAAAACATTGTAATCAATGTCGTTTTTAAAACTCCAAAACATCAAAATTTAAGAGTTCAATTTAGGTTAAGGGGTAGATAAATTTCAGTAAAAATTGTATAATAATTTATTCTATGTCGTTTTTAAAATACT
>CM052099.1:15393761-15421034 GCA_028453745.1 Agapostemon virescens
AGATTTTTCGCGATTTTAAGAAGGGGGTTACCTTCAATATTTAGCAATATTTGGCAATATTTGGCATTTTGACTGGTCCCTAGTTTTTCCTTTCGCAATTATTGAAATTATAAAAATGTTTTCATCAGAAATGTTTGGGATATACTTCTTCAATGACGTACACTTTAAATTAAAAATTGTATGAAGTTTTAATAGACATTTTGTAATTATTATTACGAGACAATGTATGTCGTTGGATTTTATTAGTAGTTCTAGTGTTAAACATATTAGAAAAACAGTTTTAAAGTAGAAATGTCCTTAATGTCCATCGGACTTCGAAGTGGTCGCGACACGTGGTTAACGTTAAACAATATACTACTTTAATACAATGTTTATTTTAAAATTAATCATTTGTTAAATCGAAATCTACATTGAATTCATAATACCCCTATATACATTATCGACGTTTCAAAATTACTAATATATATTCAGCAACATTGTACACACATTAGCGACCACATGATTAACAAATACATTCCCGGGTACCATAACTCCAATAATTTGAATATCCGCTGCATTTAGATGCTCAATTTCTAGAAGCTAAACCGCACCGTATAGCAATTAGCAAATTAACTATAGCTGAACAATCTTACTCGAAATCACCGATAAAGAACGAAATTCCTTTCTCTTCGACGTTCGCAAGAGTGAAATCAAAATCTGAAGGCGATAATTCGCGCCCGGCACGAAAAGTCAGGAATGCCTCGTGAGACTGAAAAAAGATTTTTGTTTGCTATCGATTTCCTTTATCAACAAAGACCGTTTCCGGCCGGCCGAGTCTTCCCGCAAGCCAAACAGAGAATCATAAATCCGTTCACAGGATTCGAACAATTCCGTCGTGGTGAGAAATAACAGGGAAGCCGATCGAAATAAAAGAGACCGAAACGTTCGCGGCATCCAGAGTCGCGTCGGAGAATTTCGGATAAGCAATCGGCGTCGACCGCAATTGAATTATTAAAATCGAATTTATCCGAAGCTGTTGCCGTGCAGGAGCCCTGTTGAACAATGTCTACCGATAATTAGGGTATCATTATCTGTCGCGGACACGAAATCGATAGCACGGCGCAACTGAAACAAGAATATGTCGCGACATCCGAGTAGATACGAAATTTCAACGATGCACGTCGCACTGTGAATGAAAAAGGCGAAATATTATTAAAAATGGGTAACCAGAAGAGATCGAACGCCTGTGAAATTGACACTATAATAAAATTGAAAGAAGAACGATATCGAGTATTACGATAAAATGGAAATCAAATTTGCAACTGGTAAAATTAATAGCAAAATGTATTTGGAAATGATTAATCTCTTAGACACAGTTGAGTTTTGTATAAGATATTTTATGTATAATAAAATTATACATAATTTTAAGTTAAATGTGCTATCATTTTGTCCCACTATATTGCATTTTGCAAGAACGTATAAAAGCGAAATCTTGGTTGTAATATCAAATAAATAAAAATTACGTTAATTTTAATCTTCTTATCCCGGAGTGTATCAATGTTCACAACCACTGGACCGTCTGACCATGTTCCATCACGCCGTTCATGTCAGCCACATACATAAATGAAACAGAAACAGAAGAGCACGATGCTTAAGGATATCCTAAAGCGGCTTTGATATTTTAATGTCCAGTTTCTCCTACATTTACAATCTCGCTTTTACCGATGCAACAATTAGAGACACCTTGCAACGTTCTTGCAATGAGAAAGAAGACACTGAATAAAACAGGACACTTAACATTTTAACTGCCCAACCGACGACCTCAAAAATCCCACAAAATGGAAGTAATTTATTTAACGAAGCAACAATTGAAAACCTAAAATGTATGACACAAAGATATGTTCCAACCTTCTTCTATTCTCCAGACCTCAATTAAATTTAGTGCAACGAATATATGAATGTACAAATTTATTTTTAAACATGGACAAACAATTCTGTCATCATGGTGACACGGCAGTCAAAGTGTTAAAAGAGAGACATAGTGTTCATAACCGGAGGGCTGGTTGCTCTCGAGGAACACAGACGATTATGGTTGCTTTGGAGCCAACTTGCGTTGGATTTAGATGAAACTTGTATTTTTAGTGGACCTTATAAAGGTTACTGAATATTTAAGGAATGGTCCTTTATTACAATGTTACAACTTGCGACAATTCTTATCGACATCCTCCACGGTGGAGTTCTAAGTATGCCAACTGTCGATCTGTTACATCCCATCCTTCAATGGATTTCAAACCTGACCTAGTTTCTATGGGGGTTGCTGAAGACTCGAGTCGAAATTGTCTAAAATGCGTTGCGTCGAAACACTAGAATTCAGAGGCCGTCTCTGGTATAGTTAATGTGATTTCGATAACGCCTATCAACCGCAAGAATTGCTGTCTGATGCGAAAGTAAATTCTGAACGCTTTGTGCCGTATGAAACTGAATACGGGATTGCGATCAATGAAATCAAATCAGATTGCGATTGAACCGAGCTCCACAAATGTACGAGTATCAATGTTTCAATTTCGTAAAAAAGCAGCAACGAATATTAAACGTCTATGGCTAAGTACGATTAAATTTGTTTATAAATTGCTCGCGGTCGTTAAAATCCTACAACGACGATTAATTTATTTTTGGAAACTCGATTAACTCGTAACCAGTCGGTGGTATCGAATTAATTAATTAAAATTAATTACAGACAAAACGCCGGGATAATAAAACCGTGTTACAGGAATTATTTTATATTTAGTTAAGAGTTTTAATGAAAACGACGTATAGTGGAATCTGCCTTTTATTCCTAACAATAGGCTGTTCAAACAATATTTCGACGATAATCATCGTCTGCTTTGTACTTCGAAATTGTGCGTTTGAAAGACCGCGAACACACGCGATAATTTTCCAAATCCATCTACCAGTATTCATAATTAAGGACATACGCTCATTCATTATGTTGCACATACTATTCATAATAAACGCCGTGCATATCGAAACGATGAATTAATTTGTACTTGATCGACCATTCTGACCGGACGAAATGATTAAAATGAAGAAATTTTTAATGGTTGTACAATTAATAAATCCTCATTACATTCCAGTATGTTTTACTATATTCGATTGTCTGTTCGGCAAGATTTAATTTTCAGGAAAACGCAAATATTCTTCGAGCTTCGTATGATTCGCATAAGTCCCCCGAACGAACGTATTCAGAATATCAATTTTACTGTAATAATTATTTATTATTATTTTGTTATTCAGTAAATGGTTTTCAATACTTCTAAAAATATTTCTTTTTAAAATATTTCAGGGTTCATGTCTTAAATAGAAAATTATTAAATATTAAACTATTTCTTTAAGTATTATTAATTATTAGAAATTGTCTTTATTCTGTACATTACTTTCTAAATTATAACACCTGATGGGATGTAAAAGTTGATCCAATTATAAATTATCGATGCTTTAACCCTTGACACTCCAATTTCGCCACTAAAGTGACACTAAAAATTGCCATACTGTTATACTGTTATTTAAACAAATTTTACATCTCTATGTGTGCATTTTATAAATTGGTAAAAATTGAAATGCTACGCAAAGGAGTTTTACACTTTCAAATTCGAGTTTTAAATTAAACTTTTTATGCATGAAAGAAAATGAACTGTTTGGATGAAAACTGTTTCGATTCTGGCATTAAAATTGCTTAGAGTGCAAAGAGTTAATTGTACAGGATACTATATTTTCTACAGAACATATTTTATTTTATTTCGTTCCTGGTTGCGTTCGATTAAAAACTATCGTGCGATATATAAGTTATTTTGGAGCTCGTGCATCCACCGTTCATTTCGGATGCAAGTTTCGCGAAAGAGGAAGTCGCGTGACCGAACGAATTCGACGAAAGAAGTTCGTCTTGATTCAAGGAGCAATTTAAAATGATAGCTCGCGGCATATTTTCCGTCTACAACCGAGACAGTGTAAAATTACAAGTGCAACTGCCGGTGCATAACACGCTTCCATTGATCTTCGTGTTGCGCTGTATTCTAACTAGACGCGTATAGTCCCTGTTAATTACCGACTGCCACCTCTGCTTTAAGTCTGTATCTGATAGACAATGTGTCTTGTCTAGACACTGCCAGATCGGATCTCGAACAAGCTGAGATATATTCTAGCACGGTTCTGCTTCTGCGGAGGACTGTACCAGTAATTATCTTCCCATTGTTTGGCATTCTTCTCACTTTTATCGCATGCAACTCTCTTCTTGAATGTCCTTTTTTTTCGAGTGACGTGTTCGTTGCTTTTACTCGGAGAACTGCTGAACGTTTCGTGTACAGAGAAAATGTTTCATCGGATTATTGAGGCGGAATTTATTAGGACGATGTAACCAACAAATTGAATAAAACAGTAAAATTCACGAGAAAATTGCATTGTGTATAATATAAATAATTTCCACAAGAAAATTGTATTGTGTACAATACAAATAATTTTCACAAGAAAATTTTATTGTGTATAGTACAAGTAATTTTCACAAGAAAATTGTATTGTGTATAGTACAAATAATTTTCACAAGAAAATTGCATTGCATATATTGTACAAGCAATTTTCACAAGAAAATTGTATTGTGTATAGTACAAGTAATTTTCACAAGGAAATTGTATTGTATTAAAATAGTAATAAAATTGTCGAAAGTAGTACAATTTCCACGAGTATTCTTAAGTTCACAAAAATGATTTATTAATTATTATTCAATCCCAATTTATTGGAATTATTTTCAGAAACTCGTAAGTATCATCCGTTCTAAAAACACTTGCCCAGTTATTTTGGAAATGCTACTCGGCGTAGAAATAATTTGTCTCCACTTTCGGATTTTGAACGTCGCTAATTTTCTCTGTACGCGACTCGTTCGATGCGTGAAGCTGCCTGCATCCTGCATCCGACAATGTCTTGTGGCATTCTTTAAATATGAATTGTGTATGCTCAACAGTGCGTAGAACGCTGAAGAACGGCCTCTCAGAAGAGGAGAAGAAGCACATTGCCGCCTACATCAAGGGCTACTGACTGTGATAAAACTGAAAACCTGTGACTCGTCCACGCGAAGAGAGGAAATGGTAGCACGATCATCGAACCTTTGATGACAAGGCTAGGATACGTCGGCGGTTCCACGGAATCCGACGAACGCGACGACGTCCGAGGAATCGCAGAGATTACACCAAGGTTATGCGTTAAATACATGTAATGACAAATTCGTTGTCGATGACGAGGACCTCGAGGACTCAGATTCTATTTTTCGATCCTGTCGCGCTCTGTCGTTCGTTCTTCTCGTCTGAATCATGAGAGCTGGAACCATAGGTGCAAAATAGGTAATAAAGTGACGCAGGACACTCGTCGGAAAGCGTGTTACGCGTTTCAGATTTAAAACATAGTTTTCGAAAGATTATACAAGAGCAGCTCGCTGCATCTCGACCGTGCCAATAAGTCATTTTTCGTTCGTTCCGATAGAATGACGAAACAAGTGCAATTACAGTTGAAGTACTTGAAAGCAAGTACAATTAAAATATTTTTCTGAGTGCTTACTCTTTTGGGGACGTTGGTTATTCGACTGGATACGGGTATTTCTTAAGTGGCCAAATGCTTTTCTGCGTTTCTTTTTCTTTTTTCATAGAAAGAATTGTTTCGATATCTTGAATTTAATATTTAATGTTTTGTTAAAGTTCTAAAACTCGAAGTTTTTTTTCCAAAAATAAATAAATACTTTTACAATATTTTAACTAGACTGTAGATTTGATGGACTTATAACAACAACAATAAATTAAACAAAGAGCAATAAGAACATCGGAACTATTTAAAAATACTACTTATATTATTTTCAGTTTATCAGAATCTTATTAAAATCTAAAAATCAGAAAAAAATTCATCTCTCCGTCTAATAATCTCAGTTTCTCCAAACTCGTCAACTAAAATTCAAATATCGTAGTAGTAGTAAACATGTAGCAATAAACATGAGCATGTTATTGAAGATCTGCTGCGTTTCAGATTAAATTATCCGAGAGATCGAATTACCGGAAGAGTGACATGAATTATTTATTGGCACACCCGCTGTATTTTAATAAGGGTGAAATTTTTCGCGGAAAGGGATGAAGAGAAGACCGTCACACGGTGATCAGTCAGGCGACTTATTCGCGAGACTTGTTCCGCCTCCGCGACCGAATGCGACAACTTCCAAAGTTACATCCTCTTCATCTTTCCCCCGTGAAGAAGGGATGGAGGAGGGAAAAAATAGAAAACAACCGAGGGATAAAGTTTTTGGATGCATCTTCCGCGGTGACAGTCTCGCAGGAATGAACGTTTTGCGCGGGACGAAGCACGGAGACGTTTCCCGGCGTGCCTTGAATCAATTTCCCTTTGCATGTTGCATGATATGAAAATGTTATTAAAGTTCGCGACACTGAGCCAATTTATTTCGCCGCAGTTTCGTGCCACGCAGTCGACGGCGTCTCGCCACGCGCGGGAAATTAAAAAGCGTAAAGAAGGCTTTAAGAAGCGCGAGCTCGTGTATCAGCTCGGATTCCCGAGCACACTTTTATGAAATTTCATTTCTCGTTTATCCGAACGAGGATCTTTATTTTCATCGCGATGCCGTTCGAGATACTCTCGCCTTATTTCTTTCGTAATATTGATTGCGAGCGCGCACGATGATTTTTAAAGTTATTTTACACCGAAGCGTGCGAAGTCTCGTGCAAGAGATCGTGTGCAAGTCAAAATGTATTACAAACTCGGGTGAATACGTATAAATACAGTTTTATAACTCTTTCTAATCGGGAGAGCATGCAACACATGTTTTACAAACTTAGGTGAATTTAACACATTGAGTGCCGGCGACGTGTCAGCTATATTAATTAATTACGAGCTCATTTGCTCGTTTCTGAACAACGAGTAGCTAAAGAAAATATTTATATTTTCTTAGTGTACAATTTAACAGAAACGCAAAATAGAAACAAAATTGTTTAAGCTTTCGGATTCGATGCAAGTGACAGACAGTACAAATCCGCACTATCGCGGGCTCGGCGCTCAATTTGTTAATATAACTAAAAATGTAAGTTGGTAAGAACGAAGATTTTTGTGGGGAATGTTAAACAACATCTTAAACCAGTTATCATATTTTTTTTATTATTTAAAATCGCTTTTATTTAATACTTTATGGGGAAACTCTGTCAGCATGTAATCGGATTTGACCTCTTAAGTATGGCTGAATTTTGGAATGAAGTTTTTGTTAACTTAATTATAATTTTGGTGCATATACTTTAACAATTTTGGAATAAAACAATTGATAACTAAATTATAATTTTTCTTAAAGATATAATACATGTACTTTAACAATTTTGTAATGAAGTTATTGATAACTGAATTATAAATTTTCTTAAAGACGTGATGCATATACTTTCACTTCAATAATTTACTTGAACAATTAATGATACAATTGGTATAGTGACTAAGTGGTTAATGGTTGCCGAAATACAATAAATGGATAATTCTTGTGGTTGAAGAAACAGAAGTAGATTGTCTTTCAAGTAGTCCAGCATTTCTTGAATGATTTTGAAAAATAAAGAAATAGTGGCTCATGAGAATCAGCTATAAGCTTTTGTAAATATTCAACGAATTAATATATGAAAGATGTCGAACATTATTTCGTAGATAACTTTATAAATAATAATACCAGTCAGTTGTTTCGAGTACTATAATTTAGCAATTTTTCTAATTCCCAAAAATCTTACCAACATGGTCGACTTTTTCAACTGTAAGAGTTTGCATGCCTTTTTTATGGGATTATATAAATTGTTCAAAGACTAATACCAGGCAGTCATTTCGATATAATTTCTCCATTTTTTTAATTCCAAAAATTCTACCAAAATGTACGATTTTTCCAACTCTATGAGTTTGCATGCCTTTGTTACATGATTAAATATATTGTTCAAAGAATAATATAATAAAAAATGGTCGATACGTTTCATGATCTTATAGGGCATCGTAAACGACTATTTCTAAGATATTTTAACTTTGATAAAATTTTATCAATATCGTATTTCGTATGGGAAACAACAGCGTTACATAATTAAATATGAATATTTGTATTATTCAAAAAATCTGTCTTCGATCTTCGTAATACGGTGTTGTAAAAAATAATTCACTACAATGTTTAATAGTGTCGACGCCATTTTATGACATTTCTAACTTAGTAACAGCGAAGGAAAAAATTTTACAACTCCGAATTATTCAGAAGACATTTTATTTTAACCTTTGCAGATCCACGTGTGTCCAGAATTATGAACGTGGTATCTAAATTGTGATCGTTGGCAGTCAGTTTACATTATTAATTATTAATCCGCGGACCAATAAGCAAAACAGCGAGGAACGCGTTCGGAATTGAATGGATTTAATCGCGGTCGCCATAAATAACGAAAACTGTCCGTGGTCCGTGAATTAATTTAGTGGTCAATAAAAGAATCGCGTTTCATGCATGAATCTATGAATTGTCGCGCGTGGCACGAAACACGTTCGAAATCTGTAGTAGACAATGGAGGACCGTTCCGGAATGAACAGTGGTAGCCATTGTGCTAGGCAGCCGCTTGAAAGTTCGAACGACAGGGGCGAGTAACAGACAATCGAATCAAACGTGCGTCTCGAACGAACTCGAAAACTATTGTAATAAACTATTTTGATGATCCGTAACGTTTCAAGAAGACAGAGAAAGAAAAGCGTCTCGAAAGGTCGCTTGCCAAGTAATTTCGCGGCGAACGAACCCCTTTCACCTGCGAGAACGTATTCTCCGTAACGATCGAAATAGAGAAAAAGATCGAGCTTGCGATGAACGATAATCGTCGATCACGTAGGTAGTAGAGACTGTCCGGTACCTAGACGACGAGAATATTTTCGAAACGGTGTGATTTGTTCGACGAGAGAGCGGAGCCACTTAATTAACTTAATCATCACCTTATTATACGCGTAACGTGGCGCTACGTGTACGCGAAATCAATGTAATTTACTGTGGAAATGAATTGAAATAAAATTGCGAACAGCAAATACGTATCGGCTTGATTTTACCTGCATCTACGGCACTTCCCATTCTGTTTCCGGTTTGTCCTCTTGCAGTCGTAGGGCAAAATGATCGACGTCTTCGAGCATGAGAAAACGCAAAAGGTAAGTTTCAACAGGAAATATTTATTTAGTTTGCTCGCGAAGCAAGGAAAAGTTGCTTTTACGTTATTTGAATTTATTATATGAATATTCGCTGCAGTTTGTCTAAATAAAATCACAGATCATGCGAAAATTCATTGTTTTAATCTTTTGTGTGTTAAAACTCTATATATTTGGTGCCTACCAAAGGGTAGTCAAAAATGTCCTTCAGCCTAATTTTTTGTTAATTTAAATTAATTTTTTATCTAGGTGTAACGCGCCCGTATAGTAGCAATATTAATCAAGTTCCTTCATTATTTAATTGTTCCTGCGAAAAGGTGGCTAATGCACTTGTACAATTAATAGAATGTAATAATTTTAAAGTTAGGTTACTTTTTCTCGGAAAGAACATCGAAAAAATCAGTTTTTATTTTATTTAACAACGATGCCCATCAGATAAAAATATGAAAAAATTCATGGACAACTATTGTGACTATATACAGGTATCGTGAAAATATAAAAATTGTCGCTCTAGAAGTTCCATGTGAAATCTGTATTTTTTCGATTTTTTGTATATAGTCTAGAATCAGGTAAGTAGAATAGATATGGTTTAGGTCAGACACAGGCAATTGCGTAGAGTCGAACAAGTGGAACGAGTATTGTGTAGAGCCGGACAAACTATTATTGTTCTAAAACTTCTGTTCCTCCTAAATAAAGCATTTCAAACTAACTTCTCGATATTTATAGGATTCTTTAAATGAAATACTATTTCAAAAACTTTTTCCAACAATTAAAATATTGTTTCTCCACAAGTGCACGTATGATTTCAAGTAAAATATAGTCTACATTATGTGAAATAATAATTTATTATGTTATGTGAACTAACTCTGCATTTTTCTATACAAAATTATATATTATTCTAACAATATTATATCCGTGTGTATTGCAAACTAACATACAATAGTATTACACGTGTAATGCAAACGCACGAATATTTATAAAATTAAAATACACGTGTACACGCGATGCAGCGAGCTTTTCTATGTCAGGAGGTAGGGAAGGGTTCGAGCAGTGCTCGAATGAAACAAGACAGCGGCGTATAACAAACTGTGCTCGAGACACACGATTTATTATTAACCTTCGACCAACTTTAACAACATACAATATAATGTAGTAATAAAAACGTATTAGTTAAAAGTGTAATAATGATAGCGCGACGATCGTTGGAAAAAAGTTCGCGTCGTGTACATGCGATCGCCGTTCATCTCCGCCACGCGTTCTGCATCCGACTGCATCTCCCTGGCTCGCAATCCTCTATATACTTTTCAAACACATCTTTCGCGTGATATCTTCGTGGCCGAGAACGCCGGTGATCAAGGGTAAAAAATAGGGGTAAGGGACGTTGCGATGATCGCGATTGGAGGGGGAAGGGTTGGTTCTGTGTGTACAAGTGAGAAGAAGGATTCGAGGCGAAGGCGACTGATCGGTGTGTTTGGAAAAGGGGGGGGGGGGGGGGTTATGATGGTCGAAAAACTTTGGGAGACAGGGTACAAGAAAACGTTTCGCGTGTGATTCATTTAGCACCGTTACGCCGATGCGCTTAATTAATGCTAACCTCTATAGTTGTGTAGAAAAACCACTCTCTCTCTCTCTCTCTTTCTCTCTCTTTCGTTTCCTCTTTCGCTCCATACCCTTTCTCTCAGCTTCTCTCATAAATTCTCTCCCATTGTCTCTTTCTATCTATATATTTGTTATAATTATAATAGCGTAGAAGAGCCTCGCGTTGCGCCGGGATATCTGAATCGTTCGACATGTCGCGCGCGGCGCTGTCCCACCAATGTCTGACCCAGGCCAGACCCGGGTCCCGCTGCAGGACTCTTTGCTCCTCCGACCGGAAACCACGAAACTCGGAAAACTCGACGGGTGATCGGGCGCCCGACCAGGAAGCTCTTCCGCGTCACAGGAAGTGTTCCCAGCGAAATGGAAGAACACGACAATGGAGTAATGATGATGTCCAGTCTATTCGGATGTCTCACGGAGATCGCGGATGATTCTGCGGCTGGTACGATCCACCCTCGCAACCGATCGGCCGATGATTCCGAGCTGTCGGCGAGAGGAAGACGGGGGCTTCTCCGAGCGAGGACGAAGCTTCCGGACACTTTTGCGACGCACTCATTCAACTTGTTCAGGCGCGACCAGTGTCCGAGCAGCACCGCGAGACAAGATCCCCGGCGAAGAAAGGGTCCCTGTCCGCGCGGTCCGTGATCGCTTTTCAATAGCCAGCTCTCGAAATCGTCAGCAATCCCTCGCGGCTCTGCTTCCCGTTCGCGAAGCGGACGTAGCCGAAGCTTCGGGTCGGAGCGGACGACCAAAGTCGTCGAGAGGGTCCGCGAACGTTTGCCGATCGATCGGCACACACCAAGGTTTTGCGTTCAGTGGTAGACACGGATCGGATAGAAATCGAGCAGACAATCCGGCGGGCCGGTGAACACGTGATGGCGCGAGACATAACGCCGACGGCGCGGGCGACGCTGTGCTCGGAGACGCGGCGACGCAACACGATGACTTCAAAGCTCGTCGTGTTTCGGACCGGTGAACTCGTCGTGCGAGATGAATCCGTTCTTGTCCATGTCCTCGTGCTGGAAGATCTCCTCGACCAGCTTGTCGTTGTCCGCCAGGATCTTCTTCACTTGCTCCGCGTTACCTTGGTCCGACTCGATCATCTGCTTCCTCAGGTAGTCGCTCACCTGCACAAACGAAACACCTCCGTTATTTTCGGTATTCTAATCATTGTCTACCGGGTCTGTGTATACAGTGACTCTTATTAACCCTTTGCACTCATATGGCGACTCTGAGGCGCCAGTAAAAATTGCCACACCACTGTTTAAAATAATTTCTACATCGTCATGCATACATCTAGAAAATTTGTAAAAATTTAACTATTTCAAGGACGAGGAATAGTAAAATTTCCCACGTGTGTAAGATGGAATACATTGTGTGAAATGAAAATATCCTAAGTCGGAGGAATGCCTAGGTTTTCGAGTCGAAGCAGCTGCGAGCGCAAAGGGTTAATATTCGGACATTGTTCTATTCAAAAAATTGTTGCCAGTTTCGATCGTTTGCAATAGTAAATTTGGAGTTATTGTTTTATAATATAACAGAACGTTCATTGTAGTTTGTAATGACATAAATTTCATTTGTTTGTTGCACATACTTTTCTTAATACCGAACAGTGAACTAAATTATGTCGAAATTTATCGTCGCAAATATATTCGGACGCTTGACAAACTATAACATTTAAATATGAAAATTATTAACATAAGTAATAATTAATATTTCGTTGGATAGCCTTTAGCTTTAATTACATGTCGCAACCGCTTAGGCATATTGTCTATAACTTTTTGTAAGTAACTTAGCGTTATACGTCTCCATTCTTCAATTAATCGCTTTTTTAATTCTTCCTTCGATCTTATCGGTGTTGTTCGAATTTTCCTGTCCAAAAAATCTCATACATTTTCAATGGGATTCGAGTCTGGTGACTGTGGTGGCGGATGTAATACTTTTTGGCAATTATATAAAAGGCATTCTTGAACTATTCTGGCTTTATGTTTAGGATTATTATCTTCATAATATTTAAATGTGTCTTCTACATCCATTGTGATCGCACTTTTCTTAAGATTTTGTTTTAAAATATTTAGATACTTAAATTTATCGAAAATTTCTTCTATAAAAACCAGTTGTCCAACTCCTTTAGATGAAATACACCGTCACACCATAATACTTGTACCACCGTGATTTATTGTTGGATTTAAATTTATTCGGTTAAGCTCTTGATTTCGTTTACGTCATACTAATTTTCGTCCATCAGTGATAAACAGATTAAATTTACTTTCATCCGCGAAAATTACATTATTACACCATGTTTTTTCCTCGTGAACATATTGTTTTGCAAAAGCTAATCTTTTTCTGTGATTCGCCTCGCTTATATACATAATTAATGCATAATTTAGTTCACTGTTTGGTATTAAGAAAAGTATGTGCAACAAACAAATGTTATATTACAAAACAATAACTTCAAATTTATTGTTGCAAATGATCGAAACTAGTAACAAGTTTTTTAATAGCACAGTGTACGCTGTTGGTTTTTGAGATATTTATGGGCATGCTTAATCGGAAGTTACGGACTTGAGTACGGCTGGAAGTTAAGTATATTGTTTTAGAAATGGGAGACAGATCAGCCGTACTCCACTCAATGACAATCGACAGAATTGCAAGCATCGTTGGATGAGGATGACGCTCGAACGTAAGGACTCGACTGGTGACTCTGAGACACAATGAAAAATTGCCACACTATTATTTAAAAGAATTTTACAATCGTTATCTTTATATCTAAGAAATTGATAGAAATTAAATGGGTGTAAGAACAAGTAACAGTAAAACTATCCAAATACGTAAAGCG
Source organism: Agapostemon virescens (assembly GCA_028453745.1). Classification (NCBI taxonomy): domain Eukaryota; kingdom Metazoa; phylum Arthropoda; class Insecta; order Hymenoptera; family Halictidae; genus Agapostemon; species Agapostemon virescens. Next base: position 15,407,398 of record CM052099.1, read on the forward strand.
AAATAAATCATGTAGTATAAAAATATCCTAAGTCGGAAGAAATGTATTGGTTCTCTAGTTAAAACAGCTTCGAGTGTAAAGGGTTAACATTTTGACTGCCATGTCACCCATACATGGGCGACAGAATTATTTGTCCATGTTTAAAAATACATTTGTGTCTCTCCCCATTTTACTCGGACATAATTTTAATCTATGGTTTTATAAATACATTGTCTCACGAATTGTTTCTCTGTTAATATAAATAAGTTAAATAATTTATCGCGTACCGGAATTTTATATTGGTTAACGCGCGAAATTAAGTTTTTAATGGTATCATATAATTTTTTACGTATCGATCGATCCACCGCGGTATTTTTTGCGGAATGTTGGCCTACTTGTATCGGAAAAATGTTGGTTTGATGGACAGTTTAATTTGAATATTGATAATCGATTTTTAATATTGTTTGATGTTTAAGTAATTCCATCAGATGATATTTTCATTTTTATTATACCGTGTTTTCGAGACACGTACGTGTAAGGTTGTTGGTATTGTGTCACTTTTATATTTTACACTTTGTAAGCAAGATACGCAGCGTCACTGGACGATACGCTATCGCATATTTATATTCTCTGCTAACATCCATTTGCAATATTGAAATTAAAACATATCTCGATCTAATGGTTATTCGATATAAAATAGGTCAATACTGTTTCGTAAAGACTATCGAAATGCACCGATCGATACGTGAAAAGTTTTATGCTGCTGTTGAAACAATAACGTCGAAGTATTTTCTCTTCTAAGTAGAATAAATTCTTCGTGACAAATTATTTGAGTGGCAAACAATGTAATATTTTAAATGTATTTACAAATTTAAGTAGGGCGATCAATATAGAATATGCTATTAAGAATTACGTATATGATTTGCTAAACAAATTTTAATTTTTAATTTTTAATTTTAATATACGATTATATTAATATTTTAATATACGACTCCATTGTTAAAATTCTCTATCATTCTAGGTTAGAAATAAAAGAAAGCGACAAGAAACAAACATGGCGTTCGACAGGTATTATCATTCAACATCCTGCAGCTACTTTTGGACGACCCTGTATATTAAAGTTCCATAACTCTCAACTATAAAAATTGTAGCTTACACCAAAACGTACAGTCTACTGACAAATTATAATTAATCCTTCACGCTCTCCGGATTTGCAAAATAGACTGCGAAAATGTTTAAAGAGTCAAAGTAATCGCTACAACGATTGCTCGTGACGTTTCCGGTCATTATTACCGTCCTCTGTTTGTTACAAAGATTAATTCCGGTATTATATTATCCACTTACGACTACAATTATTGCATTTCTATCAAACGAGAAATAAAGGCGAATGTTACGTCACTGCTAAAGAAGGAAAATAAACGATGACAAAGAGAAATAATGAAAACATTATTGGCCATTTGAAGGGACAAAACGGAACGCAGAGATATAAAATTCGTACCGCAATGTTTCGTTTCAATCGATTTCGGTAGTTCTCGGTCGTAAATAGAAATCTGTTAAGTTCGTAACCTGCCGCAGTGATTGAAACAAATGTATCGGGGCCCGCGCGACAATCCCGAAAATTTAAAACACGATTGCGCTGTTCGCTGTAGTTTCGCGAAAAAAAAAAAAAATAAAAAACGTTTCGAGAGCTGTAAGCCTTCTCTCCCCGATGTGCAAAATGTGCAGACGTTAATCCTTTGTGCTTGCGAACGGAGATAAACCTGTCAGCCGGCGACATCGTGATTGGTCTGCTGTTTGATTCGTTCGAAAAAAGGTCCTTACGGATTAAACGAAACAAATCAGCCAACTTGTACGCTGAAAAAAGACATCGATTCGAACGTTGCTAAGAATTAGAACGTGAAGGATCTCTTGGAACTTGATTATCATTTGTTCGTTGTTATAATGTTTCGAAATTAGATCTACGAAATACTGAAATATCAGCTATTTTCTATTACCAACTGTAAAAATAATTAAAATTGACTCATTCAGATTGTTTGCATTATAATACATTTGGGGGAATATATTTATCGAATAATAATCGAAGAACGAGAAATTTGTAATCCGCCATTTTTATGGGTCTCGTAGTCCCAGTGTTAAGATCTAGCATTACATTTTTATTGCTGTAAAGTACTAACCCTTTGCCATGTTATGTTAAAAAATATAAATATTATATTTTCTTTAGAAGACAAAATCAAATTTTACTCATTTTTAAACGATATTTAATTATTGAGGTAAAGATAAAATAGGATGAAATCAAATTTTATTATTTTTTAAATAATATGTAAGTACTGAAGTAAAAGTAACAGTATAAAAAACATATATTGTATTTTCTCTTTCGTAAAATTTGTAGATGACAACGGTATAATAGTTTTAGTTACGAAGAAAATGGTATGACAAAGGGTTAAAATAACCTTGGAAAAACTACAATATGATTATCGATAAGATTTGATAAAAAACTTGGTTAACACGTTAAACGCCATGCCAATCCGCAAGTTTACACATAAATATATTATTTCATATACTATTTCAACAAATGTAATCGAAATAGAATAAGCAAGCCTTTCGCTTCTGCAAAGTTGCAAATTTTTATTTAATATTTAACAAAAAGTGAGATGAAAAGCTAAAGAAAATTGCTGAGCGTTTAACGTGTAAACGATTAAAATGATTCTAAACGATATTTAAAATTATTGTACGAAGTTCAAATCTTCTAATTTCATGCCTCAGGGTCCTTATGGGTCGTAATTAGAAACATTCGCTCGTTAGTTGTTAGTTGTTAATTGTACGTTGGTAACTACAGATAATTCCAATACATTTAATGTTACCGTAACTCTGTATCATTATTTGTCAAGTTGATGATCTACGTAGAACCATCACCACGAGTGACCCTTAGAAAAAAAATTAAAAGTGATCTTGCCATTGTTCTCACCTCCTCGCGAGACAATTGGTTGTCGTGGTCGCTGTCGATCGCTTTGAAAACGTTGGTCGACTGCGGACTGTCGCTGATGTTGATCAATTCAACTTCGAACAATAAAGTTGCACCTGTAATCAGAAATGTTTGATTAATAAACACCGGTTCCATTTTCTTTTCTCCCCTTCCATCTGCCTTTGAATATTTTAACATAAAAGACATTATTTTATTTTTTACCAAAATGCCCTACATTTGGGAACTAATACATGTACACATAACTATTCTGTAGTATAAACCACCTGCGTTTAAGGTATATATAAATAAATAAATAAATAAATTGCCAGGCATAGTTTTTGATACCACAAATTACTTACACCATGTCTTTCTTTCAATTTCAACAATTTTCATTCAAATTCATTAAATTTTTACGCGAATGATTCCTTCGTGTCATTCCTGCTTTACGGAATATTTAAGCATAATCGAGTTAAACAAAACACATTGTGTATTAACGTGCTTAAAATTTCGCATTTCAAATCCAATTTAAAATTTAACGGTCGGATACGAATTTCGTGGGGAAGAGATTTTGTAATTACAGGCTTCCCGCTCTAATGTTTCGAATAATACCGCGGAATAAAGCGGTGAATTAAACAATTCATTACTCGCTAATTAGTCGGAACATGATCCTCGCTTTTTTCGCATCCTACTTTCCCAATCCACCGTAAAATGCCGTAATAATCGAGTCGCCTACCAACTGAAAATTAATATGACTCCTAAACGTCGCGGATAATCGACCATCGTCCAATGTTGTTAACTTTCTTTCAACTTTCTAGGCACGTCCAACGATCTCTGTGTGTTCCAATCCGTTAAGGTCTGAAGCCTTTCCTCTAATCGAGGCTTTTGAAATACACCTGTCCCTCGATTTACACCGATTTTGTTCCTTAGAAAACCGTGTACATCGAAATCGTAGATTTTGATACGTAAAACTGCGTAAATCGAAAACAAACTAAAATGTGCATAATTCGGTAATTTATTTCAACATAAAATAAAACTAAATGTATCTTAATCTCTTAGGCACTATGCGCCATTATAGTGTAGTGTTAACTTCGCGAATATGTTCTCTACGAGGATTCCTATCGATTAAAACGATTAAGTTACGTGCAGTCTCTGTTGTATCTTTCATCTAACCCTTGCTGCCACGAATATATGAAAAGTTTATTATTAAAGGCGTTATTGTATTACGTAAAGAATTTATGGAAGAAATGTTCTATCGACGTCTCTGATTTTCCATCAGGTTTCACCAATCGGGGGACCGAGCGACACGCAACGACCGCATTGATTGCTCAAAACCAATAAAAATCCAATACGTGTCTGTCAATGCTGACGAAAGACGATTGCCGCGACTTTTCTATTATTTACCCGTCGACTATCAACGTCCCGTGCACCTCGCCATGTGAAAAACATGTCCAGAACGCTGACTCCGTGTATTCGTGACGTATGACGGACCTCTTGTCGCTGACATTCACTAGCAATCCAGAACCATTCCCTATGAACGAACAATCAGGGAGAATATCGGCGGAAATCTCTTAATTCTGACTCACAGAGTCATTGTCGTTTAATTGCGAATTCTATGCGTTTGCATTTTATCGGCAATACTTGCTTCAGTGAAACAATTATAGTAGCTTCGGTTATGGTATGCATTGCAATGTGTAATCAAATTATTCGAGAAACAAATTAATGTTTTTATATGAAATATTTAATGTAATATGTAATTATAATGTAATATTTTATATGAAATAATTAATGCTTTAACAAATTCCTAGCTAAACCGAATATTTTGTTATAAAACTTTGTACATTTGCAAATGGAAAATATGCATTTAGCAACACTGTAAGCGAAGTTATCTGTCAAATAAATGAATTTTTTACAATATACAATGTATCGATGTTTCTAAATTACTTTAATATTTAAAACCCATCGTATTCTCAGGCTAATTATCGATATTCAGTCCTGAAATCTTGAAAGCTTAATTACTTGAACACTGTTGGTTGAATTTTAGTAAGAGGAACAAATCAACGTAATGTAAAAATATGCAAATATAATTTTTATCCGAAATTGATCTCCGGTAAGAAATAAATAGAAAATCTGGATTGGAAACATTTGACCAGCAAGAAACTAATTTAAATAATTTTAACCCTTCGCACTCCGAGCCATCCTGGACGTTACCTAGCAGCTACTCGGCGCCATTTTGTTGCAGAAACGTGCACTTACGAATCCTTATATTATATAGTAGAGCTTTGGAACCAAGTAAGGCATTATAATGATATTTGATTTATATTTTTATTTGTAGACTTTGACGAAAATATATTTGCAAAAACATCAACAATTTATTTCTTATAATTTTGTACACTGTGATAAACTTTGAAGCATTCCCAAATACGTATTGCAAGCTGATTAGAGCACGTTTCGCAATAATAAGTTATGTGGCGTCTTCCATCTTGTATTTTTCTGTCAGAACAAACACTACAGTCCCCCCTTATTGTTTAGTTTAATTATAGTTTATTGTTCAGTCTATTGTTCCCGAAAATCACCTCTCAGCTGATCTACGAGAGTTATCTCAGTTATTGTAGCATATTTTTATTCAATTTTTAGCGCCATTTCAACAGAAAACTTCGAGGAAACTTTAGCGTCCCCTCAGTGGGGACATCCGAGTGACATGCAAGAATTACAAAGTCCCCTCAAAAGGCACACAAAGTGCAAAGGGTTAAATTACGCGTGGACAAGAAACGTTTAAAAATCCCAGAAAAAAGTAGCGTGACATCAACCGATAACTAAAACGGCTTCAAACGCCAATATTTCGAAACATTTTTCTCGAATTTCCGAACGAATTGCGTTTTAATAATTGCAAAAAAAAAATAATAAACGTTTCCGCGGCGGTATCAATAACCAGAAAAATGGCTTCGAACGTAATCGATCTGGAACATTTGTCTAAAAATTTCAGACACGAATCGCTCGTGCATAATTGCGGAAGAATAAACATTTTTCAATGGCGTCGACGGCCGGCGAAAACAGTTTCGCATACACTCGTTGCAGCTTGCGCTTGATTCACGCGCGCGCGGTCGCGCATTCGATATTCATTATTAGAGAGTCCCATGCCGATTAAGCCGGCCCTAATGAAATATGCCGGTCCATAATTCACTGCTTACAGAAATACGATTCACAGCGCGGGACAACGTTTTCGCGTTCCGGTAACGGATCTCGTTTTCCTCGGGAAAATTGAACGATCATGCGCGGCCGGGTCGAAACGCCAGGAAAGTTTCTCGTTCTCGGTGACCGCAGCATCGACGACAGATGGAATCAAATTCGTTTTTCTTTGTGCGCAATTTCCGCTTCTGCCCCCTCCGCAATTCCCCCCGACGCCAGTTACCCGAGAGAAACGGTTCCATTCTCGATCCCCGCGACTCGAAATGCTTCCCAGCCCCCTGCGTCCTCGTTATTTACGGTCCGCGTTGCTCCAAGAACAGACTGTTTCAGCCATTAAAGCGTCTAGATACGAATTAACGTGATAGGTAGCCGGAGAAGCAACGAAATAATGGGGGAAATTAATTATTCCGTTGTGTTGATCGAGGAACATGATTTTCTGTAATTAACGAACCACCGTGAAACCGTCCCGCGCTTCGTCGACGTTCGATCCCGTCTGTCACCGATAAAATTGTCGAATTTCCCTCGTTACAACCACGGCTTTGTTTCCCATATTTCTTTATCTCGCGAAACGTTGCTGCTGCTCAACGCTATCATCCGAGACACTTCTTTAAAATTTGTGAACGTAATTAAGAAGGTCAGACGTAATTAAGAGACGCTCTCAGAAGCCAGAGGCGAAGCAGAACATTATTTCCTGGCAGCGCTGCAATTCCACCGGGACTTATTATTACAGTTAAATTTGTCTTTAAAATGGCCAACGTAAAAACGAACGCGATAAAACGTTCAATTACGAATATCATGGCGGACGATATGGAACGATGGCTCTCGATAAAGAAACCATGCTGCTTCTCGTACGATTTCAGGTAATATTAATTGTAGAAATCAGCCCATAATTATGAAAGTGGTCTAAGTGAAAATTTAACAGAACGTTATTTGAACACACCACATTATTTTAAACTAAATTTATTCAATGTAATTTTTACGATATCGTAAAAAATGAACCATTAGATAGTGGTTGTAATTTCAACATTATATCGAATTCATTTAGTGTTAATTATGAAAGTGTTCTAAGTCACGAAGTTAAAGAAATTATATAAACGTAATCTTAAAATGGCATGTGACAGCGTGGCCAAAATTGTAACATTAAAGCTAAAACTGGATTACTTTAAAAAATGTTTTTAAATCTTTAAATGGATTACTTTGAATTTTGAAAATGGTCTAAGTCAATTAAAACTTTAAAAACAACATTTTCGTATGAAATTCATATTTCATATTCACAATAAGTTTCCATTAACCAAGACTAATAAAATTTTAAATTAAAATGTTGCACAATATTCATTAAATATCTCTAAACAAGAAATCTATGACTTAGACCACTTTCATAATTACGGGCACAAATGTCGCGGACGATAGCGATGCGATATCAGTTTATTCCGTGATACAAATGCATTGAACAGAGGCTGAACGATTTTCTTTTAGAAATTACGCTACAGAAGTGCCACTGTGGCGTTTGTTATTTAAATCATCGCAATTCGCGACCAACGGGCACGAAGAATCGAATCATTGCACTATTTCGAAACGCAGCATCCTGCGAATCGATCAACGAGCATCGGGGAATTTGGTAACGCAATTCTGGCGAGCACGTTGCATCAACGCGTATCATCGAATTTACAGTGTCAAACCAAATCAGCAAGTGCTAATAACTCGATCGAGCTCTAACTGACAATTTCGCAGTTACTGTTTTTAGAGGTTGCAGACTTTTGACAATTAACAGCTCTTCGCGTATATAATTATCAGATTTCTCAAGGTTTAGAAATTAACTAACAGAATCGCATCCCACGTGTTCTTAAGTTATCCAATGTGAAATTAAGTCTTGTCTTTTGATTACAATTAAGTTAAAACGTTGACATTCCAGTTACCAGATTATCAACGGATAAATCTAGATAAATAGTTTTAGTTAGGTTCCAGTGTGAGACTAATTAATAAGAAGGAAACAGAATTTCAAAGCAATCGGAAACGCGACTTAATGGCACTGCTCGCAACGTGTTGCAAAGAAAGAAACTTTCGCAGAAACTATAGCCGTACACATGTCAGGATCGAAGAATAGCTTGCAATTACAAAACAGAATTAATCTTCGTCAAATATCACAGCCGAAGCGCGTAAACATTGCTTCGCAAATTTATTTTTTTACCGAAGTAACCAGCGAACTCGTCTTACCCGATGAAGAAGTTAATTAACCATAAAACGCGTAAACCGCATTTACCTTGGCTTGCACTGCACGGCCCTCGAACATTGTAACTTCTCATTAGACGTTCTTCCGCAACAAAGAACCGCAGACACGGCACTCCGACCTACAGACGCTATGAAAAATTTCTCACCGTGCCGAAGAAACATTGCTCTTTATACCTATCGATCATGCAGCTAAGCTTCGCGTCCTACCAAATCGCTATGGAAACTTTTAACCCTTTGCACTCGAAGGTGTTTTACCTTCGAAAACCAAGACATATCTTCCGGCCAAGATTATTTCGTTTTACACGATTCGTTTCCTCTTATTCAGGTGTTTGCCACTGTTCGTTTTTGCAACAGTGAAATTGTTATTCCTAGATGCAAACATAGTGGTGGAAAAATTATTTGAAATAATGGTGTTTGAATTTTTAGTGGTGCCCCAGAGTCACCATTCGAGTGCAAAGGGTTAATTAATTACTGAATCGTGGTATATTCGATCATTCAATTCATTGCAACACACTGTATGATTGTGATATTAATTTATTCTAAATCGTAAAGAAAAATAATATCGTTTGTCTAATGATATTCATTTTATTTGTCGGACTCTAAGTATGAAACTGTAAATTAATGATGAAATAAATTAGAAACGCAGTACCTCGTTCTAATGACATGTTGAACTCGGAGCTTTTTTTTAGGGAATTTTTACTGACGTTTAAGTCGAAAATATGCAGATTCTGTACCGATGCAGTTTTCCCACCGCCACGAAACTTTTGCACTAGCGCCGTATTATCAAAAATTTGCATTTCTTGGAATTTTCATTATTCATAACGAGGATTTTGAATTTCAAAACCGGTAAAAATTCTCAGAAATGCGGGTCGACAGTCTTGACATGTCAGAATTTTTCCATAATTTTTGTATATAACTGAATAGAAAAACTCGGCACAGTTGCACGCGAAACTATTTTGCCTAACTTTCACATTTTACTTAACTTTAAATGAAAGGAATACAACCGTGTATATTCAACAAAGTCGCTCACCCCATTCGTGCTTTTCTGTTTCAATCAAATCTATAAAACACCATAAATATTTCTTAATATTATATAAATTATGTATATCACATTAATTTGTAAATTTGACACAGCCAGTCCCCAGGGACTGACATACTGTTCAACGTGCTAAAATCCGTTTCGCTCGCTCCAAATAAAACCAAGACCAACGAAGACAGGCATTTTCAAGAGAATACAGTGTTGCGAAAAGACAGCTTCCAAATCCACGAAACTATCCCCGAAAAAACCGTTGTTTATCGGCAAGATCAAACACACTGGTGTTCGAGCGCGGAAAACCGCGCAACACGTGCATAAAACATTTTAACGATCGCCGTAAATTAGTGGACAACAAACGTGCACCCTTAATACACCGAAAAAACAGAATAGCGCAAAGTAAAACGTTTGATGAAAAACGTTCCCGTTGTCACGCAACAGTCTAATAGAATTCAACAGCACTTCTTACTCGTTTCGAATCACCCACCGCCCTTAATGGCTCCCGATGGAGAAACGGACGAGGCTAGGGCGGTCGGATCGATACAAAAGGGATCGTTAGTAACAAAATCGGAGCAAAAAAAAAACATGCAATTGCACGGAAATCCAATAAAGCGTCAACCATTAAATTGAGCACTGCTATCCGAGGACCGGGCTCCACGCTCGGATCAACATCGGCTCCAGCGCGCTCATTTTTTCGGATGCTCGAGTGTTAGATAAATCGCGAGCATCCCGCGGATTCGCGTATATCTTTGGCGAAAAAGTGTGCCGTGTTTCACGGAGACCGCGCGCTTTTTCCTTTGTCTCCGCGCGGCCATTGTTCCGCGACAAGAATACATTTGGCAGCCGATAAACGGATTCGATAATGATTGAGGACAGTTTCGTAATCGGCGCGGAAACCAAGACTTTTTTTCCCAATGCTCGCCGCTCTCTTCCCTTATTTCCCATATCAAGACAACTGCAGCGAGCCATTGTTCGATTTAACTGGTACAAAAACCCTTTTGCAAACTATTTCATAACCATTTCAGACAATTCCTGCCGGTTCAAAGCGATTTTAATTTTACAGGATCTTATTAGGTAAATCGGAAAGTTCCGTCCGTTTTTTTACAAAAAGTAAAGCTTTATTCATGAAAGAAAATGAAAAAGTACGTTAATCAAAATATTGTCCATCGTTAGCGATGACTTTTTCCCATCTTTCGGGCAGCAAACGAATTCCGCGTCGAAAGAATGATTCATCTTTGGAGGTTATCCAGGCGGAGATCCATTTTTCGAGATCTTCGTACGAATTAAATCGTTCTTCAGCAAGTGCGTGTGCCATTGACCGAAACAAGTGGTAGTCAGATGGAGCACAGTCTGGTGAATAAGCCGCATGTGGTAGCACTTCCCAGCGAAGTGCTTCTATCGTTTCCTTGACAATTTTTGAGACGTGAGGCCGAGCATTGTCATGCAGCAAAATCACCTTACGCTGTCTCGTTTCATATTGTGGTCGTTTTTCGTGCAATGCTCGACTCAAACGGATAATTTGTTGTCGGTAGAGATCTCCTGTGACTGTTTGACCAGTTTTTAGCAGTTCATAGTATACCACACCTTCCTGATCCCACCAAATGCAGAGTAAAGCCTTTTTTCCGTGGATATTCCGCTTTGGCGTCGATGTTGAGGGTTGGCCAGGATCACAAATGGTTTTTCGACGTTTAGGATTGTCAAAATAAATCCATTTTTCATCCCCAGTGATGAGACGATGGAGAAACCCCTTTCTTTGTTGCCTAGCAAGCAAAATTTCGCAGATGGTTTTCCGCCTTTCAATGTCTCTTGGCTTGAGTTCATATGGGACCCACTTTCCTTCCTTGTAGACCTTCCCTAAGGCTTTTAAACGGTCGGAAATGACAGATTGAGCACAATTTAACGCTTCTGCAATTTGTTTTTGCGTTTGACATGGATCTTCATCCACCAATGTCTGCAATTCTTCGCCTTCGAATACTCGTGGCCGTCCAGAACGCTCTTTGTCCTCCAAAGAAAAATCACCATTTTTAAAACGTCGAAACCACTCTCTACATGTTTTATCGGAAACAGCATTATCGCCATAAACGTCTACAATCATTCGATGAGCTTCAGCTGCCGTTTTCTTCCAATTGAAACAAAAGACTAACACTTCGCGCAAATGACGCTTATTCGGCTCAAATTCCGACATCTTCAATGTAGAAAAAAACGAAGTTATTGATGCAAGCGTAAATTGTTGTGTACTGAGTTTTATTAACAGATGTTCAAACTAAAAAGTTAGCCTTACTTTAGAGGTTATAGTTACCCACAGTTCGAGCTACGGCTACTCGACGCTAGATGGACAGAACTTTCCGATTGACCTAATACAAACGCGTTTTAAATGTTTCCGCTTTATTATGCCGTCCTGGTCAGATTTATTTATGTTACCTCTCATTAGATTCACGATTAATTGGTCGCCTTTATTTTCTGGGATCGCACACCCTCGCTGTTCCTCGCGCCCTTAACGCAATGCAGTTTGCTGCGTATCAACACAAAGAACAGGATATAATTAGCATATTCGTCTAAACGGAAGTATGCAGTTCACAACGAACTTCACTCGGTGGGGTCCAATTAATACTTTTAATAAACGCACGGCATGTTGCGGCCGCAAACAGTATGACTGCCATCGAAGTTTGTTAAATCGCCTGTCGTTGCAACTTTTGAACAGTCTCCGGCGAAATGTTAATGCAGTTAGTCCGTATGAAGTGCTTGCGAGTATAGCGAACGTCACAAAATTAATAACAACGACGAACGTTTTCGGATGCGAGTTTCTCTCTTCTGAAGCTTGCACCGGGGGAAAAAAATGTAATTTCGTGGTGATCGTGATCACTATTGCGAACGAACGCAAACCCCAACGTTTAGGTGTCAAATTAAATTTAACGGGACAGCCGTACGGAAATGCGACACTGTTTTCTCTGGAAATAAGGCAGTCTCCTTCCGTCTCCGCCATGTTTTTCTTACATTCCTTACGTCCAAAGCAAAATCTCATCTGAAACCCTCGCTCGCGATAAATTCTGTTTCTCTAGTAATTTCAATATCGGCCGGTCGAGATTACTGCTCGACATTTTTGTTGCAACGGGAAAACTGAAAGAACTCGTTTCTACGTTTAATAATTAGAAATTGAGGAAATTGGATCGCGTCGAAGAAACGGAGTTTCTGTCGTGGACGAGTGCTAATAAATTAATATTGGGCGAGCTACGTTTAGGATTGGACTAACAACAATATTTAATATTTAATGAAACAATCTAGTTATGTGTACAGTGGTAAGAACGTAAATTGGAGCTATCTTTCCTAAATTGGAAAGAAGAAATATAGAAAACTCCGTCTGAGGAAATTATTACATTTTTACAAACGTTTTCTTTCTATTTTTGCATTAAACTTTTATCTCGCAAACTTAACGAATATTTCTTTGATTGAAAGAGAAATAATATTTCTCCGTTTGACATTTCGTTTTCTCGGGGTACGCTCTCGCTTTGGTGTGCGTCGCATTTTCAATCGGAATTTTCTCGAAAACGAACGGCGAAAAAAGAGGAAATTGCATGAAATTTTTTGCTCATTACTTCTACGATCTCCGCTGACCTAATATTTATCCAAATACCGTGTTTACTGAAAAACAGAGTTTCCACCGCGGAAACCAATAATGAAACCAATACAGGAAAAATAGTAACGGCCAGAGGAAAAATAATCGAACCTCCAGGAATTACGTTTCCGGCTCCCTTCTCTCCGTATCCGAGTTCCGGTGGTATGGTCAGCTTCCTCTTTTCGCCCACGCACATATCAACCAATCCTTGGTCCCAGCCTTTAATAACTTGGCCAACTCCCAGTTGGAATGAGAACGGCTGATCTCTGTCCAAACTGTAACAGGAAATAAACGAGTGGATTTTAAATACCGTATCGTTAGATCGGTACGCGATCGTCGTCTTCGCGGGTAGCTACATTTAACCCGTTCAGTTCCGTCCGCAGAAGAACCGTCATTGAACGGAAAATCGCGCCAGAAATATGCACACTGCGTGTGGTTTTTGTATATACATTTTTCTAAGTCTTAAATAACAACTGTGATAAATAAAATAATTTGTTAAGACGCGAATAGCAACTTAGGAATATTTTTAAATGAATTGAGAGGTTATGGCACGGACGCTTGGGTTCCGCCATTTTTGAGGAACCATTTTTGCCAGAGCGCGAAAATTTTTGACTGCGACGCTCGCTGCTGCTTCG
>CM052099.1:15421044-15444157 GCA_028453745.1 Agapostemon virescens
ACATTATTTTTCTTAAGGCTGTTTCTACATTATTTTTCTTAAGGCTGTTTCTACATTATTTTTCTTAAGGCTGTTTCTATATTATTTTTCTTAAGGCTGTTTCTACATTATTTTTCATAAGCCTGTTTCTACATTATTTTTCATAAGGCTGTCTTTTCGTCATGTTTAAGCTGTTACTTTACTTTTGCAAGATAGTCCTTGTATTTTTCTGCGCAGCTGGCTAGTCTTCGTGTTTTACACAGTTTGTTGTACTATGCGTCTTAATACGTCATAACACGATTGCAAACACGCACGATGTTTAGTTACATCGTAGAGAGTTGTTTTGGTAAAATACAGTCTGTTATTTAAATATTAGTATTGTCCCGTCCCAGAGGGAAGCTGGTCTTTGATTCTTGTAATTTCCTAGTCGACACACATTGTGGGATAACAATCAGAGTCCGATCGATCGTACGAATCAACAGCGGGCAACAAATAACCGCTAATATCGAAACAATGAATATACATATGTACATTACAATTTCATATATTCTGTTCCGGTTTTGCAATGTCTATTTTATATATATTTTATTGTTAACAATAAAATGCATAACTGCACGGATACACGATCGTTCTTTTATCGTATAAAAGGATTTTTCGAATATTTGGATAATCGAAATTCTGCCGTACAGCAGAATGATTACGTTTCAGAAGTGTTGCTCGGAGGGCGACATTTCGACGTGAAAATCGATCGCGATTTACACGGAGATTAGTATTAACCAGCGAAACGTTTCGAAAAGAAGACGAATGGAAATGGAGTGCGGACGTAAATCCTTGGAGCAGCGAAACACGCTGAGTTCGCGTTACATTTCAAAGTCTTCCAGGCCGGGAAACAAGCTCGGCTGTCTATCGATGATGTTCCCTATGAAAAAGGTCGCTTCGCGAAAGTGTCAATCTATCGCAGACTCGTAAAATCGGGTTCGCGTATGCCAGTCGACAGCTTCACACGCGGCAGGACCGAAAATTGACGAGTTCATCGGTCGACTGACGTTCGAAGACTAAGGGGAAAGCACCTGTGCGAAATCGCTTCGCCAAGGCAAACGAACACGTTTTACGAGATACACGGGAAAACGTATCCAATGCAACGATCAACTGCAACAAGGTCAAATATTACCCGCAAAATGTGCAACTAGCATTAAAATATATCTTTTGCCAACAAATTACCGTGGGATCAGCTCCTAACTCAAACCAAAGTACGTATAGTAATTGGGAAAAAGTTCTTCTGATCGCATGCAGTCCTTTGGTTTTCCCAATCTCCATACTTATTTGACCTGAGGGTCTCGATCTCACACTATTAACACTTTACCAATCGGAAGACTATTATTAAAACTGTGGCAGCTATACCTGCTACCCTCGCCGGCAGAGGAACAGTAGAACGAGACTTTCTCGCTAGTACCTGATCCGCCTCCAGTTCATATACAGGGTGAGTCACCAAACGTTTGCACCTCAAATATCTTTGTTGTTTCTAATGATACGTAAAATATGGTAAGGACAAAGTTGAATGGTACAATGAGGCTGACACGATGCTACAAAAAATTGTCATTTTTTTTAGAGATATCAAGGTCACCTTGACTTTTTTAAAATGGAACATTTGGCCACTGCGCCTGGTCGCAAGAAGTTGGGGACGCAGGGATGGTTTATTGCTGGGGATTTCCAATGCGCCGGATTTTGGAATATACCGGGTGCTCAACTTGTAAAAAAATTCATATGCGCTTATATGTAATGTTGTTACGACGTAACAAACGTATTTGTGTAAACGAAAGTTTGCAATTCGCAACGAACTCGACTCGGCGGATTTATACGGCCGGTGGAAGGGCGCAGGAATCGCGGTGAGTAACGGCGATGGAAAACAATAGAAAAATAGGGGTAAATGTATGACGTTAGGCGAGTTGATGGTGGAAAGTCGATACTAAGGGACGCGGCACGTTCCCGGACTCGTTTGAGGCGTCTTGACGCGCGTCTCTGCCACGTACTCGAGAGGGTTACGAGCGACGTGCGTCGGACGCACACGCGAATGCGGATGAAGTTCCGAGTGCAACGAGTAACTACAACGTGCCACGCGGAGAATCTCAAGCAGTGTCTACGTTGATATGCAGATACGCTGCTGCAGGCTGGATGCATCTGCGCGCGCGTGCCCCTACATAATTTTTGCGGGACGAGCCGCATTTTTACGAGACGCTCATCTCCCACAGTGCCAATTTATAACGATGCTCGACCCTGTAACCGCAGAGTTTCCACCGAGGGTGCTCCATTCTTTCCGCGAACGTCTACGATCTTCATTTTATCTGGATACTATATTATATATTTGCTTTTGCGAGTGTAAGAACATGTCAGCATATGCCACCGTACATGCGGGGTGCTCCATCAAGGTCTGTCATCTAAATTGCCCAAGAGCCGTTTTTTTTATAGAAAATTGTCTCGAACCGGACGCTGTGGGATACGAAATAGAATATACGCTGATATAATTAATATTTTTCTACGTTCTATATTATTCTATATTATATATTATTCTATATTCTATATTATTCTATATTCTATATTATTCTATATTCTATATTAATCTATATTCTATATTATTCTATATTCTATATTATTCTATATTCTATATTATTCTATATTATTCTATATTCTATATTATTCTGTATTCTATATTTTTCTATATTCTATATTCTATATTAATCTATATTCTATATTTTTCTATATTCTATATTATTCTATATTCTATATTATTCTGTATTCTATATTTTTCTATATTCTATATTTTATATTATTCTATATTCTATATTTTTCTATATTCTATATTCTATATTAGTCTATATTCTATATTATTCTATATTCTACGTTATTCTATATTCTACATTATTCTATATTCTATATTATTCTATATTCTATATTATTCTATATTCTATGTTATTCTATATTCTATATTTTTATATATTCTATATTCTATATTTTTATATATTCTATATTCTATATTATACTATATTCTATAGTATTCTATATTCTATATTATTCTATATTCTATATTAGTCTATATTCTATATTAGTCTATGTTCTATATTAGTCTATATTCTATATTATTCTATATTCAAACTAGAAGGTCACTTTGAAGTTTTTAATCGTAATGTACAAAGTTTGCCTCGACTATTGGAGAATAATCATTAAGGTTCACAAGTTTCGTTCCAAAGTTCTACTTACAATATACTTTTTAATCATGGTTAACACCTGTGTAGCTATAATATATTTTTATCATAGTGTACCACAGATTCAGAGAAAAGGATTTGCAAAAATCTCTTTTTCCTCCAGAATGAGTATAACCTTCATAAGAAAGAATCTCTGGTCAATCCAAAGGTGGACAATTTCAATAATTCAAACAACACGCAATAATACTTATAAATGTCAAAAATGGCGGCGTACCGCTTGATCGCAGCCTACACGCAACGTCTAGAGAATTCTACGCAAATTTTCTTGTTCAAAGATATTATTGTTCCGTGCCGAAGACAGGTACGATTCCGTTGCAGGACCGCGATGTCCATGGGGGGATTCGTCACCAGTCGTGAACTTTATGGGGAAGCTTACGCGGGAAAACGTGCCCGTTAGACGTCGTAAATGCCGATGCAGCTAAATCGCTACGGACACGAGGCTCCTGGGCTGCGTTCCGAACGAATTTCGTTTAAGATCATGCCTCCATGCGCGCACACACCTTGCCGACTGACACTTGTTCCGTGAATTACGAGGGATAATTTCGTGTACAGTGAGCCACGGAGATGACACAGCATCGATCCGAAACCTTAAGGTCGTCGACCAACTGAAGGCGTATTTACGCTCAAGCTGGGACGAACAGACGGATGATAGCACCGATGCGTCGAAATAGTAGAGTGGGGGAAACTCATGGGGTGATTACGAATATTAATTGCAAAGTCACTGCACCGCTGCTTCGACGAATAGATCGTAAGGAGTGCGTGTCCGTGTTATCGGCGCGAATTAGCGTGTGTGCGTGAGGATCACGTGAGGACGCTTTTGGGGATCGAGATGGTGAGCGGACCGTTTTAACGTTGAGAGAGAGAATATAGCTAGTTTTTATGTGTTTTGATTCTTATTTTTCCTTTCATGTTCATTAAACGTTGTCTGTAAAACATGTCTCCATATTCTTGGAAATTCCTACAAATATGTAGACACCCTTCACAGAAAATAATGTTATGGTATTATAGGTTCATTTCTAAGTGAAAAGATACTTTTTAAGTAAATAAGCTTGTTCAGATACTCTTGCAATGCTGTCTTTGGATTTTCTCTAATTTTTCTTGACTTTTTAGGTTATACACTGTTTAATCTGGACAAGTGCAACGGTTTTAGCTATATTTCTTGGGCAATTTCAATAGTTATACTTACATTGTACTTTTTGAACTTGGTTAACACCTTTTTAGCTATAATATATTTTCGTCATAGTGTTTCACAGATTCAGAGAAAAGGATTTTACCAAAAATGTCTTTTCTCTTCAGAATAGGCAAGATCTTCATAAAGAAGAATCTCTGGTCCATCAAATGGTGGATAATTTCAATAGTTCTACTTACATTATACTTTTTACACATGGTTTAATACCTGTGTAGCTATAATATATTTTTATCATAGTGTGCCACAGATTCAGAGAAAATGATTCCCAAAAATTTCTTTTTCTTCCAGAATGAGGATGGCCTTCATAAGAAAGAATCTCTGGTCAATCAAAAGGTGGACAATTTTGAATAATTCTACTTACAATATACTTTTTAAACATGGTTTAACGCCTGTGTAGCTATAATTTATTTTTATCGTAGTATTCCACAGTTCCAAAGAAAAGATTCCTAAAAATCTCTTTTCTCTTCAGAATGGGCAAGATCTTCATAAAGAAGAATTTCTGGTCGATCGAATGTTGGACAATTTCAATAGTCCTACTTACATTTTAGTTTTTATTCATCGTTAACACCTTTGTAGCTATAATATATTTTCATCATAGTGTTTCACAGATTCAGATAAAAGGATTCCCAAAAATCTCTTTTTCTTCCAGAATGAGGATGGCCTTCATAAGAAAGAATCTCTGGTCAATCAAAAGGTGGACAATTTTGAATAATTCTACTTACAATATACTTTTTAAACATGGTTTAACACCTGTCTAGCTATATTATATTTTTATCATAGCGTACCACAGTTCCAGAGGAAAGGTTCTCAAAAATCTCTTTTCTCTTCAGAATGGGCATGACTTTCATAAGAAAGAATCTCTGGTCGATCGAATGTTGGACAATTTAAATAATTCTACTTACATTATAGTTTTTATACATCGTTAACACCTTTGTAGTTATAACATATTTTAATCATAGTGTCCCACAGATTTAGTTAAAACCTTCCCAAAAATCTCTTTTCCCTCCAGAACGAACATAACGTTCACAAAGAAAGGAATTCCTGGATAACTTCAACGATTTCAAGTGGAACCGGAAGTAGCCGCGACGCGAACCTGGATAATTAATTGCAGTTTAAAACATGATTACATTCCGGCACATTTTCCTTGTCATCTTATTAACCGACCCCCATAATTCGCCGGTTTTCCTCACGCGTGAACAAACAATTCGTGCGTTCGAGATGCACTCACTCGAAAGACTTCTAACGTGATTCGTCATGGCGCGGGACCGGGCGTGCAGAATAATGCGACCGAAGTTTTGAGCATAATTACGTTGCGTAAGGGTAATTACACAGCTCCAGCTGCGGAATTTCAAGTTCTGTGCACTTTCTTGCGTCGCAGTCGCGCATTCGTGCATAAAATCATTTACGAAGGCTTGGTACAATTTCTTTCATTTGTTTTACATTTTTTAAACAAATGTAAGAATGTTTACGATACGGCTAGCGGACCACGATTTTTCAGAAATATTTCTAGAAGCGGTGATTGCAGCCGTCTTCTCATTTATTTTAGAATAGAGTTTCTTCAAGTTTAGATATAAGGATGTGTTCTCTACGTGAGAAACCGTACCACTTGAAGACTTCCGGTCTCTCGCTCGATAGCGATAGATGTGTCATAAATGTTGAGGAAATGCACTGAGAATTCCTGCATTTGTAGAAAATTCTACACCTCCGAAATAGCCGGTGCCTTCTCTGGCAAGCACATTTGTTAAGGGCTCTTTTATGTATACCTGCGGATACTCGCAGCGTGCTGCAGTTAGGCGAAGAATATCGTCTGGCACATTTGGCTGCCGAATGGCGGAACAGGTAAAGAAACGATTTAATATATTGTTACGGCGATTTGCCCAGATTAAATCGCAGTAATGCGAGATTGTCCCGCGCGGAACAACCCCTAAAGAAATAATAGTAGACAGGGGTTGTCACGGATCTGTTGTTCCGACGAACAATCGAAGAAAGTCGAGATCTGTCTGCGAAACGGACACGAAATCGATAAATCAATCCAAATTGTGCTTTACTGTAAATAATTGTGTACTGGTGAATAAATAGTTTCTAATATTGAAATGTCGCGACGCGTGGATTTCGCGGAATTCCATTGAATTCGCTTTGACAGTTTCAGATTAATTTATGTTTTCTCGAATAAAACGGTACGTCGGAATCCCGACAAACGTAGCTTTTCTATTATTCAATTGGATTCTCCCAAATATTGTTTAAAATTTATTTTAAATCGGACACGAAAGAGAAAGTTGTAAAACATCGAATAAAATGTCAGAATAATTAATCACGCGGTTCTATTTCCAGCCATTTTATACCAATATTAATGGAAGATGCTAATTAGTGTTATTTTTAGCTAAACACCCACGACTATGATTACAACATGACGCAGAAGATCTCATTCATAGATCTCCGTCCTTGGACACGCGACTTCTCCATTCCCTGATTAACATCTCAGTTTTCAATATCGTGGGAATACAACAATCGATTT
This sequence comes from Agapostemon virescens, assembly GCA_028453745.1. NCBI lineage: Eukaryota > Metazoa > Arthropoda > Insecta > Hymenoptera > Halictidae > Agapostemon > Agapostemon virescens. The sequence continues at coordinate 15,427,988 of CM052099.1, forward strand.
TTATTTTCTTTCGAGAAACAATGGTTCGATATTTCTATTAAAAAATTGTTACATTTCATCCGGATTAAACATGTTGAAATCACCACTTTCGTTTTCCGCTGTACTCCGTTCAGCCTATTTAAATTGAGCGACGATAAATGCGACAAGCGCGCCCAATATTTCCCTAATTAGTGTCTTGTTTATAATAACGTCGCAAATACAACGATTGTCGTAAAATATTCCGGGTGCGGCGTGCGCCGTTGAAAGCGGCGTTTATTTACACGTAAAAATAATTTCCGGCCGTCCACGGCACACGGCAGTAATTGGCACGTTATCAAAATTCCCAATTGCTTTCCAGCAACGAAAAATAATAAACATGCAACTATACCAGAAAACCGCGTCGATATTTCCCGTCCACTGAATTACATTTATCGAATTAACGGAAAGCTTTTCCGTTCGTCATTTGATCACCAAACATTGTGCAAGTGGAAAAGTTAATAAACAGCATTCCAAGTGAAAAATTATTACTCTAGCACTTTGTCAAAGAGACGGGTCATCTATTTATTTTTAAAAGGTTGCCGTTCGCGACAGTGTTAAATATTCCTTTAACACATTGACTGCCAAACCAGCAGCCGCAAAAATTACATAAATTCGGAGCAAGCTATCGAGTGAAATAAAAATTGAAAGAACAAAAATATTTCTCCAACCTTCTTGCATTTCCTGGACCACCGTCAGATTGCATGTAATGAATATATTAACGTGAAAATTCTTTTAAAAATCGCACAAATAATTGCGTCACCCTTATGTGGGTGTCGTGGCAGCCAAAGTGTTAATTTAATAGTAAATTTTTATAATTTTTTGATATACTGTATAAGTTTAACACTTTGGCTGCCACGACATCCACATAAGGGTGATGCAATTATTTGTGCGATTAATAGTAAATTTTTATAATATTTTGATATACTGTATAAGTTTAACTATTAAATTTATAATTTATATATATTTCCAAGTATTGAAATTACATGATGCTTTTATCAGAAATTATTAAAATGTTTAATATCTATATTGCTTCTTCGGTAATCCTGCCTTTGCTTAACCAAATCCTACAGTATGTTATAATTTACTATAAAAATATAAAAGCCTATAGCAAATCAGGGCTCGCGTCGTTTTATCGAGTACGCGCGCTCAATCGCACAGCCCTGCACGTTGTAATCTCGTAAAAATTGCGAGTAATTGAAACAAGCTCGATCTTTCAATTTTTGTAAAATAACGTATATCGGTCACACTTTGTACTAGTCACGATAAATGTTGATAAAGACTGCGTCGCGCCGATAGCAAAGTTCATTAGCGACGGTTCAATTAACTGTTAGACAATAACATTCTCTTCGATACAGTTTTTTCGATCGAATAGTTCACAGAGTTGCTTGATAATATTAATATGCTTGATACGATTGCTCAATTTACGTTGATGAACGGACTTCAATCAATTATTAATTGTTTCAATCACGAGCTCGTTTGTTAACAGAGAGAAAAAAAAAAGAGAAGTAAAATGGATTGATGGCTATGATTGTATAAAATTTCAATTACAGTTTACATCTCACAGTCGCCGACACATTTGCCGGGTTTTAATCGCGCGGCTCTCTTTTATTAACTGATCTGTCTGTCTATCGGTTTCCGAGCCGATCACGCTTCCTCGAATAATCGTATTTCACGTTGCAATCTGACTGCTCACGTAACAAATAAACGATCGCGTAACTAAAGGTACAATAATTGATCTGTCTGGTTATATTCCTTCCTTTTTTCCTTTCACAGTTTCAGAGACCAGCGCCGAGTTTATGCATCACTTTTCATTATCGTCCGCGCATTTTACCCCCTGTCTCTTACAATTATACCTCTACGCAGAAGCACAATTAGTTTTGGTCAAATTTCTGCGGAAAATTGTAGAGCTGTTATCGGTAAACTGCAGGGTACGAAATGGGCGTTGTCTATACCGATCGAGAAAAACACTGACTCAAATGAACGAAAAGTAGATTCGTTGCTATGACGATAATAAGTATGTTGGAGCTACAGTAACGAGCAGAAATGAACCAATAACCGCAAGTTTTTGTATAAACCACTGTTAATTGCTAGGAATATCGAAGAATAACAAAAATCAACATTATAATTGTGCCCATAATTATGAAAGTGGTCTAAGTCATATATTTCTTGTTTCTAAATAAATAAATTTAAAAAAATATTTTTATATTATGCACCATTTAAATTTAGAATTTTATTAGATTTGGACCATTTTCAAAATTAACTGAATATCCTATAAATGACTTAAAACGATAAAAGAACTACAAGTTTTAGTAGAAACAATAATTTTAATGAAATAATTCATGAACATTTATTAATTGTTTTTAAAACGTAATCCATTTTTATCGTTTTAGGCTTTCATCGTTATGAGTTTTTAAGATTCTTAAAATATTCCTGAAAAACTGGAATGTAGTTCAACAAACGCGACCAAAGAGGGCCACGTGTCATTTTAAGGTTCTGTTTATATAATTTCTTAAAATTTTTTGACTTAGACCACTTTCATAATTAACACTAAATGAATTCCGTATAATGTTGAAATTACAACCACTATCTAATGCTTCATTTTTGGCAATATCGTAACAATTTCGTTTAATTAATGTAGTTTAAAATAATGTGCTGTGAAATATCTGATGAACTCATTTTTTTAAAATTTTGACTTAGACCACCTTCATAATTATGGGCTCAATTATATTCATCATAGATAAGAGTAATTTAAGAAATTTTATTCAATAATTAATGTCTCCTCGTTTCGCAATAACAAGAAAATAGATTCAGTATTGCACCAATACTTGGCAATATTTAATAGATTATTTATTTTTAATATTTCGTGCACAACACTTTTGCAAAACTACATTAATTTGCTTCACAATATTTTCTACTAACTTTTCGCAATAATTTGGAGATATTTGTTCCCACTGTTCTTGAATTCTATGAATTCATATGAATCCCAAAGTTGTCTTTTTAGAAAAGCCCACAGATTCTGTAGAATATAAAATGTTTTTAGTATGGAGCCAATTTTTCACACTTTTAGCAGTGCGCATAGGGTCTCGATCATGCATGAAAATTGCATATTTTTCTAAAAAAGACATATTTTCAACAGCAACTACAAGTTGATCTTGTAAAATACCTCTGGACATGTACTTGTACATGAATAAATAATTATTTATACAAAGCTTGTATTTATTGGTTCAGTTACGCTCCTTATTGTATTCGTTGTTAACGTTAACCTCTTAAGCACGGTTAAATTTTGTGTGGGGCAGATTCTCTGTACAGCAGAGCACATTGGAATGAAGTTTTTGATAACTATGTCAATGTATGGGTGACAGAATTATTTGTCCATGTTTAAAAATAAATTTATACACTAATATATTCGTTGCACTCAATTTAGTTCATACACAGAGTTAATTTAGTCATAGAGACTACAAGAAGTTTGAAGGATAACTATGTGTCAGACATTTTAAATTTTCAATTGCTGCTGCATTAAATAAATCACTTTGATTTTGTGGAATTTTTAAGGCTATTCGTTGGCCAGTTAAAGTGTTAAAGATATGATACACGTACGTTGCGTCGTTCAAAATTCATGCGGCATCCGCGAAAGCCACTATAGTGGCGCGTCGTACAAGAAGATGGCATCCGCGAAAGCCATTATACTGGCGCATCATGATTAAGAGGTTAAACACCGTTTTACTCCAACGTCTACAATCTCGCAATAAACACGTCGTACATAAGACATCTCTTTGCATCAAGTCGTGCATCTAAAACGATATAAAACATTTGCAAGTATAAAAGACACCATAACTGTTCTCATTAACGAGCGTAACGCAATCGCCAATAAGACCACAGGTTACAATCGGTACCTGCTAATTCGAATCGGCCATGGCCGCCTCAATTACAGGTGCAAACCACTATTATTTCGTCGGCACGGAAAATAATTCGCAATCGAGTCGATTATCACGCTGTAATCGTCATCGGCGAGGTATAACGAGTGTTAGAAATCGCGACTGCCCCCGTTAGCGAGCGTATGTTAAACTACGCCAATCTTTCGCAACAGAAGACTCCAATTAAGCTGTTAGCTACCTGGCCAGGTAACCGTTTAAGCCTAGCGTACACTTCCTACTAATAAAATAACTTTAATAATAATGTAATAAGATAGACATGTGGAAGAGCAGGGATTCGCGGAGAGCCAGGCAATAATCGTTCTCCGTCCTCGACGAAAGTGTGAACGGGCGTCGTTGATCTAAATACTCGTGGGCTCGCGTTATAGCCTCGCGTCCCCGCGACTATAACGAGCAATTACTTCGCTAAGCGTTCAATTACTCCTGTTTAATTTCCTCGTCGTTTAAACCGGTCTTTCGTTCCGCGGGACTTCCTTGCCTTCGCCGTCGAGCGATCCATTCGACAAGGTCAAACGCGTTTCGACGTTCCGCCGAATTGCCATGTAAAACGTAACGCGTAACGGCGAACGGAATCAACAGAACTCGCCGTGTCATTGCCGGCAGGCGATTCATTGTCGTGACAATGAAATCCCGGTAATTAACAAAGTCCGACGATAAACTTCGTACAGCGGCGGAGAGATTCGCCGACGCGATCGCGGAGAAATCGCGAAACGTTACCCGTTAATGAAACAATCCAACGACTTCCGTGCTACTTCAATCTGTGACCATGCTGGAAAGTCGAAAGGAATTCCGGTTGGTCCGATCGCGATGTTTATTAATACGATTTTTTAATTTGCACGTCTGACAACTAGAAGTTTGTCGAACTATGTTAAACGTCTTAAATGTGGTGATTTGACTGTTCTAAAAATTCTGTATCGATTAGGGACTTTTATGATGGTCCATTCTCTCTCGTGTGGAACAATATGCGTACAATTTAGTTAAAACAATTTAGTTAGTTACGATTTAGAAAAGGTTAACCCCGTTGCCCTACAACGAGTCAGACTCGTGATCAAGATTTCGAACGGAATCTTCTAAACATGTATTTCCTTAATTTTCTCTAAACGGAAATAACATTTTATTTAATTGTTGATCGTGTACGGTCGTTAGAGAATATACAGTGGACACTCTTCAATCCTAAATAACTTTTTTAAGATTGGACCAAACGTCTTAACTTTTCTTGAGCAATTAGTTGCATTGATTTATTAAATGATTTAATAAATGAATATGTTCCCTTGTAAGTTCCACTATACGGTAACCGATTCGACGCCACCGAAGCTTGTAATTTTTAGAGAACATGCTAGACAATTTGAATGTTTTTGCGAAGGCAATTTTATAACTTCGATACTGGTAAAATAGAAAATCTAAGAAGACTCGTTTGACCCGCTGTGGTAGGTTTAGCATTGAAAAAACGAAACCAAATAAAAAGAATCGATAAGCGCTAGTAGAATTTTCGTGGATCGCAGTAACCAAGGTGTCTATCTGGTAGCACATCCTGCACCCACTTCCGGTGCTTGTTTTTCGCACGTGCAAAACAAATGAAGGTTTAGCGAGCCAGCTATCGGCGTGCGCCGAATTGTACGGGTTCGACTTTCATAAGTCATGGGCGAAAGGCAACAGGATAAAAGAAGAAAAAAGGGCGGGGAGTAAGGCGAGGCACGTCCGGGAACCTGACGTGCAACGAATGAGCATCTTTCTTGTCGGCCGGTGGGCCAGGAAGAAGGGAAGAAGAAACACGGGCGAGTTCGAGTCGCATGGGGACAACAGGAAGAGAAAGAAGAGGAGCACGGGAAACGGCGGGACCGAGCGAGAAAGGGGAAACAATTGCTCTGGGACGCCTGACCGTCGAGAGATAAAAAATTCTAAGATCAACCCCTCGACGAGGTCCTTCGTTTTGCCTCGAATATCTTTTACGTATGGGCCCTCGACGGATGGGCAACTTCCAACCGTATCGCGAGGGCGAGCTCTTTAAATATTCAAACGGAACTTCCGGTAGGCAGCTGCTATATACAGGATATTGCCCGTTTACGAAGTCTTCTATCCTCGGCGAGAGTCTAGAGAGACGGCACTCTTTTTCTTTTTTTAAAGCGACCGTGCAAAGTTTCGGAATTGTTTTCGCCTTCGGAACGCTGTGCTCGCTTGGCTACGAGGAATCGAGCCGGTCCGATTCTCCATTAATAATTGAGTTGGTTCATTCATTTTGTGCACTGTGTCTGATTAGATCTTCGTTCGAACAGAGGAGAAGAGGTAAGCTTAACCCCTTGGCCAACGACTTATTTTACAATAACAGTGACCAGACTTTCTTTGGCCTCCACAGAACGACAAAAAGATAAGACAAATTTGTAATTGCTGCCTGTCCAGCTACAGTAGCGGACACTCTTCAAACCTAAATAACTTTTTCAAAATTGAACCAAACGACTTGACTTTGCTGGAGCAACTAGCAGCATTGATTTACTAAATGATATGGAAAAATAATTTTGAAATAATTCTAATTGGTAGAAATTACGTGGGAAAGTAGACAAGACATTTTTTAAAACATTTTTATTTCAACTCGTAATGAAAATTTAAAATATGCGTTTTTCAGAACTGTGTTAGTTATACACATGCTGAAAATCTCACCGAAATCGATTGACGCGGGAACAAATGGCACGCGTAGAAAGATGTAAGAATTTCTGTAGTTTAAAGAGAAACTGATCAAGAATCGTGAAAAATTGCGATTTTCACCATTTTTGATGGCACGTAGCTCGTGTATACGTTGATCGATTTTAATGAATTTTTCTGCATTTGTATAACTGTCATAGATCTACCAGATGCGTCTTAAAAATTTTTTGTGCGTGGCACAAATAAAAAATATTTAAAAAGTTCCTTTTTTATTGGCCATGTAATTCACATCAGTTAAAGTATTTACAAAATTTATTTTATATATCATTTATTAAATCAATGCAACTAATTGCTCAAGAAAAGTCAAGACGTTTGGTCCAATCTTAAAAAAGTTATTTAGGTTTGAAGAGTGCGCTACACTTTAGCGCTAAAGTGAGAGATCGCTTTGCACCAAGAGACACGTGTAGTAGAACATATTTTACGTTAATTAACCTCTTAGGCACGGTTGAATTTTGTGCAGGGCAGTTTCTCTGTAAGGCAGAGCACATTGGAACGAAATTTTTGATAACTAAATTATAATTATTCTTAAAGATATGATGCGTATACTTTAATAATTTTGCATACATTTTAACATTAATAATTTACTGTAATAATTAATAATAGAATTGAGTGTGTTCAAGCCATTATAATGGCGCATCGTACAAGAAGATGGCGTCCGCGAAAGCCACTATAGTTGCGCATCGTGCTTAAGAGATTAAATAGAAATTATCGCGAGTGGTCTCAAAAATTTACTCGAAGGGTTAATATGCTAATTTCTTATGTTAGACTATTCCACGGTAATGAGCGCCGGTGCCCCAGGTGTCGTTGTTTACAGTAAGCTTTTAAACGAGAAATTTGGTTTCGCCTTTCAATAAGACAGTGTCCTAATTAATGGAGGAGCAGCATGGTTCGGTGACACGCGACAGAGAAAACATTGTGAGGAATGGTCGGTTAGGGGAAAAAAGTGTATAGAAAAGGAAATTTACCGTAGGCGGTATTCGTTGGTTCGACGTAAGCCAGCACGCTGACTGGATAAATAGAACTGTTGTCGTCGTCGGTCGTCGTTCAACATCGTTCTCGACGACGACGACGACGACGACGACGGCGACGACAACGACGATGGGAACGCGGCTGCTTTTTAAAACGCCAATGTGCTCGACCTAATTCTCTTCTTATTCACCGTAAACCTGTTGTTCTCCCTTTTAATTAGAACCGTTTGAGCCATCGAATGACATCGACGGGATTAACAGTGCGTACTGTTTATGATGCAGCGTGTACCCACTCTGTGCCGGCTCGTCGACGCGCATCGAACGAAAGACGTCACCGACACCGCCGATTGCGAACGAACATCGATGTGTGTGTGTGTGTGCGCGTGCACGAAGCTTTATACGCGATATATCGTTCACGTTATCCTGATTGGTTTTCATTTGTCGACATACCATACCTTTCATAACAGAAAACCCCATTGTACTCCAATTGATAACAATTTGTTTCGCAATTGCCTGAAACGACATTGATATGCAACGCGGAAAAAAACATCACCCATTTCAGCGGAAATGTGTTTTTCTCTAAATTAAAACTAACGAACGCGGTTTAATCGGCGACCGTGATACCGAAGAGATCCGCGCGTGGATCATGGAATTATGGGATGAAAGTACGTTATGTTAATAATTTAACGATTTTTAGGAGTAGGAACGTCTCTGTCAACCGTGGGAATTTGAATTGAATGAAAGTAGGTTATGTTACTGATTAAAGGATTTTTATTGTCTTACGTAGTACTTTAATCGCGAAACAGCTGATTGGCTTTGATGTAAAAGTTACATTGGCTAATTGGTGCTTATGTTGTTGTAATATCTATGAAACTGGTTGTGATTGAAATTTGTTAATGTTAATATTCTTTCTGATCTGTTGTTGTTGTTAATTGTTGTTAATTTTCCTTAATTTCAACGTTTTAATTTAATTATACTCAAAAGCTTAATTCGGCACTGAATAATTTAAGAACACCTGGTATATAATTCTTTTAACTAATTCCTGAACCTCCACAGGGAACTTCTCTGTCAAAATTCTCAACGGCAAAAATTGGATTGACATAATGATTTCTTATGCGAGTCTCAGAAATACTAGCCTTTAATAATTGTGCAGGTGCCTTCTGGGATGTTTGGAGTTAGTTGAGGAATTTTTTCAACCCGGTAACTGTATTAGTATGGCTACGACAGACAGATCAGCATCGCTAATTCCTGAGAAGATTCCCTGGAAGGGAGTCGCTAAATGGTCAAAATAATTTTGTGTCGCTGGTTTTTCCGCAACTTCGCATACACATTTCAGGATGCGTGGCCAGTGTGCCAATCAAGTTTCATGCCGATAGCGATCGAATTGCGATTGTGAGATGACATTGAATTTCGACGACATAGATAATTGAAAAAATGGTAAAAATTGGATTGATATAATAATTTCTTATGCGGGCCCCAGAAATGCTAGCTTCTTATAATTGTGCAGATGTCTTCCGGGATGTTTGATGATGGTTGAGGAATTTTTTCAGGCTGCTAACTGTAATAGTATGGCTGCAGCAGACAGATATAGCATCGCTAATTACTGAGAAGATCCCCCGGAAGGTGCTCGAAAAATGGTCACAATAATTTTGTGTCGCTGATTTTTCCACAACTTCGCATATACATTTCAGGATGTGTGGCCAGTGTGTCAATCAAGTTTCATGTCGATAGTGATCGAATTGCGGTTGTGACACGACATTGAATTTCGACGGCGTAGATAATCGAAAGAATGACAAAAATTGGATTGACATAATGATTTCTTATGAGAGCCCCAGAAATGCTAGCCTCTTATAATTGTGCAGGTGCCTTCCGCGATGTTTGGAGCTAGTTGAGGAATTTTTTTAAGCTTCTAACTGTATTAGTATGGCTGCGGCAGACAGATATAGCATCGCTAATTTCTGAGGCATTTCCCCTGAGGAGTTGCAAAATGGTGAAAATAATTTTGTGTCGCTGGTTTTTCCGCAACTTCGCATACACATTTCAGGATGTGTGGCCAGTGTATCAATCAAGTTTCATGTCGATAGCGATCGAATTGCAGTCGCGGCGCAACGCCGAATATTGAAAAAATGCAAAAATATAATTTAAAGTAACGATCTAATCAGAAGTGTATACAATAATTATAGTTCACAAGTTTAGAAGCAAAGTTCGTCCACCGGTCATCTGATCATCGCCCTTCCTTTCCTCACAACCCCTTACAAATGGGGTGAAACGTGCGGTGTTAGACTACGACTGACTAATAATGCCGAGCCCCGTCGCTTAACAGTTCGACTGCGCAATCTGTCACAATAAGCACGCTAACGGTATTCAAAAGCTCGGAGAAGATCCGGGGGAATGTAAAAATAATTCGGTGACGCGAATGGCTCTTCACCGAAGGGGTCGCAGGGAAAAAATTCGATCGAACACTTGCCCCCGTTTCTAACCAATCTATCATACACTCGAGGACAATGGAAAATCCATCTGGCCCTCTTTCGGTCGATCTCTGTGCATAGGACGGAGAAAGGAAGCTGGAACTTCTACGAGAGAAACGAGCTTTCGTCCCGAAACACGGCAGAGCCGGTTTGCTCGCTATGGAAAGCTTCCGAAGGTCCCATGAATATACCGTGGACGAGTTTCGTAGTATGCTTTCGATACGCAAGGGCATCGGACGGGAGCCCATGTACGTGGATAGACGGGGACGGAGGAATAAATTTAAATATCGGTGCAGGCTCTTTGATATGTTAACAAGGACAGTTGAAGGACGAAAGTCGCAGACCAAAGGCTGCCGAACGAAATTCTTTGATAGCGATTTTTCTTTATTTTTAACCCCCATACCTATCGCTCTCCGTCTTGCCGGTTAACTTTATTTCGAACTTTCTTTCTTCCGGACTTGTTCCATTCCTTTTACCGACGGTATCGTTCCTGTTCTCCTTGATCGAGATATTACTTCCGCAGAAATTGTTCAGTTATAATTACCGCGGTAAGCAACGGCAGAAGTTTGTGATTCGGCGAAGAGCGAACCCAATTCGGAGTAGTTTGCCTGATAGCTGCTTTACGTTACAGGCTAAATAAATCGGTATAATGCGTTGCAATTATCAGGTTACTGGTACTTGCGCGAGTATCGAGTTTTCTGGGATCTGTTGTCGGTAGACAAAGTTTAGGGAAAAAGTTAGCAACGTTACAAGGCCCCGAACGTTTCACTTTCCTTCGCTTTCCTCCCATTGTACACTTCGCTCGCTGCGAAACAAATTTAGTAGCAGTATAAATAAGTCTCCGCCGTTTTTCAACTTAAATTGGCCGTTTATTGCGAAAGAACGGTACCGATATTTATATCAACTGCAAAATATCAGTGTTAAAATTGTCTTTCATTATTAATAAGATGGCTGCCATGTCTGCCATGAATGAGCAACGGTTAAGCGACGCACTATGATTATTTCGAATGAAAATTAGATTGCGAACGCTAAGGAAAAGTTTAAGCAACAAGTACTCTAATATCTTTAAAAGACACGGATGCTGGACGATGTGTAAAAGATTTTTCAAAATGGCGATTCAAGTCTTTTCTGTCTTCCTTCATCCTGGGTGGGTTTCAACGAAAGGCGTACTCATCCTTCCATTAACCTAACTAAAAATATTAATATCAATTGTAAACTGGCAATGTTAAAATTGTTTTACATCCGACAATAATCGCTATACGATTTCAAACGGCGGAGACTTATTTGTACCCTTAATTGTTACTTTTTCCGTGTTCCGATCTTCACGTCGAAGAATTTCCAACCATTTTATTGCGAGTTATGGTGTAAACAATAAAAACCTCTTTAAAAAATCAAAGGAAGAAAAGTTCTTATAAAAATTAGGTAAACACCAACATTATATCAACTCCGTAATTTTTTACTTTGTTTCAGGTCTTTGCTAGAGTGTGCCATAATTAAACAGAATGAAACCTGAACTTTTCGATGCTCCTGTCGTAAAAGAGTAAGTTATACGTACTTTTTTATGTAACAAATATTGTTGAGTCGCGCGGTTCAATGAGAAGCAGCGTAAAATTGAAATGCGAGACCCAACCAGAAGCTTGGTTTTGTATAAAAGTTTATTCTGCGTAGTTAAAATGTACAAACCTCAGCGTGAGCCGATCATTGGCTGCCTATATACTAATTTGGGTGACCAAGTATTGGCCAATGGTGGTGCTTCATTTTTGCCCATTATCTATAGATTTAGGGATCATTTCACGCGGCGATTATAATTTGTTAATTCACACGCACTAGGATTATTCGTAAATCGTATTCGATTATCCGTTCGCCAGCTACCCTATCAGGCCGTCCGCCATCTTGGGGCTGCCCATACCGCACTTCTTCCCGCCAGGAAAAAATCTCGTCGTTCGGTTGAACGAAACAAAATGTCTATCCATTGTGAAGGAGGTCCGCATACTATCCGCATGCATTGTGTTTCGCGAAGGATCGCATAGAAACTATTCGAAGGCATACTGGCCATACTTTCCATGGTTTCCAGGGAGGCGCGGACTTCCATGCACGCCAATATGAATTTCCGAGGCCATCCTGCGAGGTGGTTAAGGGTGGTGCCAGAGGGATAATGATCGAACGCGTGTAAAAGTGTAGCAGATCCTACACGCGTCACGCAGAAATTACATTTTCGACTGGTCGTCAATTACCGGGGAAACGACCGCCCCCGCTTCGCTCGGTGAGATGTTAAAAGCCTCGAAAACCGAATGGTTCGTAACGAAATAAAGGTGAATAATTAACAGGCCCGGCAAGCGTCGCCGAGCGCCGTTTAAACAGGTTACATCGTTCGCGGTTCGTTGTCGCGCGTAATCTTTTCGCGTCTGCCATAGCAACTTTCTTGAAGGACCGTCGCAACGAACGACCGGCAATGCGGAAATTTACTGCTTCATTAAATGTCGCGTGCAACGCGGTCCGACCAATAACGATTACGCTGCAGGCCATTGAATTTTCCGTCACGGAACTTCGAAAATATTCGCGGACCTCGCCCGCCGGCGCACAATGGGCGAAAGCACGACACCGCCGCTCGAAAATAATAACTTCTAAGCCGTTAAAGATATTTGCATGAAATTGAATAGATAAAAAGGTAACGTTTGTGGGTTGAAACTTTGACGGAAATCAATTTGAATTTACTCAGAGGAATTAATTAAGGAGCACCTGACGATAAGTATGTGGTACAGTGGCTCTTATTAACCAACCGGAAGTCTATTAAAATTTTAACTACCAGAACAACAGCCTTAAAAATTCCACAAAATCAAACTAATTTATTTCATGAAACAACAATTTAAAATTTAAAATGTACGACACATAGTTATCCTTCGACCTTCTCGTATTCTCCAGATTTCAACTAAATGTAGTGCAACGATTATATTAATGTACAAATTTATTTTAAAAATGGGCAAATTACTCTGTCACCCATATGTGGGTGACATGGCAGTCAAAGTGTTAATAGGACTTGCAATAATTGCATTTAACAGAATGAAGCTTAAAAAACTACTTTTACATTGTAGTTTGTAACGAAATTATTAGATAACGTTGCTGGAGATTCTTTGAGGATTCTCAATAAAAATTCCTGACAGCGTTGAATGATCGGTTGAAAAGTTTTCAGTCATGGACTGTGGACCTTAAAAAATTCTGAAACAATCTATGTATAATAATAATCACTATGTTTGCGTTTAAGAAATTGGTAAAACTTTAAAATGTTCCATTCTAGGTTAAGAAGTGTCTCAAATTTAAAATTAAAATTGCTTAAAGTGAAAGGTAAAGTACTAATATTCGAACACCGATGTGTTATGTCCTTTATTACTTTATTTAGCCACTTAATTGCATCATTAACTATTAAAGTTAATTATTAAAGTTAAAGTACTATATATCTAGTAGCAAAATCTATGTACCATATCTTTATGAAAAATTATATTTCAGTTATCGAAAACTTTATTCCAAAATTATTAAAGTTAAAGTACTTGCATCGTATCGTTCAGTAAAAATTATAATTCAGTTATGGAGACTTCATAAAAAAATTATTAATCTTTAAGAAAAGTTAGTCACCAATAGTTTTATTTCAAAATTATAAAGTTAAGTACTTGCATCATATCGTTCAGTAAAAATTATAATTCAGTTATGGAGACTTCATTAAAAAATCATTAATCTTTAAGAAAAGTTAGTCACTAATAGTTTTATTTCAAAATTATGAAGTTGAAGTATTTGCATGATATCGTTCAGTAAAAATTATAATTTAGTTATCAAAAACATCATTCCAATGTGTTTCCCTTCTTCCCCTTACAGGGAAACAACCCCGAGTAAATTTCAGCCATGACTAAAGAGTTAAACACGCCATGCTACCGATACTCTTCCCCTCCCCACCCTAAGCACGAATCGGGGTGGTACTATCTAAGTTATACTATGCTACAGTCTCGTGACGTTACACAAGTTCTGTTTTGTTGTCTTGAAAGTCACATTTCCCCCACTACTATCCCAGATATCTCTGTAAATTCTGCGAAGTCATCGTTCTGTTTATCACTCGACGCAATCGCAGTCGTTTGCCTTCACGGTCTTACAGCGCGAACGTAAACACTACACCATCCAATAGACGAACAGTACCGAAATCGATAACAGTTTGTGGATTCGCATCGTGTTTGGACTCATCTTATTTGGAAGACTGTGGACCATCCAACGGTACAATTATGAAGGGTAGATCAAATTGTTCTAAAGTTTTATACTCATCTGCGCAATTTCCAGAATCTATGAAATAAATTAAACCGAAGAAAAATTTATAAATTTAAGAATTGAATTGCAAACGAGAATGACTGAGATTCGATTTGTCCAGAATATGTGAACAAAATTATTCTTAATTGCTCTCTCGCTGTCCAAACCAGTAAGCGATTATTTTATCGAACATAGGAAAATTACCATTCTACAAATTTTAATAGATCCGCGTATCTGTGTTCATTTTGCGAAGACGGTCGGGCAAATGGAAGTATCGTAAGATCTCATTATGGGAAGCATTCGTCGATAAATTTTCAAGCGGCGTTCACGGCAGAAAACAGTTTCCTTGAATCTCGCCCTCGAGAAGTGAGCAAAATAAGCAATTTCCTCGAACAAAGAGAAAGTTCGCAGGTATGGAACATTGAGTAATAAGTCACTAACTAATTTGATTGTCTTCTTCGTGGCCATCGTAAGTATCGATTTGATTCGAACGGAAAATAATTGCGAACTGATTGAATAATTTAAATCGGATAATTGGCAAACTCATTTTCTTCAACGTTCTATTTCCGACATCCGAAGAAATAAGTTCGATCTCTACATTGTTGTACCTTATGGAGTCCGCGGTATGTGAATAGTTCATCGTGTTTGCGCGAGTTTTCAGCTCACCTGAAATAAAAAGAAAGAACACGTTATAAATTTCTAATACGATTTCGTTAAATTATTAGAACAGTGCAATTCTTAGATTCACGAATTCGGCCATTTTACGCGAAATCGGAACGTTTTTAAAGTAAAGTTTCGGATTTTGTTCAAATTTGAATATGTTATAGTCTTGAGTGACATATAAACGAATATTATAACATTTCTCAATATTTAAAAAATTCTTGATATTGCAAAGGTGTAAAATAAAAAGTTAACCTTTTATCTTTAAATTATAAAAGCTAAACTAACAAATTGACAAAAATCAGTTTTTACAAGCTTGTAAAGAAAACCTAAAAGTACCTAATAAAAATGATATCGGTTGACAAAAATGTTTTTCTTCGCCATTTTTATTCAAATTAACACAAAATCCGAACCTCTATTCTGAAAACTATCCGAGCGCGTTTGAAAGCTCTCGTTCTTTAAAGTTTGACAAATCGCACTGTCTTGCGAGAATAAGTTACGCAATTTTAATAAAAAGTATAATAATAATAATAATAAAGTAATTGTTGTATAGAGGCGTAAAAAGAAATGATCGCAACAGCACAGCCTAAGACACAATTTCGAATCGGCGTTTCAGATTATTTCGGAAAAACAACTTCCGTTTAGTGCATCAGATTTTTCGATTTGACGTTTGATCACTCTCTGCACGCGTCCGACTGATTAATTCCTACGATTCCTCCGACTAGCCGTGCAAATTGGGAGCCTGGTATTAATGTGTCAGATTTTTCGTGAGCCGAACGAACGTCACGCTTCACAAGTCTCGATTAATATTCGCGTAAAAACAATCATATCCGTCACTGGCTCGACAATTTCGAGCTTGCATGAAGCGAGCGACGTCCAACGAATTTGTTAACCAACGTCAGTTGCTCCGCAGCTGGCCAATTTCGACGAAATTTGTAAAATAAATATTTCCAATAAAATATTCCGTTTCTGCAGAAAATTCACTTTATTTTCAACCTCGAATTAGGACGTCTTCATTTCCTATACAAATATTTATTTATTCCTTCGGCCCCGGGGAACCGCAAACAATAATCATACAGAAAGGATAATAGCATTAAAAATTTAAAAGAACATATAGATAAAAATATCACGTTTGCAATC
>CM052099.1:15471524-15488661 GCA_028453745.1 Agapostemon virescens
CCGAAGCGAAAGAATACGGCGCTGCTTATAAATATTGCAAACTGCTATATTTACTTGTTCCTGCCGCCCTATAACGACCTCTTCAGAACCCATCTTCTCTCGTTACACGGTGAAAATGCGGACATTAGCCCGTAAACATTGTTAATAGACCTGGCCACACAGCCGGTGTTTTATGGTGTTGTAAAGACCGCCGCAATTTTTGCGCTACGTGACGGGCACCGCCGGTGGTGCTGCGAAAGGTTCAATGGCAGTTTTGTTGGCGACCGTTGCATCCGGTTGCAACGTCGAAACAGGCAGACACAGGACCCGGGGAATTTTCGCTGGTCGTCTCTGCGCACCGTGTAATTGCATTCGCGATGCGGCGTAAGATGGACGGCGCGCTATACGTTGGTACATACTCCGTTGAAACGGCGTCGAGCCGGTAAGGAAAGCGACATATGAGGTCGGGAGACCCGTTTCGGAATGTACATAGCATGATTTTACGCCGTGACTACACTGTATATCACCGGCGAGCAGCGCGCGTCAAAAGGGACAACGAGGCCGAGTCGGCGCTATTCCGCGTTTCAGTGAAATGGAGCTTCAAAGACTTTGATGCATTGATATCCCATCGTGCAGCGCGGCCCAATGTTTCATGTCCCGGTGATACTTGCTTATTATGATTACTGTCTGCTCACTTGGACGCGAAGCAACGGTTACCATCCAAAAATCTGTTGCGCCGTCGGACCAATCCACCCTGCCATTAACCTCTACGACTTATTTTATAATAACAGTGACTAGACTTTCTTTGTCCTCCGCAGAACGACAAAAAGAAAAGACGAATTTGTAATTACTGGGTGCTTAGATATTTTTCAATGACCGTACACGATCAACAATTAAATAAAATAATATTTCCGTTTAAAGAAAATTAAGGAAATAGATTTGTGGCGACTCTATCTCCTATTCTCGCCGGTAGAGGGACAGTAGGACGAGACTTTCTCGTTAGTTCCTGATCCGCCTCCAGTTCATATATATACCGTCCTTAACCTCTCTCAACTACCCAGGATCTAATAAATTATATACTATTTTATATATGAAGTTTAAATTCATTATATTTTATCTGCCATATTAAAATGATTTAATAATAATAGGGATTTCTCTAAATGAGTGTTCTAAAGGTGGGTAGTTTTGAATTCATTCAACTGATGATTGAGAATATTTGAAGATGATAAAACGTTTTTTAATTAATCTTTCTATAATAATAAAATTAAAAAAATTATTCTATTGAATGAAATTAGCGATCCAATAGATGATAATAAATTTCAACAATAATAAGCATCTGGATAATCAGAATATCGACGAGGTATCCCTACTAAACTTAAAAAACGTTGTGAAAAAAATGAAATATTTACTCCTAAAAATATTATAAAAAATTGTATATTTAGAAGTTTTTTGTTTAATGATAATCCTGTAAATAATGGTTATCAGTAAATTAATCTTAGAATAATGGAAAATACAGCTCCATAGAAAGAACATAATGAAAATGTCCAATTACATAATAAGTATCGTGAAGTATAATATCAATAGATGAATTAGATAGTATAATTCCTGATTTTCCTGAATTCCTGATTCCAACATTTTTCTGTCCTAGAATAATTCCGTTGTACGTGATTCATTTCCTTTCGTGCATATCCAATTTGTTACTATTAATCGTACGTGCAACACTTCAATTTTTGCTGATTTTTAAAATGCAAATATTGTAATGTAAAAATTGTTTTGAATAATAGTTTGACGATTTTCAATGTCGCCTCAGAGGATCTATTGGAATGCTAAGGGTTAATAGGACTCTCAGTAATTACACTTAACAGAATGAAGCTTAAAAACCTACTTTTACATTGTAGCTTGTCACAAAATTATTAGATAACGTTACTTAGGCTGCCATGCTGATCTACAATAAAAATTGCTCTTAACGTTAAGAGGTCCATTGCAAAATTTTGAATAATGAACAATGTATTTTGAAAAAATTTAAAATACTCGCAGGTTGGTAAAGTGTTAAGGGCTCGAATCGCAAGGATAAATATAAAACGTCATTTACTATTCGTGCGCTCAAAACAGTTATCACGAGGGGAAAGGGGTGAAGGTTCGAAGAGTCTAGAAACAAATGATTCTGCCGTAGTTTTCTCTGGTAGATTCTTGGCGGCAGACGCCGAAGAAGCAGCGGTTTGTCGATACGGAGAAAGCGAACGACGAGAGAATATCAATAATGTTCGTTTAATATACCATTCGACGTATAGATCAGCGGCACGCACGCAATGAAACACAGCGACGTCAACGGCAGCGTCGGGACAATACCGTGGCACGGTTTAAGCGCGAAAAATGATATTCCTCAGACGCCGTAAGTCAAGGTATCCGTGGGAAACGCGAACCGTAATTTCGCTCGGTAAATCTGCGACGCTCGTAAATCGCTTTATGGGGGAACTGCCGGTCCCCCCCGCCCCCGTTTCCCACCGAAGGATCTACGATCCTGAGAACGCGGCCTGATATACGGATACTTAATATACCCGATCTTACGACAAACTATACGTTCACGTCGATAGACACACGGTCGTTATTAAGTTCGATGAAAGGAGCCGGTTGCCTGGAGAATAAACCTGTCTGCCGCTTCTAATACCTGACAGCGATCGTTCACCGACTGACCGTTCGTCCTTTCCAGAAAAACCGGCCATTTTCCTTCGCCCGATAGAAAATACGTCAACCATCCCTTGGCTCATCGAATTACATTATGCCGAATCTCTTTGCCGTTTTTATTCCCGTCGCATCGTCGCACAGCTGGCATAAATATACTTTTATCCATAGTCGCGTAGCAACGAGCAACCGAGGAGTTTTCAGTAATTCGCAGACATTATCGATCAGCGAGTTTGTCGTATTACGCGCGTTGCCATTCGATCTTGAAATTCGAGATTCTGAATACTAATCGACCCCTTGCCACGAGTCGCGTTGAAGATTTTGACGCTTTACGACTGACGATTATTTCAGAATTTGTTTAAGTTCCGCTGTCTATGATTGAAAAGTTTTTAACACGTTAAATGACATCCGACGACCTCAAAAATTCTATAAAATCAAATTAATTTATTTAATGAAGCAGCACGATTGAAAACTTTAAATGCATATAGTTATCCTACAACGTTTTTGTATTCTTCAAATATCAACTAAATTCAATGCAACAAATGTATTAACGTAAAAATTTATTTTTAAACGTGGACAAATAATTCTGTCACCCATATACGGGTGACGTGGCAGTCAAAGTGTTAACACGGTTATCAATAAATTAACAGCATTGAACATTAACGCAGTACTGCCAAAATTAACCAGATTATAGTACGAGGTGAAAACTTTAGTTTTTAGTAACTAATAATTTTGTTCAATAACGCTGATCATTTCTATAAATGAAACAAATGAAACTTGTTCGAAGCATGCAAAATTTGTCGACGCTGACGGTAATTTTTATTGTAAATCAACGTGGTATAATAATTAGGTTACGAATTACAATGTAAAAGCAGTTTGTCAAGGCGCATTTCGTTTTGAGTACAATGTTTTCCGTTGCATCTGCGTCGCGTTATCGCAAGGAGAGTGTTTCACCGTTCTGTTTTCCTGCTCGCTTTTGTACCTCGATAAAAGAAGCAAAAGCGTAGAAAAAGCTGAGACATTGTGCGATCTGCTCGATGATAAACAGTTTTCGTTTGGAAACATTCTTTCGCGCAGCAAACAGTCGACAAGAGAACGATGGCACAATTAAACGTCTCGCTCTGCATCGAAATTGGACACGGTCTGACGCCGGCGCAGGTAAAAAACTCAATTAGAAGCCCATCAATTCAGCAAAGTCTAAAATAAAGCGAAAGGAAAAGAACGCTTCGGAAGCAGTCAATATTCCGAAATAAAATTGAAACCCGCCCATTGAACGAGCGCTCTTAATGACTTCCGCGAAGTTCGAACTCTCTCTCTTCTTTCTCTTCTTTCTCTCTCTCTCCCGGTAACCTAAAAGCATAATATCATGCAAATGCTCGATGGTGCCGGGCTTTAATTCTCCGCGGGAGTCTTCCCGGGACTGCATGAAATGTTAATAACTCCCCTAACTCAGCTGTTCCGCGTCGAAGTTCGCTTTCGAACCGGAGCCGCGTCGGTTGGCCCGTGCGATCGATCTTTGCGAAGCTTAGAGAACACCGTTCTCAAAGAAACTCGTTGCCGGAGAAAGAGCGGTCAAGAAAGAGCCCATACGCGGAGAGAGAGAGCGAGAGAGAATGTAAATTATCAAAGGTCCCGGCGTGACAAGGGTGCGATAAGTCGGTCAAGAAATTGCATTATCCTCGGAAGAAGAACGAGGATGTTCGAGGTCGGGGGTTGCCGACGTCGCCGCCCATTCTAAGAGTATGGCGCAGCTTGGCGTATATGCAATTTCCATATCCGCGGTGAAAAGTGCCATCGCTCCGTCTCGCAGGGCCAGACGGAAGACAGAGCAAGGGGAAAAATGGCAGAGAGGAGCGAGAGCGAACTGATAAAGGCAGAGGACGAGCCGACGCGTTCGAGGGTGCAGGGAAGATGGCGAAACATTTGCAATTCTCAGGGACTTTCCTGGAATATCCGACTCGGAAAGGCAGCCGGCTCAACCTCTGCCGTATGAAATCTCCCCGGAGTTCGTGTATCAGGCATGGATGCGGCCCGTTGCATCGGTGCACTGCAGCTGCGCCTGCTCTGCAACCCTTCGGGTTTGCTAATACTCACGAACCGGACGACCAAGCTTAGGGAAAAGTAACGAGAGATACACTGCGATGCGAATAATTATAAATGCGAATACTTTTGTTTTTCCAGTTTCTTTCCTTTTTAGAGGAACTTATTTTTGTCAGAATTCTTTGAAGATCTGTGCTGTGTGTTTTTACTTGTTTCTGTTTTTCGATTATAATGGAGGAATATGCAAATATGGTGTTTATTATGGCTTATTTTAAAACCATATCTGACCTTGCACGACCTTCAACGACCTTCAACGACCTTCACGACTTTCATATCGCGATAAAAAATGAACATACTATTCCACTTTAAAAATAGACATAACCTTTATCTTGACAATCTACTTTCTACGCTCGCCAACAGATGGACGGATAGAAAATTGGGCGACCTTTTCTCGCTGCTACCCGATCCGACACAGATTCATATACATATACAAGATGTCTCACGGTTTAAGGATCAAACTTTTTCTGTATATTCTATGGGTCACACAGTGGTTTATTAAAAAGTTATAAAATAATTACAGAATTCAAGTAATACAGAAATAGTTCTCTTGGTCAGCATGACCACCCGTCTTGCGCCATTCGACTTTTATCCGTGGGGAAAGATAAAGTGCATCGAACACGAATAAATTCACGTAATGAATTAATACAAAAGAACGTAATAATTCATGCAATGAAATGAAACAGAATAGAAACGAAATCGAAGAGGTTAAATACACAGGGTGGTTGGTAATTGGTGGTACAAGCGAAAATTTTTCGTTTGAGGCTTTGTTTTCGAGAAAATCGACTTTGAATTTTCGCAAAGTACGCGTACACTTGATCATGTCTCGTTATAACGGATCTAACTGTAGATCGTTGTCTCGATGGGACACGTAAATTACGAAGTAATCACAAAGTTTATTACTACAAAAATTGCTGAAAATGTTGCCCATTCTGCCGAACACATACTTCTGCTCTTCTAATTAAATTTCTATGAACACTTTCTAACGTATGTATTCGATTGTTTTAAAGTAAAATTCAAAGTCCATTTTCTCGAAAACAAAGCCTCAAACGAAAAATTGTTATTCTATATTTTCGACTTATTTTTTCATGTAGAATCTCCCCGTTTTCGTTTGTACCACCAGTTACCAACCACCCTGTATAAGTGTTTGTTGAAACATCAGTAATATCAGTAATTGTAAAAGTAACCGCGAGTTTAGTATTGTTCGCAGCAGCGCAGTATAATTCCAAGCGAAGTCGCAACGCTGCGACCGTTTCACGTTGTCGGAACGATACATTTTGCAGCGCGACGGTGCATCACAGCCTCCGGAGCTGGGCCGAGCTGTATGTTCCAGGCGTTTCGAGTGGAAAAAAATTTCATATGGCGAAATTGAACAGTGTCTGACGCCCCCGTGCCGCGTATGTTATTCTCATAGAGGTTCGTCATGCGACGCGGCTACGATATGCAGCTGCAATTCCTATTACAACACTAGCCTATATCACCCGGGTAGACTATTCGGTGTGCGTGGTTTATTGATTCTCCGCGGACCACCAAGTATATAGCGCGGGGAACTCCGAACTGTTCGCGTAGATTAAATATTTTCACATTTGAGACTAACTTTCTTTATTTTTACTTTTCGATTTCTCGTTTCATTTAGCTTCTCCGCTTCTCACAACGATTCACAGCCGAAGTTTTTCTAGCTTCAGATTTTAAGCGAACCGTGACTTATCGGTAACGTAATTTCTCCAATTTTGGGAACCACTTTTCGTGACTTTCTGCGGAATTGTTTAAATTTATTTAACAGGTCTGTTAATATGAAACCGGAATTAGATCATACGTGATGATAAACTGCGTTTTAAAGCCATTTTCTTGTTCTGACATCTGATAAAGATTCTCAAGAGCAGGAAAGCAAGAAGAACATCGTAGAACAACGAATAGCAAAGATTAGCAACGATAAACGTCGAAAAGCATCAAAGTGCAACGAAGATCAGCGAACAAACACTAAGGGCAATGATAAACATCTAAAATGACTGGATGACTGGTTTGACTCAAGAGAGGAACAGATTTTTAGCGTGGCATCCACAAAATATCAGAGATATGAGGAAAATGTATAGCTACCGAAAGGCAATACTTGGAATAAAATAATTTATATAATTTTTATAAAATATATATATATATATTTTCCTATACAAAAATTCCGGTTTCATATTTACAAGCCTGGTATTTATGTTAACAAACACTCAAATAATAACATAAATTACATGTTTCATTTGAAATGCAAATATTACCTGAATAAGTTCAATCTAAGTAACAATTAAATTTTTTATCCATATTCCACGGAAACCACGAATCCTTTTCTTGGGGAATGACGCCAGTCACCGTGTGAAATAAATGTTGCATATTTATCATTTTTATACAATGCACGTGTATTTTCTATACAAAAATCTCGGTTTCAGATTTCCCTACCTGGTATTCTTTAGTTGATAGCGAAAAAATTGCTCAAGGAAATATTTCAATTTGAAGATTGCAACAGGAAAAAATCTGAAACTCTTCGACAAACTCGGTGCTGCTAAGGTTAATGCAGAAACGAGCCAGGGTGTCTTGAAACGTATAATTTCGTTCGCCCTGTAGAACGGAGAAGAGTGCAAGTAGAGACTGCACGAGCCATTAATTTCCTTCCCGCATTCAGCTAGCTCCCTGTCATCCATCGATAAAATCTGCTGGTATTATCGTGCATCAGAAACGCATTCATTAACGCGAAGCAGTTAGAGATGAAGCGATCGTATCGTCGCCGGATCGCAGAAGTCCCGAGACACATTTCCTAGTGACGCTCGAGTAAATCGCAAGCTCGAACGAAATAATACGGTTCCTGTCGCGTCCCCCGAAACTTATCGTTCGCGAAATGTACCTGCATGTACCGGTAGAAGGATTAGCTTCGCGACAAAGCTGCACGGTGAGAAACGGTGACGAACGACCGGCGGACAGACTTTGACGCGAGCAGGACACTGTGACTGCTGGATCATTACTTACGGCGACCTGGACCGTGAGGAATCACCGTGTGTTGCAACTGTCGCCTTACCTGAAACAGAAAGAAACAGGCGATTGTAGATTTTGTAGTCGAATCGGCCAGTCGAATTTGTTTGACCCTCGACTCCCTAACGGTGAGTCACTTTCAACCCTTCCCCGCGAAGATTGATCGTCGTTGGAGAGTTTTAACCTCTTTGGCACGGTACGCCACTATAGTGGCTTTCCGGATGCCATCTTATATTACTATGCCTCACTATAGTGGCTCGAGCACACTCAATTGCATTATTAATTATTAAAGTAAATTATTAGAGTTAAAGTATACGCAGCATATCTTTAAGAAAAATTATAATTTAGTTATCAAAAATTTAATTCCATAGTGCTCTGCTCTAAGAGGTTAAGGAGGTTAAGGATGTTCCTGGATATTAATCGATTTGGAAGTACAGCTTTCACCAAAGTTAAATGTAGAAACTATTGTTGGAAATAATTGCTCAAAAGGTGACTTTTGTTGGCAGTTATATTTATTTAAAGAAAAGAAACAAGAATGCTAAAAACTTTGTATTGTAAGCTACTGAAGAAGAGGGTAAAAAGTTTCAGAGAAACCATGAGTAGGATATGAGTCGCTCTTGTGAAAAATGGTTTTCTATCATTTGTATTTTATTATTTTAAAACTCGCCACAGTTTGCATTTCTTAGTGGAATAGGCTATGCTATTTCTCTTACTTTCTACTTCCTATTTTCTACTATATTGATTTATAGAATATTGTAGATGATTCGATGGAAATAGTGTTCCTAATCGTCGGCCGTCCATTTTTGTCCATAAATTATGGAACTAGACGCAACGTGTAAGAGTGTAAGTGCAATCTGAAATCTCGGAAATATCATAAAAGTCACGTCCGCATCTCAGCTGGATTTATGGTGTAGCCGGCACGATAACAACGGAATTTACGACAATACGATCCGAGATGTGATCAAGCACTATGAAACCACAATAATTAATAAATTCCCCCGTGTCTCGATAATCATGCTTGGCAAAATCGAAGCCCTATGCACTATTACCAATTAATACACGGATATTCAATCGTGCACAAACATTATCATAATACGCTGATCAACACGTCTGATAAAAGCTACGCGGTAATAATTATGAATATTAAACATTGGTTAACCTTTGATAATAAAGTGTACTGATTGCGTGAATTTAAAATCACCGCGAAGAGACTTGTGCGGTCACGCGCCCGCCATATTTGTTCTTTCACTCTTGCGGTGTCAGCATTGTCATCGAATAGTTGTCACACTGGTCAATTCTTAATGCAACATTCGACGAGCACGAAATAATACATACGAAAACATTTAAATGCATCGTCTCGCTTCACACTTTTCTTAACTCATCCTATAAGCAATAATTTTAAAACAATCTTAACTCATCCTATAAGCAATAATTTTAAAACAATCTTAACTCATCCTATAAGCAATAATTTTAAAACAATTTTAACTCATCCTGTCAATCTTTCTTTATATTTTCGAAGAATGGAGAATATTCTCCATTATTTTCCGCAAATCATAATATTATTATAGTACTAGTTAAACTCAAGATTTATATGCATCCAACAGCATTTGCAAATTTCTAATGGGGAAGTTCCCCTAATAATGGACGCTCAGGTTTTACTTAAATAAATCGAAAGATATTTAAGAGAATCTTATATTTGGCAAACAAAATTTTTCCTTAGTTTAGATTATCCCAAAATGATTTATATAAATAACTAAAAATAAAATACCACGATCCAGCGTGGAACAGTTAAAAATCAATTTTTAATTATCGCTCAAGGCGTCTTCGAGGCGCGTCAAAGATCGCGACGAGCCATTTGAGACGGAATACTTGAAGAATTCATAGCAGAAAGGTTCGTTATAGTGTAATGTTAGTCCAGCCGGGCGAAATGAGAAATACGTTATCCGAGTGGCTCCAAGGCCCGTTAATTAGGAGTACGGTAATAAGGGATATTAAGATTTCATACACCCCCAGGAGTACGGGGGGCCTTGAGAAACGACCATTAAGTTACTTGGGCTGCTTTCAGCGACATCGTGGTCGATACAGCTGTGTCTTTATGAAACGAAGTTACTAAACTTGCAAACAAACTAGATTATCATGGCTTCCGAACGAATCGGGAACGTAAACACATTGAAAATTCCCATTGTCTAGCTGCCTAGTTTCGCAATTCCTCGGCGAAAACGGTCAAATCACGACAAACTCGAAAACATTTGCATTACACCCTTTATTAAACAAATTGTTGAGAAAGAAACTATTAATTTTTCAAATACCATGTCGTTCTGATTTATTTCACTTTTATTTTATTTTATTCGCTTCATTTTGCTTTTCAAGACGGTTCCAACGTGGAGTCTCTGGTCATATTGGTGCGACCACTTGTCTGCATTATCATTAGGTTATCACACGTCAAAATGACGCATCCTAATATTTTTTAATTACTGTTATTGAAATAGATGAGGAATCAGAACAACAGACTATATGTCACTTTGTACATGGTCTGAAGTCAACGGTTCAAAAATAACCCCAACTCGGAATATTAATAGAGTTTATAATTTTAGAAGAAAGAGAGACATCAATGAACTGTTTTTGATTTGGAAAAAAATAAAAATTTACGTTGCTGGTAATGTACGAAAAAATTATGATTACAGTTTATATGCAGATGAAACGGGTTTCCTGAAAAAGACAAATATTTGCGGTGTTGGTAGTGGTGAAAAGTAAACCGAAATCATATATTAATTTCCATCTTTACGTCGGTGTAATTTATACTACTTTCCTCGAATTCTTTTACTCCATCTCTATCACAAAAGTGGAATTCAATCAATTAATTAACTATTTGTATTTCTTCGAAAATCGTGATTCCACTGTACCGCGATCAGTGGTATTCGCTTCGGTAAAAGATTAACTAATCTACGTATTAATTATCTTTAAAAAAAAGAGCAGGAGCATCACGGTTAACCGGGAGAAATTACGGTTAAGAGAAAATTCGTCTACCAGCACATTGCGAGTAAAATAAAAATATTATTTAGCTTGGCCGCAACGCTTTACCGTGCCGGGGCATACAATTTGCAGCGTAATGTCCAAAAACGCGCAAGTGCAGCGCCATAAACAGAAATAAGTGAATGTGTAATTCGCGGAACGAGTTTATCTCTCTTCTTTTTTTCCCCTCTGGGTTCTTGAGAACCGCAATAAATTGAGAGGAAAAGGGAATAATTAGCAGAAAAACTAACCGGCGTCTGTATCCGTGCTGCAATATAATTTTCCAGCTACTTTACCGCTAGACAAACGAACGGGTGTTTCCTTCGCAGCGATATTTCCCGTCTGCCCGGAGCTCGCGAATTTTGCGGACGATAAATGCCGATGGTCGAGCAGAATGTAAATCGCGCGATGAAACTTTGCGGGATTAAACGGCGCTTTGTATCGTTTCGCTTTCTGTCCGCTTGGCCATCGCAGCTTTTTAAACGACACATCGGGTACCGTTCTTCCCTCCCTCCTCCCTCCCTAACCTACCCCTCGCTCTTCTTTACACTCCACGACCGTTTCAGAGTTCATTTAGCTGTTTCAGAAAGCGTGGCTTTCGCGCGCCTCGCTGGAATTTTATAATCGTCCATTTACGATTCATGAGCAAGCCGGAAACAGAATACAGTTTTAAATTCACCGACCGGAATTTCTGCGAGGCAGAACTCCAAATTCCGTGCGTTTAAACATGAAAATTTACCCGCACCGGCGACAGCGTGATTGATAATAACAGGAAATGTGTGGCTTTCTGCGGAAAAAAAAAGAAGATAAATTCCACGTGTACTTTTCGCGGATACCGTGTTTTAATTCGATCGCTGATGAATATTACTAAAATGTTTACGATACGAGTTTGTGAGCTTGAATGTAAAAGCAGATATGGGTTCCTCCGATGCAGAAGCGACGTTGGTGAGAGGAACACGACAAATATGTGCAATCCGTGCAGAATTGCATCCACGAGTTCGCTCTCGCTGCGAATACACTCCGGGACGAAAAGTTAGCACACTTTAAAATTAACGTAATTTTTATTTAACATTACAACCAAGGTTTTGTTTTTATACATTCTTGCAAATACCTTTATAAATATACACAAATGAAATTTAGTTGAATTTCACCGGTCTATACAATTTTATTTCAAAAATAAAAATGTTTAAGGAAATATAGTGGGACAAAATGATAGCACGTTTAAATTAAAATTATGTACAAGAATAATTCAAGGAATGATATTTAACCTCTTAGGCACGGTTGAATTTTGTAAATGATACAGCACTGCAATGTGTGACGAATAATGCTGTTTTTTACACGAGTATATTGGAATTAAGTGATTGATTATCAAATTATAATTTTTCTTGAAGATATAATACACGTATATTGACTTTAACAATTTACTTTAATAATTAATAATAAAATTGAGTATGGCACGTCTTAATACGTCGTTCAGAGAGATGGCATCCGCGAAAGCCACTATAGTGGCGCGTCGTACAAGAAGATGGCGCATAGTGCCTAAGAGGTTAATGCTTAATATTTTGTGGCTCCTCCTTTACATTTAATAACAGCATTTCTTTTGCATATGAATATTTTTTAAGCTTTTTTCAGTTAACCAAGGCTTTTTCTTCAATTTTCTTCGTGTTATCTATTTGCATTTTCGCAAACATAATTTTTAATTATGTTAAAAAATTGCGAACATTTTTGTTGTCCACGCCAACACTTTGACCGGACATTCAGACCTTGCGGACGTCCAGAACTCTTCTTTTTATCATAGTGTTCCAGATTTTTCAAGAAATTCATTACTACTTTTCGACTTTTATTCATAAAATTTTGTTATTTCTGTCACC
Organism: Agapostemon virescens; assembly: GCA_028453745.1. Lineage (NCBI taxonomy): Eukaryota > Metazoa > Arthropoda > Insecta > Hymenoptera > Halictidae > Agapostemon > Agapostemon virescens. The sequence goes on from CM052099.1 coordinate 15,484,178, forward strand.
GAATATTGTTCTTCTTTCAATTTTATTTCTTTTGATTTTATGAAATGTTTCGAGGTTTCTGGTTGACAGTTAAAGTGTTAACCAGCCTTTAACACAAAATATGGTAAAATACAAGGTGTGCTATCATTTTGTCCCTCTTGCAAACAGTAACGTTCCCATTGTTTGTGTTAGTATCCTGTCGAAGTATACGTTGTAGACTGTATTTCGTAAATTGCATATACAGAACATGCTCTGAGTTATTGGTAAAATAAAAATATGTATCTTAATCAGCTTTTAACACAGATTATGATAAAATATAAGGTGTGCTATCTTTTTGTCCTACATGCGAACAATAATATTCCCACCGTTTGCGTTAGAATCCTTTCAAAATATACGTTGTCAACGATATTTTGTAAATTGCATACAGAGGACGTGCTCAGAGTGGTACAAGGTTAATGGGCTCCCAAAAACCGTTGCTTTCCTTCTAGCAATCACTCATCGAGATCATTAACATGACCTTTTCCAATTAGTCGGAAAACTCGAATGTTGCCCACATCGCAGTCCATCCCGAGCATCTACCTACCAAAATGGCGACCGGCTCGACGGTCCCAAAATTGACCTCTACGGCCTAACAGAATGTCATAAACCGTACCTGCATACCTGCGAACCTAGCCTCGACATTATCCTCTCCAAAACAACCTCAGACAACCTCTACACAAAGAGTCGCGCGAAAATCAAATAAGAAGTCGACAAGTGTCATCAACGGCGCCTCGCCGGTGCGTATCGCGCAGTTCGCGAGACGTTGGCTGGCCGGAAGTCGTTCAACGACGAGCAACGTCGTCGCCATCGTCTTCAACGCCCAGTGATCGTCACCGAAAGTTCCCAATTTAACTTTCGGCGGTGTCGGCCGTCGATTCAACTTTCCATCGCAGTCGGGTAACGAAGGTTGCGCGAGTAGAAGGCGATGGTCGTCGTCGTCGTCCTCGGCGGGGATGAAACTGCGTCGCCGGCAGTGCAGAGGGTTGCGGGGCTTGGAGCGTTAAGAAAGAAGCACGGAAAAGCTGACGGGGGTGCGGAAATCCGTTCTCGCGCCTCGAGTTTGTTGCAGGCGAGCGAAATTAAGAGCCCGAGGCGAAACAAACCCTGCCACCCTCATCCCCGCTCATCCCGCCGCTAACCAGCCGATTAAATACGTTAATTTCTTATACTTCGCCTTTGGCGTGCTTTGTCTCGGAACTGGCAAATCGTTTCATAGAGGTGGCGGTCCGAAAATTATCGTATTACCACACCTTAATTATGGCTGCTGGGTCTGAGACAAAATGCTGGAGGGTGGGGTTAGAGAAGGGCCGGCAGAGACGGGGTAGGAATAAGATACAAAGGAAGCCGGAACACACGACGAAGAGAGAGAGAGAGAGAGAGAGAGAGAGAGAGAGAGACTAGACAGGGAGATGAGTTCGCGCGCCGAGCTCGGTTAATTAGCAGGGAAATAATTTCTCGGCCATTAACCAAGCGGTCGCGTCGAGTCTAGTCGAGTCGAGTCGAGTCGTGACGCTTCGAGTCAAGTCAAGCCGAGTCGTGGCGAGTCGAGTCGAGTCGCGTCGGTCCAATACAGCGAAGGAGGTGTGAGATTGTGGATTGTCTACAGGAAGACAATGGCCCCTGTGTCGTTCGCTCCGACATATGGCGAGCGACGAAGACGGAAAGAAAGGGAAGACACACAATGAGAAAGGACGACGGTCTACGGCTCGTCTAGGATCGATCCCTTCCCCGGCGACTGGTTCGTCCTGCTGATGCGTTTCGCTTCTTGAGACCCGACAGGTATTAATGTCGATGTCCGCGCGACACGTTCTTGTCACGCTGGACGGTTCGACTTGTAATTGCAACGGGCGGGCCCGAGGCATCCGTGGCCGCCTGTTGGCTGGATTGATTGCATCACCGCTGTCCCCGGGAACACGGATGCATTGTTGCGAGATTGCGAGTGCCGGCTGAAGAATTGCGAGGCAGAGTTTTCGGGGACGAACCGGTTCCTACGGGGGAGGCCGACTGCCCGGGGTTTCCGATCGAGTCGCCTCGGCACTGTGCTCATGCTGGGTGCAACAAACTCATAGTGGAAACTCTTCAGATTATGCACTCGCGAAATTGAATTCTTTCGGACTGATTTCGCTTGAAGCGATCCGACGTCGCCACTGAATGCATGCTGGTATTTCGTTGATCACTGGACTTCGATCAAATAGACCAGAGGAAAGGACGAGAGCAATTCGTTGGGATGGAGGGAATCGTGGGAATAGAACTAGGTTAGTATCTAGGGGAAGGGACTGGGGAGATGACAACTAGAAAGGGATTCGGTTAAAGGAACTAGGTAAGGGTCTAGCAGAGGAAGCTGGGAAGAGAGGACGTAGAAAAGGGAGCCGATGAATGGTGGGTAAGAATCTAGCGAAGGGATGAAGCAAAGGAATCTAGGTAAGCGTCTACGGGAGGTTCTGGAGGGGAGGCTGGAAAAGACTGAAACTCTTCTTGAGACCGAATGACTGCGATAGAATTATACTAAAGTCAAATATTTTGCAAACTAATGATTTTTAGCCGATGTAATTTCGTAGTATAATACGTTGGACTCTATTTTGCCTAATTTTTACGTCACATTTTATTTAACCTTAAAAGAGAAGAATGCAACTCACCCCCTTTGTGTTTCTCTATTTCTTAATAGAAATTATATATAACAGATTAATTTGTACAGCTGACACCGCCAGTCCTCGGGGACTGACATAGCGTTTAACGTGTTAATTTAGAACAATAAATATATAAAATAATTTATTAAAAATAAATATATATGTTTTTATTTAGAAAAGAAAACAAAGTTGATTCTACGACTAGAATTCAAAAGTCGATTTAAATGGAACACCTTTTGTACAGCCAACGTGTTAAAATTCCCATGTTCATTTCCGGTGACTATACTGGTCAGCTCGGCTCTCCAAAAATTAGGGTTCAAAGCCATTTGCGAAAATGTCTTCCGACAGTCCAAGATTCCACCGGAAATGGAACGGAAGCAGTGTCGCACGCGAAACGTGCCTGATAAATTTGAACCTGATAAATTATGTTAACAAATGCGAGTGGTTAGTGATCCTGATTTGATTTCCGAAGGAGGAAAGTAATTATATATTTTCATCGAGATTTTTTTCCGAATGCCGACGTCGCGAAGTAGAAAATTATGCATGAATCTCCGGGTTGCTTCGCTCCTCGCGCACTTGGATGCAATTTTCAGGGTATCAGAAGTGAACTACGTACTCTCTGGCAAGTACGCTTTGCTCGACGGTATTTAGAAGTTTCTTGTGAACGAAAGAAGAATCGCGAACTTTAAAACCACCTTCTTCATTCATACCGATTGCGTACTTCAAACGCGCTTCTGGCGAAACTAAAATTCCACAAACGGCTGCATAACTGAACCACATTTCTCCGAGAAAAAACATCTGCAAAAATAAATGTATATATAATTCTATATATTACTTACTGATTCAACTTTGTTCTCTCATTATTATGCAGACATATGCAATAAGTGACTGAATGAGAAATTCTCCAATTCAATAGTGGCTTGAGCACACTCAATTCTATTATTAATTATTACAATAAATTATTAACGTTAAAATATATGCATCATATCTTTTAGAAAAATTACAATTTAGTTATCAGAAACCCGATTCCAAAATGATTAAAGTTAAAGTATGTGCATCATATCTTTAAGAAGAATTATAATTTAGTTGTCAAAACTTCATTTAACTAACTAACTATCTACGCTCGCCAACAGATGGACAGATAGAAAATTGAGCGACCTTTTCTCGCTGCTACCTGATCCAACACAGATTCATATTGTATATACGAATGTCATGTAGTTGATGGTTCAACCGGATACGAATTGATTCGTGTCGAAGAAATAAATCGAAAATATAGAATAAAATATTGTTATTTGAGACTTTCGACTTATGTTCTAACATAGAAACTCCCTTATCCGATTGTACCGCTAATTATATGACATCGTGAATAGATACAGATTTGCCAGCGTCTAGAATAAGGCCTGATAACTAATCTTATCGACGGGTACGACGACCCAGCATTATGGATTGATGCAATATGTGAATATTTGGATAGACGTTGTCTGACTTTGATTATATGCCCGCAGTAAATATTTAGCTACCTCGACGTGGAGGTAAAACGTGGAGGTAGAGGTAACCCCATGAATTCGACCGGTAAAATAACTCTTTGCGGTTGCATTAAAGTACCAATTAATAGTACCTCGAGGTTCGTTCCATTTTGATTCTACGACGGAACGCAAATAACTGTTGGCGGAGGCCGGACGCGTTTCTTTCCGGGCGTACGGAATAGGATCTTGAACAGAGCACAATTTCATGAAGAAGGCTCTCTCTGCGCGTGTATTCGAGCGAACCTCTCAATGGATCTCGTTTGAGTAGCGGGTCGAAAACGAGCCCGCGATTGCACTTTCTATGGTTCTCTCC
>CM052099.1:15512043-15523339 GCA_028453745.1 Agapostemon virescens
TTTGTTAAAATTTGGAAGATTTGTTGAAATGTAGTCGCGCAAGAAAATTTTAACAAAAGTCTTTCGTTTTAAACAATAAAGCTACAAGCTCCCATAAGTTTCATCAAGAAGAATATGTTCCCTTGTCAGTCGGAGTGCATTTACTTTTCAAAACGATTTTATCGCGTTCGCAGCACTTGGCGGTAAAGTGAAATTTGCGATTTACGAGAAAAAGAGCGTCTCGATCTCAGGTTTGCGAAAATGTTTTAGAGAGCAGTCCGACGAACGGTTCGCGTAACGCCTCCCACGCGACCGGTAAAGTTTCCTGCCAGGGGAAAGAACTGGTCCGGATGATGAGGTCACGTTGCACCCTTAGACTGGCCCTCGTCCTGCATATCAAGAATCGTGGATACACACCTAACTGCGACGGACGCGCGTCCGCGCCGGCTTCGTGCCATTCGGTACACGACAAGGCGGATTTTTATTTCTAGCAGAGCATCCGGGGATATGGCTATGAATCATGGTCTCGACAGGATGCGCTTGGATTCTTGCCCTAAATTTTCCAATACCGCGGCGGAAATCAACCTAACCGTCTTCTTGTTTACACGCGGACTATAACTGTATCAACCATGGCGATGTTCTGCGCATTGTCATCGCGAGCACTGAAATGAGTCCGGATCGAAGAACAGCCTGTTCGGAGGCATTCGTTTGCAATGTCTTCGACGGGTTAATTAGAAAATCGTTAGAATGTCCATTCGAGTGGCACGCAAAAATGCAATATTGCTATATGCCAATGCCGTATTGCCCTGCAATCCGATGAAAAATTGTATCGTTTATTATTTAGTTCCGCCTTTATCCCAATTGAAAAGTGGAAAAACAAAATGCACATTTCAGACATATTTCATTGTATTATTTCTAAAATGGCAGGAACACATCGCAAGAGTACCAGAAATCATGTGTTGTATATGGGAATGAAACCTTGAAAGAAAGACAGTATCAAAATTGGTTTGCCAAATTTTGTTCCGGTGATTTTTCACTCAAAAATGCGCAAGAGAGACTTATTAAGGCCGTTAACAATTCGCATACATCCATTAAAAAAGAAATTGAAATAGCTAGGCTATGTTAAGAAACTCGATTTATGGGTTCCTCGTCAGCTTAAGGAGATTCATTTGACACAACACATGACAATGCAAAGCCCCACACATCTTTGATCATTCGTAAAAAATTATTGGAGCTAGATTGGGATGCGTTGTCGCATCCAGCCATAACCTGCGCCTCCAAATTTCCATTTATTCCGTTCCATGCGGAACCCCTTAAATGGTAAAATTTTTAACGACGCTGATAATGTACAATCTCATTTTATTCAGTTTCTTTGCTGGCAGAATTCCGAAATTGTATGAACATGGAATTATGATGGTGCCTGAAAAATGGCAAAAGGTCATCGACAAAAACGGATAATACCTAATTTTATGAAGTTATATTTTCAAGTGAAAATTTTGAATTTTCCTTCTTATTTAAAATCCACAATCACTTAATTGCCAACCTAATACAATACTCATAATGGCGAGTTTTCCCGGCGGAAAGCCGGTTAGGGTAGCTCGCGGATGGATACGACCGTTGCTGACCTATGTTTTTACGTTTTCCCTACTTGAAAGATTTTCGTTGCTAAAGAGCAGAGCTACAGATTGTTCTTACGATCGCGAACAAGCAAGATATTTTATCCGTTCGAGAATAGTTCACCCTGTATTGCTGCACTCTAGAAACTACACTCGAGTCTATCCCCGGAGTCTCGGAAACGATTCGACCGAGCGCAGGTGTTTCGCCTAAGCGAAACTGGCAGGCAGCGACACTTTCGCCGCGTATCAAAGGATGCGGCAGGGGAAGGAGTAGAAGGAGGGAGGGGGTGTCATCGTAACCGAGATATCGAGAGTTTCCGCGGTGAGACTTTCGAACGAGCCCAACAAATCAGGCTTTCGCGTGTCCGCCGGTATATCGCTGCGTCGGGATCGCATAAATTTCGTGAAGCGAATTCAACGCGGGAGAAAGCGAGGGAGGCTCTGGCTGGTGGCTCGCCGACTGCGGGACACGCGCGGATACATCTTTCAATTAAGCTGCATTGTCCGTGACAGAGCGGCCTGCGTTTCCACCATTCAACAAGTCCTCGAGGTTCTTGAGTCGAGACATATTTCCACCGGTCCGTGTCTCCCGACGCCAATTTACACCCTCCGGCCGTCGGTTTCGTCCGTCCAGGGCACCTCCACGGCGAAATCCACCCCCGCAAGCGTGTTAGCATTCCGGGGAGCGGAGGTGGGAAAGAGGGTGGCGGCGTCTCGACACTCTTGAGGCTAATTTACCCGCCTTAACGCGACACCTCCCGTCGCGGCTAGACAGACTGACGCGATTAATGCTCACCCCCTTCGCCACTCCGCCACGGATGATCTATACTCATTAGCGGTAACCTCGTTGCTGTGTTCCACCGAAGCCAGACGTTGAGCGACACTATGCCTTTCTTAGGACGTGTCTATATCGCGGCTGCTATACATGGTGGGTCTTAGCTCTACCCCGATTATTATTATTACTATTGCCAGATCAAAACCTCTCAAAATATGCAGATCGATTGGCAAAAGATTAAGGAGTCCGCTACAAGCAGAAATTAACCGTTGAAAACTAGAACTAACCGTTATTCTAGGTGTTTTAGTATCTTCGGTGTTCAGGCCACAGGGGAACATATTCACAGGGGAACATATTCAGATACGAAAATCCGATTTTGATGAAATTTATGGGAGCTTGTAATTCTTTGAAAAATATTTGACACGTGTTTTCTTTTATCGGCAACCATCCCCTTTGAAGAAGTGAAAATAGCCCTAAAAATTGGGGTATTTTTGAGCTATCTCCCATAAGTTTCATCAAAATCTTACTGGCACGAGGTGCAGGGGTTGCGATTTCTGTAACCCTTAGGCCACGAAACTGTGCAAGGCTGTATAAAAGTGATGAGCCCACGCTGTCACTTAAAAATCTAAAGTGTCGGAAGGCCCAAGGCGACGAAAGCGATATCCTGCCAGAAAAAGTCGCCCAACGCTGGTCGCTATAGCGCTCGTAAAGATAAAACTGTGAAAAGTAAAAGTGTACCGCGATTCACACGCGTCGTTGATAAGAGGAACATAATCGGGCTCCGATCTATTCGCGACAAGTAATTTCCGCGGCTTTATGACGCGTGAGATGCTTCCGGTGTAAAAAGGGACGAGCTATGTATCCGATTCCCAGTGCGATCGGTTAGGTGTACGCGTCTGAGAGGCCGACAACGATGAAGCTGTTATGCTAATGGCAATGTGCGATCGATCGTCGGTGAACAAGATGCCTGAAACGGTAACGGGCCGCGTTTCGAACAGCTTTATTATGAGGATAATTAATTAATTAACTTACGGCAGGTCGGGCAGGTGTGCGTTAATTAACGTCCGCGCGTAATGAGCCGAGTATACAGCTAACTGTACGAAACAGACGAAGGAATAAGAAAAACACCGATGAACCCGTCAAAGTTCACTCGCGCGGAGAATGATATCGTAATAATTAAAACGATGCCCAAGGAGAAGTATGCCGCGTCTCCTTGATGGAGAGGATCCGGCATGCTGTTTGCGATGCAATTTGTTCGAGTCCAAAACCTTCAAGACGCTCTTCCGCGCCTCGGTCGGTTTTTAATCTTCTTGAAAACGATTTATGAAGCTACGCGCGGTGAGAACGGGTACAGGGTGCTCCACAGTTGAGCGATTAACACGTTCTCATCTTTCACGTGTGACTCGCAATTAAAGTCTTCTTGAAATTTACACAGACTGCCGCGATGTTATCTGCTCAAAGCGGAGGTTGCTTACTGGTGCTTTAAAAACAACTTACCGTCTTTAAAGAGGAAGGTTTGAGGAAGATTTTAGCGTTTGATTCATGTCGATAGCTCTAATAGTTTGGCCGGGGCACGACTTCAAAGATTTGCCAAATATTGCCACAAAATCGCTAAATATTGAAGGTAACCCCCTTCTTAAAATCGTGAAAAATCTTTAGGTCTCCGATTCTTTTGTAATTTTGACTACACGTTCCTAGACGCGCGGTCAGAGTGTATGGCAATTTTCAGGTCGATCGGAATCGAATTGCAGCCGTGGCGCGACTTTGAACTTTCGGGGCGATCAATGGCGAAAATGCGAAAAATGGGGTTGATAAAAGGTAGCTTCCTGAAATCCCCTGATATGCTAGCCTAGATTTTGACGAGCTCTTCTTAAAGAGGAAGGTTTGAGGAAGATTTTAGCGTTTGATTCATGTCGATAGCTCTAATAGTTTGGCCGGGGCACGACTTCAAAGATTTGCCACATATTGTCACAAAATCACTAAATATTGAAGGTAACCCCGTTCTATAAATCGCGAAAAATCTTTAGGTCTCCGATTCTTGTGTAATTTTGACTACACGTTCCTAGAAGCGCGGACGCGCGGGTTAAACATGAATATCGTTCGTGTCTCTTAAATCGAAATAAAATTCTGCTTATCTGACATTAGTAATAAATTGTTAAAATATATGTACACGAGTGTCGAAATAATCAGCAAGTATTTAATTCCGAATGCTTGTTCGAAGGAAGGAAATACGAGGCCGGTATTTTAATGTATTTTTCCATCGAGAATATCCATTAGCCCGGAGTTTATCCCATTAATTTATTAATCGACAGCCCATTAACAAAAAATAATATATCAGCTGGTTCCGCGTTCCCGTAAAACAGGCTAAACCACTCTCCCGTGTCCTTAACCGCGAAAGATAGTCTCTCGTAAATTATAGCGCGTTTAATTCCTAGCTGTGACCTCCGTTCTCGTTTAAATAACATTGAATTCGTCGACTCGCCGGAACGAGTTTTTAAGCGTCGCCTGAAGAGTAATTCCACCGAAACAACAACGATCGTACCTGGGACGGCTCTTTTTCTGCTAATTAAATGTGTTCTTATTCGCCGAACGTCGCGTACAATGATGCGAAACATTTCTCAGAGTGACCTTATCAGCCAAAGAATTTCTAAATTCAAGTTAACCTAGAAAACTGAGCGTCGGACTCTAACCTACAAAATTGAGCGTCGGACTCTAAGTCCCATTACACAGGCTGATTGGTAAATCGATTGCCAAGATATTTAATTAATTTCGCATTATTATTGAACGAAAAAGAACGATTGAGACTCTTTAACACTTTGAATGGCGAGCGAATTTTTTACGCTTCGTACCAGTTTCATGTATTTCATTCATAGAAGTGACCAACGTTATTAAGAAGAATTATTAGTTACTGAATAATGAAGTTTTCACCTCATACTAGTTACTTTTACGAGTTACTTACGAGTTACTTTTACGAAAAGATCGCAACCGTCTCCGACCACGGACTTCCTCCGAGACTTTCCAATTAGGTGCATTAGTCTCGGTTCCATAAAAATTAGAATACATTTCAATATATCAGGTAGAGATGTAAAAAGATTTGGTTCTTTCTTTAGTTTTACCATGAAATATTCATGGCGGGGCAACTTTTCAGTCACTAAGATTCTAATGGAAGGTTAAACTCACCCGTACGAAATGTCTACCTGCAGAGAAGCGGAGGGGCTCTTTGAGGTACTCACCTGAAACAAGAAAAATAAAGCAATTACTTAATCCATTCTCCTTTCAGGAGTAGGGTACAATAATAAGGAACAGTAATATAATCAACATCCACAAATAAATAGAGACGGTGTTTCTACCCATTTTATGTATATTGCCGGGAAAGGGTAGCTTATTGTCTCTTAGTGTACCCTGTCTAGCAGCCGTTCCGCAACTACTGGAGAAACAATTCGGAGATGCTTGGAAACAAAGTGAAGAGTTCAAAGGAAACTTCGTTCGAACGAAATGACCTATTCGATCTACGGTGTTCTTCGTTCTTTATTTAGTACTCTGGATACATCCCAGGTTATTTTCTCTTCCGATTCACTTGTCAGATAAATGCACCACTGCAGTCCCATCTACATTATTAAATACTAACTAATTAGTATTTTGTCAGCTACAATCGGCTGAAATTGTCAACATTTTAAATGTAATCGCAGCGAGAAAGAAATTATCGATACTATCGTAATTACAAATACTTTCTTAACGCTAAACCTATCAAGCATTAAAATTAACTGGCATATATTATCACGATAAAAACCAAGATTTAATTTATTTGTATTATTTGCGATTTTTAGTACAAAGTATAACTGAATAAATATTTATATCTATGAAGGTAATTTTATAACTTCAACAATTGCAAAATAAAAAATCTGGAAAGGGTGATTTGACCTTCTGTGGTAACAGAATATTTTAAGCATTATAAACAGCTATGTCAAACAGATTAAAAAGAACACTTTTTTACATCAATTTTTACATACAATGGCGCATGAAATGGATGACGTGTAGCAGACGTCATTGTACGCCAAGGGGTTAATAATTTACAATAATTTACAGACCTGTTAGTAGGTCTAAGATGGAGCAGCGTCCTTTCGATAGATCGCAAACAATAAATCACTGGGGCAAAGTTAGGATTACGTGGTCAGAGAAAAGCTTCTGGAGTTCCGGTTCGCCACTTAATTTGCGTTTTATACGGTTTTCATTAAGACTGGTTGCACACAGGCATGACAACAGGGTGGCGCGGCACACTCGAAACGCTCTTTCGCTTCTTGTCGCCTCTCATTCTCCCACTGTTGGCCGGCGGTAGCCCGACAACCCTTTTAGGCAGACTCCTCCATGAGGAAAAACATTTACCATCGCTCATACCGTCCGACCGTTTCGTCGTACCTTGTTTCCCTTATCCTACGACTCTCGCCCTTTTCTTTTCGCCAGGATTCGCGTCTTCCATACCATTTCGCAGGTATCTCTTCCTCCCGGAAATACCGGTTTCCACCCCAACTTTTTCATTTGCCGAAATAGAGGACGAAGAACCGGGGCCCCGGTACTAATTAAATCCAGCACTGTTACGCGAGAAAACGAGTCGACGTTCCGGCAGTTTTCTAACGTCGCAGCTTCCTACGACTTGTTTCTTAATTAAAAATATTGCCGGCCGGAGAACCTTCGATTACACCCTTGATACAGGTTCTCGCTCGTTGCTCTCGGTGTCAAAGGACCGTTCTTTATTAGTACCTTGGTCGTTGCATTTTGTTCACGCGATAGAAAGAATGTAAATAATAAGTAATAACGAACAGACAGTCAGCGACTGTTTCTTTGCGTTGTTAGAAGTAGGGGTGCACCAAAATGATGCGTAAAGTTGTGGATTTTATACTTTGGAATCGGTGAATTTTAACCCTTTGCACTCGAATGGCGACTCTAAGGCACCAATAAAAATTGCCACACCACTGTTTAAAACAATTTTTACATCGTAATGCTTGTATCTAAGAAATTGAGAAAAATGTAACTGTTGCTAGGACGAGTAATAGTTAAAATCCCATACGCATGAGATGAAATAAATCATGTGGAATGAAAATATCCTACGAGAAAAGAAATGCTTAGGTTTTCGAGGCAGAGCAGTTTCGAATGCAAATGGTTAAAAATTACGAGCAAAATTGTCCTCAAGCAGTTTATTTGTAAAAAGTTAAAAAAAGGTAAATATTTTTATAGTTCAAAAGTTTAGCTAGTTTTGCTAATTACCTAGCCTCAAAGTTTGCAAAAAAATACAAAGTCGGAAGAAAACTATGTCTCCTCATAAACCGTTGCATCGAAGTTTCCAAATAATTCGCATCGTATCCTGGAGCAAATTCTTTGTAGCAACCCATCAAACTCCCGAGACCGCAGTAGTGGTCTAAGTTTACGAAGAGGTCAGTTTCCGAAGGGGTAGGCAGCAAACAGCCGAAATATGTTCTCAGGGTCACCGAGGATTTACAGGTTACTAACAGACCTCGAAACACGGTTCAATTCGGTTAAAAATCGAAATTCTAGAAAAAGTACGCAAGTAAAAAATTATATATTTATTAAATTTAACGTTTAATACTTCTTGCGGCCAAGTGCAGTAATGAGATTCTCTTCTGCATTTATCTTCTCGACATTAACGCTTTGACACTTTAACTGGCGAACTAACAACCTCAAAAATTCAGAAAATCAAAGTAACTTATATAATGAAGTAACAATTGAAAATCTAGAACGTATGACACAAAGTTATCCATCAATCTTTTTGTATTCTCCAGATATCAATTAAATTAAGTGCAACGAATATACTAAACGTGCTAATTTATTTTTAAACATGGACAAATAATTCTGTCACCCATATATAAAAAATTTTCATTATTTATAATAATTTTCCAATATTAAAACTGTTCTTCTAAAAATCTATGGATCTAAGGGTTAACAAATAAAGGGAACACAGCGTCGCCATCGTCGCCATTGGCTAAGCCAGAATCCGTTCGTTGTAGGCAGACTCTGATTGGTCCACGGTTTTCGACAGCCATTTCTGAATAGACTCTCAGAGACCATTTTCGGAAAGGTGCCACCCCTTTCAAGGAAGTTACAATACGTTTAATACACCTTGCGTACATTTTTCTTTTATGAAATAGTTAAACTAAAAATAACTGTGACCATTGTCGCCGCGAAGAAAGTAACACGGCACAATGTTAATTAAACGCTTTCTAGTCTTACAAAAGTCTTCGAAGCAGTTTTGTTCAAATTCCCATGCAACGAAGTTCATTTTTGAGGTTTTGGTGAGGTTCCGGCGATTTGGGGCGCGTCGGCAGCTGCGGGGACGCAGACCCGGCCCTAATAATCGTGGTCTAGGTCGGTTCAGTTTATCTCGCTGCTCTGAATGAATAATACAGCGGCCAGAAATGTAATTGGACGAGCTGTATAAAGGCAGAATGACTGGAGTAGGGACGGACACGCAAAGGAAACAAGCCGCGACGGAGAAAGTACGCGGGGGTGGGCTGGTGGAGAGTTGGTGGTAGAGATGAAGGGCTGGCAAGTCGAGCGGCGTGGGATGTATAGTTCCTAATTATTTTGCGAGCGGCGCACGTTTTCCGCCCTCCCTCTTCCCGCGGGTTCAAATAGATTTCAATGTAAAATGAAGGGAAAAAGAAAGGGAGCGGAGAGTCGAAATAATGAAACGAAAGAAAATAGAGGGAAAAAAAGGTGGAGAAGAAGGGAAGACAGGTAGAAGAAGAGACGGTAGCAAACGAGGCGCGGAGGTAACCGGAGCAGCCTACGGAATATTTCCGTGTACGGAGAGGAAAAATGGCACCGGCCAGCCCGCGGTTACGGGGGGATGAAATAGTGGAACTGTTTCACGGGGGCTCGCAGCCTCTCCCGGTGCAAGAGGACCTGGACCGGTGCCTCCTGTTTATGGGTGAGCCTGTGCAGTTTACGCTCGGTATCGAGGCCGGCCTCGAGTATTTTCCAACGCCGTTAATAACGGAAAAAGCACTTGGCCGGGAGCATCTATCCCGGACTGAATGCTACAACGGACGTTTATAATCTCGCAGGGAGAAAATTGCGATGAGCTCGAGCATGCCCGGGAATGCAACGCGTCGCTCCCGAAAATCGTACGCACCGCTCTCCCGACCAGGCCGTTGATTAAACGCCGTCCATGATCAAGCTCGCAAACATCATTTGGATTATGCCGGAGACGCCAACTTCTTGTCGACTTCCGGTTACTCCTGCTGCTTTTAAACGCGGCTTCCTGGCGCGACTTAGATTTGCCCTTCATTCATCATCACCAGCACCGTTAACCCTTTACACTCCAAGCAATTTTAATTCCTAATTTGAGATATTTTTCTATCTTAGAATAACTCCATTGCACGTGGTTCATTTCCCTTCGTGCATATCAAATTTTTGTTACTGTTAGTCGTACGGCAACATTTTCAGTTTTACTTACTTCTTAATTACAAACATTTACAAGGTACAAATTGTTTTAAATAATAGCCTGATAATTTTCAGTGTCTTCTCGGAGGCGCCACTGGAGTGCTAAGGGTTAAGATGCGAACAGCGATTTTTTAAACAGATGTAAGGACGTTCTTAGTGATATTTACAAAATTGCAAGATTCTTCGAGTTTAGATACGAAGAATGCATTTACGGATGTCCCACCTTCCTTTGGAAAAAGAGAACGAGGTTATGTGGGACTATCCACTATACCTCCACGGCGAATGTCTTTCAGCGAAATCGACTGGCACGGGGTACAGGGGCTGCGATTTCTGCAACTGAAACGTCTTGTCTCATCTTACGAATTCTGCGACATGAAACGTTCAAAGCTGTACAAGAATGATGAGCCCACACCGTCGCTTACCCTTAGCACTCCAATGGCTCCCCTGAAGCGACATTAAAAATTGTCAGAATATTATTTAAAACAATTTTCACATTAGAATGTTTGTATTTAAGAAGTTAGTAAAAATTGAGATTGAAATAGACTGCGTTTAGCGCAACAGTAATCGCAGTTGAATGACTGTGTGTAATTCAGACTAACGGGCCTGGTATCTTAATGTCACATGTATACTTCCGACTACAAATTGGCTCTTTAAGCCAATAACACCGCCCACGATTATTCCGCGACAATTCGAAACTATGACGCCATCTTATCGCCAGCGGAACTTCTACAAATTCAAGGGTCACGGACAACTTTATGGTCCAGCGAATTACACGACAGCTTGTTCGCTGCCTCACTCGGATAGGATTATCAAGGGGAATAAATTGTTTCCAAGCTGCTCGCTGCGCGCAGCCATAAAATTAATACCGAAAACTACTGACAAAATCTATGCGGCCATCTTGAATTATTCGATTTACGATTATCGAAGCTTTCCGTTTAAAGGTAAGTAAAATGTGACGCGAAAGCTAAGCAAAATGTCTCCGCACTCAACGTGTTAAATATATATGATGCATATACTTTAACTTTAATCATTTTTCAACGAGATTTTTCATAACTAAATTGTAATTTTTCTGTAACATATGATGCATATATTTTAACTTTAATAGTTTACTCGTACGCACGACGCTTAAATTTTTACCGATTTCTTAAATGGAAACACAACGATCTAAAGGTTGTTCTGAATAATAGTGTAGCAATTTTTAGTGTCGCCTGAAAGGAGCCACTAACTTTGATAATTTTGGAACGAGGTTTTTCATAACTAAATTGCAATTTTTCTGAAAGATATGATGCATATATTTTAACATCAATAATTTACTGTAATAACTAATAATACAATTGAGTGTGGTACGTCGTTCAGAGAGATGGCGGCCGCGAAAGCCACTATAGTGACGCGTCGTACAAGAAGATGGCATCCGCGGAAGCCACTGTAGTGGCGCATCGTGCTTAAGAGGTTAAAGTTGAATAAACTG
>CM052099.1:15545282-15563648 GCA_028453745.1 Agapostemon virescens
CGACGACTTAAGTTCAAAAGTTAGAAATAAAGTTTTATAACAATTTATCACAGTACTGGAATGATCCTGAAAATGTAAAATGAAGTTCCATAACAATTTCGAGTAATTCTTAACCTCTTAAGCACTATGGGCCACTATAGTGGCTTTCGCGGATACCATCTTCTTGTACGACGCGCCACTATAGTGGCTTTCGCGGACGCCATCTCTCTGAACGACGTACCACACTCAATTGTATTATTAATTATTAAAGTAAATTGTTAAAGTCAACATACGTGTATCATATCTTTAAGAAAAATTATAATTTTATGATCAAACACTTCCTTCCAATGTACTCGTTTAGAGAACAGCATTATCCGTCACACATTGCAGTGCTGTATCATTTACGCAAAATTCAGCGGTGCCTAAGAGGTTAGAGAAAAATCACGACCCAATCAGAAGGCAGTTACCTCTTCGCTGTAAACGTACTTTGATTGGTCTTTATTTTTCGCGGATAACTCGGAAACGAAGCTACGTACGATATTTTCGCAACGGAAACAGTTCCTAAAAACAACCTCAAAAATCTTCCGTTTCAAGAAACATTTTTCTGACACACTGTATATGTATAGAATACCGAGTTTTATCCTAAATTTCCGTCGCAGTAACGCGAGCAAAATCGAGAATGATTGCACAATGGCGTAGAAGGGAGTCGGAATTTTCGCTAACGAATGTGCGCGACGTCTCTTATTCGAGGTGTCGCGACCGTGCGAAGACGGCGTCGAGCAACGCGCGAGCAAATATCGCATTTGGCGCGGGTGTCGTGTGGACGTGTGTAACACGTTCGATTTTCGAAGAAAGCCGGCATTCAATAAGAGGATGCAATAAATTGCGGACGAATTCGGGCGAGCGCAACAGACACGATTCCCTCGAATAGAAAGTTCATCGGTGGTTTACCGTGTTCTGCAATTGACGCTTGTCAATCTGACGACGTTTTGCATAATCGCGCACGTTCCAGAAGACGGGCGCTCCCACCATCATGCATGCGTTCGACGTGAACGTAAACGCGAACGCGAGTGCAAAAGCACCGAGAAGAGCAAGATCGCGCGACCGTTCTGTCGGTCGCGTCGCGAAATAGAAAGAGCCCAACGGGAACCGAGAAACGAACGATCGCATCCCGCAAACTGTCACGGAGGTTACCTCCGGCCCCCGCATCGCCCTCTACCTGCCCCGATAAAGCAGACCTCCAAACTTGACAATCGTCCCGGGACAGATACGGAAAAACGAGAGGCAACGTAGAAGAAGAAGAAGAAGCAACGAGACAACGACGACACGAAGAATACGAGGATCGTTTGCAAAACTGGCTGACCGGTACGCCAATCCGACCGGCCACTCTGATTTCTTATCGTTGACCCCAACCATTTGATATCTCTGCATACTGATAATGAACACTGATAAACCGTCTCGATAAAAACGAGCCTGTTACTAAGCGAATCCGTTGCTTCTTCGCGTTCCTTGTTCAACGGTCTTTCCACTGCTTCGCATCGCGATTCTCCGCGCCGCTACCTCGCAAATACCATACATTTCGCTTTTTTGCATGTTAACCCCTTGACATTCCAGTTTCTTTGTGACCGAAGTCATTATAACGCCGCTAAAAATGTTACCGAAGAGAAAAGATAATTTATATCTTTTATACTGCCAAGTCTACTGCGATACTCAAGACTGGCACCTACCGGTCGAAATTACTTGTTACTGATTTCTTCTTTCACAATTATTCAAATTATAAGAACATTTTCACGAAAACTTTGACGTACAAATAAAATGGAATTTGACGCGTCCGAAGAATATTATTTAACTGGCTCAACTGAACAGTTATAAAAATAGAAATAGAACATTTTATTTGGAAATTGACATTGTATTAACGTAAGCACTATAAACAACTATGTTAAGCACATAAAAGAACATTTTTTTATATCCCTTGGTACTCGAATCGAATAGAAATCGATGCACGATTTTCGCCGTCCGCCAGAGGCAGATGTTAAAGTCTACAATGGTACATAAAATGGATGAGGTCTAACAGACGTCATTGTACACGAAGGGGTTAACCCTTAATGGTCGAATTGTAACTCTGAAGCACCACTAAAAATTGCCAAAAAGAATATCCCAAAAACATTCCAAAAAGAACGTTCTTTGAAAAAGTGAACTCCTAAGGTTAATCAAAGAAATTTCTTCCTTTACGTAAATATTCTCCGCGGTTTCGTTAATGAGTTATTAACGAAAAACACGGACCAATCACAGCGCAGACCAATGTTAGCGCCGCACCCATTCGATCCAACCGCTCTCCGATTGGTCCATGTTTTTCGCTGATAACTCATTAACAAAGTCACGGAGAAGATTTTCGCAAAGGAAAAAGTTTCTTGGAACAATCGCAGTAATCCCTCCTTTCAAGGTACTTTTAATTTATGCAATTTTATACTTGGTGTGTATATATGAAACCGGAATTTTTGCTACTCAGTAAGTGCATGTGTGATGAGCAAGCCGCATGCCAAAGTATTTCCTAATTAAATCGTTTCCTTGGCGGTTTTCATGTGTGCGATTATTTTTCACTACTTCTGAAACAAGTAATACGTCCTACGCGCCGACGATTTCGTAAATCGCACGGGCAGATCCGTTCAAATTCCAGGGATCAATTTTTATCACATATTTTTAAATTTACTTCTTTGAGATCAACGTTGATCCTCTTACTGGATCATGAAAATTGGAATTTAGATGGAACGTTCGTAACTCTGCGTTCGAACGGACTTCGGGGGGCTAACCTTGTTTGTCATTTCGGAAAATGAAATTTCTAAATTTTTATAAACCCATTGTTGCGATTATGGAATTTAAATAGAAAATAAGTGCAACATTTTTTTGGCTTTTTCGTAGTAAAATTGCAAAACGTAGCCGAGTTCAATTGACGAATTTGACGAATTTATTGTTCACTGTCGAATAATAATTCCCAAGGATCACAGCATGGAAATAGTACAATTGAAATTAAATCCAAGAAGTTAGAATCGATGAAAAATTAATTTATAAGCTTGACAGAAGCGTAATGTGTCAATTACAAATTCTAAAACAATTTCCTTTCTGAGATATTCAAATTTTCAATAGACGTGCACTCCGATTCGAGCAAATTTTGAGAAGCCATTGAGGAATCTTTGAAGTTCTTTTGCTTCTGCTTGTGGCGAACGATGATTCCAGCATCCAGCTACCATCTTAGCGATCTCTGACACGGTAGAAAGTGAGTCAACGACAGGTTCACGCGATGATTAAAAACGTTCTCCGTTCCTTCTCCTCGGATGCTAGTCGATCGCCACTCGGCCTGCTTTTTTCCACGAAGAATCCACTTCGATTCCTCCATTCATTCTTTTCAATGAACTTCGAGTTCGGGCCTCGCTGTCTTCGAAAACTTTGCCAGCGTGCTAACCAGCATTTACAGTCAGTTAAAATACTGTGCATTTTTCTTCTTATGTTTGTACAAACTAATATGCAAATTAATAATGATTTAATATAATCGAGCCGTTTATTCTGAAGCTGCAAATACAACAAAACGATCTTTTTCACGTTCTTGTGGTAAATGTAAAAAATCACTGCCTGGTAGACATTTATGCGAAAAACAAAATGGCAGACATTGAAAAATTTAAGAATCCTAAGAGTTATCATAGAAATAAAAAATTGTGGAAAACTGCAGCTTTTGTCATTTTTAACGTTTGTAACTCATTGCAACATTTCGACGAAATGTTCGGAATATGTATTAGGGGCATCGGAAAGTAATGTCGTTTCTATGCATGTCGAGATTCGTTTGTTATTTATCCCTAATATAATTGATACCGGTCCGCATAAAAATATTACAAGAATCAGCTTTTAGTAAATTCTCTGCGATTTCGACTAATCTCAGATTTTACGAATATTTTCTCACGTCACGTAGGAATTTAGTTGAGCCGTTTATTTTGAAGGTGGCCCAAAGTCCATTTTTCAAAAAAGTCAAGCTATCTATTTTAATATTCACATTTCTACGTTATCTGCTCATTTCGAAACAAATTCTAAATATATTTCAAATCACTAAGATTTTGTAAAATGAATTTGTACCATTATACCGATATACCACCGGTGAATGCGGCGCCATTTTGCTTAGTTTTCGCGTCACATTTTATTTACCATTTGTGCTTTCCTGTTTCAATCGAATCTATTAAAATAGTGCGAATATTTCTTAATATTATATGAATTATCTATAACATATTAATTTGTAAATTTGATACCATCAGTCCCCAGGGACTGACATAGCATTCAACGTGTTAAGGTGCGGTTCTAGGCACTGCGAGGCTAAGGCAGCTCACGAATAAGGTCCCGAGCCATTTAATTGATTCTATTACTAAGTGCCACATGTTGCCTGCAAACCGATCTGCTAAAAAAGGACAGTGGTCCGACTTTATTGAGAAACCGGCTGATTGAGAAGACGCGAAACTCGCAGACGGTTGTCTGCACCATAAAAAGTAATTCCCGATGTGCCTGTTTAACAGGTTTAACGGTGGTCACCGATGTCCGGCACTATTGCATTATTAGAGAACAATTATAAAATTAGTACCATTGAATATCGATTTGTTACTCTGAAAATTAACCAGATTGTAGTGTGACTGGAGAACTGCTCTGGCTGTAAGGGCTTAGGTTTAAGGGGCGGTTTTTCAAAGGATAGAAAGACCCAAGCAGTAAAGTCGAGACTTAAGACTAAAGTCGAAAACTTTAAATGCATGGCATATAGTTATCTTTCAACCTTCATGTATTCTGCAGACATCAACTAAATTGAATGCTAAAACTAATTTGAATTAGTTTGAAACTAATAAAATAAAATAAAATAAAATTTGAAACTAAACTAAATTGAATTTAAATTTATTTTTAAACATGGACGAATAATTCTGTCACCCATATATGGATTACATGACTGTCAAAGTGTTAATAACGCTGACAACTGCTACAAATGAAATAAGTGTTAACCCTTTGCACTCGAACAGTGATTCTGATACACCACTGAAAATAGCTGCAGTTCTTATTACTTGTGTCAAAGAAATTCGTAAAAATTGAATCGTTGCAAGGACGAGTAATAGTGAACAAATTTCGTATGCATAAGATGAAGTATGAAGTTTAAAACGGCTTCGAGTGCAAAGGGTTAACACTTTACCGATCGGCCATTATTTTAGAATTCTTCTATGGTTCATGACTGAAAACTTTTTAATAGATCTCTCCACGTTGACAGCTATTTTTATTGCGAATCAACTGGGCAGCCTCGGTAAAGTTTCCCAATAATTTCGTTAAAAATTACGATGTAAAAGCAATTTTTAAGCTTCATTTCGTTACAGCACAATTATTGGAAGTTCTATTAATAGACTTCCGGTCGGTAAAGTGAAAAAGACGCTGTTGTTCCGCGTACATGTAGTCTTCCTTCGATGACGAGTAACATCGAAAGATTAGGATCACCGTCTAGCAGGAGTCTTGTCTAAGTTTTTGCGATTATGGTCCATTGTGGCCCATTCACGGTTAGCGTTCGGAACACCTTCACAAATGTGTAACGCGACGCAGACTTGATAGCGACGCCGACACGCCTCGCGAGAAATGCACACGAACGACGAGGAGAATGGGAAAACGGGGTAAACGAACGCGGGGGTGTAGGGGATGAAAGGGGGTGCGGAGGGGTGGTCGACGAGAGTACATTAAAGCCGAGGCACACTGCGGGATATTCGCGAAACAAAAACTGACACGGACCAAAGATTTGCTGTGGGAATGCGAGGCGAGGCTTGAGGAACCTCGAGCTCTCGTAACCAAGCAAACTGGCAGATCGACGGCGATGGAATCATTGCGCGACTGACTGTTATTTACTCGAACGTCAACACCTGGGAGTTTTGGTTGGGAAAATAGAAAAGCCGAGCGCAGAACTTCGCGCGAGTAGAAATTGGAGTTGGAGGAAAAAGAGGCTCGCACGGAATGACCAAAATCTGGGTTGCCAGGTCGTCTAAGGTATTAACAATGCATCATTTTGCAGGTCCAAATTGTGTACGGTTCACTGTTAGCAACTTCGCAAATGGTATGGGAGAGTTATGAAAATAGCTGATGGAAATGGCAAACTATAAATGGAAATAAATAGTTTAGCAAGATTTGGAAAGTATTGGGAATATTTTCTCTAGAAAGCTAAATCTTTTATTACAATTTTAAGCTCTGATATTTTCTGCAACTTTGAGGACAAAGATGTCGTCAATATGACGACATTCATCCTCAAAGGGTTAGATAATAAATTTTAAGTTGTCGAAAGTATTATTTAACAACCACAGAATGTAAAAAATATTTGTAATTACATTAAAATATTATATATTATAAATTACGTTACGTTTTACTTTGCAAGATGGAAGGTGTCGAATAGTTTAAGAGTTATATTGCAGGTGAAGATAACAAATTTATAAAATATATTATCATGCCGTGTTTGATGATGAATCTGATTAAGAGGATACTGTTACGGAGAATATTTTTCGTTCGACTTTCTTTCAAGAATCTTTTGAGTTCGTCCCTGATAGAAAGCGACCTAGATAACCTCCGCTCGCGTCCTTTTATAAAAGGCCAGATCGTATTCTGATTTCAATCGAAATTTTAAAAGATTATTAATTTGACTGTATATGACTGTGATCTTAATTATTCACTCGCATTATTAGCATTAT
The DNA here is from genome assembly GCA_028453745.1 of Agapostemon virescens. NCBI lineage: Eukaryota > Metazoa > Arthropoda > Insecta > Hymenoptera > Halictidae > Agapostemon > Agapostemon virescens. Next base: position 15,551,996 of record CM052099.1, read on the forward strand.
TGAATTGATTTTTCAATTAGTAGATACTTTTAGCATTGCCTTAATGAGTTTCAGAGGTTCTGATTTAAGTCAATCAACAAAGCTAAAATGGGTACCATCTCATACGTGATTCATAATATTTTTAATTGTTCAAATATTCGATTCCAGCTGATGCTCAATTATTCTAGAAGACAGCGAATATATCCACTGTTCGTAGGAACACGTTGAAAATGTAGATTGAAGCGTCTGAGTTAAGAGGAAAATATTGGATCGTCGAAGAAAGTTCCAAACCCTTTTTGTGTTTTCTTGTAACCTCAAAAAGGGTGAATACTTTCTCGATAAATCGATAGTTTTGCTGGGCAGAAGGTGCATCTGTTAATTACATTACTTGCTTTCAAACTTTTACAAAAACAGCGCCGTTTTTATAACCGAGGTTCTGCGAGCCGAAAAAGAGTGCTATTAAAACAACCATATCAAATAAAAATTATTTGTTTAATTAGTTATGCAGCTACGCGTCGTTATCGAAATTCTTAAAAGTAAAAAATGATGTTTTCTCTCTATCTCAAGAATGAGTTATTGATCTAGGATCGTCTCTAACGTAATTGTAAAAATTAAAATTTCTTGAGTATTTTTGCCTGAAACACCTTTATGATTATAAAGCGGTTATGTTCAGTTACGAGGTCGACTAAAGCGACAATTTTAAGAATTCTAAATTTTCTAAATTTCATACAAAATATTACAATACAATACAATAAATTTTTATGCAATACACGTGTATCTTTTATTTTAAAAATTCCGCTTTCCTATTTACATACCTGATAATTTTGGGGAAACTAGAATTAGGTGACTTGTTTTCACAATCTACTTTGGAGATGACGCTAGGATCCTCTCGAGGGTTCACAAAAATGCTCAAGAAATTATTTTGCTTGAAACACCTTTATGATTATACATAAAGCGACATTTTTAAGAATTCTAATCTTGTTAAATTTCATACAAAATATTACAATACATTTTTATGCAATAAACGTGTATTTTCTATTTAACCAATTCCGGTTTCGTACTTACATATCTGATAGATTATTGCGCGCGGTGGTACAAAAGTTATTTCTTTTTTCTAATTAGAGAGGAATTTGCCGGGAGGAAGAAAAATAAATATTTCTCGAATCCCGCAATCGACACTGTGCGTAGCACCCGTAATATCGAACGCGCCGCGTCGGTTCACCGTCCCCCGTGACCTCCAAACGTGGCATTAACTTTTCCCGGCGCAGTGCGTCTGCCGGTTTCACGATTAACGGTATTGGTAACGGCCCACGAAACAATTTAGACGAGACAACGCGGTCACCTGACTAGAGTACCATTCCCGTTCTCGAATACGTACGCCGCGACTCTCGACTACAGCCTCGCATTTTTCGACGAACGAGAATCGAGAAAACCAGACAAATTCGTATTGCAAAAATTTTGTACAGTAATGTGAATATTTATTGTTAAAAAAAAATTATCACTACTATCAAAAAAGGTACTCGTCGAGGAACCCAGAAATTCGATTCACGAGAAATATAGCGTGAGACAGAATTATATGTATCGGCGAAACAATAATAATTAAATGATAACGTTTTTCTTTTTTATTTTCATGTTGTGAAATTTTTAGCCACGGTTATTGATGAATTTTAATTCAGCAAATTAATTGAAAAGTTTGAAGGAATTATTTTTTAACGGACCGTATGATTAAGAAACGACTGAGTGAATTTAAAATAATAATTATAGGAATTAAAATTTTTATGTTCGTTGTTGGTAATTATTATTGAAGAAAGAAATCCTATGCCGATGGCTTACAATAATTGTGAATGAGAAATTTGTTTTTCTGTAACAATTATTGATAGAAGAATATATAATAATATATCTACATTAATTTGAGTGCATCGAAAGCAATAAAATTATTATATGCGATTGAAATACATTTTCAACAGTAGTTACATTTATTATCAATGCTCAAGAATATTTCAGAAGAAGACCATAATCGTTACCCTAAAACTTTTACGGTCCCCGATTGCTATGCAGCTACCCAATTAAAAGTTAACTGTAACTTTTATCCGTGACTGAATAATTTCGCGTGCAAAACACTCGAAACGTTTGAAGTTTGTCGTGAGACAGAGCGTTTCGAAAATGCAATTTTTTCGAATGGAAAGTTGTACGTCAGATGCAGAGATGGCTCTCGTAAAATGGAGGAAACTCTTTCGACTGGTAACTGGAAACGATGCGTGAGGAAATTTTCAAAAGCAATACGCCGTTGTCGACAAGAGGATCCGTTACAATGTGCAAAGAGAAATGCATCTGTCGTATACAATATATTTTTCGCATTTTAATTAATGTTAGCGTCAAAGCGGTGTGTCCAGTATTTGAAATGCTGCAAGGCCAAAAGAGGAACGGTTTAAAAGGTCCGTTTTTCCATATAGAAAAAGAGAGAGAGCGAGAGAGAGAGAGACAGACCTTGTGGAAGTTTTAACAAGCGATGATTTAGGAAAATGATTATGAAAACATGGGCGAGAAAGGTTATCCGATCGCGATACAATTTCGCGCGGAATATTGTGGCTTCAAAGGGCACGCTGACCGAGCTTCTCGCCGCTATAGTAATATCGAACCTGATCCGCAAAGAGCTTGATGATGCGAGTTTTCATGGATAACTTTACACGCGACAAATTCCCTGGTCGACGGAAAGCGATCTCTGCGAAAACACATTTGGCGGATATCAATTTTATGAAAAGTCCAATGGTATCGAACAGATTGGCGTTACCAGTTTGCTATTGATATTTATTAAAAATATTAAGCTTCCAGCATTTTTCGAATACCTTTCAATTATCGATGTTCCACAAAGACAAGTTTACAGGGAAGCAACATTATATTATATTTGCAATTTAATAAACCCGAATGTTGAGAGTTTTAAAATACTTGTATTCGATATTTAATGCATATAACAAAATTATTAAACCCTTCACACTTCAGTCTATTAATAAAACTTTCGATAATTGCGCTGCAACGAAGTTTAGCAAACTGCTTTTAACGTTGCAATTTGTAACGGGATTATTAGATAATTAACAATTCGTTTAAAAACATTTAAAAAATTCCGAAACAATTGGCGGACGGTAAAGCGTTAACTTTCTCCATTCTATAAATTAAATTTCAATTCGTTGGTCAGCGCCAGCTGAAGATACGCTATTCTGTATAACTATACTTCGCATAAAGCTACGCGCTCTAGATGCTACCCGGAGTTTCCCGTTTTAGAGTAACCATAACGTACAAACCGTCGAAAAGTTGGTAAGTGAAGTTGATTGCGCTTTAATATACTTTCCTATTATTTTACTCTCTTTGGATTATTACGGGGAACAATAAAACTTTAAATACGCAGCCAAACTATCCGACGAAACGGCGAGCCTGCGCAGAGAAGCCCTCGGATAACGGGTTTCGACGAGTCGGTTTATTAACAGACGAACAATTCGACGGACAAAAAATGAATCGTCAGATAACGGTTATCGAAGGCATAGGCGGTATGATTATTTTTAATCTTCTAAAAATGGAGGTCGCCCGCTGCACGCGATAACGCATCCTGTTTGCTTGTTAATATTTTTACGAGGAGCAACAGAGAGCCGTTATCAGGCGCACCGACGAAGAAAAAGGTTTTCGAGCGAGCGTTCACCAGCGAAAAATTCCGTCGCGACTCACGAGAAGGTGAACATGAACGCGAACGTGAACGCATAATTGGTTTTCTGAAGAACGCGCGCGCGCGCGTGTGTGGTGCTCGCTCGGGGAAAGCAGAGGTTTCCAGCGCGTCACGAGAAGCAAAATCGCCATCGATCAACGGCCACGAGAGCGAGTTTGTCACCTCCGGATCGAGGAGCAATTAATTCACCGAACAACTTCGTGGAACGGACGTCGGGGGAGGAGAGGTAAGTAAACCGGTTGTCAAATCCGATTTCAGATCGCGACAAGGGCCTAAAACGCGGCCCGACCGTTTCGTTGCCGAAATTTCCGGCTATCGTTGCCGACACGTGAATTCTACTTTAGTCGGCATCCATCGTCGCAACAGTTTTGCAGAGAGAAACTTAGGAAACGCCGACGCCGAGTGAAATATTCGACCACTAAGTATGTAATTTAACGCTAGAACGAACCGAGTAAGTCAAAGCGACCTGTTCTTCGGTCGTTCTTTTACTATTGTGGAAACTAGAAGACACGCCGCCATGAAAACTTTGCTAATCAACCTCTTCGCTGAGACATTGAATCGTGCGAAACCTAAATAAGTGAAATTTTATTATGTTTAAAGGAATTTATATATTATATTGGATAATCGGAAAGGTATTGAGAGATTTTTGTGACTAGATGTTGTTTGGTGTCGTATAATCTGGTGTCAGGCAATGCTAATCAGATTGCGTCATAATGACGCGCATTTGAGATATTTCAGTCTACAATTTTCATGCAGACAGTTTTGTACTTCATTAATCGTGGCAAAAGCAATATTAGTGTGAAAATTACTGATATAATTATAATCACTCTAAGAAGATTATACAGTGATTTTTAAGAAATTGCAAATACGCTCCGTTAATTTTAATATAATTAAAAGAAGACTTTTTATTTAATATTCTGACTTAATGTTTGCAGCATTACTTTCGTCCTGGATGTTAAGGATTGAAGAAAACGAAAACTAGAAAATGTAGTTTATCCAAAAATACTTTATATTTGTTTCTTATCGCTTTCTTTTATTTCTAACTTACAATGATAACTAAAGTTATTCAAATTTATTTTACGAATCAGGGTTCAATAAAAAAGACCCATCTTAGTTATCTGATTTTTGGATAACCCTAACAAACAATAATAAATAAACCGAAAATGTTTTTGTAACATTTTTCATTTTTTCAATCCATTTCTGTGTTAAAAAATTGCAGCAGACAAATAAATAAATACACGCATACAAAACGCATTTACAAACGACTACCTATGCAGAACTGTTCGGTATCACGCGTATCAAACATGTATCGACTTCCAAATGTAGCAAATGACAGTTATCTATTGAAAGCTCGAGCTATCTAGAGCTCCAATCGACATTTAATAAATTTACGTTTCAATCAATAATCGAAAAATATGTCTATAAATTTCATCGAAGTCTTTGCGCAGCATTGATCGATCGAATGCCAGTTTTTTTCACGGAAAAATGGTGCATTTACAGTTAATCATCGCACACTAAAGAATTACGTAAAATTTCAATAAAACACACAATTCAACGACGTCCAATGCAAGGCGTCACTAGGCTAGTATAATTAATTGTTGCTACGCTGCAACAACAATATTGCGTAAGAAACTGCTGTGAATAAATTTTTACCCAGAAGCACCTGTGCACATAATATTCTCCGGACATCGTATCAACGTTTAAATGTTCATCATTCGTCCACCGACAGAACACATCGCTCCGGAAGAATTTATTCGAAGCGCACTTGCAATTATTCTGTTAAACAGACAATTCCATCCGAATCGGAAGACTAAAAAATGCAATTTCCAGTTCGAACGGAGTTATAAGTTCCTATTAGCTTGATTGCGATTTGCAAGATGCAAAATGGGTGGCGAATCTCGATATCTGACAAGGGAACATATTCAGATGTAAAAATCCGATTTTTATGAAACTTATGGGAGCTTATAGCTTCATTGTTTAAACAAAAAACTTGTTAAAATTGCGCGACTATATTTCCCATTGAAAAACACACAATTTAAAAAAGAAATTCAAATTTTTCTACCTCTGGTTTCAGAGATATCTCGAAAAATATTTTTCGAAAATAAAAAAGTTTTCACCCCTTCAAAGTGGATGATTGCCGATAAGAAAAAACACGTGTCAAATATTTTTCAAAGAACTATAAGCTCCCATAAGTTTCATCAAAATGGGATTTTCGCATCTGAATGCTACATCCACTCGAGGGTGTGACCGATACGATGCACACAGCACCTCGTTCGTTAATTTTCACCTGAAGGGGGAGGATTTTCTTCGACGTTCCTCCACAGTGGAAGAGGAAGCCGTGGGTTGCCGATGTTAATTAATTTTTTTTTAAGAAAGGACGGCACTTCGGATTAGTTTTATGGCCCGATTGCCCTACCCGTTGGTGGAGACAACTTTCGGCCAGGTGCCGATAGCAGGGCAATACGGCATAGGCATATAGCAATATTGCATTTTTGCGTGCCACTCGAACGGACATTCTAACGATTTTCTAATTAACCCGTCAAAGACATTGCAAAAGAATGGAACAGGCTGTTCCTCGACCCGGACGGAACACGTCGCTATAAGCAGAAAAAAAGAACCGCAAGCAGAACGAAAGTATTAACGGAACATTTTTGCTAGGTCATCTGTTTACCTGTTCATTCTGGAAAGTGTCCGCGTTGGCAGCCTGCGCCGACCAATCGTGCGGAAGCACGTTTCACTTCGTAACGAGTCAGTTAAATCTTCCCGCTTGGTGGTCGCGTGGATCACGATGTCTACCTTGTCGAGGTTGTCATGCAGAAGTGCCCTATCATTCGCTTCGCTTCTTACTAAAATGTTGATCGGAAAAGTATTCCTGACAACCAGAAAAATAACTAGCGTCTCTCGGTGCCCGGCGATAATAGTGTACCGCTGACACGGGAACATATTCACATACGAAAATCCGATTTTTATGAAACTTATGGGAGCTTATAGTTTTTTAAAAAATATTTCACACGTGTTTTATATTTTTCATATTGTTAAATGGCAAAAGAAAAAGAAAATCCTGAAACATCTCTATTTTGGATCACAGATCACACACCCAAGTTTACATTAAAATGAACTAACAACGAATAAGAGAAACTGCAAAAAAAGATCCAATTTTTAATATATTTTCATGAAACTTATGGGAGCTTATAGTTTTTTTAAAAAAAATTTCACACGTGTTTTATATTTTTCATATTGTTAAATGGCAAAAGAAAAAGAAAATCCTGAAACATGTATCTCCTATTTTGGATCACAGATCACACACCCAAGTTTACAATGAATTAACAATAAATAAGAGAAACTGCAAAAAAAGATCCAATTTTTAATATATTGTTTAAAGAAAAAACTTTTGTTAAAATTTTCTTGCACGTTTACATTTCCCATTGAAAAATACACAATTTAGAATAGAATTCGGAATTGCTTCGAGTGCAAAGGGTTAACACTTTATCGACCGGAAGCCTATTAGTAGGCTTTTCAATATTCGCGCTGCATCAAAATGAAGCTTAAAATTCTATTTTTACATTAGAATTTGTAACAAAATTATTAGACAATATTATTGAGGATGCATTGTTGATCCGCAATGAAAATTGCTGTCAGCGATGAAAGACCCATTAAAAGGTTTTCAGTCATGGATCATGGGCCTTACAAAAATTCTGAAATAATCGCCGGTCGATAAAGTGTTAACATTAACAAGAGGATTCACCTGATCGACATTATCCTCCAGAACTAATCGAATCTCGATCCTAATCAAACATTAAATAAACATTTAAGTTCCCGAAGAAATAACGCTTTCCCGACGAAGCATTAAAAGAATAAACAGTTCTCGCAAGCGTCCGTCGTGCAGTGACCACATTTAATTACAAAATCAACTATATTTCTCGTTATGCCGTAGCAGGCGGTCGCCGCGGCGAAAATAAAAGTACTATTTAGGCAAACTGTTAGAAATCTCTTGACTGTGACTCCAGTTAATTACGATCCCAGCGAAAACTTTCGAACTTCACCACGTCAACAGGCGGCAAAGTCTGTCTTCCGGAAAGTTGCAACGTGCAGGTATTCCCGTCTCGGCTCGCTCAAGAAAGTGCGCCATACTGCGGCAATAATTCTCGTCGTTTACACTTCGACGAAAGTGTGGCCCGAACGGTAAAAATTATTGGAGCAGCGTGTTACCGCGTATCAAGAGAGCAACGATCATTTATAGTCTAGGCAGTTTGCAGCTTAAACGTTGAAGATCGCTGCTAAGATCGATATGGCGGTGCACCTTGGCCGCATAAAACCGGTCTGTTAATTGTTTCGCCTCGAAAGTGTCGACGCGAACTCGTCGACGCCGTAATAATCCTAATCGAAACCTGATCGCCGGTCTAAATTAATAGAATGCTTAATCGATCAATCGGTTGCCCTATCGTCGAAATCGTGTCGGCTTAAATTAGCGCGAAAGACGTCCTCGACGAACGCGAAGCTAGGTAAATCGCAACAATTGCTGCTAATTTGCGCGATATCGTTGTGACGTCATCGCATTTAACGGGAGTGGACCACGCACACGCTTCCGAAATAGCATAACCGGCATGTAGCAATTAATAGTCCTCCAAATCGACTTGGAAAAAACGAATAACGGTGTGATTTAAATATTTGTAGAAAATTACGTTTGAAATATTTTCAAGTAGTAATATATACATATTTTAAATAAAAATTAATGATAAATAATGTATATAATATGTGTACACAGCTAATATCTCTAATAGTGATTTTCTTCTTCTACAAAAATTGTAGAAAATATTTATTGGGTTGTCCGGAAATTTCGTGCCGATTTATTTTTATTTTTAATAATTTCACTATAGTTATTTTAGTGAAAAAGCAATGGCTACATACTTGAGCATATTTCAACGTTCTGGATATTTGAGAAACACGTGTAGTTTTTTATAACTGGCTGACATTCGTGTGTCTGTTATAAATAGAACCGGTTCATATCGCTTTAGGCTGACCATTGTACCAGTCGTAAACAAAGTTTTACGCTTCATGAATAAGTGATAAAAATATAGGAAACAGCAGTGACCTCTAGTCGCACGGAAGCAAAATAAACAATGCCAGCTATTATATTTCTGGAATCGTAATCGAACTGTCGATAATTGTCCCTTGGAAATTAAGTCGAGAATTCGGGAGAAAATTTTAGTTAATAAAATTATAATAGTTTGAAAAGTTCGCGGAACACTGGCATGGGCAGACGACGCGTTAGTCGATTCTTATTCAACGGCGTGCCCAACTTTCAAATGCGATTACGTCAAAACCAGAGCCGTTACACGAACAACCATCATTCCGTTATCGTTTCACATTTTCATAATCCGAAATCCTTGTCAATCGTTCAACGGCGCATCGACCGCTAGGCCACCTGTCGCAAAACGCAATTTGATAAAGCGAAAATCGAGTCGTATCTTCAACGCGAATTTCGATCTAAAATTTCTTGCATTTTGCAGATCGTTAAAAAACAACAAAATAAAAATCCTTTTAGCTACATTTACGACGTCAACACTGAAATTACCAAAATGGTCGCAAATATTGGTGGGAGATACCTTCATTCAGCGATTATTGCAATTATAAAAATGACTATATAACGAACTATTTAATTTGTTAATTTGGATGCAGAATAAACGCAACGTTAACCGAATGTCAACCTAAAACTTCTTCCATTTCGCAAAACGTAAATATCACCTACAAATATTAACACAAAAATGACTTATTTTTAATTTGTTAATAGGAATGTAGAATGGACGCAACGTTAACATATTTATAAAACAAGAAAAGTTAAGTGCATATAATGCCTGGTAGTTTTAGTTTCAACAAGTTGACATTCTGTAGACTCCAAAGAGTTTGAAAAGTACGAGCACATTACTAAACTGGTCGCACCAATTTGTGTGAGATACTTTCATTCCTCAATTATTGCAATTATAAAAACGCGTATATAACAAGCCATGGGTTTTATTTATTAATTGGGACGCAGAAAGAACGCAACGTTAATCAAATTTCGACCTAAAACCTCTTGCATTTCGCAGACCGTTAATGATCAAATGATAAAACTCCACTTAGCTACGTCACCTACAACGTCAACGCTAAAAATGGCCAAACTGGTCGTAACAAATGGTGTGAAATACTTTGATTCAACGATTATTTCATTTATAAAAATGCCCGTACAGGAAACAACAAAACCTCAACATATTTATAAAACAACAAAAATTAAGCGCATACGTTGCCTGCTGGCTTTAGTTTCAACAAGGTGTCCGAAGACTTCAAGTATTTCAAAAAATACAACCACGTAACCAACCCACGACACGAAGTAAACGTCGAGGCACGCACATGGCGAAATATCTCAAGTGGTCAACTTTAAACGCTTCCGACCTGGAAACAATCGCATGGAATTCCAGAACTGAATCGCTGCGACAATATTTCTACAACCATCCAAAAACTGAAAACATCAATAAACCGATAAAATTAATTTCCAACAACAAATTAGGTTTCAAAACAAAATTAAAACCACTTGCATTACCTATTTCAATTTATGAAACCCAGGGCAATATAGAATACTTCAAAAGCTTTACACACATCGTGTTTAGTCGTGTCCGCTTTACAATAAAGAAAATACTTTTCTTAAAATCAAATTTATCGGAGTTTATTTAGAATGTTCTCCTTCCATATTCAATTACAAAATAATAGCCGATCAGCAAAGTGTTAACACTTTACCCACCGGCGATTATTTCACAATCTTTTAAATTCATGATCCATCACTGAAAACTTTTTAATGGATCCCTCAAAGCCGACAGCAATTTTTATTGTAAATCAGCACGATAACCTCAGCAACGTTGCCTAATAATTTGCTTACAAATTACAATGTAAAAGCAGTTTTGTTTAAACCTCATTTTCTTACGGGACAATTATTCAAAGACCTATTAATCGTCTTCCGGTTGGTAAAGCGTTAAGACGGTCTAGAAGATCCCCGAAGAAAGTCTCCCGGAAACCACCGGTCGTCGAATCGACCAAACAAAACAAACACCGTGCGAAATCTGTGGTACACCTGTCGGAGGTTCGTTGAATTCTGATCGGGAAGAATCCTGATTCGTAGAAACCGTTTGGATCCCGAATGAAAATAATGGGAAACGGTTAGAGAGGTCCGAGAAGCGACACGTGTCCCATTTAGATCCTTGCCGGAAGTGGAGCCGGTTCGGCGAACCCCGCACAAGGGTTTCGGCGTGCGTAACGCGTGGCGGGCTAAAAGCCTTGTGTGTATGTGTGTGTGTGTGTGTGTGTGTCGCGTTGGTCCGCTTATCGCGAACGTTCGATGCGTGTCCGAGGTTGGAGTGTCACTGACCTTGAGTCGAACTTGGTGCCGTCGAGGAGCGTGCCGATGTAGTGCATCGTCAGCTGGTCGCCGATCTTGGACTTGGCGTCGCAGACCTCCGGCTCGTACAGTTTCTCGACCTTCATTCCGGTTTGATTCTGGTTCGCGTTCGCTAGAACGAGAACGCCGGCGAACACCAGAAGCACCATACGGGAGGACGCGAGCACAACACTCGCGGTATTCTCGAAACGGGCAGCCATCATTCGTAAATACTCTGACCAATGCTCGTGAGCAACTGAGTCGTTGTCGCGCTGTAGTCTGCCGAGCTACCTTCACCGAGCCCTCCTACCCGGAGCATGAACGCCGCCGCGAACGGCGAACGGCGAACGCTGCCGGTGAACGTTGGAGAAGGACGGCTAGAGCGCACCGTGCCGCCACATTGCGCCGTCTCATTGGCCCCATGGAATATGTAGGTCTCTGCCTCGGCCTCTTTTCCTCCTTCCACGTTCCTCTTCATCTATCTCTGTCCAGGAGCCCGCTCGCCTATTCCTCGCCTCTCTCCTTTTTTCCAGACGGCTTCGTTTTCTCTTTCT
>CM052099.1:15596235-15607742 GCA_028453745.1 Agapostemon virescens
TCGTTTTATCAACCCCAATTTTTCCCATTTTCGCCATTGATCGCCCCGAGATTTCAAAGTCGCGCCACGGCTGCAATTCGATTCCGATCGACCTGAAATTTGGCATACACTCTGACCGCGCGTCTAGAAACGTGTAAGCAAAATTACAAAAGAATCGGAGACCTAAAGATTTTTCGCGATTTTAAGAAGGGGGTTACCTTCAATATTTAATGATTTTGTGGCAATATTTGGTAAATCTTTGAAGTCGTACCCCGGCCAAACTATTAGAGCTATCGACATGGTTCAAACGCTAAAAGCTTCCCCAAACCTTCCTCTTTAAGCATCGAAGTAAATGCAACGGTATAGTTACGTAATAGTTTTAGCTACAATGAAAATAGTATGACAGCGGATTAGCACAAATACGGACAGCGTATGCATACGCAATCTATTCAAGGAAGCAAAAATATAAACGAACCTGGCAAAGAGACCATCTCTGTTATTAGATACAGTTGAAACTATATCTTCCAATAATTCATTAAAACGCACTTTCGGGAGCAGATACTATTGAATCGAGTGAGAGATAGAACTGAACCAATTGTGGAAGAATTAACAGACGATGCGATAATTCAAAGTGCAATATATCCGCAGATGATAGAAAAAATGGACAGTGACGAAAAAGACGTAAAAGACACCTCAAATATCGCTGAACGTGAAGCTAGCAGTGCGTTGGATAAATTTATAATATTTTCAGTGAATATTAAATAGTATAATATTATAGAAATAACGAATCAAAAATTTACCGGTCGCATACGTGTTAAGTGAAGATTAATTTTTCCATTAGCCGGGACTATTGTAAAACAGTTTGCAGTGAAATAAAAACTCTGCATAAACGTGTAACACCGTACATTGTCGTAAACGGAGATAACAGTACCGTTTGGCGTTATTTACCAGCGCCGGAGTCGTCCGCACGATAGTCTGCGCGTTTGTCGACGAAAAAAAAAAAGAAGGAATTTGGCAACGTGCGCTGGCAACTATTATTGACATTCCGCGAGAGCGGTACACTCTGTCACCGAAATATATTCGCAGCGACAACGCCGGAGAATAGGCAAGAAAAAGAGATGAATAAGAAGGTTTCTTGATGCCGGAGTCGGAATCGCGTGAGGACTATCGTACTTTTCCGTTTCGATCGTTCTGACGCATTCATGGAAACCTGTGCGAATGTTCCGGGACACGGTTGGGAACATGGTCACGTCCTGGCAGACAATACAGCCTTCCTGAATAGATTTTTCCTGTGTCAACAATTCTTCCCGCTGCGCTTCCCATGAACGATGCGCGTGGAAACGCGTTACGCTCGCGAGACCTTTTAATCCGTGCGCTAATTGCTTCGCGATAGAAATCAAATGACGCTTTCGCTTGTCCAAATTGTAAACTGTTGGACAGATAATGCCTCTTTAATAACTGTAAATGCGATGAAAAGTGTTCTGTTACGACGGGAACAAAAGTCGCTCCACCGCGACTTTCTCTGCGTTCTTTGTCAACGAAAATTTCTATTTAATTGATGATACCGCGGAGAAAATTGTCACAGTCAAATATCGTCCGACAAGAATCACTGGACAGATTCGGATAAATGTTACTAACTAGTCGGCAATCGGATAGTTAAAATACTAAACTGGCTTATTTTTCAAGGCCATTGTACTAGAAGCTACCTTTATAATTCATTCTTAACACTTTAATGGCCGGAATAATTGTTACCGTTACATGTAGCTAATTACTTCAACCCTTTGCACTCTGAGCAATTTTAATTACTAACTCGAGACATTTTTTGGTCCTAGAATAATTCCGTAGTACATGGTTCATTTCATTTCGTGCATATCAAATTTATTGCTATTAATCATACGCACAACACTTCGATTTTTACTAGCTTTTTAAATACAAACATTTTAATGTAAACATTGTTTTGAATAATAGTCTGACAATTTTTAATGTCGTCGCAGAGAAGCCATCGGAGTGCTAAGGGTTAATAATTATCACACAAACGGAAAATAATAAATTTGTTGTTACATTGTAATTTTGTTTTGTGTTTTATGTGTACATTCGCACATGTTGTATTATTTCGTGAATTTAACTAAGGTTTCTTGAATTAATTCTTCAAAAATATTGCCGGCCTCTGGCAACGTTTGACTGCGTAAACGCGCGGCCATTAACTGACACAGAGTGTCAAAATCGTCGTGATTAAATTCGTTGAAAGGGAAAACTTTAATCTTTAGATCTGCAACAGTTTCTATGTTTTCACAGACGTTTGAATGTGCAGCATTTTGGATCCACATAGTGTCCTTAATTTCTCGGTCGCCGAATTACGAGGAAGTATCTTAGATAATCGTGAACGATGACGAATGGCCAAAATAGAAGCTTCGCGTTTTAACGCTAATAGAAAAGTAATTATAAAATTACCTTATATTACTGTATAAGAACGACTAGAATATGTTTACCCAAATTTTTAGCCACTTTTTAAATAATATATTCCCAAAGAAACAAATTTGTTGAGTAATCCTTACGAATGCATCTGTACAATTTCAATAGTCGTAATATGAAAATATTAGAACTCGTTATTTTCCTAAAATCTTGTCCAAGCTATATATAAAAATGGCAAACAATTTTAAAATGTTGCAGAATTAAAAAAGTTTATTTAAGATGAGTTAAAAATCTCTATACATCTTTGCCACAGAGAATGATGTATTAATGTATTAATAATAATAAAATAATACCACAAAGTATGAAACATTAAATATTATTCGTTGATTTATTGTTATACATAATTTTCAGTTAAATGTGCTATCATTTGGTCACACTACATTTCCTTTAAAACATCTACTTTTTTAAATAAAATTGTATAGAATGACTAAATTCAGTTCAATTTCATTCGTGAATGTTCACGGAGGAATTTTGCAGAAGCAAAACCTTGGTAGTAATGTTAAACGCATAAAAATTACGTTAATTTTAAAATGTGCTATCTTTTGCCCCAGAGTGTATTGCTATGCTATTCCATTTTGATTTTGATTGAGAATGGAAAATTTGGCGTTGAAATACTTGTTGGATCCAGTATGTGTTTCTCCGAAGCAATATTATTATCCTTCGCGGGACAAGGTGTTCCGTGTAAAGTTTCACGTGGCCACTTTGACGGAGTTCGTTCAACTTTCTTCGGCAGTCGGTGTTCCCCGAGTAACACAATAGGTCATCGAACCGACGAAGAGATTGAAAGAGAGTCACGGGCCCCGCAAAAAGAGTGTCGCGTCACTGTAACCCCCTATCCTTCGAATTAATTACACTGATCAAAGAGCATTCCTTCTAGCGGAGGTACAATCTCCCATCTCGCCGGCCGTTTTTCTATCCTCGGGAATCACTTCGCAGGAATAATCGCGCGCGGAAACGTTGGAAGCAGCGCGAGAAGATTCGCGGCTTAAATAGTCAATGCGTGAAGAGCACTCTTCGTTCGGAAAAGAGTAGTCTCGAGAGCGTGAAATTAATACGGGAACGTTGAATGCGAGGGGAACGAGGGTCCTCCAGTTCTCGAAAAGCGATCGATCAATTAGCCAAATCCGCGATCAAGTAAAACCGAATGCCATGCTATTGTTCGGTGCCGCGCGGCTCGTTAATTATAACAAATTAATCATATTCAATCATTCTTTGTTTGCAGGTAGCACTACAGTTCCGAGCGAGTCACTTCAATTCGCATTCGATTTTTATTCGGTACAACACGTCTCGTTAATGTTTTCCGCGAGAGAACCGCGCAGACACACTTCATTGCTCCGTAAATGGGTCTACGGTTCTTTCTGCGGCATCGAAATGATCGAAATCAATTGCAATCAAGGAAATTTAACTCACCATTAGCACACTTATTTTATCTTTCTCGTTTGTTACGCTGTAACCACATTTAGATATGTTATAAAACCTACAAGATTTTCCGTAGATTTAATTTAGGCACCCGGTATATTTTTGCCAAGGCATTTGTACTTTTCCACTGTCATAAACCACCGAAACTTCCCTCGCGACCGCCATCTTGCAACCAGACGCAATGAAAACACAGGAAAACTACAGCTCGACCAAGTCACCGTCAACCCTGATTGGTGCGCTAGTCTGCATCACATTTTGCATTAGTATCAAAAATTTTTCTGCACTTCTCCAAATTCAAACGTCACTGCGACAATTTCCATTCGACTCGCAATCACATTTGTAACAGTAATTTTAAGCGTTAATTTTACTCGTAAAATTAAAGTCTAACCTGAGTCTATTAAAGTCTAACATTTATATTCTAACAAGTTGTGCGTTTTGTAAAATTATTAGCACCACTCCTAAAGATTCGATCATTATTAACCCTTAGCATTCGAATGGCACCTCTGAGGCGACACTAAAAATTGCCATGATATTATTTCAATAACTTTTACATAGCTATGTTTGCAGTTAAGAAATCGAAACGAATCTTAATGTCCTAAATATGAGTAATAGTAATTAATTACATATGCACGAAAGGAAATAAACTATGTACAATGGAGCTAATGTAGGTACAGATATTCTTGCGATTTTGGAATGCAATTGCTTCGAGTGCAAAGGGTTAACCCGTTGCCCTACGATTTATTGTTTGATGACAGTGACTAGATTTTCTTTATCCTTCGCGAAATGACAAAAATTCGAAAAATGGCGAAAATATTCTCCATCGATTGTATGCGATCAGAGATTAAATAGAATATTATTTCGATTTAAAGAAGATTAAGGAAACGCATGTTTCAAAGATTCCTTTCGAAATCTTAATCATAAGTTTCACTCGTTGTTGTAAGCCAAAGGATTAAGTTATAAGAATAAATTCAACTCGATAGAGTCGTTTTATCTCAGTTTGTATTTTCTTCTTTCGTTCTTGTTCTCTTTTATGTTTCCAGCAGATGTGCCGTCGCATCAGCAATTATTTTCAGCTTTTTCTTCGATCAGTCTGCTTCTAGATGTGAATTTTCTTGTGCTGTGTTGGATGTCGAACTCTTCCGAGGTACAAATTACAAAGGCGATTTTACACTGGAAGACATAAACATAAGTTTCAAATTATGTCTCACCGCACTATTGGAATGTCCGGTAGACAAACTTTGCTACGAAATTTGTAGATTTTAAAAAATATACAGGGTGGGGCACTTAAAACCGGCCACCTGAAGAACTTGGCAGCTATCTGAGATAGGAAGAAATGCATCTGGCCAAAATTATTTGGTATCAAGGAGCTAATCAAGGAGATACGAAGATCATTTCTGTTATTTTTTAAATGGAATGATATGTTTTTTGCTTACATTCTAATAGAGTATTTCAAAACGAATACTCGTAAAACAGTCGTATACTAATGCTCAATATATTTGTAACACAATTAATTTCATTAACGATGACTTATCAGTGTCATAAATCAATGTATAGTTTGGTATTTTGCGGTAAAATTAAATTAGAAATGTTTTTCTTGTATTGCATGAATTTACAGGAAACTTGTGGACACCCTGTATGTAAAACTCACAGCCTATCTCCTCATTTATTCCGGGCGGTGTTCACCGTTTACGATTTATAAGATTAAGAAAGGAAGAATGTAACCTAACCTTGAAAGGCATTTTGTAGACAGAGATAACGGTTTATCAAAATCTAGGAGGAAACTTCCGAAAGGTTGATGACTTCTTAACGAGTCTCTTGCCAAATAAGGAGCATCGACATTTCGGTCGTCGCCGAAATCAAAAAGTTTATTCCACACTGAAATACAGTTTTTATAGGCAATATTTTTTGTACTATCTGAAAAGACGAAAATATTCGAGTATAGTGCATCTAGCACGGTTTCTCATAAAATACTAAAAGACAATAAAATACTAAACTTGTGTTAAACTTGTTATACCACTGACAAAATTTGTTAATAATAATTAAACATTGTGTGTTACTGTTATAGAAAAATCGTACTTGCATACGTCAGAAATTTTATTAAAAATTAGAATGTTCAAAAACTGTTCTCATCTATACTTGCAGAGTGAGAAAATATTTTTAAATTTTAAAATTAGCTGGTGTACATTGTTTTGTAAAAATACCAAAACATAATTTATTTAGAATTTCTGCGATTTTTGTTACACTATATGATCGAATAAAGGAATTTGTTGAATCGATTCCTATGAAGGAAATTTTATAACTTTACTAATAATAAAATAGGAAATTTAAAATGGGTCATTTGACCCACTGTGGTAAGTTTAGTGTTAAAACGCGTTAAAAATCGTTTGAAAGCAGAGTTAACAATAAAACCGTGTAAATGCAAATCGAGGAAAAATGATTTCCGGCACACAGGTCGAGTCTGTTTCGCTGTAACAAAGGTATGGTTTTTCCTTCGATTTTATTCCCGTTAGAAACTGGGGTCTTCGGTTTGATTAATTTATACGTTGTATTTTGCACGTTAAATTATATTTTATTGTCTCGAGTGCGTTCGAAAGCATTACGCGTTATTTAATCGCAGCGATATCTGAAAATCGTGCAGCGCTCTTCGTGTCTTTCTGTATGCGTGGCTCGCGTGACAGACCGCTTTTCGTGATCTGCGAACGATCGCGAATAACGAACGAAACCACGAGACAAAATTTCTGCCAATGAATCGGTGAAATTTCGAGCGTGACTAAAGGCTGCCACGCACATCGAAACACGTATGCTGTGCATGTGTCGACGTGTGAATGCAAAAATCGGAATCTTCCAGAGAATACAGTGTCTCTCAGAAAATACACCCCAGCAGCAATAACTGTTCTTCGTTAGACCAGAAATCGAAATAAATAAGAATTTTTCATTTTTAACAATAAACTTACAGAGCATTCAAATTAGCTGTGTTGTCTCATAAAAATAACAAGGTTTAGTTTATTTGGATTTTGTTATTGATAATTGGCAATGTGCCAACTTTAATAATTGTAAAATGAAAAAAAAAACGAAAAATGAAAAGTTTAGTGTCGATGGAACATCGTTTGAAAAAAGATTTACGAAAGTGTTTATAGTTAATGGTGTTTTTAGGGGAAGAAATGTTATCTTTGGAATTTAATAATTACTTCCTTTTATTCATTTATTATTTCTATTATCTAAATCCTACAAAAACTCTTGCTACAATTAATAATTCCAATTAATAAATAATAAATAGTCATTTTCAAATATTCTTATATGCGAATCAGAAAAATCTATTTCGAAATAATGCCCTGTATAAATAATACTATTTCAATCACTGTGTTCAGCACATTTTACATGAAACATGATTGGCTTTGTTTAACTTCTTGATTACCTACAAAAATAAAATGCATTACAGGCAATGTACACACGCTTCTAAATGAAAATTGAAACATTTTTGCGATCCTCAGACCATGTAGAATATTTTGAATCGAGAACGGGATAAATAAAATATGTAACACAGAAAACGCGAGGGCATCGTTGATTTCGGGAACGATCGTTCGAGGACTTTCAGCTTCGACATTTGAACACGATCTTTCGACATCGCATCCGCGGCGTGTGTAGAAAGTTATCCAGAGGTCAACTTTCACCGTCCGAGAACGTCTTGGGTGAACGAAGATGCACTTCGTCGTAAAGTTGAAGTATAAATTTATGGTGATTGCACGATCGTCTATGGTAAAATCAAATTACACTGAATCCGTCCGAGGCGATAGACGTTGCTCGATAAAATTTCTAAAGACGCTAGAAATGTAGCCGTATGTGAAAAATATGTATAATTTACTCAGTTCAATAACAAAAATGATTTATTACAAATTTGCAAAAAATTATGAGTCCCTTAGTTTCCTGCAGTCCCCTGAAATGCTAGCCTAGATTTTGAGAGCTCTGCTTAAAGAGCAAGATTTGGGGGAGATTTTCCCGTTGGAATCATGTCGATAGTTCTAATAGTTTTTTCGGGGGACGCCCTGAAAGATTGCCAAATATTGCGAAATATTGAAGGGACGTATCCCCCCCTGTCGAAAATCGTGAAAAATTGGGGAAACATTTTTAGGTCCCCGATTCTTTTGTAAATTTTCCTACAAGCTACTAGACGTGTGGGCAGAGTGTATGGCAATTTTCAGGTCGATCGAAATGGAATTACAACCCCCAAACTGTCCCTTTCTGAGAGGGTTAAATATCGGTCGAAAAACTTAGTTTCCCAGATCCTTTTCTAACAATCAGATCATTTCACTTGTTATATCGATATCTAAACGGGCATCGATAATCTGAACTAGCATTCGTAACAATATTATTTCGTACCTACGTGAGACTCGAGAATCGTCGAAGAGTGTTTAAGTATTGGCAGATGCGTCTAGATATTCGAAGGAACAATTTTTTCGTTGTACGAACGTTGCACTTAAAAGGCGAGAACGTGAATACAGCGTTGGCCAGCTGGAATTCCCATAGTGACGAGACTGCAATATCGAGATATGCACTTATTCCCTTTCGCCTTGTCGTTCTTCAAAAATTTTGTGACCGTTCCACACGCGTGATTCCATTCAGGGAAAGTGCCACTCGTGATACCGGGTTCAACGAAACCGCCTCTGTATCGAAATTGTATCTTCACACGTCCGCAGATCGATTCGTACCTTCTAGCATAAAGCATTCTATAAACTCGTCCGAAAAATATTCTCTTCAAGATTATGCGATTATTTTGCTTCGCTGGAAGCCGCTTTCTTCTTCTCGCGCCTTAACCTCTTAAGCACGACTGAATTTTCCGTAGGGCTGTTGAAATCAAGTTTTTGATAACTAAACTATAATTTTTCTTAAACATACGATGAGATTTTCTTCAATTTTAATAATTTACTTTAACAATTAGTGATACAATTGAGTATGCTCAAATCACTGTAATGACGCGTCGTAATATAAGATGACGTCCTAGAAAGCAATAATCTCAACTAATCGCCGATTATATCTCCGATCAAAATTAAATCCTTCAATCGACCAAACTGTCAATCAATTCCAACTACGGAAAAAATATCGGCGTCTCTCGAACGGGCCAACAAGTCCGCACCAAAAATCCCGGAACGACGCGACAAAGAAAATCGCGGTCCTAATTATTTCGCTTGCCAGTTCGCCCGCTAAAACTTCAATTAACAACATCCGTAAAATTGCTACAACTTTCTTCGCTGCGGAACGCGCGAGATCGGTGTCGCTACGCGTGACGGTGGCAACGGCGAGCGCGTTAAAAGAATAAAATCACACGTGTACGCAACGTCGCGTCGGCGGTCCGAAATGCAGCGAGTATAAAAAAAAAAAGTAAAAAGAAAAGATAAAAAGGTGGAAAAAAAGAAGGAATGGAAAGAAAAAAAGAGCAGGCGGTAGGAAAAAAAATTCTCGCTGAATCTAGATCTGATTCGAACGCGGCCGTGGAGCGCGCTGGCTTGCGTATCAAAAATCACACTCGAGAGAAACGCGCGAAAGCATAGTGTCTGAATATCGCAGGGAAGCTCGTGTCAGATTAATTAGTATCTGGTATGCCCGGCCGTGTCATCGGGATTCTCGTTAACAAAATGCAAACGCACCAGCGCCGATCGTCGGGGATCAATGTAATTAGATGATGCTCCGCTATCCGGCCGGGCTCGCGGTTCCCGAGCTCTCTCTCTCTCCTCTTTGCACCCCGTTTCCACACCCTGTGACCATTCCCGCACAAGCCCCTCTCTGCCTCTATCAGCTGGCGCGAGTATCCAGCCCGCTGATACTCGATACTCAATGGAAAAAATTGTGCGATGCGAAAAACGGGATGAAAGCGAAGCCGGGACGGATGGAACACGCTCCACCTGGAACGTCAAGTGGTCGCATCGCTGCGGTTTTTCAGGAATGAAAATTCTCGCTAGGGCTAGACCCCCGACCTGCCATTTATTTCTTCCTTTTTCGTCACTCCATCGCTTTTTCCCTCTTTTTATCTCTCTCTCTCTATCTCTGTCGTCACTCGTCTCTTTTCGCGCGTGCGCCAGCTCTCTTCTTTTTGCCGACCCTTTTTGGCCTCGTTTAGCCCCGCGTTTCGACGTTTTCAACGATGTCAATCCTTCGAGCAGAATGACGGACAGCTCGCAATTATCGGGGCCCTATAAACCGGTCGCGAGCACGCTTTTAAAATCCGATCTCGAGCGTAATATCATTTCGGCCCCGGTATTTTGTCCCGCGTTT
This sequence comes from Agapostemon virescens, assembly GCA_028453745.1. Lineage (NCBI taxonomy): Eukaryota > Metazoa > Arthropoda > Insecta > Hymenoptera > Halictidae > Agapostemon > Agapostemon virescens. The sequence continues at coordinate 15,606,373 of CM052099.1, forward strand.
CCGCAGCGCCGATCTCCCGCGTAGCCGCGCAAATATTTACAAGCGAAATGAAATGCAAATTTTCATTCGGCCTGCCCGCTGTCTCCTCCTGTTACTCGTAAGAACTCCAGCCGCCGGTTTTAAGCTCTTTGCGCTCAGCTGATTTTCGACCGATGTCGGCGCGCGCGTTCTCCTCGCCGCAGCGAACACCGACGAGGACGCCAGCTGAATGACGTTCTTAAATTTGTTTATTTCCACCGGTATCTTTCTTCCGCGATTCCGACGCAAACTTCCGTTTGAAACTTGTCTTATGACGAGGACGCATGTTGGGGATATTCGAGTCTCGAGCTTCGGCGTAATTTTAAATCAACTGCAGATCTTGTCGCAATGCATCTTTAATATTGCTATCGCTAGTCTCGCGAATCTTTGTACGATTTACGGCACGCGCCTGTTTTTCGAATATCAGAAATCGTGGGTAGAAACATTCACGGCGTCTCTGTAATAAGAATGTTTCTAGTGGGGAAATTGAATTTGTTCGTCATCCTGGTTTTCGTAAAATAAGCCATTTTAGAATTTGCATAAGGATCCGCTGGTCTAATAATCGTTGGCACACGTACTGGCTCATGAAAATGTTTGCACGCGCGGTTGAAGTTTACTCAACTGAATTTTATTCAGCTCACAACTGTGAGCAAGCAACGGAAAAATTTTCTACTCTATTTTCTACGGTTCGCTTTTCTATAAGACGTGTCAATATTACATGAAAGCGTTATTAAGAACCCGAGCGAGGGAAATTAGACGAATTACTGGAAACAGCATTATTTCTTTAAGATTAGTTCGAACGAGTGAGATCTTTCGGAATTTACGAAATGATTTCATTTGTTTCTTAAAATTTCGATCAGCTCTGAAGTGAAATGTTAGCGACGACGATATTTAATGTGTACATATTCCTAATATAATGATTTGTGGGTTTAGGTAAAATTTGATCTCATTACGTTTCCCTTTGCCTTTTCGACAGAGACGTATATTAAATATAAATATGATATGAACAAGCTGAATGCCGAACGACTTAATTTCATTTATTTCTTTTGTAGAGGTAATCAGCGTTATTCAAGAAAATTCTTACTTATTGTATAATGATTTTCACCTCATATTGCAATCTGCTTGATTTCGACAGTAATTTATTGTAAGCAACCTACAACTCAACAAGTTCAACAAATTCCATCAAACCAAAAAATTCTTTTCATTCCCCACAAAAATCCCAAACTACGTTTGCAATTAGCAACGATACTTCTTCGATATTACCTTGCTCCATCCACCTAAAAATTCCCATTCACCCTATCAACCATTTAAAAATGTTAGAAGAACAAATAAGTCTCCGCCGTTTGAAATCC
>CM052099.1:15622530-15634921 GCA_028453745.1 Agapostemon virescens
TGCTTTGTATAGTGTTGTCACATTATAAGGTTCTACAAATAACTATAATAAATACGATTTTCGTAGCATTATTAATTTTGTAAAATAAAATCGGTAATATATACAATATAAAAGAAATTCGTTTACACTTTTCAAAGGAGATTCGTAAAAAATACGTTAAACGTAAGTGAAGTTCGTTTAGCTGGTGTCTTGCAAAAATCCATGACTTTTCTAGTCCTAGTTCTTGCTATTTTTGGAATTACTCGTTAAGCGTAACTTCGCTGACAGAATGGAAATGATATCGACAGTGGCATAGCCGTGAACGTGTTAAATACGGATCTTCGCAGGCGGTTCCAGGGTTGAAATCTGACGGCGCGTCATTCAACGAGTCGGTAATTGACCAAAGTTTCCGACGTGAAAGTTTTCCGACGTGTTCGCCCGCCCCGCGATTCGACACGCAAAATATTTCGGGTGCCCTGTTTCACCGATAGATTTTAATGTGCGAGTTTCCAGTCCGCGGGAGGGTAGCATTTCCGTTTTTAATTGGACCCGCTAATTGCGAGAGCTTAATGCGCGATTCCCGGATATCCGGAAGCATGAAGATTTACGTAGCTAATTGGTGGTTTCGACGCTGGGCTCCTCGCGACGGGAACACAGAGGAAACATGGGAACACCGCCGCGCCCCGGTCGCTCATTGGCGTTAACGAGCCGCCTCGGTTCAGATTGTTGTTACAACGATTGTTCTCCGTTCGTGGCGCCACGATGACGCGCGACGTCGACGGACGCAGGCCTCGACACCGACGACGCAAACGCGACGTCGCGCTACGCGGATAATCAAAGTTCGTTGTTGCCCCTAGCTCCCGGAAGCCTTCTACGAAAGAAGCCCGCGAACGCGACATTCTTATTATTGAATTACCATCGTGTTATACAGGGTGATCCGCCCGAAACAAGTTCACCGAGTACCTATCTCCGCGAGGAATTATAAAATAGTCTTTGTACATCTTGTACAGTATCGCAAAACAAACACTCTGCACTGAATATCTTGCTTCACACTTGCTAAACACTTTACCGATCGGAAGCCTATTATTAGACTAACTAACTGCTTTTACATTGTAATTTGTAACCAAATTATTAAATAACGCTAGTGAGGATGTCACATCGATTTACAATAACAATTACTGTCAACGTTGAGAGATCTATTGAAAAGTTTTCAATCATGGACAATGAACCTTAAAAAATTCTGAAATTATCGGTAATGTGTTAAGACTAATCATTTGAGGTGGTACTTTGAATGGGACTGGTAAGGTTTGTTAATAAATCACAAAGTCAAGCCGCACTCTGTACAGCAACGCGAAGTTTATTTTGACTAAAATTGTCCATCTGTCGTGGCCAGATTATGAATGCCATTGACTTCAAAAAATTCCTGCACCAGTTCCAAACATCCCTGAAGACGATCATACAAGATAGAGGACGATGGTGTTTCTAGGGCCCGCAATAAAAATCATTATGTCAGGGTCATTTTAGCAATTTTTTCGATTCTGGATGTTGCAAGAATTCAATGTCGCAGCACGGCCTCAATTCGATCACTATCGACCTGAAATTTTATGGACACACTGGTCAGGCATCCTAGAACGTATGTGCGGAGTTACAGACGAATAGGTGATCCAAAATTATTTTGCCATTTTTCGACACCTTCAAAAATTAATGACGCTATATCCATCTGTCCTGGCCAGACTACGAATGCCACTGACTTAAAAAAATTCCTGCACCAGTTCCAAACATCCCTGAAGACGACCATACAAAATAGAGGAGGCTGGAGTTTCTGGGTCCCGCAATAAAAATCATTTTGTCAGGGTCATTCTGTCAATTTTTTCAATTTTGTATGTTGCAAGAATTCAATGTCGCGCCACGGCCTCAATTCGATCACTATCGACCTGAAATTTTATGGACACACTGGTCAGGCATCCTAGAACGTATGTGCGGAGTTACAGACGAATAGGTGATCCAAAATTATTTTGCCATTTTGCGACCCCATCAAAAATTAATGACGCTATATCCATCTGTCCTGGCCAGACTATGAATGCCACCGACTTCAAAAAATGCCTGCACCAGTTCCAAACATCCCTGAAGACGACCACACAATATAGAGGAGGCTGGCGTTTCTGGGGCCCGCAATAAAAATCATTATGTCAAGGTCATCTTGGAAATTTTTTCGATTCTGGATGTTGCAAGAATTCAATGTCGCGCCACGGCCGCAATTCGATCACTATCGACCTGAAATTTTATGGACACACTGGTCAGGCATCCTAGAACGTATGTGCGGAGTTACAGACGAATAGGTGACCCAAAATTATTTTGCCATTTTGCGACCCCATCAAAAATTAATGACGCTATATCCATCTGTCCTGGCCAGACTATGAATGCCACCGACTTCAAAAAATTTCTGCACCAATTCCAAACATCCCTAAAGACGACCATACAAAATAGAGGAGGCTGGCGTTTCTGGGTCCCGCAATAAAAATCATTATGTCAGGGTCATTTTGGCAATTTTTCTGACTTTGGGCCTACGGTTTTAAAACAGTGGTCGGGTAGTGCTGTGGGTCTGGCACGAATGCGTCTGAAATTCATGAGGTTTCTCGGGAGGAGGCCGACTGACAAGGACGTAGATAGAAAGCTCACGGCGAGCTTCTCGAGTTTCGGGATCGGTACGAGGAAACCCACGGTGTACTTTAGGAGCTCGTTCTTCTGCTTTCCTTCCACCTAACGTGCTCTAACACGTACGCGAGCATGGTCGGAGAAGGTTGGTCGGTGTGTACGTACTCAACGTGCGCCGAAACTAGACCGGTTGGAAACGTTAAGAGCAAACGAGCCGCGCGAGCTTTGCGTCGCGACAAGATGGAGAAGGATCACAGAAGCTGCCGCGTAAGAAGTTTGTTGTCGGACCGGACCGTCATCGTCGTCGTCGTCGTCGTCCTCCTCGGCATCGCGGCAGATTTCAGCAGTCCTTCGCCGCCACCGAGTCGCGAGTTCTGTTTTGGTTCGTAAGTACTTCGTCTCGGATTCTCTTGTTGTCCTTGTTACGTCGCGGCGCTTAGGAATCAGAACGGTGAACGCTGTTGACGCCACCAGCAACTCGGAAATTATGGAAATGTTTCCTGCGCAACGTTCGAGTGCCGCAAGTCGCGGTAAGATCCTTCGAGGACCGAGTTTATAATACCGTTGCAGCATTATTTGTTTTACCGATGCGCCGCGCCGGCATGAAATAATGCAGACGCGATTATGTGCTCAGGATCGGTCGCTCTTGGCCCGGCGATTACGCCGGGATTGTAAATGAACTGGCTCCGTGATGGCGCAGGCGTGGCCCGGAACGGAAGTCGAGCGGAATGTCGCTTTTGTGTTCACAGCTGCGCCTAGAAACTCTTATGATATTCTGTTGGTAATGCGCAAACCTCTTTCCGGTTAACGTTCACGATACGGTGCCTTCTTCGCTATCATTCAGAAAATAACTCTTGGTGCATTTAGGGGAGTTATGCCCGCGCAAGTTACCGCGACGTATCGGTAAGTTCAAGGGCAAATTAACGATTAACTTTTTCAATCATTCGACCTTTGGCGTCCTGTGAGTTACAGGCCTGTACTGGAATCGTTTCCGAACCCACTCCGATATTTTACCGATCGTAATGATAATTTGAAACAAATTCTAACAAATATAAATATCGTGCCTCTCTTTGTCGACGAAATCAAATTTTATTCTGTTCTAATCAATATTTAAGCATTGAAATACGCGTGACAACATAACAGATATAAATTGTCGGTTGACTTCTGCAACGTTTTTAACGATGAATATGTTGCAGTAACTTTTGTCACAAAGAAAATGGCGGAGCAAGCGGTTAAGGTTCACGATACGGTGCCTTCTTCGCTATCATTCAGAAAATAATTCTTCGTGCATTTAGGGGAGTTATGCCCGCGCAAGTTACCACGACGTATCGGTAAGTTCAAGGGCAAATTAACGATTAACTTTTTCAATCGTTCGACCTTTGGCGTCCTGTGAGTTACAGTTTCTTATAATTTTTCTTTTATCTCGCGTGTCCAAAATTTTTGATTGGCCTCTTTGCGGAATAGATTGTATTCGGTCTTCATACTTAAATCTTTTAATAATATCTCACACTGTACTTTTACTAATTTTAAGCATTGCTACAATTTTCCTTTACGATTCACCTTTTGCATTGTAAAAACGTCCGATTATTACCAGTGAATTTAGCGAATATCTAAACGCAACTGATTTTCTGAGGTTCGATACAGTTTACACAGACTGTAATGTTTGTAGACGTACATCATAATCGCATTAAATATCACATTAGCTCACGCAAATTGTTGCATTCCGAGGTGTCACGTTAAAACTAAACATTGTTTCGTTTAAAATAGAATACTTAGTAAACGTTAGTAATTATATAAATAAAATTTATACTTTTATTAACAAGACATTATGTAGGAATGTAATTTAGAATTAATTTTTTCTTCTTCATCGTGAACAAAAATTACAATGCGGCAAAGTGAAAATTGTATGGTGTTCGAACATTAAAGTGATTCACTGTATAAAAATCTTGAATTGCCAAGTAAATATTCCAGGATCATCGATCCGAAAGTGATCGCCAATCGGGAAATTTATGAATTTCCATGAATTCAATTTTACAAGTTCAACAGAAAGAAATCAAGTGTTTCGCGGTACATGAAAACAGAAAATAGGTGGACCACCGTGTTGAAGATCGTAAGAGGATAACGAAATACGTTTCCCCGGGTGCTTTTAATAAAGATCCGGTAATTGCCCAGTCAATACTACAAAATTACCAAACCGAGAAGATACCGAATGTAGAATTTCCCCGCTCGAAATAGTCTGTTCATTACTTTTTTTTCCAAGCAACCGATTCGAGCTCGAATATCCACATCATCGGTCGTTTACTATCCAATCAACTCGTCAGAAATGTCAACGGAACCGTCGCGCGAAGGCCTCGCCTTCATTTCCTGACAGCTAAGTGTTTCCTATCGAATCGCGCGTTACTCGTAATCGCGCGAATGAAGCGACGCGCCGAAGGAAGCGAACGCGAGTCCGGGCGCGTGTAGCGAATCGAAAGTTCCGACGACTGTGCTTTTTATGAGACGTCGTTAACATGTAGTCCATTTACGAGCTGGTTTACGGCTTATGCCTCGCCGCGGTAGTTTTTCGTTTTTACAAGCATCCGGAGGTTGCCGTGGAAAGGAAGATTGAATTATGTTGTACCGGTGGAGGAAGGAGGTCCCGACCGGTTAATCGCGCCTCTTTGCGTTTTAATGGATTCGACGGTGTGTCGGCATTAAACACGGATAGGCACTCGATTCCCGGGCCGACATCGGCCCCCCGTTAAAACACGTAAATTTTCCAGCACCACCCCCGCCGTGAAAGTTTTCGGGTCGATCGTGTCAAATGCCATCCGCCCCCGGATTCACCACCTGCCGCGTAGATATGTGCGAGCGAACTTACCGACTATGCGTTCTCGTTATGTGCGCGGCCCGATGGCAGAGCAGAGAGAGAGAGAGAGAGAAAGGGTGGTTTGGGGAGAAAACATGTGGTAGCTTCGCCCGCAAAAGCAGTGAACTCCCGATTATCCATGGGTAAATTATCTGGCCTGTGGATAACCGCGAAACTTGTTAAAACCGCAGTATTACGCATCTGCGTTCGGCACGACGTGTAATATATTATGTTTAAGCGTTATGAGATTCACGGGTTGTATTCCGAATTGCTATAAAGCGAGAAATTATTGCGACCGATCGGATGAAACGCAGCCCGGACCTCTGTGCCCGTGGCATGTTTCCGAAAGCGCCGGATTGTATGCGAACGGCGTCTTAGAATATTAGTTTGTCGGTTACGGCCGAGTAATTTCCCCTGTTAACTGCATGAAACTATTTAGTATTCAATTATATGCAACGGATAATCGGGCCGCGAGCTTCGCCCGATGTTCCCGGAGAGTTTGCAACATTTTGTTCGACCGGTCGACCAACGTTTTTCTATTTTGGCCATTTTTGCAATTTTGTTGTAATTGATTGACTGACTAGATATAGATGCATTTAAAGAGTCTGCATCGAAAAGGCGTTGAAATATTTGATTTCTCCGAGACATTCTTTTGGTGATCAATATACAGGCACTTAAAACCGGCCATTTGAATAATTTGGCGGTTGCTCGTCATAGGATAGAATGCATCAGGCCAAAATTATATGGTTTAGAGGGAGGGAAGGAGATACGAAGGTCATCTCTGTTTTTTTATATTCTGATAAAGTATTTCAAGACGAATACAATGGCGTATTAGAAATGTCACGCGTAGCGTCATACGATCGGTTTCATATTTTTTATTTTATACTTGCCGAACTTATAGAAATGCATCCACAGCAACTTATTAAGTACATAATTATTTTGATTTTTATCGGTGTGCTCTTTGAGATAACGGAAATATTTTCTGTCAGCTCTGAGAAGCTTGCGTGTTTTGTTGATAACAGTTGATAAACCATTGCGAAATAGACATGGAAATGAGAGACGATAGATTTAAATAAATAAGATTCGAATGATACTAGAAGGCGCATTACATTTTCGAAATCGACGAAGAATATGGAAAACATTGTCATGAAGAGAGGTCGAGGGTTGTAATAATTTCAGAATTACTACTTGCTGCAATGCAATCGGACGCGTAGGTCTTTGCATTTAAAAAATTACCGGGAATGGTAGTCTCTTGTATTTGTTTTGCGCTCGGCGAGCACTCTTTGTGATATCTGCATGTATTTGGGGTAGGCGTGCAGGGAGAACTGCTGGTAGCGTGGTAGACTAAGAGAGTTCAAGGATCAACTAGAAGTGTGTACATTGAAGTCAGCCTGTAACCGTTGCCTCTGGAGTGTACCGGGTAACATAAAACAGGAGAGAACATAAATCTCTGTTGCTATGCTAATTTCTCTGCAGTTTTTATGTCTTACAAATGACGCAGAAAATTTTTATTTTCCACAAATATCCACGGTTTACTTACAAAATAAATGTTCCACCACCAAAGTATATATCTACGAGCATTTCATTAAACTTTTACGGTATTATTTTAAATATCCCAACACTTATTTCATAAAAATAATACGTTGCTTGTACGAAGGGCATTCCAGATGGACGATACCTCCAATACTGGCCAACCTTTGCAGGAGTGCCCTGACCGTTCTATCAGCGCTATCGGCATGGTTCAAACGCTAAAATCTTCGCCAGACTTTCCTCTTTAAGAATCACTCCTCACATCGAGGCTAGCGTTTTCGGGGGCTGCAGGAAACACCATTTTATCAACCCCATTTCGGCCATTCTCGCCATTTTCAAACACCCGAAAGATTTCAAAGTTGCGCCACGGCCATAATATGAGTCCGATCGAGCTGAAATTTGGTATACACACTGCCCACGTGTCCAGTTACTTGTAGCCAGAGAGATAAACGAATCCTACAATAGAATCGTATGACGAACTGTTAAGGCGTCGTTCACTGTACTTGAACGATTCCTCTGAATATTGCACTTGGTGCCTATTGACTTCGAAGGACCACCCACTGATGTGGGAATGAATGACTCTGAATATGCAGGACTCCCACTGATGGGATTGAACGAGAGCCTGAACTCGTGAGAGACAATCGACTTGTAGGGTTTAGTTGAAGTTTATTCTGCGTTTCTGTACTGTACAAGCTGTGTAATCGAATCTAATCTGTATGTATACATTTTGCTGCTTATATACTATTTTCCCAATAGTGGTGTTGGCCAAGTATTGGCCAATGGTGGTGTTGGATTTTCGTTCTTTGTTTCGAGCGTTTAGGGGTAGTGGGAGCGTGGGCTTTCCCGGTCGGTGGTGACGTCGGCTTGGCGACGGGTGTCGGCAGGTAAATCGTGAACGATCGAATCTGTTTAGACTATCTTGTCTTAACACGAACTATTATCTAATTACTTAACTAACTTAACAACGAGCCTTGGTAATTTTCCATTCGGGACAAGATCCCTCGCTATTTTTTATAGGAAGCATTCAGAATTGCTTGGTCAAAGAGTCGAGGCGTAGTGGTCGAATGTTGGACGTTGTTTTTTCTTTCCACAGATTAGCCGCTTGCACGGATTGCACGTCACATCGAATATAGTCTGCACGGGATACGTATTTGCGACAAGCGAAATATTTCATGCGCGATCAATCTGTCGTGAATGGGCTGAAAAGTTTCTACCGAGTAAGCACACTTGAAAGATTTCTAAGGCAGGCAAGAGTCATCCGCGATGCAAGGGTGGAAAATATTCAACGTCGATCCGGCGCGAGGACCGTTATAGACGCCGCATATGTATGTATAGATGACAAGATGCATAAGGACGCGTCAATTGCGTCACTTCCGCCGGATCGAAAACGGGGAAATGATTCGATACCGTAGCCTTCAAACGTGTCGGAGATTTAGCACCGACGCTTCGCGAAAATTCGAGACGGTCGATGTAAATCAGATGTTATTGCGAATCGCTCGTAAAAAGGAGGAACGACTGAGTAGCCACGTTGCCCCGTAACCCCCGCTGCTTATACTCCTCTCGCAAAGCATCTCGCAGCCAGCTTAGTTTTATAACATCCCGGAGAACACGTAGAAATAGAAACATTTTTGTTGCCAATTTAACATAAAAATTTGATGCTCGTCGTTTCACCCGCAGCCGAAGTTCTCCGTCCGAGGAACCTTGAACCGCGGTGTCAGCCGAACGCAAATGTATTAAAACCAACAATATAAGATTTATGAGGAATCTGTCGTGAATGGTAAAAGGTTAACTATGAAAATACGGTAGAGGTTCGTCGACCCGGCTAAATCGAATCGATTGCCGTGAAAGTCGTAGGGTACATACAGTCCGCGACAATAGAATAGCACACCTTCTAAATTTCGTAGTATTTTAAAAATAGAACAGAAATGAGAGCGTTCAATCCTTATGCTTCTTGAGTTACTTCTTTTATATCCATCTTAGTGACTTTGACACGTAAACACTGCCCCTAAATTCTTAGAATCGTTGTTTTGGTGGATTTCATGGAAACGTAATCCGACAAAATAATAGCACACATGCTACACTCTCACTTCTCAGTTGAACACGACCAAAGGAAGGTGGCTAAGTATTTGATATATAGTGTGGTGAATTATTGCGGAAAACTTCTAAAAAAATGGGTCGTGGAAAGAAGTTAACAGATAGTGAAATGAAAACAATTATGACACTATCTAAAGAAAATGTTTCTATTTCAAAGATTGCGAAAGTAATTCATAGAAGCCGGAAGGTTGTCATGAATTATTTGAAAAACCCCGAGAAATACGGTAATACAAAACGTCCTGGACGACCTGCGGCACTATCAGCACGAGAGAAACGTGCTATTCTAAGGGCAGCATCGAATGCACCAATGACTACCAGGCAGATTGCTGAAGCAGCAGGCGTACAAACAAACGTCAGAAATGTGCAACGTGTCCTGCAAAGATCTAAGCACCTGCAGCGAAGGAAGCTTAAAAAAAAACCGCCTCTAACCGAAGCGCATAAGAAGGCAAGGCTGCAGTTCGCAGAGCAACATGCTCATTGGACGAAGAAGTGGAGAAAAGTCATGTTCACCGACGAAAAGAAGTTTAATCTCGATGGACCTGACGGGTGGAGTTATTATTACCACGACTTACGTAAAGAAAAAATGTTTTTGATCCGTCGCCAGATGGGTGGCGGAGGAGTCATGGTGTGGGCCGGTATCGGCTACCATGGAAAGACGGATATTAATTTTATCAGTGGAAAAATGAACAGCGTGAAATATCTAATGTTAATCCGTGAACAAATAACCACACACGCAACCAGAATTTCCGGGGAAGAAACACATATTCCAGCAGGATAATGCAGCGGTTCATACCGCAAAGGTTGTGAAAGCATTCTTCGAGACGGAAAATATTCAAGTCTTGCAATGGCCAGCTCGTTCCCCTGACTTGAATATTGTAGAAAACTGTTGGGGAGACCTTGCTAGAGCAGTTTATGCTAAAGGGAAACAGTTTAATAACGTAAACGAATTAAAAGAGTGCATTGCACTCGAATGGGAACGAATGAAGCAGAAAAGGATTAAAAAATTATTCAAGTCGATTCCAAAGCGAATAATTTCGGTTATAAAAAACTCTGGAGGATCTACAAAATATTAAATATTGAGTTCCCTTCGTATGTATGCATAAATGTTAATTAATTGCAATAATGTGCTATTATTTTGTCGCACCGGTTTATCAAGATATATACATTTTTGCAGATGAAACAAAAAGAACCATTCTTGTATATAGAAACTTAGCGCTATTTGGTGTTCAACACTTATGTGTACCTGTTTACATATTCAAAATTATATTTTTATACTTTAATAAATAAGAATTAACAAATTTTACGGGGTGTGCTATTCTATTGTCGCGGACTGTATTTTTCTTGCTGCGATCAATTACATACCGTGGTTCGTTAGATCGTTGAAACGAGTTCCCCAGTATCTAGTATTATTAACTATGCAAAACTTATAGATCAGTAAAACGCATATACGCGTGTGCAAAGAAGACTCCTTAAACGGAACAGTACTTAAAATCATGCGAAATTACATTTTCCTTTGCGAAAATCTTCTCCGCGGTTTCGTCGAGAGAAAAGAAAAAGGGAAATGAGATGAAGAGCGGAAGAAGTAAAAGTGGTTGCAGAGAATCGAAGACACGGTAAATACAGTGAGATAACATGATGCGTATAGTTAACGTTGCAGCTTCGTTTAATGAATTGTTGCTACTCGGTTATGAAAAATTGAAAGTCCGCGAGGAAAACACGCGGCAATTTCTTAATATAATCTCTACAATATCTTAGCCTAAATTACGCGGCATTGTGTTCGACGGTAGCGTAATCGCAGAGGTTGCTAGCACGGAAGCAATCCATCGAGGGAACGGTCTTCGGTGGTGGTTGAATGATAGATGATTACTACAGAAATCTAGATAGCTTGGAAATTGGTAGGAGAATGTAAATTATATGTTATCCGGCCGAATATATGACGTGATTATAACTTGATCTAAGTTGAGCCGCTCGCCGTGATCTTCGTGGAAACCAACACAGCCGAGAAATCTGCAAGGAAACGTACACTTCCACGTCGCGGGAGACAATTTGATCCGACTCGAATCTCTCCGGCAAGGCTGAGCCAAGGCCCCTGACTGGGGTATCGCTATTAATTAGAGCGCAAGGTTAAGCTGAATTGTCTCCGTTTCCATTTGCGGTTCTAAAAGATCGGCTAATTACTTCGAAGCTACACCCCCTCGCAGCCGACACCTTCTTACTTACAATTATTAAGACATCACGATTCTGGCGAACGTTTGGTAACGCCGTTGCTGCTCCAACCATCGTTATTAGCACCCGTTCGTCTGGCACGTAAGAGACCACGGCGAACACGCAGAACCCTTAATCCAATTTTCATTTAACCTTTTGTTGCGGATAAATTTAACCCTTGCCACTCCGAGCAATTTTAATTCCAAAATCCTAACATATTTTTCACCTAAAACAGTTCCATCGTAGATGGTTCATTTCCTTTAGTGAATATAAAGTTTATTACCATCACTCGTGACTTTAACATTCCAATTTTTACCGACTTCGTAAATGCAAATACAGCGATGTATAAATTATTTGAAATAACAGTAAGAGGATGTTCAGTGTCGTCTCAGAGGCACCATTGGAGCGCTAAGGGTTAAGTCTTGGATTATTCGTAACGCGAACCCGGCGAAAAATGCATTTCCGTTTGATAGAAGTAATTATCCGTGGGACTAGTCGCGGTTATAATTGCGACTGTATCGGTCGTCAGTATTGCTCGTAGTTCATTCGGAATAATGAATTCCTAAATGGGTCATTTAATGGTAAATTACTCGTCCCCGTTTTTACAGTCTCAATATTTTAGTGGCTCGTTATCTCGCCTCTCCCTCTCCGTCTCTCTCTTTCTCTCTCTCTCATACTTTTCCAGTGGCACGACTATGGAAATAACACAGCCGAAATTCATTGCGGGAACTGCACACATTACTGGAATTTATTGCGACACCTACATGGGAGACCTGGGATTTAGGGAAGCACCCAGCACGAGAAACCGTATTGAACGAATTAAAAGTAATTGGAACATTGAAATCGCTGTGGCACACTAGCAAATTCATTTTGCCCGCGGCCGGTTCTATCTAGCCATTAAAATTATCCATTTAGGGCCACGTGGCTGAAAGATGTTCCAAAGTTCCTAACTTTATTGCACCTAACCTCCGTTGTACTCTCCACGTTCCGTATTCTTAATGGCTACCTGTCACGCAGAATTATGCTTAACAAAGACGCAGACTTGCTGTACGTAATAACGTACGAACTATTTCGAAAAGG
>CM052099.1:15635421-15670102 GCA_028453745.1 Agapostemon virescens
GCACCGATGCACAAAAGTGCATAAAATTAGTTGCATATTATGCACCGCCTGATACCATTTAACTTCTACTTATAACATTTTCTTCTATTCTCAACCATTTAGGAGGTACAGCCTGTTCCAGTTGCGTGGGACACCCTGTATATCGCGAGCAATAGAAACGTGCGAGCATAAATGTTTCGAACGACCTCCGTTGAATATTTTCAGACGGAATTTGAATCGGACATTCCGTGAAAATCGACACATTTCACTTTTACGAAAATACGTCTGCACCTGCAGAAAATATCGCCACGTGTCGAATTAATAAATAATAATTGTCGAGTTTCTTTTTAACTGCCTATAAAGCAAAATTTAATACTTATTCTGTCGAGGACTTCGTCAGCAATGCGGAGACATGCTCCGTTGACATCTTGTTAGCTGGTAATGTCCTTTCTCCTTCGTCCGTTTGGCAAATCGATGTGAAAATGATTTTACATAGATCGCTTTCGAAGTTTCATTAAAAGAAAGAGAAAGAGGAGAAAACAGGTAATCGGTGGCCACGATCGGCAATCGTTTGCAAACAAAAGATGTATGAACATCTGATCAAAAGTTCACGACCGACTAGAGAGGATGAACGCTTTCTAAGTTCGCCTAGATCTTGGAAAATCTCGCCGCGAGAAGCCGCTTCAACGGAATCCACGTTTTAGGTCAGCGACGGCGTTAGTCGGGTTCAACGTTATTCATGAACGTCGATTGATTCGATAGCTGAAAGCCGATGTAGGTAGCAGTACTGTTTTACAAACAAATGGTTACAAATTGTAATACTTTCAGCCACTTAACATCGCGGTACTATCGTGCAGGTGATCTCGAAAGAAAAAGAAATAGAAAGAAAGTCTCTTCCAATGCGATCAAATCTTCAGTTCATTGATACTATTTTTATTGTGTAATTGTTGTTCAAGTTTCGTAATTTCTCCAACGGTGCTTTGATATTTGAGAAATTCTTCTTTGCCAGTTTTTTCATATTATTTTGTATAACAGAGATTTATTATACAATAGTTGTCCTTGATTCATTGGGAATTCATTGATTCATAAATCCGTAATATAAATTATTAACGTTCAACCGTAAAACGTTGTTAAAAAGTATCGTTTAAAACTGTTCACTGTTATGCTAAACATATTTGAGCAGTTTATTTTGAAAATGGCTCAAGTCCATTTATGCTCGAATCGAGGTATCGAAGGGTTTGCGTTGAATTAAATTTAAAAATATGGGTAACAGATAACATAATAGAATAATGTTTTTGGGTTTCTAAAAGTGTCAAATTTATCATCCCAATTAGACTAATTTAACATTATTGAAGAAATAATATGTTTTTAATGGCTATGAATGGATTTACGCCATTTTCAATTCTTAAGAAAGCACAAGTCCATAGGAAAAGTAAATTTCCCTTGAAATTAAAATACATGTATACACTTTTATGTTATAAAATCAAAAAAATATTCAACTTTCATTCTTTGATAAATAATTTTTACATTAAAATTAATATAGTTTTATTAATTATTATTCAGTCTTCTCCAGTTTGTGTACGCGGGAGGGATTTAAAATAACTATGGTGTGCAGGTGGTATATAATGTAATAAATCCATTAAGTCCTTATATTTTAGGTTTGTGAGTGGTCTCAGGTTTTTGTATAGTGATGCCACCTGGATATTATTAAAGTTTTTCGGTGTTCCCCGTTACGGTAGTAAATCCAATGTTTTGAACGGTGCATCCTCGTTCATTGTCGTTTCATAGAATAACTTATACGAATCGCTTCTCAAAAATCTCATCCAACATACTTTAAACCAATTTACTCTTTCACCGTCAGTATTTTTTAGCCTTTTAAAAATCGCATTTTCTGTGGACAGGCACTGTTCCGTTGTTTAAAACAAAGTCATTGCACATTGATAATTCAACTGTCACTTTGATAATTAAACGTAAAGCTGGGATCTCATAAAATTTTATTGCATAATTATTTTCCATATCATTAAAATAAACTTTTTCATCGCTTCTTCAATCAGCAAATTTTCGTGTTACAAAATCTTAACGATTTTAAATATATTAATAACAAGTTGCCTCGGAATGAAAAGATCTTGTAAAAATGTAACTATTATGGTAGCTGACTCGATTTTAAAAAAAATGTACTTACGCCACTTTCAAAATAAACGGCTGATTTAGATTACTCTTTTCGCCGTTCGCTGCGCGCGTTACCGGAATTTCCGCGTTTAACCGTAGCGATCTGACAACTATTTGGCTTCTAACAAATAGCTTCCATTAATAAGTCGGAATCATCATGAAATACAAGCTAAACCTAAATAGTTGGCCGGGCATTCACGAACGCCATGATAAATGCGATGCGAAGTAATCTCCCGCTCGATTATAATAATCTGCCAATTGATACGGCAAATAATGTTGGTTCTCCTGTTCAATGACCTTGGTTACCTTGTTTATGCTTCGAAACCCATCGTTCGAAACACGCCCACGTCAGGACAACTCTATACAAAGGGCAGCCAATGTAAATAACCGTTAATTCATTGTTAAACGAACACCCGCATCGCCGTGTTCTCGTTTAAAATTTTCAATCTTTTGAGCGAAATCCTTTATTGACAGATTGGCTACATTAAATCGAGGATATTCGATTCGGCAATGAATTAGCTAGAAAGCGCCGCATTATCGCGCGGCCGTGAAAAATTGATGAAATTTCAATTTTTTAATGGAAGATTCGTCTGTAGGTAATCGACGTGTCAGTAGTAACAAAGTCGTTCAGGCTCGCGAATAAAATTATCATCCTGAAGTCAGTGAATACTTTGCACATTTTCGGAAATTCAAAAAGGCGAGTAGACCTGGACGGGCCATTTAACTTTAAAATGGCCGCTGAACTTCTATGACACCGGCTTCGGCATCGCCATAATCTTCAATAGCAGCGCAGACTACAAACATCGTCTTACGGATACAGTAAATTTTCCTTGCCGACTGTAACGCTGTTCAGAATAAACTTCTGAATAATTTAGCAAGAATAATCGGGGCTCAACGAATTCTCGTAGGAATAGACACTCTGAAATTAGCATGTAACTGTTACCGTACGAAAGGTCGAATCTATAGTAGGTTTAATTACTTCTCAAGATTGTAAAAATAAATTCGAGGGAATTGTATGGTAATACACGCAGAAATGAATGGATTTATTCGTTATCACGTTGAACTCCGCGATTGCCTCTGGTGACTGGCACTGTGCCGTTGTTTACGCATGATTATCATAAAATTAACGTCATTGAACGTCGACGTGAAGAAAATTACACTTGCATGTAAGAACTTCATTATCCGGTAATTAATAATTCTTCTTGTCGACACTAATCTCTTCTCTGGACGAAACAAATTAAAACTTACGCGACGTACAGGATATTCTTGTTAATCTTTATAATTTCGGTAGAATGTAAAATAATGAAAATTCATTTATTGATTTATGTCAGATCGAGCAGATTGAACAGTCTCTATGGAGAAAATCCTGTAATAATAATTTACAAATATTTCGCGTGAGGAGTCCCGCGTTTTCGAACTGAAAATCGATATGCAGTATTTTCTCCGTAAATGTCGAAAAGATCTCTACCGTAACTGTCAAAATTTTATCTTCCACCACTGTGGGGATCCCCCTTGGAATCAGTCAACCGGTAAACACGCTCAACGACCGAGTCAGCGAGAGGACGGACGGTCGGTGAGACTCGCACCGATGCAAACGTAGCAAAAGTTTCCAACTTTTCTAATGTGTATTTTTTCCAATGAAACTTTTACCATCGCAACGGACTCAGTTTTCACATTGAAATTACACGAAACACGATGGAACGACGATTATAATTACTCGTGTAATAAGCGATTTAAGTTTCAAGCGTGAAAAAGAAGAGAGACGGAGAGTAGCAGCGTTCATAGAAGATTAAAGATGGCCACTAGCCTAGATCTTTAAATAGAAAATTTATCATCTTTATTTTTGGGTTTTTGGCGTTTACATTTTTACTACTTTACTTAGCTTGTTTTTTCCTGATCGAAATGACACCAAATATGGTAGCATTACGGTTTTAATGATTTGTGTAAAGAAAATGTCGATGGAAGCGGACGTCGAATAGAAAAGAAAGGAAGGCAGAGAGTCGAAGCGTCCATAGAAGATTAAAGATGGCCGCAAACTCAAATCTCTAAATAAAATATTCAACATCCTTATCATTGGGTTTTTATTGTTTAAATTTTTACCACTTCTGTTGTTTTCCGAGTTAAGATGACACCAAATACGTTAGCAGTATGATTTTAATGATTTGTTTAAAGAAAATGTTGTCGATGGAAGCGGACGTCGAATGGAAAAGAAAGAAAGGCAGAGAGTCGAAGCGTCCATAGAAGATTAAAGATGGCCGTAAACTCAGATCTCTAAATAAAATATTCAACATCCTTATCATTGGTTTTTATTGTTTAAATTTTTACCACTTCTGTTGTTTTCCGAATTAAGATGACACCAAATACGTTAGCAGTATGATTTTAATGATTTGTTTAAAGAAAATGTTGTCGATGGAAGAAGACATCAAATGGAAAAGAGAGACAGAAAATCGTATCGTCGTCCGTCAACCGATTTTTCTTTCTCAGTCGCTTTGCTTATTCGTGTAAATGCATACTGCAAGAAATGTACTACCTCTCTTGGAATTGTCGTTCGGCAGAGCCGAAGATGCGACAATTATAGAGAGAATACTGCAACGCTCGTAATCTTTCGACACGGTTCTCGGGTGCGTTCGATTGTGAAACGAAATGGGGATTGACCCGACGATGTTCGTCGCTTAAAATTCGATATTTTTCGAGTCGCGAGCGGGCGCGACGGAATTTCTGGGGAAATTGATTTCTTTACAGGCTGTAAATAATCGGTTTTCAGAGCAGATTCAGGCCGCGCAATTCGCCACTAAACTTTGGCTACATTGAAATTACAAATGGACACGGATTCGACTTCAATTTCAACCATTGTCGCACACGAACAATGCCGGGCCGCTAAACTGCAAGAGGTAACAGGAATCGCGATCAAGTGTACACTCATATATACGAGTCGTGCAGTTAGGTAGGCAGTGTATGTCCCGTTGCGAGCTCCAGTTACACTTTCATTGCGTTACGTTTCGGCCGTGCGCCTCCTATGTTTCCATCGCTAGGACTTTCGTTATGCAAAATATTGCGTGCACGGAGACAGAAAAGAGGAATTCTCAAGGGGAATTTAATAACCTTTGATGGATGAGTACTTTACGTGCAGTCTGTTCTTTCATTTCATTTATTTCATTTATTTCATTTATTTTGTTTAAAGTTTTACATTTCGGCTAACATTCTATCGCTCATCTCGTATTTATATTTCTTACTGGTTTCGCCAGTTGAATAACTATTTTATACTGCTGTGTCAACAAATTAAACATTTCTCTCGTCTACCTGATGAAGCTAGCTGAATCTTTTTTAATACATTTTTTTATCTATTCCGAAAACGGAGTATTCCATCCCGTACCGTAACAGATTGCTTTATCGATTGCACCATGCGAGAATAAGCAACAAACGCTACGGCAAAACAAAAGCGAACCAGTAAACGTGATATAAAATCTATTCTTCCAAAAATTCTTCTCTTCGTTTGTTCGATTTTCTAATTTCTAAATAATAAATTCAACATATTTCTAAACCTTTAGTCCCGCGTCTTTAAACGTTTTCTTATAACCTATGTCGATGTCTCATCTTCCTACTCGCGATACACTGTATTAAATAAATATTTGGAATGTTGTACAAAGATTTGATCAATAGTGTCAAAAATTACACCCGTTCAACGAAATGTAGCAATCCGTTGTGTAATTTTAAGGTGTGCGCCAGCTGATTTTGTTTGTTTCAATCAACGACGACGGGAGTCGAAGAAACGCCATCTTGAACGACGCGAGCCTGCGAGTTGTTTATACATTGTTTATTCCATTTATGTTAAGAAAATTCTGCTAAAAATCGTGCGTCTGACACGTCGTTCCAGGGCAACAGGTTAAAAGTGTTTTTCGTCACCGTTTGTAGTCCTGTTAACACTTTACCGACCGGAAGTCTATTATTAGGACTTTCAATAGTTGCACCGTAACAGAATGAAGCCTAACAGACTGCTTTTACATTGCAATTCGTAACGAAATTATTATATAACGTTACTAAGTGTGTCATGTTGATTTACAATAAAAATTGAAAAGGTTTTAATCATGGACGATGGACATTGAAAAATTTTGAAACACTCGATTGGCGATTCTGAGGCGCCACGAAAAATTGCCAGACTATTATTTAAACAAGTTTTATGCCGCTAGATTTGAAGTTAAGAAATCGATGCAAATTTTAGTGTCCTAAGTACGAGTAATAATAATTAATTTCATGTGCACGAAAGGGAATAAAGTATGTAGAATGGAGTTGTTATAGGTAAAAATATTGTTTCGATTTTGGCATGGAATTGCTTCGAAGGGTTAATAAGACGAGTCATTACGAGTCTTTGTGAACAGCCTGCTGCGACCAGATAAAAATCTCGTTCGCCGTCGTTGCAAATAGTTTATCCATTTCGCAGATCCGTTTCGTTAATATTTTCTCTAGCGGGTTCGCTAAAAACGAGCGAAATTCCAGGACCCCGAAACTTTTTACGCGGGTGCAGGAAAATCGCCCGAGGTACGATCCTCGGCAAGTTTATAGGCAGTTAAGGTGGATTGACGCTCCCGTAGGAACGCGATAAGAAGCCGATCTTCCGGCTAATTAAGTGCATTTTAGGGAGATCGTAGCTCCTCCGAAGAATTGCAAAAAAGTGTTGCTACGAAGTAATTTCACAGTCGAGAATGCCATTACCATGCTATCACCCCTTCCCTCGACATCCAGCCCCGGCCACGAGTTTCTGACCCGCAAAGAAATTTCCAGGGGAATTACGAGCCGAGATTATTGACGCGTAAATAACCAGGCTTTGCTCGCGTTCCTTAATTCGAGAGACCGAATGCAAATGGATACAAACACTCGAATTGCGGGTTGCGTGGCCGTCTGGCTATGCGGAGATCGGTGGTGTCGGCGAACAACACGACCATGCTGGTAGCCGATAGCGAAAATCCAACCGGGATCATGGCCGCGATAACGACGACCCTGGAATCATGGAACTCGCCACCAGCCGAGATCACGCTATCCAACCTCGTAACTCGAAGGTTCACGGTGGACAGCTACTGCTGTTCAGCCGGACAAAAGTCGTCAGAATTTCTGTAATTTTCGCCGAGCATCGCCATCTTCTCATTTGTCATCTACGATAGCCGTGTGTGTCATCCTTGGCAGACCTGTCGCGGGAAAAATCGCGACCGCTGATAAATCCAAGAAACCTGTCCTTCAAACCTTTCGCTTAGAACGATTGCGAGTACCTTAGTTTTCGCTCGCCGTTGTCCGAACACGAAGTGGCTTCTCGGGTTTATCTCTTCTACGTGGAATTCATAGAGAAAATTAGATACAACATTATTCCCCGTCGCCATCTTCATTCGAACGATCGTCGAAGAATCAGCACACTACCGCACTACATTTCTGTCGTTGCTTCGAAGTGAAATCATTTTTAAAAGATATTTGTTAACTTTTAAGTTCATAATCCATCACTGAAAACTTGTTAATGGATCCCTCAACGTCGACAACAATTTTTATTGCGAACCAACAAGGCCTGCTAAGTAACGTTATCTAATAATTTTGTTAGAAATTACAATGTAAAAGCAGTGTTTTAAGCCTCATTTAGGCTTCCGGTAGGTAGTGTTAGAGGAGACACTAAAAACTGCCATACTATTATTCGAAACAGCTTTTCCATCACTATATTTGCGTTTAAAAAGTCGCTAAATATTCAAGTGTTGCACGTACGAATTATAGTAATAAACTTTCTGTGCACGAAAGGAAATAAACCGTGTACAATGCAATTATTGCACATTGAAAAGTATCACGATTTTGGAATTAATATTGCTCGGAGTGCAAAGGGTTAAGACGCCAATAGCGAACGAACACTGCTATTTTTCCAGGATCTTTGCAAGCGGCGATTTCGACCGTCTTATGATTTATTCTAGAGTTAGGACATACTTAGATTATGGAATCTGAATACTTCACCGCTCTAACTTTAGTCGATGTTTTATTTTAAGCTAAATTGAGAAGAGCGTCTTTACTATTCAACTCGATCGCTGAAAATTTAATGAATGCTCAAAAGCTGTTGGCCGAATATCGGTGGACGCAATGCAACAATGTAATCGGGTCTGCCTTAAAACTTTTGCAGTTATTTGAATCATGGAAGGAGGAAATATACAAAATATCCAATAGAACGCTTCAAGTTATAACATTGGGGTTCATCCTTCGCGAAGGCGTGCTCATCTGCTCGTTTGGAGTAACTTTACCGTATTAACCCCTTCGGTTACGGGTGCCGATTATAGTCGACTACCATCCACTTGCAGCTCTAGCCTCTTTACATTTTTACGCAAGCTTTTCATTTGGTACACTGTCGTTCTTTACATTTTCAAGAATGAAACACGCTTCGTTTAAACTTGCGAATTGTACGCGTTGAAAACGGCTTTCTCAAAAATAGCTTCGCGGTTTCTTGTCTCGTAAACGAGCCCGACCATTTGCACGGTAAATATTTCATTGTACTTAAAAATGGCCGCTACATAGTCTGATAGTATCAGTTTGTCTTCCAGCATCCGATAGCAGTAACTGTGATCCATGCGAAACACCCGCGACAAGAATTCCGAAAAACGGATGATCTTTTATGAAAATATGGGCCATCGAGAAGAAGTTATTTCAGTGA
Source organism: Agapostemon virescens (assembly GCA_028453745.1). NCBI lineage: Eukaryota > Metazoa > Arthropoda > Insecta > Hymenoptera > Halictidae > Agapostemon > Agapostemon virescens. The sequence goes on from CM052099.1 coordinate 15,644,237, forward strand.
GGACATTCGCTGCGTCTCTATTCTCGTCAGGGTCGTTATCATTGGGTTCCAGAAATTCAGAAGCACCAGTATTAGATTTCGTGGTATCAAGCATCAAGATTCGCGAATTCAAAGCTGTTGATATCGTGTCTCACGCGGTTTGAATCGCTGATACCTCATCCCGTGGGCCTATAGTCATCGGCCGCAAATTCCCAGGCTCTGAAGGTGACATCAGTATCGGATTCCAGAAATCCGAGGTCTTCAAGTCGCCTGCGCGAACGTTACGCGTGCGAAATCATTAACCGTGCTACCCCTCATAAAAGAACCTATTATCTATTTAAATTGTCCCGTACTTTTAACTTCTCGACGAATGTGTTGTAATTTTGACGCGTTCTTTTTACGATGCGGTTCTACCCCCTTCCCACCTCTCCCATTTTAACAAATTCGTGCTCATTTAAATGACAATCACTGGCGAATGTTCACCGCGAAGGAAGCGAATGAATTAACCCTTTGCGCTCGAAGCAATTTTAATTAGAAATTTAAGACATTTCTTTCTACCTAAAAGATTTTCATTCTGTGTAATCTTTTTGACATTATATGTTATAATTTTTTAATGATGGTTTTAGAAATGTATAGAATATAATAATATAACAAGATAAACAACTGTTTTACATGATGGTGTGGCAATTTTTATTGGCACCTCAGGATTAATATAATATAAATTTAATATTAAAATTAACATATCGTGGTGTTCGACGTATGCCAAAATTATATATTAAGCTGAACATTCAGCGAACGTTGCATTCGTTTAAATTCATAAAATTGCATTAGCATGCTTCGAATATGCTGAAAATTCGGAGGATGCTTTGACGAACATTAAGAAATCTTCGTTTCAGTTTCAATTTTGTTTAGAGTGGATCTTTGATCGAAGACTGAACGTATCGTTGTCATGTGTGAGATTAGAAACAAGAATTAGCATGTGATTCTTCATTTTGTAGATTGTCAGACCTTCCTATTCGTATGCAGATATTAATAAAAAAAAATCGATACAATCGAGGTTTACAAAAAGTAGAAAAGTGAGATTTCGACAGAAATATGATTTATGATTAAAGGACTTCGTGAACGAATTTTTTGTTTTGCATATTCGTCATATTACATGCTTATTTTGCATATTAATTGCTTATCTCGTGCGTTCTACATATTTACTGTATATTCTGCATATTTATTACATATTGTACTTTTTTCTTGCATGTTCTGCATATTCACTATATGCCCTGCATATTACATGCTTATTTTGCATAAATGTTGCATATTCAGAGCGCATTCGAAAATCACGATTAAATATATTTTTATTATTCTGCGGATTTTTATACGAAATATAAATGGTCTGTGTTAATTGCGGTCCTCGACAATTTTTAACAAATCAACGATAATACAATTAAATTCATAAAGCGTTCTGGAGTTTCTACTGTTTTATGTTTCATCTACTAATTTTTGGCAGAAATCGACAAAACCTGAAGCATAATTTATAACATTATCAAGGTATTTGCTCATCATATTTTGTGACGTTTTCTTACTTCACTTTCCAAAAATATGAACAGAAATTCACAGTTTATAAAGAACAATTTAACAATCAATTCTGTATCTAAGATCCTTTCAATTTTGTTCGTCGGTGTGTTTGATAGCTAGCATATTATCAAGATATTTGCTCATCATAGTTTGTGACGTTCTCTTACATCACTTTCCAAAAATACGAAAAGAAATTCACACTTTATAAAGAACAATTTGACAATCAATTCTGTATCTAAGATTCTTTCAATTTTGTTCGTCGATGTGTTTCATAGCCAGCATATTATTAGATTAATAAATGATATACAGTTTAACTATTCCACTGCAGATTACATCAAACTGAAAAGAATGTTTACATTATATAATCGATGCTTACATACCCCGCGTTCGAACGAGTTTGAAGTTACGTTCACACAGAACAGTGTCGATAGCGAGTGCTGAAGTTTCACTTATCAGCGCCGGTGTTGTCGAGACTCATGATCCAAAGGTCTTCGTTATTGGATCCCAAGGGTTGTCATCAACCTCCATGACGAAGAATACTTCGATGCCGCCTTACATAAGTCTCGAGTGGCTGGAAGCTTGCCTGAAAGCTCAGGATTACTTAATACGGTTCCATTTTCGAACCTGCTGATCCTGAAATTTGTATAACTAATCCACTAAATCGAGACATACTAAATAAGCAGCATAAGTCAGAGAATGATGATTGACTTTTTCTGAAATGGTCAGAAAAATGATTACAAACATTATAACAAATGGTAGAGCTTCTTCATCTTGAAATTACAATTTTCCTTTTCCTATTTTATGTCGAAACTAAATTTTTTAGTTACGATGGGCCACCGTTCACATGATTATGCTCCAATTATGTTTTTGGTCTTGTCCAAATTCTAATAGCAGTTTATTGCTTTTACAATCAGGGACTTTCTTCCTCGAGAATCGTTGAAATCGATTTTAATTTAGAAAATTCGCCTAAACGGTTGTTTTAATTTTTTTGAATATTTCGACGTGCTGCGATATTCTTTTGGAAATGAAAGATTGGGAAATACCATCGTAGTAATAATAATTGCAATTAATATGGGAAACGAAATCCCGGAATACTATAATTACAGAATAATTAAATTTTATAATAATATCTAATTTCTCAGAGGAAATATGCCTCGAACGGTAATACTATTACGCAATCGAATAATTAGCTGCAACAAGTAACGAAATAAGAAGCTTCAGAGAAGAAAAAGAAATGCCATTGATTATTTAATTCTATCTTCCTTAATTAAGGGGATAATTAATTCCGAGCGTAATTATAACGAGCAATTCGCAGCCGGATTGTGTAACAGATAACCATTTACACTCTACGGAATACGACAGTCAGTTATTCACGAAGACTGTTCAATATAATAATAGCAGTACGTCATGTGACAGCACGGCAACAGAAACGAGAGCCCTTATCGTATCGATCAAGGCTGCTCGGTTGACAGAGGTGCGCGTTATTATGCCAATGTTTGCACCTCCGTTATGTTCTGTTAACAATGAGCGCGCCATTAAGCAATATAATTGCAAAAGGGTATGCTTTCGTTGCATCTCTACTTCGTAATTTCCTAGATATCTATTAATCATACTAACCGACTATAATCAACTCTTCGCTCGACTGCTAGAGTCATCGAGGTGTTTTTTAGAAATGCTGACAATTAATTATGCATCGATGTAACCGTACGAAGGTTTAAATAATTATCTCGCTACGTTTTCGATGCCGCAGATCGCAATTCAATTAAATTCCGTAGTTTAACACTAAACCTACCATAAGAGGTCAAATGACCCTTTCCAGATTTTCTGTTTTACGATTACTGACGCTATAAAATTGTCTTCGCAAAAATTGATTAGATGGATTTTTCTATTTCAACACACATTCTAATCAAAATTGCACAAAATCCAAATAAATTAATTCTTGTCACTTTTATAGGACAAAATACATTAACCAAGTTTACTGCTCGGTAGGTTTAGTGTTAACGAAAAGAACAATTTTATATTTTACAAAACTATCGCACGCCATTGAATATATACATATATATATAATATATATAACGCAATTTCTAAACTAGCAGAGATTTGTTAATATTTGTTTTTCATATCGCTGATGATGCCAATCCGAGCACCGTTAGCGCTACAATACGTTCTGTCAATATTTGTTGTTACGCATGGTCCAATTATTATTTATTAACAAACGGTTTACTATATTAATTAGCGCGGACACTTGGAAAAGTAAACGCCGACGAACTTCCGTCAATTAGAAACTCTTTTGAAAAAAAATTTGGCCCGTAGAGGGTTAATTCATAGATGATATGAATGAACTCTTTAACCCTTTGCGCTCGAATGGAGACCCTGAGGCACCAGCGAATTTTGTCATACCACTATTTAAAAGAATTTTTACATGGCTAATGCTTGTATCTAAGAAATTCGTTAAAACGTAACTGTTGCAAGAACGAGGTGTTCCTCGTTGTAGAACCATCCATATGCACAAGATGAAATAAATCATGTGGAATGAAAATATCCTAGGTCTGAAGAAATGCCTAAGAAGTGCAAAGAGTTAATAACAATGACAATTTTACATTACATCTACATTCAATCGATTCAGTTTTCACTACCTGTATCGTTCGAAAGAATGATAGAAAACCACGTGAACTCGATGAGATCTTACGCTCGCGGAGAAACACCGTGGATTAAGGTTTTCGTTATCACGTTGTCAGGCAAATGGCCTGTTACGAAGTCGAAAAAGTTCTCGCGTAATGAAATGATTTGTTATAACGTGTATTAATTTGAAGTTGAGGGCGTTCGCATCGTCCTTACCCAAGGAAAATCACTTTGTTCATTAGAAACTCGTCCCGCGACGCAGACCCTCAAAGACTTACAACTTTGTTCAAGCGAAAGATAAGGAAATCATTTTCAGTCGACGCAGATTGCCCCGTAATGCGGAAAATGGAAGTCGGGAAGAGGTGGGAAGCGAGCGAGTAGAAAAGGCCAGGCCGACCAATAAACTAAATTAGAGTGGCTCCGGAAATTACATATCGGAGTGATGCCCAACTACGCAATTCGCTGTCCGTTTCCCGTCATCCACTTCTTTCCAATCGAGCACCGAGATGCAAAACACTTATTTTCGTACGTATTCGCTTCTCTCTCTCTCTCTCTGTGTGTGTATGCAAAATTGTTTTTTATGTCGTCGCTGTAGTAACGCACAGTAATAGCGCTGAAACAATGCAAACTTGCATTCCATTCTATTAATTATATACGAAATTGTGTTTAAAAATGGTCGAACCAGACCTTTTAATTGTTGTTCGAAAAATGTTCAGCAAACGATCGATTCTTACAGGGGAACATATTCAGATGCGGAAATCCGATTTTTCTATTTATTTGAACTCTTGTTAAAATTTTCTTGCGCGACTACACTTTCCATTGAAAACACACGCAATTTAAAACAAAAATTCAAATTTATTCGACCCCTGGTTTCCGAGATATCTCAAACAATATGGTTTTGATCCTTCAGGTGATGCCGGACAGAACGCAATAAGAACTGAAAGAACAAAACGCAGACAGAACTTGAATATCAGAAATCGCAAACATTCTAAGTAGTGTAGTTGCTACGCAATCCACGTGCTCAGCGGCGTTCTTTGCAACCTGAGAAGAGGGCAGTTCAGAAAACGCGTTCAGAATGTGAGGTATGGAATAAATTGTAGGTGAAACAATGTTTTATCAAACTAATTAGTTTTAATATAATTCAGTTATAAGGTATTAATATATAAATCTAACTCTCTCTCTCTCTTTAATGTTCCCATAAACTTCTCACAACGCAACTCTCAACCAACTGGGGCACACACCATTCTACCGCCGCGCCATCTCGTATCATACATATTGTTACGACGGTTGTTCATATGGAGTCGCCATAATGAAGAATTACTTCATGATGAACAACCCTTAAGAAAATAATAGAAGAAGGTGGTTGTCACGGAACTGTTGTACCGACAGACAATCGAGAGAGTCGAAGATTGGCTGTGAAGCGGACTGGACGGCAAAATCGATAGATTTATCCTAATTGTATTCTTGTTATTAATTATACAGTAATAATTATAAATAAACGAGATGCCGCGTCGTTCGCCGAACGAGGAGCGGAAAATGCGCAACAATATAAAACTACCCCCACACAGAAAACATTATAATTACGAAAAACTTCATTCCAATATGCTTTGCCGTACAGCGAAAGACAGCTGGCCGCAAAACTCAGCGTAACCTAAGAGGTCAAAGCCGAGGCTACGGAAGAAAAGGAAGAACGAGAGTTACGATTCGGTGTGCAGGGCCGGCATAGATCGTGGGCGGATGCGTTCGCAGTTTCGGTCGGCCGCAAATTCCCGTTGCCGGATGAAATTTTCAGTGCGGCCCGATCGGCTGTACATAAAGTAGTCGTTGCTAATGTCTCTATCCACGAAGGCTCGACACGTACACCGTATCCACAGGTAGCAGCAGCCAGCAGCAGCATGCAGTAAACCGAATTCATTCGTGGTTTCGGGCCTGGCTACTACTTTACGTTGAAGAGGTCAAGTACCGTCGGCTTTACACGAATCAATGTGGCAGTACCATAAATACCGATCCCTTTACGTACGGCTAGAGAGAGGCTAGAGAGGTTCAGGGGTGCAATGAGCACGGTCAGCTAACCAGCTACCCAGCCACCGGCTACCTCTGGCACCGGTCCACGGGGGTGCACTTTTAAAATCGGCCTCCATCCTCGTCTTTTTCGCGCGCCGCATCTCGCGAACGGCGGTCTTTATTGCGGGTCTTGCGATCGCCGCATTTTACGAGGCACGCGGCACGTTCGGTGCCCGCCACCTGAATCGTGGCGCAACGCGTTTTCCGCCATTGCACGGCTCGATGGCCTCGCGGCAATCCGATGCACCTCGGTCAACAGAGAGAGAAAGACACAGAGAGAAAGACACAGAGAGACAGAGAGAGAGAAAAAGGGGAATGGTAACTCGGACCGGCGAAACGGACGACGGGACAAGGGGAAAGACCGCAAAGAGGATATACCGGAGCTATAAACATCGAGGAAGTGTATGCATGCGGAAACGCTTAGTTGATTTACCGCGGCTCGAGATAATGCGGCCGGGAACGGGGTAAAGTAGAACGTGACCGTCTTACGAATAAATGGACCGCGCCGGAAGACGCATAGCTGCAACCCAGTCTCTACCTTGCTGTCCGCTTTTTTGGATGAGCTAGCTAGCTTCGAAGCAGCGATTAACGGTGCACGACTGGATCTACGGTAGCAGGGTTCTTAGCCGGGTCGACAATTTTTGTTGGCTTTCATTTAGTATTACTCTACTAAATGCTGATACTTAGCGGGGAAATGGCACGGCGGCTGACAAAAAGAGGAGGACACTGTTTGTCTTTTACGGTCTTCCAGCCGGAGACACTGAAGAAGTTTTACACTCTAAATTCCTTGCAATTCTAACTATTGTTTTTTTCATGTTTAATAGTAGAAATGTGGAGAACGCGAGAAAAACGCGGATGGAGAAGTTTTATGAGTAAGTTTTTGTACTTGAATATATTTTATGTATTAGGCAAGTCTAGCTATAATAAGTCTTGTAGCTATTTATGGTTATTTCTTTTTCATTTAGAAACGTTTAACTATGATCGTAAGACGGTAGTATTAATTGTTTCAAAATTGTAAACTATTTCCAGTCTTGCTGTAACATTAGAACTACCGAACTGGTCGAAATGACATCTTACCGATTTTCTATAGAAACTTTTCATGTGAACATTTTTATTGAAGCACACGGTAACATAAAAGTTTGTCGTTATTACAAAGCTGTGATATTACTATATGTAGATTCGTTAGTTCTTTCAAACTGACGAAGATTTTTATAAAAAATTGGTATATTCAATTTAGTAAATGATCTTCAATATTTTTTAATTGTCTGCATAAACGTAAATTTCATTACAAAAAAGTTTCTCTGTATCCAAAGATAAAATACAATCGAAAGAAAGTGAGACTGTGAATTAAAAAGAGCACCCCTATTTTTATTCAAGGCAAACACTTATTAGAAAGATTATTTGTGAAACATAAAGCGAACAAACGCACGTTTTGTATTTAAAGATAAAGTACCATTTTAAAATGCGAGGCTACAGGTTGGAAAGAAATTTATTCGAAAAATTATTTGTGAAAGATAAAGCGAGAACGAGTTCGGTTATTATTTCTATATTAATTAAATACATCAGCCAAAGCGGAGGCAGGGCAAACATATATATTTTTGTAGAACGTTTTATACGGTAAAAAGATGCAATTATAGCAACGCAAAGTTCCAAAGAAAACGCATGGATGTTCCAGCTGAAATCATAACGAACCGTGTAAAAGTCCGCGGTTGAATCTCTTTCTGTCTTTCAGGTAGGAGAGCGGGGGTGGTATATTTGCGGCTGGTTAGATAGTTCAGAGGAAGAACCGTGTTGCCAGATAATAGCTGAAATTACGTTTTCTCGTACAGGGAACGCCGGGCTAACAGCATTTTCTCCTCTCCTTTTCTCGCCGTCCAACGTTTCTTTGGTTCTAACAACTTCGATCGTGAACCTCCTGAACCCATTCACGGATTTTACCTGGCCAACATGCAGATACCTACACGGCGAACAAACATCGTTGCGCTACCATTGGGGCTTGTGATATTTTGTACTGCGAGAGAAGGATTCTATGTTTACGTTGTTTCGTTCGAGCGTCATCCTCGTTCAACGATGCTTGCAATTCGCTGTCTTCAATCTTTTTCGGTGGTCTGCCACGTTCTGCGTTTCTCACCTGATAATCGCCACTTTTGAATTTTTTAAACCACTCGAAGCGTGATTTAACCAAGAACATGCACATCGTTAAGCTTCGACAAGCCTTCGATGCGATTCCGCAGCAGTAATTTCTTCAAATGGCGACAGAAAATCAATGCCGTCCGAAAATCGTAGTTTCCAGGCACAAAATTCGACACTTTCAACGCTGTTGTATGAAACTTCGCTGAACATTCGCTGTTGTGTGAAACTTGTATGGTTGGAGGTTAAAAATCTTTATCGGATGTGGAAATAAGAAGATGGTGTCAATGACGTGGTTCGACGGTAAATACGTTGACAAATAGCGCCATGTATCGGCAAATTCAGGTTTCATATTTACAGACCAATCAAACGATCAATTTCAGATTTGTTATATGTTGTCCATAATTGTCGAAGGTACAATATTGCCTTCATAGAAATTGAATTCATACGCTTCTATATTCAATCGTGTATTGTAATAAAAATCCTACAAAATCCAAACGAATTGAATCTAGTCACAAAATTCGACATGTTCGATGGTATTAACCCTTTGCACTCGAAGCTGTTCTAACTGCAAGCTCGAGGCATTTTTTCTAACCTAGATTATTTTCATTCTACACGATATATTTCATCTTATGCGTACGAAGTTTGTTTACTATTACTCGTCCTTGCAACGATTAAATTTTTACGAATTTCTTTGACACGAGCACAGCGATGTAAAGATTGTTTTAAACGGTGGTGCAATTATTTCCAGTAGTGCTTGAGAGTCACCGTTTGAGTGCAAACGGTTAAAAACTATGCTGTTGTATGAAAGTTGTACGGTTGTGAGTTGAAAATCTTTATCGGATGTGGAAATAAGAAGATGGCGTCAATGACGCGGTTCGGCAGTAAGTACGTTGACAGCTAGCGCCATGTATCGGCAAATTCGGATTTCATATTTAGGGACCTGTTATCTGTTATTATCCATGTTATCTGAGAGTACTGTGTGCACGCCGAAAACTAATGTTAATCCCTCGAAAAATTAGTAACATAAGAAGTATTGCGATTTAAGTCGAACTTGATCCAACCACCTTAATCCAAAGTGTTGAAAAATCGAGTAATGACGGATTAGATTCAGATGAAAATTTAGCCGGCGAATTAAAGAATCTTCCGGACGAGTATAAGGGAGCAAGGGTGCATTGGAGAATCGAGGAGAAGAAAGCACTAAATGAAATAGCTGGAACTTTTCCTTGTTCGTATTGCATCAGAAAGATGCGCTTCAATGTTTCCAGAGTTTACGAACTTGCCGGAGGGTTTTACTTATGTATTAGTTCATCATGGGAATGACTATCGTCGAGACAAATTCAGCTGAGCCCTCCTTGCATCCGTTTCCTTTTCTGCTGTTTATTCGCTTGTTCGTTACCTCAAGTATTTATGAGAACCATTGGAAGACTCGAGTGTAATAGCAGCTGAAAACAAGAAGAGCAACGCATTAAGCGCGCCGGTGCAATCAAAACTGTGCTTCGTTTGTAACTGTTTCTGAAAATCTGCTGTGCTTTTCCCGATGTTTCGGTATTACCGCATAAAACGACATTTTACGTTAAAATGCAGTCTCATCCAACTGTTACCAACGTTCCACAAGCTTGCGCGTCCCTTTATCCCATGAATCTCAAATTCTATTCGCAAGGAATGCGTTAATTGCCACTTTGACATTGGCGTAGTCCTTGAAATTTCATTTCGAATGCAGTTTCACACGGATAAAAGAAGATGGCGACCACAAGGCAACAGACGAAACTTTTGTTGCTGACGTATTTCAACGAGCTATTTTACTACCGATTCACAAATATGATATATCCGACAACACCAAAGTAAATTATAAAATATGGAATGTTAAAATCGATTGCAATAATTACTGCACTAATACAATTTCGTTTGTTGAACTTTCTTGCAATAGAAATGGATTGTTAACGCTAAACCCACCGACCATTAAATCTAGCTAGTGTACATTGTCTCATAAAAATGGCAAATGGATTTTTTATAACAACATATGATTGAACAAAGAAATCCATTTCTCGTTTGGGCTTGTGCAAGGTCCATTGTCAGGTCCTCGAGAGACTCTTCGCTTTCTCTGTTCCATGATTCTCTTCCGGTGTAGCCATTTTCTTCGTGTAAACACTGTATCGCCGATGAGGTGGAAAGAACAGTCTGTCCAGAGCCAACAACGAGGTAACGAGTCTTTTTCCAGCATTGATTTTTATTAAAAGTGTGTTGAGGAAACAGATTAACGGAGTCAAACCGTTTCCAACTACCTAGTCCTTTACAAAGACGATTTTATAACTTGAATCATTGTAAAACGAAATATCTAACACTTTCTTTCCACTTTTGTTCCTTCTTCTAGAATTTCTTTTGCATTTTTCGCAAACTATTTTTAGTCACATATAAACACTGGAATGTTGACGTAATTTAAAGTTGGGCGTGCCAAACATAAATATAAGTTTCTGACGATACTGTGGCAGCCACTTCTACCTCCTGCGGTTACCAACAGAGGGACAACAGGTCGACTTTCTCGCTGGTACCTGATCCGCCTCCGATTCATATACCGTAAAGAGCATAATTATACTATTTATTGCTAGGAATATGGAAGAACAACGAGAAACCAGCATCGTAATTATATTTATCCTAGTAAGAAGTAACTTAAGAGACTCTTTTCAATAATTAAGGAATAATTAAGGATTTCTTTTAAACATGCCTTCTTTTAATCATTGCCTCCTTTCTCTTCTACCCCTACATTCAGCTTCTCAGCTATCGCCAAAGACATTAACATCGCGGCCACCGACTTGAATTAATCTCTAGAACGACAACCGTACGAATTTTTCGAATAGCCGTTAAAATAATTTTCGTGAGACTCTCGGACTAGAATAGCTCTCGAAGCGAACAGCGGGAGGAGCTTCGCGCAAGGAAGATACGAGCCCGAGATAGTGGATTAGAACCGACGCGATAAGTTATCACAGCAAAGTCAAGTCACGATGACTTAAATACATCGTGCACGCCATTTTGCGGACGTGGTCGTGTAACCGCGCGGTTCACCCGGCGATTCAGCCGGAAAACTGAGTGGGTACCGGACTTAAGGTTCTTAAAGGCTCATCTTCAAATATTTAATGAAGCCTCGCGTGGGATTATTGCATTTTTAACGGGCAGCTCTCGCGCAGATCTCGTACTCTTGACGAGGAACACGTTTCCACGTGGATTTGCGAGCCTCCGACAAAAGGTGAACCGGGAGGTGAACAAAAAAGGAAGGTGGGAATCAGAGAGAGAGAGAGAGAGAGAGAGAGAGGAAAGGGGAGAAAGAGAAAATTCCAGAAGAGCCGCATAGCCACGTGAAATAATAGGCGAGAGACGGCACCGTATCCACCGCTGTCAAGTTTCTGATTTAGTAATACGTCGGTCCCCGTTCAGATTCTGCATCGCCGTTTTTTATTCTGTAATGTTCTTTCCGTGTACCGGTACTCTTTTCGTTTCACCGCAAAACTCGCGGCCCCGTTCCTCCCGCGCGGCCGTTGTCTTTGCCGCGAGTCGACTTTTTACGCTTCCGTCGCGTCGTAGACCTTTTAGCAAACACGGCTTTACGAGTTCCGTACTTGACGATTAGAACTTTCGCTTTTATCCTTACTTTGGCCGCGGACGCGCGGCAACGAACACGCGACGCGATGCCACCGCGAAGGAAAATGAAGGAAAAACCGCGAAACCTTTTCTGCTTTTTAGTAACGGAGAAATATCACTACGCGCAATGCTTCCGACTTTAACGATTCTTTCAGTACGTTTCTGAACGCACGATGTCACGAGAACGGGAGGGATAGTAAAAATTTTCCCTTTATAATGTTCTATATCGTAACTTGCGTGATTTTCATAGATTATGATTGTTCGGGAACGCCGTGTTCCCTTTAGAAAGGCGTTCGCAGCATGGTCGAGAAGACCGTTAGGCGAAGAACATCGTTCGTATCGCGTTATGACGCGGATAGTGATTCGGCGTCGTCGAAGGTCGTAAATTTTCGACTCAATTTTCTTGAAGACGCGAATTATTTCTTAAATTGTGTGTTCTTCAATGGGAACTGTAGTCGAGCAAGAAAATTTCAACAACAGTTTCTTGTTTAACACTTTGACTGCCAAGCCAACAGCCACGAAAATTCTGCAAAATCGAAATGAGGCGTTGAATGAAATAAAAATACTCCTGCAACCTTCTTATAATTGCTAGATCACTACTATCATTGATACAATGAATGTATCAACGTGAAAATTCATTTAGAAACGATGTAAATAATTCCGTCGCCTATATATGGGTGACAAGGCAGTAAAAGTGTTAAGCAATATAACTATAAGCTCCCATAACTTCGGTGCCATTTTTCTCATGCCTCGGGGCTTGCTTTTCATTCATTTAAAAACTCTAACGAATACGAATAATTGTTAACGAATATAAAATTCTTAATTCATGTATCCCGCTTACTTCAATACTTGGTAATATTTGACAATATTTGAAGGCGTCTCTCGACCAAACTATTAGAGCTATCGACATGATTCCAACGGGAAAATCTTCCCCAAACCTTCCTCTTTAAGCAGAGCACTTAATATTTAGGCTAGCCTTTCAGGAGACTTCAGGAAGCTGCCTTTTATCAACCCCAAGGGATTCGTATTAAATTTTTGCAGAACCGTGCGGAGGTTATAAATCTTGAAAAAGGTCGTATATGGTTGCTGAAATTTATGGTAATTATTCTTACGAATCGAATTAATATGGCGACTGTTCGAGCATAGATAATGCGTGGCGGCGGTAAAATTTGAATTTGCATAAGATGAAAAGGGTTGATCCAACTCTAACGCGCGTAAATCTGGCACAGTAAATTTGAGGGAATGCGTGCGGAGATATGTCTTCCGGTGTGTAAAGGAAGCTACGATAAGAGATTACAAACCGTATTAGCGGTGGATTATGCCTAGTGCAGGAGACTTGACTATAGGAGCAGATAGTGCATCCCTGCACCGCTTAATGCCGCACATGGCTGCACGTAAATCGAGAATAGATGCGGCCATTGTTCGGATAAGCCGAGCGCAAAGAACGCGTTTCCTTTATGGGAAAGTATGTTGTTGCACACTTCATAATTTCCTCTGTTTCGGTTCCATTGAATTCCACGTCCATCCCCCATTCTCGAATTAAATCCGCGACGCAGACAATACGACGACGCAGCCGGAAGTCTGATTCGAGAGGAATACGTCGGATGATCGCGACACCCTTAACCGAATCTTCGTGATACTTCTTCAATTTCAGGCATGTCGCGAGTTAGCCAATGAAAATTGCTGAAAGTATGGGATAATGGGATCTCCGGCGGGTAATATTAACCAACTGCGTAAAGGCGGAACTTTTTCGAAAGTAATAACATTTAAAAAGTTGGTAAATGCCTTAGTCGGGACGCAAACTTTACTCGTTTAAGATCGGAGAACTTAAATCAACAAACACTTTCGGGGGAAAATGAATTTTTTACCTACGGATAATTTCTGTCGCGGCGTCTTCCGCTGAACAAATGTTCAAGAAACTTCCGTATTACCTTAATATTCGAGCTGCTTAACTGTGGAGATACTTTCTTCCTTCAAAGTCGCAGATAGGATATTTTTTTAGAAATTATAACTACTTTCAATTCTTACGGAGCGGAAAGTTTTAGCAGCGGAATCGTTCGCGGAAAACTGATTATACAAGAAAAATCGGTATAACATATTTTTAATATACACATCAGAAAACACGGCTACAGTAGTAAAAGCAATCGAGAAAAATATAGGGCGCATAAAACCAAATAAAAAGATACCTAAATTTTTTTGAAAAACTGTTAGTGAATTGCTTTCAACCCTCCGACTGAGTCGGCTTCTATTTTCACCCAGAATATTAACACTTTACTTATTTACTTATTTTTCAAGATCCAATGTCCATAGAAAACTTCTCAATGGATCTCTCAACGCTGACAGCAATTTTGATTGTATATTTCAATTGTATATTGTATAATAATTTTATAATAATTTCATTTAATTACAGTGCAACTATTGAAAATCCTAATACTAGGTTTCCTGTCGATAAAGTGTTAAAACGGTCATTTAGTAAATCAGTTTTTGACGAATTACCAAGATGTTAGGTAAAGCGTTGAATTTCTAAAGAAAAAATGAAGCTTCCCCTTGCGCTTAATATTAGGTTCTCCCATAAGTTTCTTCCGCGCCACGCTATGAGTGACTCTAAGTGGCTGTTTTTTATATAAACATGCAGGCTTATCTCTTAGCCGTTTATGGCATCGGTTTCAGTCGTCCCAGAGCTCTTTCAAAGTACGTTTCGTTGGTGACAAAGTCTCTTTTAAAATGTTTTCTGCGCCGTTCAATATGGAGAGCCGAAAGAAGCATTTGCGGCATGTTATGCTTCATTGCTTTAAAAAAGGCAATAGTGCAAAGGACACTGCAGATGAGATTTGCATCGTTTACGGGAGTGGTACCACGACTATTAGGACCATCCGCAATTGGTTTAAAAAATTTAGAGCTGGCAATTTCGAGTTGAAAGATGAAGACCGCAGCGGCCGGCCAGCAACGACGGATACGGACATTATCAAGACTGTGCTCGCTGAAAATCCGCGATATAGTGTGCGTGAGATAGTGGATGCCACTAATATTCCTAAGACAACGGTACATAAGCATTTAATCAAGATGGGATATGCGAATCGATATGAAGTTTGGGTTCCACACCTATTGACGGAGACCGGCCTTATGAACCGCGTCTCTACGTGCGATTTGCTTCTCCAACGACATGAAAGGGATCCTTTCTTAAAGAGGCTTGTCACTGGAGACGAGACTTGGATTTTATACCAAAATGTGCATCGAAAACGCACTTGGTCTAAGGAAAATAGACCTTCAACTGTTGCGAAGCCTGGACTTCATCCGAAGAAGGTTCTTTTGTGCATTTGGTGGGACTGGAAAAGTACAGTGTACTACGAGCTCCTTCCTCAAGGTGATACGACAATGCTGACAAATATTGCAATCAACTGGATCAATTGAAAGCCGCCATAGCAGAAAAACGGCCAGAATTGGCGAACCGACGAGGCGTCGTTTTCCATCACGACAACGCAAGACCGCATGTTGCGTTGGCCGTAAGACAAAAATTATTACAGTTTGATTGGGATGTTCTACCTCATCTTCCGTACTGCCCAGACCTTGCTCCATCCGATTATTACTTGTTCCTCCCCTTAAAAAATTCTCTCCGTGCTAAACCTTTCAAATCCATAAGCGAAATAAAAACGCACCTAGATGAATATTTTGCAAATAAGCTTCAACAATTTTGGAAAGAGGGCATGATGAGGCTTCCTGAGAGATGGAAGAAGGTTATAGAACAGAACGGTTCATATATAACATAATAAATCCACCGTAAACAATAAATATCGTGTATTCATTTCGCATCAAGAAAAGGGAAGAAACTTATGGGACACCCTAATATTAATTTCCGAGTTTGGAGACATCCTTATGGGGCTGGGCGATCCCCGAACTCGCAGCCGCAGGAAGTAGTGTAAACGACCTAAGCGAAGGAACCAATTACAGCGAATTACAAGTTGTAAGGCAGCTCGTGCTGCTTCTGGCTGGAACTCGAAACAAGATGGTATCGCTGAGCAAAGGTCCGAGCAATCGATATCTCTCGCGAGGCCGATTCAATCGTCCGTGATTGTTGATCTGCACTCCCAATTCCAACTAAATCTCATTCTCGACCACGATCCTTCGTCCATTCTCTCCATAATCCTGGCCGTTCTTCGGCGCCCTCCTTCGGTCATCCCCCGGGCATCAAACGATGATTGCATCCCGAGACTACACAGGCGCAGAATCGGGTCACGTCTCGAAATCCTTCGACGCGAGAAGGCCAGCAGCCTCATAAAATTCTGCCGCGGAAAATGATCCTCTGGGAGAGCGAGTTTGATTCAGAGCCGATGGTTATGATCTGATCGAAAATTAATACCGCCGTCGCTCGGACTTAATTTAATCCGTCGCAACTTGAACAATGATCGCCGCGGAATCTTTTGTTCCGTTGCTCCGCATCGTCTAATCGGATTTTCCGCGAGGCCACAAGAACTGACTGAGCTCGTCGGATGCGTGCTAATTACAGATTATGTTGCACGATGGGCCTCCGGATTATTTCTATGCCTTCCGAAATTACTATTTCCTGCGTGAACGTTCATTAGCATCGAGTGAACGTACATTTCCGGGCGACTGATCTCATTTGTTGGCTGGTGAATTATCAAATGGTAGAAATATCAGTAGAATTAGTATTTTTCATGTGGTTCAACATATTCGATACGTTTGCATATTAAAAAATAATATTCTGAAATTAATTTTGCTTGAAGTTATTTTACAATTACGGAGATTCGAGTTTCCTTGTCGTTTATCGTTTTCGTAAAGAAGAAATTGTTTGAAGTTTCAAGTTTGTGTATTTAACACTAAACCTAGCGAGCATTAAAATTGGTTAGTGTATACTGTTCTATAAAATCGCCAAGATTTAATTTATTTAGATTAATTGCGATTTTCATTATAAAGGATAATTGAACGAAGAGATCTATTGAATCAACCCCTACGAAGACAATTTTATAACTTTAAGAATTGTTAAATAAAAAATCCAAAAAAGGTCATTTGACCCGCTGTGGTAGGTTTAGTGTTAAAAAACTAGATTTAGAATTTTTATTTTGTCTCTGATCAGTGCAATGGCAGCTTCTGCAACTATTGCTTGCATCGAGGTTCATTATCTAGAGCAAGAAGCAATAATATATGCAATAAATAAATTGTTGGTTCCTGTATATTTTCAGGAAAGAGCAGCACATGTTCACAAATCCAATCGCGTGTACCCAGAGGGAATGATTTTGTGATTAGGTTAGCAAGATCGTTTTGATAGTGCAGCTTTAAGCAACATAGTGCCGGGAGGACTTTCACTCGACTGGAGGCTTCAAGACATATACGAAAATGTATCGGAATTCTAAGAGATCCCTGAATCCTTTTAGGGTCCTTAGCTCGCCTCTCCCGCATGGTACGAACTACACTTTGCACTCTTCATCGAAGCACGAAAGAGTATCGAGGTTTAAGCCGATTTCTGATCCCTGGCGCGAAGCTCCGCCGGCTCGGATCAGCTTTATCCGCTTCTATTCGAAGCTGTCCACACCGCACTGAATACTGTCTTGACGATTGTTGGTCCCTTAAAGATCTCCAGATCCAGGGAACTGTTCTCGCCTATTTTATCAGTGATTAACGCATCGTTGTTTTCCGCATATTTGTCGCATCGCTAAAATTTTTTATTGTCCGCGTTTTGTCTGTAAGATTTTTGGCGGTTGTTGAAAATAAAGTGGTGGAGAGAGAGAGAGAGAGAAAAGGAGAAACAGAAGCGTTTCGTCCTGAGTCCACTAGAGGACTGTTTAGTAGTCTTAATATATGAATCGGAGATGGATCAAGTACTAGCGAGAAACTCGTCCCATTGTCCCTCTGGCGGTGAACGCAGAAGGTACAACCGTCACAGATCGTTCGCTCTTTCATATTGCACGACGTATGCTGACTAATAAATTAGAAGAACCGAGGGCCATCTTACTACCAATATAAAAGTAACAAACCATTTCAAACAACTCTTTACAATGTAGAGGGTGTCCCAAAATTAACGCAAGGTTTGAATTACATAGAAAACACAGTTTTTAGTCTTTAGATTGTTATAGAAATATTGTACAATAATGAAGACACGTTGTTGTATTGTATAACGCTCCATTTTTACTAACCCCAAACTCTCAGCTGTCAAATTGTTCTTTTTTCAGGGTTGCCAAAAATTTACTACAAAAATGGCGGCAAATTCAAATATTACGTTAATTTTGGGACACCCTTTAGAAGAACCGAGGGCCACCTTTCCAACAAGAGGGAATAACACCAATACAAAAGTAACAAACCATTTCAAACAACTCTTTACAATGTATTTACTATTTCGTGTCTGTCACCTATCCATATCTCTGAGAGCCAATCATGAAAACGAAGGACTGCGAGTAAGGCTTTGATGTAGACACTTCCTTCCTACATCCAGTATGAATGAACCTTAAAGTTTAACGCTCTACAGCAAGATATTAACACACGATACATCGTCGTTCCACATTAAAAGGCTAATTTTAATGGTTTTTAAAATTTAATTATGAGCTATCATTCGTAACAATTATGTGTGAAAGACGATATCTGTCGAATGACCACCACTTTTGGAATATTTGAAGACATTTTGACATATTTGCTCGTTCAATTCACCAATTTTATTTCTAATGTTGTTTTTCAAGAATTGTTACTGGTTCGTTGGCGTAAACGTTGTTTTTCAAATAACCTCAAAGAAAAATGTACCAAAATAAAATGTAAATGTAGAAAAATACCATTCCTTGAAATTAATCTACCATTGAGCAGTAAAATGATTTGTCCATCATTTTAGGTTAGAAATAAAGGAAAGCGACTAGAAACAAACATGGCGGTCCACAGATATTCTCGTTCAGCATCCTGAAGGTACTTTTGGATAACTTTATGCGTTGTAATAAAAATCGCAGGAAATTCAAATAAATGAAATCTGAATTGTATAAGACGACATATTTAAATTCTCGGTATACTACGTATTTCTCGTGTCCGCTTTTGTAAACATGGAGTCTCGTTCGGCCGAGATGGATGGCGGAATTCGATTGACGTTGTTCGGCTGCTTAGCCACGGTTGTTGTGCCGAAAACGAAACCGATCTCTTTGAATCGAAAATGGAGCTGTAACTGGGAGAGATACGTGACACTCCGTACGATGTGCGTCGTATTGTCTGTTTCTCGTTCTAAAATCGGCGGAGGTGGGTGTGCGCGTTATTCGAAACACGAATCTCCTTTATATTTCCGATCTCCGGAGATCCTGCCGCGCTGAACTTACATAATTCGCTCGCCTCGTTTTTCAAGACTCGTGCGAGTTAGAAGCTAGAAATTCCGCTTGCGTCTGTGATATTGTCGTGAGACAACGGTACAGTTTTCCCTCGAAAAGAGAAAAAGAAACGTGAGGGTTCTTGTCCCGACTATAAAATTTTACAAGGATCGTTCCGTTAACGTTTTACCGATCGGAAGCCTATTAACACTGAAACTACCAAACCAGTCAGAATAACTGGTCCCCAATCTTTTCTTTCGCAATTACTAAAGTTATACAAATATTTTCGTCAGAAATCTTCAGACGTGGTTCTTCAATGAAGTACAAATTACGATAAAAATTTTTACAAATATTTTTGACGTTGCAATCTCCAACGAAATAATTGGATAACATTATTGGGGATGATTTGCGTTGGTTCGCGGTAAAAATTGCTCTCACCGTTGAAAGATTCATGAACTATTTGCGGTGGAATGACGTGTTAGGCACGTCGCAATTACACGTATCCGCGAACCAGTTAGCAGCGCGAATGGTTAAAAAGTCTGCAGTCGTAGACACGGCGAGGATCCGTTATACTATACTTTTACTATACTGACGATACTTTCTCTATTCTGTTACGGTACTGACTTATTTACGATTCTCGCTGTTACCGACTCTTACTTCTTTATACCGTCTTAACCACTCGCCATATTGGAACGAGTCAGACTCGTGATGGAGATTTTAAACGAAGTCTAACAAGTAGCCTTTCTTTTTTGACGAAATCCAGTTTTGCTCTTTTCAAAATAATATTTATGCAGTGGTGTGAATGTAGCAGCGTAAAAGATATAAATTTTCTGCTCCCTTTTTTATATGTTAGTTATAAAGAAAATTGTATGCCAAGGGGTTAATTCTGTCCTATACTGTTTATACTGACCGATTAAATTAAGATGCATAATCTGTAGAAATATATGCTAAATTCCATGAGATTGGGATACTTTTAGCCACTACAGTAAATTCCTCGATTTCTTTTTTAAACAAAAGGTCCTCAGGATGAAAATATCCTCCATATACAGGGTGTTCCGTTTATCTCGGCCACTTCAACGCCTGCGTTACTTTTACAGATACAAAAGAAATGTATGAACATTTCGACACGCAATTTTCTCTTTTAGGCTTCGTTCGTTCGAGTTTTCAAGACCATCGTGGATTAAAAAATAATTATTAGAGGGCGATACCGAAATAGCTAACGGAGCTACGTTAATTAATGATAATTTTTCGAAAACTTGTGGATTTAATGTTTTGTTATTTCCGCTGGAAAGTATTATTTTCGGAACGCGTTTATTCGAAGGAATATCTCGGGATTGCCTGAAAACTGGCGACTCCTGATAAAAATACATTGGACGGAGATTCAATTTCAAAAGTGGCATCACCGTCGAGAGTTCCATTGTATATTTGCCAGGTGAACGCGATACAAGAAATTCATGTTCCCCTAAACGGTTATCGGAGTTCATCGTGTACCCTCATCGAATGCCGATGCCCGTAGTAATACGTATCTGTGTAACAGATTTTTATCGGCACTAATTTTTGCCCGGGGAAAGTCAAGTTGGCCGCGTTACGCAGCGTATCCACTTTCCATCGATGCTCAAACTGAATTGGAACTACCCAGATCGAATGGAAGAAGATCCTCGGCCGTGAAATTTTAGTGACCCTATAAAACCAAATGTTTCCTCGCAAATCCGTATGCTCGCGCGCCCCTCTCGCCGATCCGGCCCCCAGAAGTAGCCCCCGAGTTATCAAACGAAGTAACACGTTTCCATCTTACCTACTCCTAGTGTTTGACTTAACGACAACGTGATAGAATTAAACCGTCTCGATTATCCATTTTATTTCCAGAATTCACTTCGCCGAATCGCTTCGCAAATTTATCCGCCCCTCGCCGAGACGATCGAACGGAAAGTTCCATTCGAGGAAGCCCTCTTTACTCCTTATCTAACGAGTTCTTCAAGACGCATGCTTTCGCCCCGTCGCGCCTGTAAATTTTAATTCGGCGACACTAAACCTGTCACGCAAGTTTCCTGATATGTATACTCCGGGACAAAGCTGTGGGACGCTTTAAAATTAACTGTATTTTTGTTTATTTAATATTATAACCAATACACAAATGAAATTGAATTAAATTTCAACCCTTAGGACTCTAATGGCGCCTCTGAGGTGACATTAAAAATTGCCAATCCATTATTCGAAACAATTTTTGCATTATTGTGGCGGCTGTACCTCATATGCTCACCGACAGAGGGACAATAAGACGAGTTTCCCACTAATACTCGATCCGCCGCCAAATTGGGTTTCTATTGAAGAAATCGGTAAAAATTATTATATAATAGTAACAAACTTTGTATGCACGAGAAGAAATAAATTATGTATAATAAAATTAATTTAGGTCGAAAAATGTCTTGATTTGGGAATTAAAATTTTTTAGAGTGCAAAGGGTTGAAAAAGAAAAAATTTTTAAGGAAATGTAGTGTGACAAAATTATAGCACATGTAACTTAAAATTACGAGTAATAATAAATCAACGAATAATATTTAATGTTTAATATTTCGTGGCTTCTCCTTTACCCCCCCTTCTCCTTTCCCTTAAAACAAAATGTGTATTTTAATAAGCCTTTAACAGAAAATATAAGCTGTGTTATCTTTTTGTCCCGGAACGTATTGCCATTGAAAAATCACAAGAATTAATTAATTTAAACTTAAGAAATCTTCACAATTTCAATAATTATGGAATAAGCAATCAGGAAACTTCGACCGGCTGCAGTCGGTTTGCTATTAAAGTCACCGTTATGAATGTCTGCAACTAAAAAATAATTTTCCTAATCTATGTAAAACGGTCATATTTCCGCGTTTGTCGGTACGCGAGATGACTGCGTTTGTAATCCGAACGTACCAGCCATCAATGACTAGCTTGTTTGCGCAAACACGCGTGTCGTGCTCGAATCGAGCTAATTCGGTTCGCGTGTGTCTCGCTCGACCGCGAAATCAGCCTCCTCAAGATCGAGATTCCCTTAAACCGGAACACGTGTTTGCAAACCGGGTTAATTCCCGACACCATCGGCACGCTTTCGTCTGGTCTCACGCTCCGTTCATAATTTCGTTGCAACGCCGCGGCGTCACGCCGGTTCTCAGCGCGTCCTTTGCCGTAATTGCGTTTCTGACGGCAGGCACGTCGTTTTCATCAGAAAGGCTTGTGGGATTCGCGAACAGGGCCTCGCCTTTGGGTCATTATTTCCGCCTCGCTCTATTCGACGATTCCCTTTTTTCCCTAGGTCCGGGACGCACAATAGTGGTTCGGGTCGAAGAACCGCGGTAACATTTTAATGAAACTCCTTTTAACACGTTGAATGCTATGTCAGTCCCCAGGGTATCAAATTTACAAATTAATATGTTAAAGATAATTCATATAATATTAAGAAATATTCGCTCTATTTCAATAGATTCGATTGAAACGGAAAAGCACAAATGTACTTAGCGAAACTGTTGCTTATGCACAGTTGCATTATTTCTGTTTAAAGGTAAATAAAATGTGACGCGAAAGCTAAGCAAAATGGCTCCGCACTCAAAGTGTTAACCTCTTAGGCACTATGCGCCACTATAGTGGCATTCTATATCCTATATTCTATATTCTATATTTTCTATATTCTATATTTCCTATATTCTATATTTTCTATATTCTATATTTTCTGTATTCTATATTTTCTGTATTCTATATTTTCTGGATTCTATACTTTCTATATTTCATATTTTCTATATTTTATATTTTCTATATTCTATGTTTTCTATATTCTATATTTTCTATATTCTATATTGTCTGTATTCTATATTTTCTATATTCTATATTTTCTATATTCTATATTTTCTATATTCTATATTTTCTATATATTATATTTTCTATATTCTATATTCTATAATCTATATTACTATAAGAATAGCGCCACGTATGGGTAAATTCCCGTTTCATACTAACAGACCTGGTACGCAAGGTGTCGTTGTTTGTTGCGTTTGTTTAAAATTGCGTTTGTTTAAAGTTAGTAAAGACAGTGGAATTAAATAGAATATCCTTTTTTGTAGATGAAGGACAATCCATAAATTGATTATTACAATTAATTAATACGTTTATTATGTAAGCATATAAATTAATCAGCCACGCTTTAAAGAGTCCTCCGCTTTCAATATAATGCTCCTGACAGCTATACAATCAGTTGGATATTGCGATAAAGCGAATTTAAATGGCATATAAATCTCGATACAATCCAATCATTTTCGTCGGACGCACTGAAATGTAGGTGCCAGCTACTCGCATTTTCAAGCACGATTTTTTTCTCCCTGTCATCCTGTCAAATATTTATTAAGCGACGTGTTTTTTATTTCAAATCCGGCTCTAACAAAGAATATTGTTCATCCGGGCAAATATTTCACGAAAGTATCGCGAACATTAATTCGTTTGCAAAAGTTAAAGAACGTCCGATCGCCGACGTGTAGAAAAATATAACAATTCGATTTTGTACTATAAATTAACCTACTTATTAATAATACATTTTCACTTTACAATATTGTTAAATTCGTGATCAAGATTCGTTAAAAATTAAAAACAAACATAATTATCTATTTCATTATTTCTGTCCTCTAATTTTGTTACGAAACGTGTATAAATTAAAACAGTGGTCTCAAATTTTCGGTAAAAGTTGCACAATATTTTTAAAACTGTGAAAAAAGGAGGACTAAATGAGAACAAAATTGAAAAACCGTTTCACAAAAAAGATGGCGTACCTTTAAATTGTTTAGACCTTCGGATTAATTTTTAATGTAATATCGCGAATATCTGTAGTGGCGATTTGCAATGTTTTTGAACGAACCCGCAGTTTGCGAATACGTGCGAAGGCTCCGGAACTGACATTGCTCGGAGTTTCCTAAATTCTTAGTCGGAAGGCTCGTAATTGGTTAACCCAATTTAATCGCAGTAATTGCGACAATCGTGTGCAACGAGGGAGGACGTTGCGGACAACGAACAGAATGTCGAAGGAAATCCTCTCACTGAGGCACCGCGGTCGTGTAAAGTCAAAGGGAATCCGGTTCATTTATCTTGCTGGAATTTCTGCGGGATCCGCGTCTTAGCAGTATCAGGCTACAAATAATTATTCTTTGAGGTCCTTCTTCGATAGAAATACCGCGTTGCAGCAACTATTATTTGTTGTGCGTTATACAATAAAATCAACGTACGTCTTTACACTTGCATAGCCCGTAGACATTTTGAACGACGGAAAAATCTAATGCAAACATCGGTATTATTTAATATCTGTTTTGAATGTACTAATATCAATTAAAGTTAGCAGAAACTTACATTAGTTTCTATTATTCTGCATTCTAAAATATTTGCTGAATTTTCAAGAAACAAGAGCTAAACAAAACAGTAATCCTCTCAGCAATCGTTTCAATAAAATTACACTTTTTCAATTCTATCTATTCATTTTTAAACTTTCCGTTTTCACTAATCAGAAAAAAATGTTAGCAGAATAGAACTGTGACGTGTGTATAAAAATTTCGCATTCCGCCAAGTATCGGACTACGGGTATCGTAGAGAGCGAGAGAGAGCACAATGTCTGCAATTTAATGAGACCATCGAACGTCGGTGGCGTATCTTCCGTTTCCGCTGGGTCCGAAATTTCATTCGCAGGAATTCGTATGAAACTCATTATCCGGTGAGGAAATGGAAGCGACACGCAAAGGAGTTCAAAAACCAGAGGCAACGTGTACGCTGCAGCCCCGTTCCCTCCATTAATGCAAAATGAAGTCGTGTAATGTGCGAATTCCATTTTTCAACTATATCATTATAAGTTCCATTGAAACCGACGCCGCCCGCCGACATGCCGCTGTCCGGGGAACACGTAAAATTTCCGCAGCAACGGGATTCTACCGGAGAATTGCAAGCCGCGACGGAAAAAAGGAAATTTTTCGCAAGTAGCCGCCTACATTGTTGAACCACGACCGCAATTCGATTGCTATCGACGTGAAACAGTTCTTGCGTATCGTGCACAGATTCAGAAACATATGCGCACGATACGTAATAAATTTTTTATGCGATAAATTTATTATTGCTACAATCTCGATTCCTACACTGCAACAACCGACGCAAATCAAAGAACGTAGCGACTATAGTTGTTTCTGTAAACGCCATCGACGTGAAAGATGAAAAATTATATTGGGAGTAGAAATAAGTCTCCGTCGTTTGAAACCACGATGGCGGCTAGTGTCAGGCGTAAGACATCATATCGTAAAGATGCACATCTGTTTACAACATAGTACATTCTAGTCAATTCCTGTATACCCTAGATCATTCTTGTATATACTTGTATATTCTGATATGTTATTTGATATGTTAGTATATTCTGCTTTATTCTAGTATATTCTGGTATATTCCAGCATAATCTTCTATTATCAGGTCAATGCTTGTTCATCATGGTACATTCTAGTATATTCTTGTATATTCTGCTATGTTATGTCATATGTTGGTATATTATAATTTATTCTAGTATATTCTGTTACATTCTAAT
>CM052099.1:15670618-15695374 GCA_028453745.1 Agapostemon virescens
ATATTCTTGAATATTTTGGTATGTTATGTCATATGTTGGTATATTATAATTTATTCTAGTATATTCTATTACATTCTAATATTATCAGGTATAATATGATGTATTCTAGTACATTCTAGTCAATTCTTGTGTATCCTGTTGCTTTCTAGTATATTCTTGAATATTTTGGTATGTTATGTCATATGTTGGTATATTATAATTTATTCTAGTATATTCTGTTACATTCTAGTATAATCTTGTATTATAAGGTATAATATGATGTATTGTGGTACATTCCAGTCAATTCTTGTATATCCTGTTGCTTTCTAGTATATTCTTGTATATTCTGATATGTTATGTCATATGTTGGTATATTATGATTTATTCTAATATATTCTGTTACATTCTAGTATAATCTTGTATTATAAGGTATAATATGATGTATTCTAGTACATTCCAGTCAATTCTTGTATATGTTATGTCGTATTCTGATATATTCTGGTATAATGTTGTATCATCAGGTATATCACGGTGTTGCATTATACCGTGGAGCCTGCGATGTGCCACATAAATATCATTTGTTCGATCTCCTGCCGTAAATATCGGCGGGAATCAAAACGTTACTCCCCGTTCCAGCAGGATGATGTTTGACACGGATGAGAAGGTCTATCTGGTACATGCTTGTCCGTGAAAACCGCGAAAGGATATCCCAGAGTATCGAGTAAGAGGAAATCAGGTAGGAATAGACGGGGGGAGTCAGGTGGAAGAACTCGGGACCAAGAGCTAGCACGGATATCCCTGAAGAGCGTAAGAAAGAGGAATACGGAGAGAATGCGAAAGAGAGAAACGGATCGAAAGGGCGAAGCTCGTGGAAGAATAAAGGGGTTGAAGGGATGGGCGAGGTATCTCTCGCACGCTTCAAGATAAGACGAGCGTCTTTCACGGTTCGTCGCATCTCAACAAACTGGGCGTGCGGCTTGGGCGAAACAGAGGGTCGAGGGAGGATATTTTCCTTAACATCTCCATCACTTTGCCGGGCTTTCTTTTCCTTTTATTCGGCTCTCCACCGGTGAAATAACACTGGCTGCCGGAATTGCGCGGAAAAAGTGCTCATTTGCAGATCCCTCGCCGCTCCCCTCGACCGTTTCGACCGGCCGCGATATCATCCAGCTTTGTATGAATATCGTTAAACTTTTCGTCCTGAAATGCAAAGACCGCGTCGTAAGCCCCCGACTCACTGACGAAGGATCCCTTAATAAGAGCCAACCGGGCTCCCTTCTAACTCCCCGTCGTGATTCCCGTTCCTGCAACACCCGCCCACGCCCTACATCCATTAGACGCCGTCCTGTTTTCGTTTGAAGAAAGAAATAGGTTCGGAGTTATTGCAAGCTTTACCTGTTCTATGTTTTTAACGGGCGCGTCTGCTCATTCTGATTAAACTTACTTTCCGATCGAACGGGACTGTAGATAGTTACATCCTTTTATGTTCTAGATTGAAGAAAATTATATTCCGAACGCGTTTTCGTGAAACTCTTACGGGATGCACCCTTGCCATACCACTTTATTTGCAACTAAAGTTATTGTAACATTTTCATCGCTAAAAATGTTACAGAACAGAAAAGACAATTTATATCGATTAGGGCCGCTGCATCTATTTCAATGGTTAATATGTTAAACGCTGTATCAGTCCCTGGGGACTGACGGTATCAAATTTACAAGTTAATTTGTTATTTGGCGGCGGCTCAAAATGGGTGGAGAGAGAAGACTCGTTAATAAGGCTGACTAGCGGACCCTGCCTTAGACTCTGGGACATCGATCAGGTACTAGCGAGAAACTCTCGTTCTGCTGTCCCTCTGTCGGTGAAGGTAGGAGGTACAGCCGCCATAGTTATATATTTCGATTTTTGAGTTCTGTGCGTCTTGTTGCGTTCTGTCCGTCGTTACCTCGGTTTTGTTTTTTGATTGGTTGAGGCTAGTTTGAGGTGGAGGAATGTAGCGTTTTTTAATTGGTTGTAGGAATGATGGAAGGAGTATGCCTGAAGGAGTGGCAAACAGAAGATGAGGGATTTTCGTGATTTTCGCTTCGTCAATATTTCTTAACACAGTAAGTTCAAATTTCAGATCTCTCGGAAAACTGATCGAGTTTACATGGTAAATTCAGAATTAGATGGGCGTTCGTTGAACGGTGACGGAATAATTGGAAGTCCGACAGATGCATTTTTGGGGACGCAGCTATTACATAATTTCTCAGTACACGGTGGAACGATTGTCGCGTAATTACCGTCAATCAGTGAAATTCCTTTTCACTGTTCGAACACGCAGAATCCCGAAACGCGACAGGTGATTATCGACACAATCGAATATGTTAAACGAGAATTAATCGATTCGCTTACCTACAAATCAGTGGCACACAGCATTTAAGTAACGTCCCGCGGTCGGGCCGCAACATGCGCCGATTTCTGAATTTACGTGTAAACGGTTGTTTAAATAATACCCGTAACTGATAAACCAGGCCAGTTTAACGTAAGCAACCACCACCTCGAAGCTACAAAAGCACAATGCCACAGTGAAAATCAATGTCCCGGCATCGACGCTGTGCCGTTGAAATCGCAAAAGCAATAAGATCGGCTTTACCTTCTACACTCGCCGACAGATGGACCATTGGACCACTTTCTCGCTGGTACCTGATCCATCTCTGATTCATACACCGGATGATTCACGAGAAACAGTCCACCTAAATAGCTCCGTTAGGATTAGAGATAAAAGTTGTACTGTTAGAAAGGGCAAACATGGTAATATAAAATAAATGTTTCGATTATAGTCGCATTCAAGGTCTTTCAAAGGTCATCAACGATTTTTAAATATTTATAAATATTTTTAATGTTTGCGTTACTGCTAAAGGTCATAATTTCGAACATTTAATTTAGTTTGAGTAAAATGATTGCACATTTTTAACTTATCACTGCTTTATCATAAATTTTCTATTTCTAGGCCACGTCAAGGTCATAGTGCAATACATCATTAAACTCGTCTTGACATCAGCTACAACACTGTGAAGTTAAAAATCTATAATGGTATTTAAAAATCATCGTTGACATTCAAAAGACCTTGAAAACAATTATCAACTTTTTTCTCTAACGCGTTCTTCTATTTTTAAACCTAACGGACCTACTTAGGTGTCCTTTTTTCTCGTGAATCATCCTTCAGAACAGAATAGAATAGAACAGGGTAGCGGAAATTAGGACAAACGGAGAGGACTTCGTAGGTCAGTATGGTAGTCGATCGGCTACGACCAGAAAGTCCCCAGGTTCAATTCCCGGTCCTGTTCCCTCTTTTTTCCTAAGTTCCTACAATCTGATGTCAGAAAAGGGTTGGGGAACACTGATCGCCATCGTAGCGTCGCTAATGATGACGTCGATGTAAGAAGGGGCACATTCCAAAAAGAAAATTTTTACATAAAGTTTTTTGTTTAAACAATATATTAAAAATTTGATTTTTTTTTCAATTTCTCTTATTTATTATTAGTTTATTCCAATCTAACCATGGGTGTGTGATCTTCGGTCCAAAATATGGGATACATGTTTCAGGATTTCCTTTTTTTTATCATTTAACAATAATTATGAATAATGGAAGATAGTCTTGCCATCTTGTAAGTGGTGCACCATTTGCGACGTTTTGCGTTATAAAAAAATAGAATTGCACCGCAGCTTTTAATAATATAGTATAACAATTTAAAATTATTAAACGAGTTGTCCATTAACACTAGAATTGCTCTGTAATAATAAAAAGACTATTAAAATACAATACTTATTGTAAGGTATACGTGATTAAAGAAGCACATCCGAAAATTTCTGATGAAAATATTTTTATAACTTTAACAATTGCGAAAGAACAAATTAGGGACCAGACAAAATGGCTGGTTTGGTGGTTCCAGTGTTAATGCGTCTCCACGGTTTCAATGATCGTAAATTAGTGGCAGCGTTTCCAGTGTCAGAAACGACAATTTAAAAGTAAAATGTCATCGGTACAGTTTATGAAAGGCTCACGATGAACGTATTTTGCCATTATTTCCACAAATACATTCACCGAATGCGTTAGCGGACACACGCACAGACCGTGCACACGAAGTCGTCTCGAACTATCTTTGAAATCGGGCGTCCGGTCGAAATGGTTTGCGCTTGTCATTAACAGCGGGAGTCACGTTCGTTTAAATATTATCCCGGGCGTTCATTTAGGGCCATTGTTATGGCGTGCCCGAACGACGGCGCTAGCTAAAACCTTGGCCTGCCATTGCTGTCGCAAAATAACTCAATACGTTAATTTAAATAGAACAAACTGTACGTGTGAAAGCGAAAATCCATGTTCTCGTTCGAATGGTTTACTCCAAAATGAATTGATGAGAGTCCGAATTGTTGACCGCAGCACGTTGAGCGCATTACTGTAAAAGTTCATACCGATTGAACGGAAGTACCTTCGAAACGCGAAACGCATTACAGAACTTGATTACTTCTGTCGGTTCGCAGACGTATAATTTATAGTTTTTTTAGATGTACGAAGCTTGTCAGCCTCTACAAATCCGTCCTCGTATTACAAGCATTTCATCAGCTTTTTTATTTTTATTTCGACACATTCAATTAAACTTTACGTCGCGTTTCATCAATTTATCGCGTGTTTACGTTAGAATTTATTGGCTATATTCTATTTACCCGCTGTACAATTCTGGAAATATTTCACTGCAGGATTTAAATTTTCAGCCAATGCCGAGAAAGGAGAACGTCGCTGAAAATGTTGCTACATGAGCGTACAAATAAGTTTCCTAATAAGTCTCATGATAAATGGGACTAATACATTTACTTACCCTCTCACGGTCTCTACGCAGAGTGCCCCCGAGGTCTCCGCAAAACCTCAATTGTACCCTAAAATCTTCCCGCCAAAAACAGCCCCACCCTATCAAACGTCAATTCAATCGATTCGCGACGCAATACTCGCGCAGCAGTGAATTCGAATCTTGTCCCTAATTGATCGTCAAAATAAAAATTGACACCGTCGGATCCCACGTGATAACAGAAAGCTCTCGCTTAGACAGACTGAGCAATACCATCAAATCTATCAAAATGTACGAGGCGCAAAGCCGTTCTTTGTCAATTCAGCGAAGGGGTTAACCATGAAATCCTTAGCTTAACCGTTCGAGCGGCCAATATTTTCTATCCGGCCCTCGGATTTCGCGTGCACAAAATCGCTTGGATTGCGGCGCAGGGTTGACACGAGAGGCGTCTCGTGTTTGCGAAACCGGTCGGATACAGGAGGGCGCTGTAAAACGGGTAGCGTCTGCAAAAGTCGACTCTGGTTTTCGCTAATTCAGCGAAGCGTGAGCCGGAAGCTGGAAGAGGGGCACAACAGGAAAGAGAGTCGAATCGAAAACGTGGTTTTTCGCGCCAGATGTATGCTCTACTTTTAGTCCGGTTAACACGCCGATTTATCCCCCGCGAAAGCAATGACTACCGCAGTTTTTCGGGTAGCTCTGCAAATCTCACCGTTCGCGGAGCACGCGATCGGGCTGGATGTTCAGCCGCGGTGCGGACGGTTTTTCGAACGAGCCGAACGATTCCGAGGGTTTTCGACGGCCGGGTGGGAACCCGACAAGTTCCCGGTTGCATTGTCGTTTTTCCTGTGGAAATTCGATGGAACCGTGTGTAGGCTACGATAGGACCGAGAGAGAAAGAGAGAAAGGGTTCGACGCCGCGACACAGCCCTGGCTGGCGTTCTTCCAGCGCGGAAAACATTTAAAACAAAACCTGCACCACGGCCCTCTACGGCTGTTGTACAACAGCCAGATCAGGTATGCAGGTATTCATTACTGTCCAAAATATGGCTGGCTGCGTATTAGCTACGCGTCTGCAGATTCATACAGTCCACGACAATAGAATAGCACACCTTCTAAATTTCGTAGTATTTTAAAAATAGAACAGAAATGAGAGCGTTCAATCCATATGCGGTGTTGACTCACCGACCACTAAAATTAGCTGTTGCATATTATCTCACAAAAATGGCATGACTTAACTTGTAATGGGAAGAACAAGAAGAAAAGAGGTAGATCATGTCTTTTCCTCGTCTGTGTGTCATCCAACCTAGCAAAGGCTCCCCAATTTCACATTGGGTTCGTCTACGTTTCGCTGTACTCTTAGAGGCTCCCCAATTCCGGATTGGTTTCGTCTACGAAGTTTCGCAATGAATTTATCCTTGAGATCTACCACCTCGTAGGTTCCTCAATTTCGTGTTGGGTTCGTCTACGAATTTTCAACCCAATCTCTTGAAGCTTCCTCTACTATTAGCAGAAAATATTCTATCAGAGGTACGAATGTTATTATCGAAATTAGTGTTTGATCGAAGATAGAAGAATTAACGATGCTTAAAAAGAAATATTAATAAAGTGAAACGTGCTTTTGTCCATTTACGAATCCATGGAATACGGAATGTAAAACTGTAACGTGAAACCTTTGTAGACGATGATGGACAACTATGCAGATGACAGCAGGAGCAACCAGAAAGTGAAAACGCCATTAAACGATACATTTGTCATTTAAATCCGTGGGTCGAGTTTAATGAGGTATTTTTTCTCGTTTAGGCGAATTGGTAACAAAAGTAATGAACTAGTCAACGTAGGACAGATATTATCCTTATCCTTTTTAAACGTGTAATAATTGGACTCCGCCGACGAGACGCGTACATATTTACGTTGCCCTTACGAGAACGTAGTTTAACACAATTATAATAATAAAGTTAAATGAAACGGTTTGCAGTAGATGTACGCTCAAAAGCTGCCCGGTACGTGTACGAACGTTCGTGAATATTTTCCATGCCATTATTATAATATAATTACGTGAAATGAGGGAAAAGAGATATTTGCTTGGAAAACTGGTCGGCGCGCGCGTTGCCCCGTGAATATTTTTCTACATTTAATATTCTCGTTGAGCGTTGTTTCCTTCGCGAGCTCCGGTCCACGTCACAATTTACATTAACAAAATTACTCCGCGTCGAAAAGTGCCGGGGAGATGGTGAAAAAAAAGAGAAGAAAAAAAAAAATGTGGAACGCTCTCGCGGAGAACACTCGTGGAATTCGAATGCAGCCGCGCGGAATTTCGAGTGAAGTTGCGCGATTAATACGAGCGCGTCGTTAAAGCGGCGCAGTTAAATTCCGGAAATATCTGATTACATAAAATATACCTATTATGCACGGTATAACGTATGCAAATATTGCAGTACGATTTAAATTTTATTGCACGAGCATGGAGCTTCCAGATACCTAATATATTAATACTCCCTTAAATCCGATAACGGAAAAATTTCGATTATCCGAATCTCCGAAGTCGGAAGTTTTTTTCATCAACGTAAAAAATAAAGTTCATCCTTTTTGCATATACGATTTTTTGAAATGCTGCTTCCCATTTTGGTGAAAATTATGAAACATCGTGCATACGTTTTCTTGGAATTTTCTCGTGTTCTTAAAAATGAATTAGAAGCTTTTCAATTGCGTATGTCAGGCAGATCTATGATCGCTTAGAATATATGATGGTTAAAAGCAATAAAATATTAATACTTTCCAGAATTTATCTGGCTACCGCATAAAATATTTAACGGATTCCTCGTTTAATCATTCCGCAGTTTTATTCTAGATAATTCATACCGGTATAAACGTTCACAGCTCAGTAATTTATCGGCATGAAATCTATTGCTATTTCAGATCGATTTTGAATAGCGGAAATACACACCTATTCCGCGATTGTGGGATAGTTGATTCATGTTGCGAATCTCCTTGCGTGTTAACACCGCATACGTAGCAGTGTAAATATTTTCTATTCTCTGCCGAGACCAATTGTAAACAATCAGGAACAGTGGCATCGTGTATGCTGAATGGTTAGCG
This sequence comes from Agapostemon virescens, assembly GCA_028453745.1. Classification (NCBI taxonomy): domain Eukaryota; kingdom Metazoa; phylum Arthropoda; class Insecta; order Hymenoptera; family Halictidae; genus Agapostemon; species Agapostemon virescens. Next base: position 15,678,518 of record CM052099.1, read on the forward strand.
ATACTTTGAGAGTTAATGTGTTTAAATAATCTGTGATAAGTTCTCCTAAATTTACCACTGCCAACCACAGCAGTGGTCGTCAACTTGATTTATTATAATTGGTTATTACTATACTATACTATATACAACTTTGAGTAATCAATTCAACAAAAAACACAAATACGATGTTTTTCTTTTAATAATACAAACATTATATCATTTTTCTAGTAAAGTAAGCTCAGTTTAGTTAACTATTCGTGGCGTATAAACAAACAATTTGCCTTGTTCAACAGTATTAAAAATGATGCTGTTTTATGACACCTGTATGGTTGCTGAATTGAAAATCTTTATCAGATGACAAAACAAATTTGACGGTAACTGCATTGACAGCTAGCGCTACGTACAGTGGCTGACGAAAGTATTCGGACACTCTTCAAATCTAAATGACTTTTTCAAACCTGAGCCAAACGACTTGACTTTTCTGGACCAGCTATCAACATTGATTTACTAAATGATATGCAAAAATAATTTTGAAATAATTCCAGTTGGTAGAAATTACGTGGAAAAGTAGAAAAGACATTTTTTAAAACATTTTCGCATGCTGAAAATTTCACTGAACTCGATTGACGCGAGAAAAAATGACATGCGTAGAAAGCGCATTAAAAATGCGTATTTAAAATGTTTAGTACGTAGCTCAAATAAACAAATATTTAAAAGGTTCTTTTTTCATTGGTCATGTAATTCACATCAGTTCCAATATTTACAAAATTTATTTTGTATATCATTTGTTAAATCAATGCAACTAATTGTTCAAGAAAAGTCAAGACGTTTGGTGCAATCTTAAAAAAGTTATTTAGGTTTGAAGAGTGTCCGAATACTTTCGTGCGCTACTACAGGTTTTCTGGTGAAGTATAGTAGGGGTTGTTTACGTCTAATAGTCAGTAAGGGATGCACCACAGGGAACGAAGTTCAACGATGAGTAACAGTACGTATAATGACGAATCGAAGATAGAGAGACGAACTGAAACGCTTTAATTACACGAGTGATTGCTAAAGCGAGAGAGTCTGATCGTTGATATATTAGGTGAATCGGAAAGTTCTGTCCATCTAGCATCGAGTAGCCGTAGCTCGAACTGTGGGTAACTATAACCTTTAAAGTAAGGCTAACTTTTTAGTTTGAACATCTGTTAATAAAACTCAGTACACAACAATTTACGCTTGCATCAATAACTTCGTTTTTTTCTACATTGAAGATGTCGGAATTTGAGCCGAATAAGCGTCATTTGCGCGAAGTGTTAGTCTTTTGTTTCAATTGGAAGAAAACAGCAGCTGAAGCTCATCGAATGATTGTAGACGTTTATGACGATAATGCTGTTTCCGATAAAACATGTAGAGAGTGGTTTCGACGTTTTAAAAATGGTGATTTTTCTTTGGAGGACAAAGAGCGTTCTGGACGGCCACGAGTATTCGAAGACGAAGAATTGCAGACATTGGTGGATGAAGATCCATGTCAAACGCAAAAACACATTGCAGAAGCGTTAAATTGTGCTCAATCTGTCATTTCCGACCGTTTAAAAGCCTTAGGGAAGGTCTACAAAGAAGGAAAGTGGGTCCCATATGAACTCAAGCCAAGAGACATTGAAAGGCGGAAAACCATCTGCGAAATTTTGCTTGCTAGGCAACAAAGAAAGTGGTTTCTCCATCGTCTCATCACTGGGGATGAAAAATGGATTTATTTTGACAATCCTAAACGTCGAAAAACCATTTGTGATCCTGGCCAACCCTCAACATCGACGCCAAAGCGGAATATCCACGGAAAAAAGGCTTTACTCTGCATTTGGTGGGATCAGGAAGGTGTGGTATACTATGAACTGCTAAAAACTGGTCAAACAGTCACAGGAGATCTCTACCGACAACAAATTATCCGTTTGAGTCGAGCATTGCACGAAAAACGACCACAATATGAAACGAGACAGCGTAAGGTGATTTTGCTGCATGACAATGCTCGGCCTCACGTCTCAAAAATTGTCAAGGAAACGATAGAAGCACTTCGCTGGGAAGTGCTACCACATGCGGCTTATTCACCAGACTGTGCCCCATCTGACTACCACTTGTTTCGGTCAATGGCACACGCACTTGCTGAAGAACGATTTAATTCGTACGAAGATCTCGAAAAATGGATCTCCGCCTGGATAACCTCCAAAGATGAATCATTCTTTCGACGCGGAATTCGCTTGCTGCCTGAAAGATGGGAAAAAGTCATCGCTAACGATGGACAATATTTTGATTAACGTACTTTTTCATTTTCTTTCATGAATAAAGCTATACTTTTTGTAAAAAAACGGACGGAACTTTCCGATTTACCTAATACAACAAATCTAATATTATATCGGTGTCCCAATATCTTCCTGACCGACTATACATACTCATCACGTTGACATTGAAAAACATCGGTTGAAACGCCTACGGTAGTTCCGAAATTCTGCATACCTTGCAAGAAGCCCCGCGAAAGAGTATGAAGAGGTACGCGTCGTTTCACACAGATTTTTGGCTCTACCGAGCGTATTGATTAAAGCGATCATGCGTAGTCGGAGGCTTGTGATGACACAGCCTAAACGTTGGGACTACGGAAACGTGAAGAGTGGGTCATAACGTCACGTTCGTGGTACCGACCCATAAACGTGGCCACAGAAAGGTCAACCAGAGTGACATCGCGACCCGCACTGTTGGATCGCGAGAGGATCCCCACTCTCAGCGCGAACCGTCACTATCTGGGTCACTATAGAGCTTCGTCACGTTGCTCAGCTTCTAACTATAGCATTCCCCCCACTATTTTTTATTCCTTGATCTGGTCATTGCTTGCGGGGCATGAACAGTACACAAGTGAAAGGAAGCGTCACAGCCGCTCTTTGCCAAACAAGAACGGGAAGAACGGATATATAATTTTAATGATAATGGCGGTCAACGGAACGGATCAGAATCATAGGTGTGAAAAATACAACTTTTCAGGTTGATCATTCGACGCAGAACGAAGGCGGAACCTTGTAAAAATTGGCGAGAAGAGATGAGACGAGTAACGCGCGGATTAAAAATGATGCGTCATATTGCTGCAGTTATTTTGCAAATAGAAGAGGACGGACATGATGTTTTCCTGCAAATGACGGATAGCGAAACGGATCAGGATCGCAGGTGCGAAAAATACAACTTTCCAGGTTGTTCGTTCAACGAGCAACAAAAGCAGAGCCTTGCGAAAATTGGCGAGAGGAGACGAGACGAGTAACGAGCGGATTAAAAATGATGCGTCATATTACTGCAGTTATTTTGGAAATGGAAGGGGACGGACATAATGTTTTCCTGAAAATGACGGTCAGCGAAAGGGATCAGGATGGTAGGTGCGAAAGATACAACTTTCCAGGTTGATCGTTCAACGCGCAACAAAAGCAGAGCCTTGCGAAAATTGACGAAAAGAGACGAGACGAGTAACGAGCAGATTAAAAATGCTGCGCCATATTGCTGCAGTTATTTTGCAAATAGAAGGGGACGGACATAATTTTTTCCTGAAAATGACGGCCAGCGAAACGGATCAGAATCGTAGATGCGAAAGATACAACTTTCCAGACTGATCATTCGACGCGCAACGAAGGCGGAACCTTGCAAAAATTGGGGAGAGGAGACGAGACGAGTAACGCGCGGATTAAAAATGCAGCGCCATATTGCTGCAGTTATTTTGCAAATAGAAGGACATAATTTTTTCGTGAAAATGACGGCCGGCGAAACGGATGACGATCGGTACGTAAATGCGAAAGACGGAATTTTTCGAGCGGATCGTTTGACGTGCAAAGGAGGAGGCGGAACCCTGTGAAAATTAGTGGGCGAAAACGGCGGATAGGGGGACGAAGGGGGTGAGAGAAAGGGGCAGGGAAGGGGGATTAGTGGAACGGCGGCGACAAAACTGGAGGAAAATTATTACCCGGAGTCCTGGGAATCGCTGGCTCGGTGATTCGGTCAAGTACAGTTTAGCGAGAGTTAACGAGCAGGGTTGAACGCTCACGCGAGTAGGCAGCCAGTCGCTTGGATTCCGAGCGGCCGTTGCTATTCGCTCCGCCGATTTAAAATCCGGCAGATTTTCAGCGGCGCGCGCTCTCGTTTATTTTCCGCATTTAATGCACGCGATATGCAGTCGCGCGAATGTAATTTCGCCGCTCAGACGAATTTTTATGACCGTAACGGGATACAAACGGATGAAGTTCAATGTTTACCCATTCGGATGAACATTAATACGATTTATTCGTTCGCGGTCGCTGCGGGCTGAACTTTTCGATGAACAGGCCCAGATACGGTGCCCTCGGCGACTCGATCGCTTCATTTACGGCTCTTTGGATTTTTCATTGATCCCGATTGGCTCGATATTATCGAGAGCCGAAAGGAAGTCGCCCGGAAGAAGTGCCGGTGAAGACGAGGCACCCGTGTCTGATTTAGTACGATGGAAATTCTAAATATGTTCGCGTTCGAAACGATTATACGCGGTTTCTTTGTTCCAGCACGCATTGTGGTGAAAATCGAACGAGGTTCGAATGAATTCGATCGTGTGATTTTTATGAAGCAACGTATCTCGGCCACGAGATTGATTTTGATTGATTCGATTTCCATTTGATCCGATACCGCGCCAAATCATCGCACCACCATATCCCATTTGTCGACGACTCAAAAACCATCGGGTCCGTCACAGTTAAACCACTTTTCATTCGTAAATATTATTTTTCGAACATTTCTTTCGGCTTTTTCTTCCATTTTCTTGGTGTTACGTGTTTGCATTTTTGTAAAACACCTCTCGCATGCTTTATATCAGATAACACAAACACTTTGAGCAATTTGCCTTGGCAGTCGTCTTAGAATTCGATGCTTCTCCTTATTAGCACGTCTTTATTAACACTTGATTGCCACACGTTAAGAATGATTGTCATTGAGTTAAAGGCATCGAACATAGATTTATTATTGTGGAAGTTAACCAGATTATTGTACGAGGTCAGAGCTTGATTGATGCATTAACATTTAATAACACTGACCACTTCTATCAAATTAAATAAATGAAATTTATTCGTAAGATCCTACAATATATGACTTGATAAAGCTTTATACGTTCGTTCGAGGTTCGAGTTATTGCTGGAACCTGTTCGAACGATCCCGATAGCTCTCTACTTATTGATTCCGGAGCTCATCTAACTCGCCGGCGCTTCTTTCGAGGACGTTCTCGGTAGTTATTCCGTTGGAATGCAATGAAACCATTGAGTCGTTGGTTAAGTGCACAGAATTCTTTTAGAGTACCCTCAGCTTCAGCTTTACGCCGCTTAGAACAACTGACAAACCCTTTTGGACGATGCGTATGTTCTGGATATTTATTTGAAGATATTTTGCGGTCATCTGTTGTCCATATCAGCTATGTAAATATGAAACCGCAATTTTTTTATAGAAAATACACGCTTATTTCCGAATTAAAATTGCTTCATCTTTATTATTCATAAATTGCGTCATCTTATATTACGATGTGTCACTATAGTGGCTCGAGCAGTCTCAATTGCATTATTAATTATTAAAGTAAATTATTCGAGTTAAAGTATATGCCTCATATCTTTAAGAAAAATTATAATTTAGTTATGAAAAACTTAATTCCAAGCTGCTCTGTCGTACAGAGAAACAATCCCATGCGAAATTCAGCCGTGCCTAAGAGGTTAAACTCAGTTCTGCGTACTAACAAATCGTGTTTCTTTATAATATTATTTCCACCACCCCTAAATATCGAGCCTCGTTAAATTAAGCGCTCAAAGCGCAAGAATAAATATAAAACGTTCTTGCAAAACGATTTTTACTATTCGTACGCTCAAAACATTTTATCGAAGTATCGTCCTTCGGTAGCTATACATTTTTCCCATCTCTCTGACAATTCGTGGATGCCACGCAAAAAGAAAACTGTTCCGCGAGGGACAGAGTGTCAAGCGAGGGAAAATAGATGAGGAAAAGGGGGTAAATGTTGTTGGGAGGTCAAGGTCATTGAAATCGGAGATCACTTCACAATTTGTGAAGAAGCTAGTGGAGCTCGCTCGATTCAGTTACAACGAGGAGCATGAAGGATGCCTGCTACTCGTTGCGTAGGTATTGTGGACATTAGGGTTGTTCGAAAAGGAGGTCAGAGAGAGAGAGAAAGAGAGTGGGGTAGGCGACCCCTATGAGACACCGGACCAGAGTAGTTAGTTAAGTGATAGCCAAGGAAGGTGGCAGACATAAATGTAATAACGCGAGCTTACTTGTGAGAAATAAATAAAGTAGTAGTGCGAAGGCAGTGTGCAGACGAGTATCGTGCAAAGTCCTCGCCCCTGTGTCACATCTTAGGTTGACACAGGTATATTTGACAGAGTCTGAAGAATGATGCAGTAAAGGATAGAGAGGAAAGGAAGAGCTGGCAGCGTTTCCTCCTGGGCTTGCCAGCAGACTAGTCGGTAAGGTAATCAAGCAAGCTCTGCCTTAGGCACTGGGATGTCGGAAGACAGTTAAGTATGGATTGGTGACGGATCAGGTAACAGCGGGAAGAGGTCGACCAATTGTCTGTCGCTCCATCTTGCGGTGAGCGTTGGAGGTTATCGCCGCACGCATTTCTCAAAAACGTTCTCCGATGTGCAACGAGAATATTGGAGAAATCGGGCAATGTTCAATCTCTGTCCAATTGCAAACGCAATAATGTTAATTTGTATAACATTTATCCTTGTATCGACCAATCGAATCCAGACTACAGTGTTATCGTGCAATCTTGTGACAATATAATTTTGTATAAAATTATTACAGAAACCATAAAGCTGGCGATGGAGTGATTATATCGCTGTTTACGAGGCCAGCGAGCCAAAAATAACTCCAGCACACAGATGTGTATCTATATTTCAAAGACTCGAAGAGTAACGACAAACATAAATTCGCAACCTAGAATTGACATGGAGTAATGAGAATTCGTGAGCGTATTAGCCGCGACGCAGCTATTAATCAACGTTTAATTTATCCAATCGCGTCGTACGAGTTTCAATTAAAGTTACGATTCAATCGGCTCCGGAATTATTTTGTCGGGCGTTCGATGGAATTTACAACGTGCGTCGCGTTGTTAAATATTAGCGAGCACGTGCGCGCGCGCGCGTTAGAGAGAGAAAGATACAAGGGTGGGGGTTGCGAGCCTCCTAATCAAAACACTGTCACACGCCGGTTTAATTATTCCGGTTAACTTGGTTTGTAAAAGTAATATTTCCGCGTAGCGTTTCGCTGACCGCCGCGCCATTAATTCGCCGGCTGACAGGGGTTACATTACCGCTGGAAATTTCGAGAAGGGAAAGCTTAATTGCCGTTTTGAAGTGCCGCGAGCCCCGATAATCCGCTTGCAAATTGCAGATTGCACCTGAGAGGGAACTCGTTGCTTGGGATTGGCGTTAAAAGCAACGCCAATTACAGGGCAATCGTTATTTGACAGCTGGCAAACGCGAGAACCCTCTGTTAAGCTTCAATAATGAAACCTGTTTCACTTTATCTTGGCGAGTCTGCGGGCGAGCGAGCGAACAAGAGCGAGACCCCGGGTTTCATTTTCATTTTATTTTTTCCAACACCGTTCTGTGTCCCCGGCTCAATCGGCTCGTGAAACCTTCGTGACCTATTGCTTCAAGAACCCGTCCGATCTTGACGAAAGTTTAATTTCAATCAATTATGCAGAAGCGAGCTCGCGCTGTCGGCTTATTAATTTCATTCCGGCACGCTGAAATTCTCCACGCCTGATCCGAGCGACGAGAAATTCACCGTGCGCTGTGTGTTAATTCTGGATAAGAATCGCGTTAAAGTTCGCGTGCAGCCCGGCAATAAATATGAAATTAACCGAAATCGACTGTTTCTAAAAATAAAATTTCCACTGGACAAAGATTATTTTTCTTCGCGATTAATTGTCATTATTACATTACCCGACGTTTATACCCGTCTCACCGGTATGCTGTGCTGAATATCATTATTATTCTGCCTCAGAATTAAACATTATCAATTTCACCGATTGTCTAAATTTAGTAGCTTGAACGAATGAATTATTGAAAATTAAAAAATAAGTCAGATCTACCAGGTCTGTGAATTTGGTACCCAAATTTGTCCATACGTGGAGCTAGCTGTCAATGTATTGTCAATAATTACCTTCGAATCGAGTAATTCACTCCATTTTCTTGTTTTGACGTCCGACAAAGGTTTCCAACTCGCAACCATACAAGTTTCATACAACAGCATAGTTTTTAATAGAATTTTGTGCCTGGAAACTACGATTTGCGAACAGCATTGATATTCTGTTAACATTTGAAGAGAACTGTTGCGGAATCATTGTAATTATTTGTTATTGAAAACCGGCGACAGGGATACGCGATTAACAACAGTTTCGATTAGATAGTATAAAAATCTGTATCCGACCGAAGCAATCTGGAAATTTCTGTGTGACCTTTGCCCCCCGTTCCAGGTAGTCGCGACGTTCGCCCAAAATTCAGTAGGGGATAATGCGATTTCCGGCTTATGACGATGCAACGGGAGTTCATCTTCAGAGAATGATGACCCCTCCGAAACGCCGTTAACGGTCTCCGTATTCCATTATTTGGCCAGACTGTTTTAGCAAATACGCGACACATTCAGCGGATCGGAGTGCCACGTTTATAAAACTGGGTCGAATTGTCTCGCCGTAATTGGAAACTATTAAAAATCTCAGTAATAAATTCAATTTCCTCTATATCTTCTGGTGTCTGTTGATCTTTTTTTAGCCATTGTAAAACCGTGTTACTTTGACGTCGAATAATATTAACTATTCGAACAACGCGAACCGTCAAAACAACGTGCGAAACACTAAAAGCGAACCGGCGACGTCGAAATTATTCAGCTTAATTACAAACTGTCCGATTCGATAAAAAGGACGAAAAGAACGTTCCGTTGCTTCTCCTTCTTCGATTGTTACTTCAAAAATATAGCGAATGCAATGTTTAAATAAGAAATTTTAAGAATACTTGGAATTTAAGTTTCTGGAAACTACATTATCTTAAAATCATTAGAATAATAATTTGATTGAAAATTATATACCGCAACAAGATACAAAGCTTTCTGCGATTTTCCATTTTACAATTATTGATTTAAACATTTAGAATTCAATTTTTGTTCGGGGCGCTACAGTCCGCTTTGAACATTTAACGGTTGCAATGCAATTTTTGCAGGGCCATTTAAAAAATCGATTGAAATCCGTGTGCCAATTTTAAAATTGTCACAATGTAAAATGCCTGAAAGCAACATTTGAAAATTCGTGTATAGAAAACTGCTCTTTACAAATTCAATTGCATTAGTTCAGTTATTAACCCTTTGCACTCGAAGCAATTCTACTCCAAAATCGAAATAATATTTTTATCTATAATAGCTCCATTGTAGATAGTTGTTTCCTCTTGTTAAAATTTTTATCGATTTCTCAACTGCAAACCTAGCGATGTAAAAGTTGTTTAAATAATAGTATGGCAAGTTTTAGTGTCGCCTTAGAGGCGTTATTCGAGTGCAAAGGGTTAATGTATTTTATGAAGATTCTTTAATCCGACGTTCTATGTGCCAATGACAATGAGAATGGCATTGGGGATTCTATTTTTAACCAGTTAACTGTGATCGACGAGTATACTCGTCATGGCTCGATTCTGCCGACACAAAACGGTGCGCGCTCTCAAACGAGGGCGCCACAGTTAACTGGTTAACAGTGCTTACATTTCTCTTATTTAGGGAAACATATTTCTAAAGTTACTGGAATATACACGAGTACAATGCAGCTGGCTTTACGGTTCGATGAAACGCGATTATTCGATCTCGCACCGAGCTTCCAACCCCCGAAAACAGATTCAGCGGAATGCAGGAATTTACTTCTACGAGGAATTCTTCGATCAAGCTCATTGACTGCAGAGCAATTTAAGGAAGCCTAGGAATCACAAGTCACCGTCTAAATCTCCTTCCCCGGCTTATCTAACGTTTCCCTATCTAGAATAAGATTGATACTTAATTCATCGATTTCCGGCGCGGGATTTGCAACAGCCCGGAGGCAATCTACTCCACGAAGCAAGAGAAACGTCCGACCCGAATCACTGTTCTTCGTTTTCGTTGTAAACTACTGATGTTAGATGAACCGACTGTAACACGTTTCTCCATCGACTTTAAGCTTCTTCCCGTTGGCGATCCCTTATCTTGCCGCGGCAGCTCAGCCCTATCAGTTTTCATTATTTCACCGTCGTTATCCCTGTTAATAATTTAAAATGTCATTTTTCCTACAAGATTTATGACACAGACTTCGGAGCATAACCTAAGGCCTTTACCAAAATATGACATACATACCAGAATATACAAGAATGTAATTGAATACACCAGGATATACAAGAATTGACTGGAATGTACTAGAATACATCATATTGTACCTGATAATACAAGATAATACTAGAATGTAACCGAATATACTAGAATAAATCATCATATACCAACATATGACATAACATAGCAGGATACACAATAATATACTAGAATGAACCAGGATATACAAGAATTTACTGGAATTTACTAAAATGCACTAGGATGTACAAAAATTGACTAGAATGTACTAGAATGCACCATAATATTCCAGAATATACAAAAATATACTAGAATATCATAGAATGTACTAGAATAAAGCAGAATACACCAACATATGATATAACATAACAGAATATACAACAATATACTAGAATGAACCAGGATATACAAGAATTTACTGGAATGTACTAAAATGCACCAGAATGTACAAGAATTGACTAGAATGTCCTAGAATGCACCATAATATTCCAGAATTTATAAAACTAAACTAGAATATCACAGTATGTAATAGAACAAAGTAAAATACACCAACATATGACATAACATAACAGAATATACAACAATATACTAGAATGAACCAGGATATACAAGAATTTACTGGAATGTACTAAAATGCACCAGGATGTACAAGAATTGACTAGAATGTCCTAGAATGCACCATAATATTCCAGAATTTATAAAACTAAACTAGAATATCACAGTATGTAATAGAACAAAGTAAAATACACCAACATATGACATAACATAACAGAATATACAACAATATACTAGAATGTACCATGATGAACAAGCATTGACTGGAATGTACTATTGTATAAAAATTTTTCTGCCATCTATATCCGGCGTTCGTACACACAAGTCGTCGCGCAGATGCCGTCTGTGGCCGACGCTCGTAACGAAAGGGTTAATTGTCGCGAGAAAACACGTTTCAACCCCGACGCGACGTTATCCACGAGCCTGAAGCTCGGCCATAAACGCAAAACCGTGACCGTGATTCGCGCGTTTGCTTCACGAAAAACGGAAAGGAGAACCTGCTTAAAGAGAAAAGGCTCGTTACGCGGCGAAGAGTGGCATTTCTTTCTCATCGGATTTCCACCTTTGGGCGGGGGGGGGGGCAGGAGCAGGGGAGGGGGTGTGGGAGTTTACAAAGGAACAAAATGATCCGGAGCTTAAGGTTGCTAGAGCTAAGTGAAACGCTTCCGTTCCTGCGGTGCGGCGGCTAGCTTTTTAATCGTGCAGAAGCATAACAGTATCGTAAACGAAGAATACGCGTAAACGAAGGCACCAGCACCGACGCGGGATGTAACGACCGAGCCAGGATTTTCACAGGTCGTCTAACTTCTCGTTTGGCTACGTAGTGCCTGGTGTATTAACCAGGACGACATCGACGTGAAATTAAAAGAAACGCCGGTGCTTCGTTAATAAGCGGCGCGTTACTGTTCTCAGAACTATTTCCTTCGAATAACCAGAGAAATGTCACCGCGTTCGTGTCACTGCGAGTATCGGTGACATTGCAAAATATGTCACTCGTGTTCGACAAAATTGTAAGACATTTTCCACGTACACAGCGATACCCATTAATGTTCATACACTTTTTAAAAGAAATTGTTTGTTGCAATTTTAATTCCAAAATAAAGATAGTTTTTCGACATAGAATAGTTCCATTCTACGTAGTTCATTTCCTGTTGTCGATGTCGATTTATGATTTTTGCATTTACGACAAAAACGAGATAAACGAGAGATCATATGTTGATATCTATAAAAAAAAGAATCATTTTGTTGTATTTGCAGGTTAAAATTCTATCTAGTTAGAATCTTTTTCATCGATCCTGATTCCAATTCTTTCTCCAGTATCCCCGAAGGAGGTTAAAATCGTAGTAATTTGTTTCCTACATTCTCTAATTCGCTGAACTTTATCCAATTGCGTGCAGGGATTAACTTTATTTTATTTAACAGAAATTGCAGTTTCTTAATCGTAGCAGGAAACCTGTTAGCTATGTTCGTATACGCTACTGCACGAAGTTGACAATTCAACACAGGTCTCGCACAAGATTATTTTTGTTAATTTTATTATTGTTCAATTGTACAGCAATGTAAGCAGTCGAATAAAACTGAAAAAGAAGCAGACATCGATCTGTAGCAACGTGTTTGCAATTACTCTTTGATTAAAAACGAAACGAAATTGGGCACTGCAATTACGAGCCTGAAGAACAACAAATTAAATTCAATAATAATTTTTGGCCAACGACAACTTAAATTCAAAAGTTAGAAATAAAGTTTTACAACAATTTACCACAGTACTGGAACGATCCTGAAAATGTAAAATCAAGTTCAATAACAATTTCGAGTAATTCTTAACCTCATAGTGGCTTTCGCGGACGCCATCTCTTTGAATGAGGTACCATACTCAATTGTATTATTAATTATTAAAGTAAATTGTTAAAAAATTATAATTTTACGATCAAACACTTCGTTCCAATGTACTCGTGTAGAGAACAGCATTATCCGTCACACATTGCAGTTTTGTATCATTTACATGTAATTCCCCGGCGCAAAATCCAGCCGTGCCTAAGAGGTTAAAAGACAAAACAGGAAGATCTAGTAACAGTTTTACGGAATACTAAATCAGCCCTTAAAATTAAAAGATGAGTATCGAAAATTTGGGTTATCGAGCGAACACAGGTCGTTCTTCGTGTAATAAGATAAAACAAACTCCCGATCAACATAATACGAAGATATCTCTCTCTCTCTCTCTCGAACGAAACTCATTCGACTGCGCAGCAAGCTTATCGTATATTCATGAACCACGTCAAATCTTAATTTTTCATTCCCGAGTCCTCCATCATCGCATAAACATCGCTCGAAGTCGCGTCGATTTACAACACCGTAAATTCCACGAGATCCTCTGCGAGCAGAACAGTCTCGCGACTCCTTTAAAACCTGTTTGCACGATCCGTCATGCTTAAAAAAGTTCCGTTCGGCGCCGTTGGACGACAAATGCATACCGGTGCGTTGCAGTAGTATCGCGGGAATTTAATAAATCCGCAAACAGCGAAGCTTTAACGCGCTTCGGTCGACGCACGGCGTGCCGTTTCTATGAAATCGCTGCAACTATTTCGACAATTTTTCTGTCACAAAATAGATGAGAAATTAGCTCCTTTTCGGAGGGCAATACTTGCGCGAGGTGCACCGAAGTGTTCCGCAAACTTGCGTCTGATCTCATTACCCATCAGGAGGAAAGGGTGATGTGTAAAATGACAAAGTCTACACCGCAGGTTTCCTCAACTCAAATTTATTCAACTTGTGTGCGAGGGCGAAATGATTTTTGGAACAACTCGAGTAGCTCCTAGAAAACTCCCTTAGAAAAAGACCGAAAATGAAGGAAAGATGAAAAATGGAAAGTCAAAAGTGGAATAACTGAGGAGACAATTTGTAGCAGGCATGTGTCATAAAAATCGAGATAAATTTGTCGCGTAAATTAAAGGGTGGCTGTATTGCGTTGTATTTTGCGCATCGACGCGAACGAGCAATATCAAAGCCTACATTAATTAAGCTCTCTTTCACATTAACACGCATTTGTTACGGCAGAGCCGAAACTTGTATTTCCACTTTTCCCCGATACAGAGATGATTCCCTTTGAATTCTGTAATTTCATCTGCTGGCAGCTACAATCGCTGAACGTTAATCACAAAGACCGGAAGAATAATAAACTGTATCAAAAAATAATAGGATTCGATCGAAACAAAGTTCACACCGTGTGTCCTGATTACGAGCATTAAAGCGGCATACTGTAGATCGAAACACGAGTCAGTCAGCGGCCAGTGACTTGCTGACTATGTGTTTGCATTCCGGCAGGTTCGGACACGAAAACGCCGTGTATATTCGTGTTTGGTCGGTGAGGTGTTAATCATGTACAATTAACAGGAGACACGAATTTGCCGGCGATACGGCACGGACGTGCTCGGTATCGGCACGGTGTGTCTCTTTTCCCCGGACGAGCCGGCACTTTATTAGGTTAATTCAATTTAAAGTTCCGGAAAGGTGCGTAGACAGAGGGAACTTTCTACGGGCGAGTATAAAGTTGCGCGGGCTTTTATCGCGCGTCGGTCCGCGCCGTACCGGAAAAGAGAGAAACGAGTGCGCGATTTCTTTCGCATCGCCTCTGTGTACGGTAGGGTCGGCAAGTTTTTAATTTTTACACCGAGCCACGAGTCCGCCCTCCGCAACCCCCGCCATCCGCCGTTTACGAACTTTCCGTCGAGGAGAGGCCCGGTCGAGTGACTTTTTGTGTCAGGAGCTTCACGAGCCCGGCGAGCCTGCAATATTAACAAATTTCCCGCGGAAATTCGTCCCCGATGTGCGATTTCTGAGAGATCAGTCGAGGACAGAATGAAGCCGTGCCGAGCGAGGTTCGGGGTTGCTACCGTGGAAGAGTAGGGCCGGAGAAAGGATGAAACAACCCGTAGGAAAGTTCAACGTTGATGCCCAGGCATCCCGAGGCGGGCTGAAACTTTTAACGCGTCTCGAACTCCGGGCTCCGACGAGGAAAAAGACGCAAAGAGGACGGCGCTGAAATCGAGCTTCCAAGGGAATTCCGCTCTGGAATGTCCATTTCTGTTAGCTAGCTCTTCCACCGCTCTTTTCCTCTCTTTCTCTCTCTTTCTCTCGCTCTTTTTCTCTCTCTCTCCTTCCTATCCCCTCCCTCTCTTCGTATTCCACACCCCCCGCACGCCCGCTACCATCCTGTCACCAGGAGATCAGTTATATTTCATGAATTCCTGCCGACCAGAAACGTTGTCCACGTTTCCATTGCTTTGAATATACGCTCTTCCGTGTCTTTTAGCCTGAAAGCTACGGTTGCACAAGACACCAAGCTTCCGAAATGTCAAATGAAAATGTTGGTGGGCGGGGCGCGGGGCTTAGGCAAAGCTTGCAAACTGTCCCCGGGACATCTAGGATACTGAATTTATGGAAATTAATGTCGTGTACCGTTTATACCCAGCTCGAAAGCAGATCGCTCTACAGGGTGTGTAAAAATCTTGTGGCATTGCTATCACGGGAGAATCTTGCATCTTTCGATCGACATCGAAAAGGTTTTGCAATGTAAAATTCTCTTTCGTTGATATTCTCAAGGTCTGAGTTTTAACGATCGCATTCTGTTGTACTCGTCGAGAGGAACAAAATTGCAAAAGGTACAACGAGCTGCGATGCGATCGTTCTCTTAGAAAATTGATAAAAAGTTTTATTATTACTGTGACGGCTCTACCTCCTACTGTCGCCGGTAGAGGGACAGTAGGACGAGACTTTCCCGCTAGTTCCTGAGTCACCTCCAGTTCATATATACCGTCCTTAACCGCTTTCCGTTTATCCCTTTCAGGATTATTAAAGAAGAAAAGGAAGTTCCCCGCTCTAATATCAAGTCTATCCAACCAGAAAGAATTCAAAAATTCAATGCACGATCTTTTCTACCTTGCGCAACCTCTGCCTCCGATTTCCTTTATCAGACGAGTGCAACCATAAGGGATGTGTACGGAGGGGGGAAAAAAGAGGGAATATTCAGTTGAAACGGCGAGAGTTGATTTAAAATTGAAAGTTCCTGGAAAATTCAGTTTCCGAATTAAGGTTTTCTCGGTTTCCACTGGTTTCGGTGGGTTTCGCGCGCGCGCCCGGCTCGTTTTTATTCCTGCGAAACTTCCGGTCGAGAAACCGGTTTCTCGACCGGAATCGTTTCCACGGGCTTTGTTCCCGGGGCAATTCGAAGAAGCCGTTTCTCTCGATGCCGGAAAATTGATCGTGACCACCAGATTGCCCGGTAAGACGGGGAGAAGAGGATTGTAACGCTTGGAGAGTTACCTGGATGCAATTCGCCCGTGCCACGAGTGCAGAACCCGGGCGAAAAACCATCCGGGTCCGACATTGTTGTTGTCTGCACCTCAGCCGTGATGTAACTGTCGCCTGGCGATATCGACGTTGTTACCGTTGCCACAATTTCCAGCGCGTTTCACGGTTCGATCGACACGTTCTGCGCCTCACCATCGGCAAGTTAAGCCGTCCTTTGATCGAGGATCCGTTAATAGTTTCAGCGTGCGTCGTTATGATCCTCCCTTCGCCTCCCAACGTGGATCCAGCAATCCCCCCTTCTAACTTGACCGCAGGAACTATAACGATAATTGCGTTGTTTCCCTGAATCCTTCGTGCCGACCGATGATCGATCCCAATTTTCTTCTGGCTTCGATCCGCCATGTTTATCGGTCTCCGCTTCGCGTTTCCAGCTGTCACGTGTCCAGCAAGAGATACAAACGCGACTGAAGAAAGGAATACGAGACACTGCGGTTTGCATCGATAAACAATTATGATGCTTTTACGAATGCTTTTGCGTTCCATACCAGGCACGGTGTGTAATATCTTCGTTCTATTATATTGGGTTGTTCGGAAAGTAATTTCGTTTGTTTTTTTGTGAAAATG
>CM052099.1:15719586-15730934 GCA_028453745.1 Agapostemon virescens
CTCTCTCTCTCTCTCTCTCTCTCTCTCTCTCTCTCTCTCTCTCTCTCTCTCTCTCCTCTCTGTTTGCCCGGGCTATGGGATCATCGACGAACGTGTAAAAAATACTCGCGGGACGTGTACCGGTTCAAGACCGTCAGTTTAACTGTCTCGAGAGTTGTGGCTCCCTGGCGTTGCTTTAGATTTTACGGGTACCCCGCGCGATTTGCTGGATCTCTGTCACAGACCCGCCCCTATCGCCGATAGTTCAGCTGAATGTTACGTTTAGCCGACCCAACTGCAATGGCCTTGACCCTTGCGTCGTCAAGAACGTTTTGAACAATTTCTGACGACTGCAAAGAGAGTGGAGAGAAAGAAAGAAAATGAAAGAAGGAAGCAGCGTTTCGTCCTGGGTTTATTAGTCAGCCTTAGTGACGAGTCCTCCTGATGGACGGAAATTAGTATGGCGTAAACAAAATCAAGAGCTTAACCGAATAAATTTAAATCCAACAATAATGCACGGTGGTGGAAGTATTATGGTGTGGGGGTGTATTTCATCTAAAGGAGTTGAACAACTGGTTTTTATAGAAGAAATTTTAGATAAATTTAAGTATCTAAATGTTTTAACCCTTTGCACTCGAATTGCGACTCTGAGGCGCCACGAAAAATTGGCACACTATTATTTAAAATAATTTGAACATCGCTATCTTCATATTTAAGAGATTGATAAAAATTTAAGTGTTGTAAGGACGAATAGCAGTAAAAAGTGCAACATACATAAGGTGAAATAATTCATGTAAAATGAAAATATCCTAAGTCAGAAGTAATACTCTGGTTTTCGAGTTAAAACAGCTTCTAGTGCAAAGGGTTAAAACAAAATCTTAAGAAAAGTGCGATCACAATGGATGGAACAATTCTTTTTAACATCAGTGATCGTTTCTGCAAATTAAATAAATGAAACTTGTCTGGAGTACATAAAATTCGTTCGGTATTCAACGCGTTACACAGGATTTTGGAAGAACGTTTTAAAGTTGCTACACATAAATGTATATCATTGTTGCTATAATGATTTGTTGCTTAATCTTCTTTGAATTAATTGATCCGCCGCTTGTATTCGCTCTTTTGTGTAAAGCAGTACCCAGATTAAACTATTTAATTGAGAATTAAATTGAGAACATAAGTGCCGGTAGTTCTAAAAACCGAATTGTGGCGCCATCGAGCAGCGACATGCGCAACCTTCTCCGATGCAACTCGGTATACATAGATTGCATACTCACAGAGGACGTTGTATCTCTGATATCGCGACGAGATTCGGTATTTCGAAATAGAACTGTCAACGGAAGAGTACATTCAGGTTACAACAAATGCAATGCCTGAATTAGAGACAGAAATTCTATATTTATACGCTGGTACCAAAAATAATTCAAGGAAAAATTCTCTCGGAAAATTCACTCGCCCTACGGCGGTTCCCTTTTATTACGAAGAACTTCTTAATCGTTATTAGCGCATTAAAAAACTTCGTAGGTTAGCGTGAACCATTCTGCAAAAATAACCGTCTTCGGTGAACCTCACTGAATAACTTCATCTTGCCAACGAAAAGAGAATAAATATATATATTTTTAACTTTAACACTTTCTTAAATCGTATATGACTCCACTGTTAAAATTTTCTATCATTCTAGCTTAGAAATAAAAGAAAGCGACAAGAAAGAAAATGGCGTTCGACGGATATTCTCATCCAACGTCCTAAGGGTACTTTTGTATAACCCTGTGATATAAAATTCCTGACAGAAGCCGGTGCTATAAGGATAATATTCCATTCCAAAGGTCGCGAGATATATTAGTATGAAAATAAGGAAAGTTTGATCATTTCGAGGCTCGAACTGAAACATCAAATTTCCTCGATCGTGTAGATTTGCGGAAGACCGTCGTAAAAGTAAAGTTGTACATTTTTAAGATCTAGGAAAAGTGTTTCCATGAATATTTAGCAGTTGCCGGAACTTTTTAAAACTTTCGTCGAACAATTTTTCCGAGTGCAAAAAGAGGTGATGGCGTAATTGGTCGTCGACGAGTCGCCCTCATATAATGAGATTCTCGTCGTTAATTTTCCTGACGTAATACGAAAGCAATCTTCAACGTTCTATGATGATTCCCTAGCGGGTCGCAAATAAGGAAATCGAAGGAACACAAACGCCTGGATTAACCCGTGAACTTTCTTATTACCATTTTAAGTGGTTTCACGCGGCTACTTGGTTTCCTTTCGCCGCGAACCGGCGAGTCTTCGAGGCGCAAATGGAACTTTTACGTTAGCACCATCCGAGTAGACGTCGAATTAAAATTTGTCCTGCAATCGTGACGAACTCTGGGATTTGCATCCGACCCGAGGATTTTTTTCTTGTCAGGTCCCGTGTCGAAGATACGCCGGACGTCTTACCAGTTCAACGATAAAATTAGAAATCTTCCGTGCGGCGAGAATATAGAAAAGGCAATGGCGAAAAGTCGAACGGTGCTGTTATGCAAATTATTTTTAGAACGTTTCGCAAAGTGAGCTTGAACTAGGACAAATTTATCGAATGAAACAATGAAAATTATAATAGCATGGTCCAATGGATTCTATAAAAGCTTAAAAATTTGTCTGGCGATAGGAATAACCGCGTCATCAATTATCAAACGAGACCACGATTTTTTTAAAAAGATCCTCTGCTCGTTTTAACACAGTTGTTGGCAAAACAATTAAGAAATCATCAAGAAATAAATAATAAAATAGCTCTGACTGAGTTATTCAACTTCGAAACGAAAATGACCCCTTTGACCTCTAATAACTTCTGGAGAAGAAATAATTACTGTGGAAGGTTCAAGAAAAGAACAGTAGAAATGTCAAAGCTTCCTTTCGAAGACGTCACTCTTAACTTTCGAAATTATGAACGGCATGAATTTTATTTGTGTTTAAAAAAGGATTAACTCGTTGCATCCCACAAGGAATCACTGCAGCATTACTAATAATTGCTCACATGGTTGTGAGCATAAGTAATAAATTCTTTTGGAATCTAAAACAAACTTTCTAATAAAATTAAGTTTCCATTTATAATCTATTATAGTCTGACATCTTTTCTACATACTTTTAATTCCCCTTCTTACAAAAATCCAGGGTTTGTGAAGCAAAATATGATTCAAAGTGCCTCCACTTCGAGTATTATCAGAGAGGTCATAATTATGAAAATGAAAAATGAAAATGAGAAAATATGCAACGACGATTATGATCCTCGAAAGGTACAAGCGCCGCCATTTTATTTCAGGGCGGTAAAGAAAATGTATACTTAGAATATTTAGAACACAGCCTGCTTTACTGAAAACTGTAAAAGAATACGTATTTTCTCTTCAACGATCGCTACAGAACTAAAGGCAAAAAGCTCTTTCCAAATAATTTATTACTTATGACTACCCCTAACAGTACGTTGAAAAGCTTCCGACAACATTTCTAACGACACAAGCTAAAAGTCGCTGGTCTAAAATCCGGTTGTCGTCTCAGCTAACTCGGATGTGGTAAAAGTACGTTTGTTTAACAGAATAAATATTTAAACTTGCCCTGACGAATCCGAGAAATACTCTGAAACGCTCATCCCGGTCAGTTAATCTTACCAAATCGGAGCGAAGCTGCGCGAAGGATTCTTTCGCCTCTTGAGACGGGATTTCCGAAGTTTTTAACGATTGAATTCCGGGGCTGCTTTCAGGATCGAGTGTACTTCACGACTTCACGATAAGGGATGAAAACGCGGAGCCCGCTCGATTACTGGTCGCCGATCATTTACAACGCGGGGACGCTCCTGTTATGAATAATCGTAACAGAAACTTATCCAATTTCCGGCAACGGCTAAAAAGTGTACATTAATCTTTTCACTGACAAGAGACTTCGCTTCGAGTTCAATCCCGCTTAATCTGTTTGTGAATTCGGCCGAAAGAAAGAGAGCGAGCTCGTCGAGAACGATCTCTACCGATATGCCATCTTTTTATCCGTCATACGAATCGAAACGAAACGATGGCGGGCGAGCGCGAGTGACGAGGACGGTGCAGTATCGTCGAAAATCCGTAAGCCTCGAACCGAATTCGATTTTTCGATTGTAAAAACTCGTCTATATTCAATACGATCAGCCGTGTATTTAGGCTATGCCCGGAGCTCTTGAGTCGCGCGTCGACAATCCAATCACATTACAGTCACAGCTCGCACAGGTACCATTCAGCCGTGCTTAAATAATCTATCACACAGCAGCGATCCAGTTTCAGTCACGTCCCATCCGATTGAATAATACTAGATCGCATTGCAAACGTACAGTGGACGAACCTTCCTGTGTAAATCAATCTCAAATGCCGTTCCCATTTAATTATAATTGATTCTACGGAATTAATGGTATCCAATTGCTGTCGTACCTTATCACATACGGATATCATTTCGAAAATTTACAAGCTGTCTGTAAGAACTTCGTGTATGTGAAAATTCCAAAATATTTTCTTGTTACAAGCGTCGAATGCAGACAAAAATGGCGGGTAGACGAAACGTGTATGCGGTCGTATACCGGGCGAGGAGTTAACAAACTTTGCAAGGTTTTTAAAGTAAGTGATGGAAATCGATAGGATTCGATCGGACGCAGTTTTGTATTGGAAGTGTTTTTCTTTACGACCGATGTCCTATAAGGTTCACAACGACAATTTTGAGATTGTTTCAACATGGCGTTTAGATTGACTTCAAGATGATTCAATTGAAGATTTGGTTAAGTATAGAATTTGTATATTTAATGATTTGATGGATTTGTACCCCTGTATGGGTATAAGAAGTACAAATAAGTATCCGCCATTTTTCATCTTAACTTAGACATTCACTGCGAAAGAAGGACACAGCTAACCAGACTAAGAAAATAACTAATAATCGGATGTAGTTAAGTCTGTTGAGTAAACCGCATGCAACAATATTTCCCAACTAAATTTTTTCGTCGAAACGACGAAAACGACAAACCACTGGTTTACCTCGAAAGAGGAACAGCTTTTTTGTCATGTTATCCATAAATTGTCAGAGATGAGAAAAATGTATAGCTGCTGATGGGCTTCGAATAAAATATTTTGTATAATTTTCAGACAATAAACGTGTTTTTTCTAATATATTCTTTACTTATGAATTTGTTATAAAATATATTTTTCTAGCGCTTTAAAGAAACATGTGGTACACGTGGCACGGTAGGTGTTAATTATAAAATAAAAAGTGTGAAAACGGTCAAGCGACCGGGTTCGGTGTTAAAGGACGTTCGAATACTTTCGTGGGTCACTTTGTGTCGCAACTCCAACGTAAACACACGATAAGAAGACGGGGGAAAAAAAGGGGTGCAACAACGTCAGCGGGTAATATCGATCAGTATCCAAGTTCCCGGTGCAAAAACCCAGCTACGTAAAGTAGCATTAAGCCTCGCACCAGGGCGAGGCTTACAGCGATTCTTCACAACGGTTGACAGACTAAATACCGTCCCTTGACAACTTTTTATATAAGGGCCTGGCCTCCTTCAGCAGAGAGCCACCAGCGTCAGAAGCACGTCGACGATAGGGGAGGTCGGACGCGAGACGGAACGATGCGCAAGGAAAAATATGCTCTCGACGTCGTGAGCGTATTATACGACGTCCCCGCGAATTATGTGCACTGCTCGCGAATCGTCCCGTGGGTCCGACGCGACCATGATTGCAAAGAAGGGTGACGCGTTACAACAATGCCGTCTGTCTCATCTAAAACAGACCATCCGATCAATCTTCCTATCCGCGACCGCGCGGGAAATTTTTCTTACGTAAAAACCGTCTTGGGAAACGAATGGAAATCATTTTACGTTACAGGTTAATATTTCAGACAGCGAAGTTCTCTTTCTCTAAATGTTACACAGAGTTATTTGCAGTAACATTCGAATGCAGCTCCGGGAAAATATGTTCATAATTTTGTTCATTATGGCAAAAGGTTGAATTAACGATTAAGCGTAATCCTCCCTGTTGAATGCAAGGTCCACAATGTCACAATATTAAAAATTCCATCGAGAATACAAATTTAAATTTTTAATACTTTCAAGGTTCAGCTTTTTTCCGAAACTCCGCCATCTTAAAGTGCATTCTTATGATTTTAATTTAAGCCCTCTAAATTTAACAAATTCGATTTTTAGCGGATCTTTGGAAGCCGTTTTTTAAATAGGTAAATTTCGATGTGCACTGTACACGAAAGAAATTAGAGGAAATAATGTAGATGTTTATTGATTTTATGGATTAGAGACATTGGAATAGAGTGTAGAGAAAATAAAAAATTTATCACATAGTAAACCGACGTTCCAAGCTCTGGCAAAAATACTAATTAAAACATCTGGCATTTCAGATGGACGGTTCCTCGAAATTAGCGGAATTCGAATTAAATCTTTTGCTATTCAAAGCTGCCGTTTATTTGTTGGCACTGGAATTCGTGCAGTGAATTCGTAGACAATGTTTTACGATGTGTGTTTCAAGAAGAGTCTATTAAAAATGTTCGTTACGAAGCAGCTAACATTTGGCAAACAATTTTACGAGGATCGTTTCCGTTCTGTTTGCAACGTGGTGGAATACTCTGGTAAAATTTATAACAACGCTTTGGATCCCATTGTGTATCGCTTCGAAAGGATTCCAAGGGTGAAGTATGGGAATGGCAAAGGTTGAGGTGCGGTGAACATGCATCAGGAGAACTCGTGTACGGGTATACAAGAGAAACGTCACGTCTGCTGCCGGATATTTCACGGTCCTCTGGTTTCTGTCGCTTCCGTATTTTTGTCCGCCGCCTTACGCGCGTTGTGCCGCTTCTCGCGGCGCGTTGCGGCAAATTGAAGCTTATCAATGGGGATTTTATTCGAAGCCTTGGCGAAACGTCCAGAGAAACTGGCCGAGCATGGTTTACGAGCCGTTTGATGAGGCCCGTACCACGAACCACGGCTCTCGAACCGGCATCTCGACGCAGGATAAAAAGTTAACGCGGACGAACCGAGAGCAAATCTTCCACGGTGGAAGCAGATTCTTTGGCGGTTTACAGAGGTTTTATTTTTCAGCGGTTTGTTACGGAGGGATTGTTTGTGTACGAAACTGTGATAAGCGATTTATAATCTACAATAATTTTAATCGAATTTCGATGTTGCTAAATCTTTGCAATTGTACGCGCCGTTTGAAAGAAGATGAACTGTTTATCTCAGACATTTCAGGAGAGGTTAAAGTGTCCTAGAAATCGCATAACTGTTTATTTAATATTTGTCGTTGATCCGAATGACCATTCGGACTTTGGATATATTTCCACTGGATGTATGTTCATTATAAATTTTGTATATGTACAAAGTCTAATTTTTGAGTTGACTACTGTGTATGTACGAAAAGTCGAAAAACTGCGTCTGTGGGAAGTTGTACTTCAATTTGATTTAAGAACCGTAAGCCAAGACATTAATGTCGAAGTCCTCCTTATTCTGTCAGGATTTTCTTCTATACTCTTACAAATTGAAAATGGGCCAACTAAAAATTTAGCTCTAAAAGCGGACCCAATGATGCATCTAGGACCGTGTAAAATGTCAAGGCGATCGAGAAAATAGGAGAAATTCGCGACATTGCTAGAGCGTGTCCAAGTTTGACGAGTCTGGGGAAATACCCGTATCTGGTAAGGATATCACGCTGAGAATCTAAAGTACGCGGTCGCTTCAAACCGAAAAGCACGAAAATTGTACAGCTTCGGACGTTTTATGGGCAGACTGCGTCATCTCATGTAAATTGCGATCACTGTAGCTCGGGCCGGACGGTATTGTTGATGCCAGACGTACCGGTGACGGGCCCACACCGTAGCCAAATTAATTAAGTCCCGTGCCAAGGGATTGGCACTCAACTCAAGGCACGACAGCGGTGGTTGTTGTATACATTCTGGACGCCAGCGAGCGTTTTTGGTTCAGCGATGAACGACAAAATCCGCGACTAATTCTGGCAAACGAGTGGAATAATGTTCCAAAACTCGGTCCAAGTATTATTCGCTAATTCAACGGGGTCATTGATCACGTATTCGTTTACCGATGCTCTCTCGTAATCGTCATCGTCGCCGGAGAAATCTCCGAACGTTTAATTAAAAGCCTTCCGGTGCGTTCCGATTAATGGGGTCAGACACAGTCCCGCTATCTACAGGTAGAGTGCAAATGAGACTGCTTACGATCAGGGTTTCAGTGCCTCCATCTTTGCAGTTTCAACGCTTCAGCATGGAACAGAACCATCCTCGTTTCTTTTTAGAATGAAATATATACTGTTCAAAATCGTACCATTTTTATCAAGTTTGTGATACGGATTAGAATACGATTCAACCGAAATGTAAATTTAAGGCTTTGTGAAATTTGTAAAATTAAGACCCATGTATTTTCTGGTGTAACGATCGACGAGCCCTTGATCACTGACCACTCGACCATTTGATGAACTATCTGACCACTTCACCATTTAACAAACCGACTACCTGATCACTTGACCCCTTAACCACTGCACCATTTGACGAACTGGCCCCTTAACCATTTACCAACCGACCCCTTGACTACTGATCACTTGACCAACTGTTCAACTGTGACCAGTAACTTGACCACTAACAATGTCCTAGCTATACTCAAGATACTGACTTGTAAAGCTTGTCTTGAACATGTCCAAGCATTTAAATTAAAAGATGTCAAAGCAACTTTAGCACAATCATTTAAAATATATATGATCTAATAAATATGATAATCTATATAATTATGATCTAGTTCATATGTTTGTGTATTCCGTTTCAAGCGAAGTTAGTATTTCAGCTGACGCCAAACCCCATAAGCTGACCGGTCCATTTCTGCATCTCGTACGCGACTCTACATACGTCGCATGAAATACTATTTTAGTTTAGTGCGCGGAAACGGCAGTAAAGCGAGGTGCATTAGAATCCTTTTAACCGGACATAAATAAGTGCTGAGTAATCTCCAGGGAGAATTAGCTCGGCGGGGGCGTGTAGGAGGAAGACACTCTCGTTTACCTTACGGCGCCACGAAGGAGAACGTTGTCTCGGAGAATGGGTTGCGACTTTATCGAATCGTTGCTCCGGCCAACGTCCGCCGATTCAAAAACGATGTCTCTATCTGTGAAATGCAGAGAGAAAGAGAGAGCCCGGTGTGCGTCCAGCTCGTCCCCTCGCAAATTTAATCTGCCTCCATCCCCTACTTTCCTCCACCATCAAAATGAATTCCATAAAACGGACCGCCGCTGCGCCGTCCCCTCGAGTCCTCCGAGAGAGCACTTTCGTTTCGTTGTCCCATTCTTCTCATATTTGACTCGATTACCGGAAGAGGCGTCGACCGACGCGAGGAAAAACGAAGATGGCCCCGGAGAACGTGTTCGAATTGGTCCCGGGATTCTTGCGGACTAATCTCGAGAACGAGGTAAATGGTAACTGATCAACGGAGAAGCGGGGCCGGGGAGCCGGCTATAGGGTCAATTGAATTCTAGATTTACGCCTGACGTCGTAATGCGGCACCGAATGGCTTCAAAGCTTGGCTTCGCTGGACTATCCGTGAATTCATTATGCTCTCTCCATAATGGCGACCGATTCGACATCGCGCGCTTGCTGTTTCCGCCATTTTTTCTCCGTTTGAAACACAGTTCTTGTACGAAGATGTCAGACTCAGATTCGGGTCAGAGTCGTGGTTATAGGCCAAAGGGTTAACGGTTTGGATAAGAGGAAATGGAACACCACCATTGGTCAATATTTAGTCACCCGAAATGGTAAAGTTGTTTGTTGTGTGCGAAAGTTTCACGTTTGTGATACCTTCTTCTCAGCGTACAAGGAATGTCGCTTAGCGCCTGGGTCGCGTAGTAACTACACGATTTCTTTATTTTCAACTTCGGTGTGTTCGCAATTTCTGTTTTAGCCATTCTTGTATGTTAGCGATTTCTGGTTTCGGTTTCTTTACGTGTTTTTCGCGATTTCTTGTTTCGTCTGCCTGAGTCCTTGTTACCTTCTGTCCGTTGTCATCTAGGTTTTGTCTTGAATGGTTGACGATAGTTTGAAGAGGAGGAATGTAGCGCCTTTCTTTACATGGATAGACCAAATTACGACAGAACTCTAAAGGAAGCAGACATTGTTAATATTGAATGAAAACTAAATTCATGAACATTTTTATGAGAGCGTTGGGCACTTAGGATGTCAGGGTACGAAAATGTTGAAAAGTCTCAAGAGACTCGTATGTTTTGAGTAACTCGAGTTCTGGACTGACTCCGGATGCCTCAGGGAGAGAGAGATCATTTGAAACTTATCAACTGATAGCCTAACTTTGGAGAACCTCCGCAGATTCTGGTAACTATCTAACCTTCCTCAAATTGGGTGCCAGATGTATTCAGCACGGAATAGTTTGTGAGAATTTTTCTTTGTATCAGAGAATTTACAGTGAGACTAAGCAACACTGTTAGACCAACGACGACGATGGACCAATGCTGATAAATCAACAATGTTAGACCTACTAGGATGATGAACCAACGCTAATGCAATAACAATGTTCGAAAAGGAATCGAAAGGAACTAAAAGAGAAGTCGAGATTCCTTTCTTACAGTGACGACTTAAAGCTTAAAGACTAACCATTAGTATTGCTATTGATGTATGCAGTAACGAATGTATCTTTTTTGGAAAGTTTGTACTTTAAATTTAAGAATATCGTTGTTTGATATGCTTGCATCGGTTTCTTTAAGTTTGTTTGCGTTTTAACTAGATTTATCTGGATTTTTCCTGCTTTGCCTTAAAATAATTTATACGAAGACGTTGTTTGACTGCAACTCTGTTTTTATCTTGTATTTGCAGAGTACAACACTGCAAGTTATTTATTACAACCTTGAATCTGTGAACAAATGATGTGAACGTAAATACTCTGGTCCATACACGATGCTGGTCGCGTTTTACCGTGGTTCTTCCACGAAATTGTAAAATTTAATTACAAAATAATTATTAAAACATTTGGTACGAGGTCGATTGTATCCCTCATTAATATCAACATTTACAAGTCTTTAAGTTGTTTATCGTATAACACGTGTTTCAAATCATTTGCGCTGAATTTCTCTGAAATTTCGCTTACATCTTCAACGTATACAATGTTAAGGCGTTCTTCTCTACAATCATATTATTTTCGGAAATTCTATAATATTCCTGCTGTATTATAACATTTTTTCTGTATGATATAACCTATATTTAAGAACACCCCTGTTCTTATGAAAAATTTTTTTTTAAATATCATTCAGTTCTATCACTACTTTAATTATTAATACAAAGCTCGATGAAAATGTAAATCACTGTGCGTGTCCAATCACGAA
>CM052099.1:15744377-15758190 GCA_028453745.1 Agapostemon virescens
ATGCGACCGAACAGCCGAAATGCAACTTCGCGGCTCCGCGTGTACGACACTGCAACAATTTTGCGGGAATTCGAATCGGTCTCGCGGTTCCTCTCTGGCGTCCGCGCGTTCCCAGGAAACGCGAACTACGCGTACATCACCTTGGCAGTTGGCATGCGGCCACGCATGATTATCTCGATGTATTCAGACAATGAGTTGTTCTGCATGATGGCGCCACACTTTGACACGCAACTCACTTCCTTTATTACGTTCTTGTTTTTTTGTTCTACGTCTTTTCGTTTGTCCGTCGAACGAGCGTCTGCAACGATTTCGACTTGGGTGGCTCCTGTATTTGGGGCTAGAGCGAACGGTCCTGTCGGAACAGAGATGAAAATCTATTTGTAATTGATTTCGATCTATATGTTAAACTGTCTAAGAGCTAATTTACAAGCTAATTTACCCATGGAGCTGAGATTGACAAGGTTCGATGATAATTATTTCAAATTGTTGTACAGTGTGTTACAAAAGAGAAATTTGTTTACAAAAATTGCTCTCGGTACGAAGGAGACAATTTCTAATGTTTTGTAACAGTAAATATTCTCATGTGATGCGAAGTTTAAAATTAGTCTCGGAAAAAGCTGAGCCGAAGAAAAGTACATGGTTTCAGTTAAACGAATTAATTCGTCTTTCAAATTTCCTCTTCGTCATTCGAGTTCTGCGGAAATTTAATTGTCCACTTTGTAGCGAACAACTGTTGTAAACAAATTTTTTGGTAACTCTAATACGCGTTACGGACTATCAATTTTTTTATGATCTTGTCGAGAGAAGTGGAGATACAGTAATGTCTCGATATATGTGAGAACTTCGAAATTGAATTATTATTTATTTATTTTGCAAGAACACGATTTGTGGATTCTTCGCCGAGAGCAAGCAAACCATTTTGAATCATATTTACTTGTACCATCGACGATATAGTAGAACCTTGATTATCCGAACTAGTCTAGAAGGATTAAAAAGAACTAGAAGATCTAGAAGTGCTACAAAGAATTGCATCAATTTAAATTGAACCGTTCTGATAATGGAAAATTCAGATATCATCGGTTCGAATAAGATTCTACTAAATCGACAACTCAACCAGCAGTTTTGCTGCAAAATGTGCCACGTTTGATCTCATTTTACAAATTGTAAGATGTGACAAATTGCGTTAATCAAAATTTCATAGAAGAATAATTAAAAACAATAAATGTTTCGTCACTGTATTAGCTTTGTCTCGTTGCTATATCTATTTGAGTTTCTGGCAACTTGAAAATTGCAATTGTTGTTGGCATAATGATGAGCCTTCGGTGGAGTATTGGTTGGCCAACGAATTTTCACCCTCTTTTTGAAATTGCATCAATGTGCATAGTCAACGAATAGTGTAGTCAAACAGTATATTAGATGCAAGGGAAAACTCTATCGTTTTTTGTTCTATTAATTTTCAAGACTGGCGACGAATTAAAATAAAACCTGTATCAGTTTCGAAGACATGAATCGTTCATTCCGAAAGTGGCCTAATATTTGAATTTGAGATATTTAAGGGTTTATGCTTCAATAAAATTAAAAATATAGGATACGAACGCGTCGAACTGCTTAAGTGTGTATGTAAAAGAGTTAAATTTACAGATCCAATTGAAATAATAGAAATTATTAAATGAATAATACATGTTTTCTCACTAAGAATGGAATCAAGCCACTTTCAAAGTGAAAACAACAGAATTGGACCACACGAATAAAAGACATTGAATTTATAAGAAAAAATCGACTGAACTCTTCCTCGCATCTAATATTTCTGCGGTTAAAATTAAAAAATAAAAGAATCTCATTTCCCACGACAGTCTCGAACTGGAACCGTCTGCGTAGTAAGCTGATACGCCATCGTCGAACCTGCATAGAGTCCTCGAATGCTACGATATCTATATTATTAAATACAGTAAAAAGTATAAATCAAAGTATCTGAAAACCGATGGCCCATTCTGATGAAACTGAAATTTGGCTACGCCACATTATTGTCTGTGCGAAAGCGATGAGCAGCGCTCGTGTCTTCGCCTGGTAAAATAAAAATCTTGAAATAAATAAATAAATTCTAAGACTGTGCACAGTAAAACTATAGTAAGCCAATTATTGCGCGACAGTGACAAATTGCGAGTACATTTATAAATTATAAAACGAAAAGAAATCATTTTGGAATACAATAACAAGTTTTTGGATGTAGCAACGTTTATGACGTCTTCAAAACGGTATTTAAATGTTGGCAAACTTTGGTAGCGTCGATTTAGCGTATCGTACATATAAATTTCTTGTCAATTAACTAACTAATAATCGTAAACGCAATGTAAGATATTCGTTGGCAAACTGTCGTAACTGTTTTCACCGCAAACTCCATTTTGCGAATGCGTAAGCGAAAACGTTAAATGTATCCCAAGTCTCGTCCGTTGGGTATCGTTGGCCAATCATAAACACAGCTTAGCCATTGTGCACATCTCTCTCAAATATATCAAGACGTTACTGTTTTCCGCCGGTCGATCTAGATCGATCGCAATCTCGCCGAGCCGTATCAAGGTCTGCAATTGGCGAAGGGTGTGCGCAGGAAACATTCTATTAGGTTCCGCCAAGTCATTCCGTTTTCTCAGTCGGATTGCAATTAAGGCACCCCGATACAAATAGGTGGACTGGAATAGCGGAGAATGTCTTTGAACTTATTGAATGATTTCTCAAAAGTAACTACTTTACGTTACTTTATAAAAATAACAAGAATGCGTCCATTCAAATTTTTAGCCATACAACGTTAGAAATTGGTGAATTAAACGAACAAATATGCCAAAATGTCATCGAAAATTTTGTCCATCTATCGAAAATGTCTTCCACGCATAATTGTCGTAGAAGGTACCTGATAATTAAATAGGAAAACCAATGAAATTAAAAATAATATGGCTGTTATTTAAGAAAAACTTGTTATAGTCTATTTTGGATAGTTTTCATATATAAATATGCGAAGAAATAAATCCAGTTGACTTCATTCGTTCCTATTGGATATCGTAAATGAAAAATATTAGAACGCATCGTTTTGGGGATGTCGTTACCGTAGAATTATACCAACAAGTCTGCAATTAGGATGGGATATTTAAAACGTGCCACCTGAATGGCTCGTTCGTGCTGCTGTTCGTGAAAATGTTGTTAATGACCCATCAGCGTCGATTCCACGTCGTTCTCAAGAATCGAGCATTTCTTATCGCAGTTTGTGGCGAATTTTGCATAAAGCATTTGCATGCTTGCAAAATTCAATCGACACAAGAATTGAAAGAATTATTTGACTATTATTGACAATGAAGGAATTTCGCTGATTGGTCACGTCGATAAGCAAAATTGTCGCGTATAGAGAAGATGAAAATCTAAGAAGAAATCATCATCAGACTTGCTTGATGTCGAGGGGCTCGTGATCTGATGTTACTAATTTCTTTTTAATCGGTGAAAGCGTCAGAGAGACACGAAGGTCAACTTCGTTTTTCTCAATGGAACTGTAAAGTGTACCGACGATTTATTTTCTGTCGGAGTTGACCTTGAGTGACTTTGAATGATCTCCAAAGTAGGTCGTTGCATTCGACTTCAAAACACTCTACCAGATTGTAAATAAAGAAAACCCGTACCGTTGCGTTTAGAAAGATAAAGTTGTTCTTCGCATCCTCTTGACGCCTCCGCGGTTTATAGACCCCGCGATATCAAGTGCTAAGTTTGATTTATCTTCAAGAGCAAGCTAGTTATTCGAGTGGCCTGTTTTAAATGCTCCACCGTGTATGCATTCGAAAGTATTACGCTCGTGATTTAATAACGCCCTAACAAATTAATAATAAATGAACATACAATGTTTATATGTGAAAACAGGAAAGAAATTGCACAAATTTGAGTTATTTAAGAGTACAACTCTACAGGGTTATCCAAAAATACCTTTAGGATGTTGAACGAGAATATCTTTCAAGTGTTTGTTTCTTGTCGCTTTCTTTTATTTCTAACCTACAACGATGGATAATTTTAATAATGGAGTCGTATACGATCGAAGAGCTTGTTACAGTTATTAAAATTTATTCTGCAAATCAGTGCTCGATAAAAAATACCAATAGTAACAATTCGATAACAATTCGAAATTTGATTAAAAAAGTTGACGAAACTGGAGCTGTTCATGATAAACCAAAATCTGGTAAACCAGAAACAGCTCGTTCGAATGAAAACATTGTTGCTGTTCATGAAAATGTTGTTAATGACCCATCATCGTCGATTTCACGTCGTTCTCAAGAATCGAGCATTTCTTATGGCAGCTTGTGGCGAATTTTGCATAAAGCATTTGCATGCTTACACAATTCAACCGATACAAGAATTGAAAGAATCTGACTATTTGCAACGAAGGAAGGTAAAAATCCAAGAGCCATTCAAGAAAATTCATTTTATTCCTAATAGAAATTACTGTTTCGTTTGAGTTTTAGTCGAAAGGCCAAATCGGTCCATTCCAATGCCAAAAGCCAATGAAATTAAAAATAGTATGGCTTTTATTTAAGAAAAACTTGTTATAGATTATTTTGGATAATCCTGTAGGTATAGAGTTCGCAGGTTAGAAAACAGCAGACGAATTGAAGTTATTTAAAAATACGACTGTTTGTCCAAGCTAAAGCTAAAGGAATGTCGATGCATTAAAGAACGTAACAGAAGGTCAAATATCAGTGCACCGTCCACCGACGGCTATTCCAATTAAGTTCCATTGTTCTTGTGGCCGTTGGTACACTTAACGGTACGAGAATCTGTAGAGTACCTGTTTCATTTCGCGTACCGGCGGACTCGACGACCGTTGACATTGCGTTACCTGTACCATAATTGCAAATTCATCCCGCTGGTAATAATGACGGCAGGTGCACCAGTCCTTTCAACCGCATGACGTCACGAGCCGAGTATAGTTCTGCATTAAGAGGATGCGCGCAGCATTGACGACTGTCCGTGCAGTTGGTTTGTGCATTTCGACCGAATCAATTAAACACTCGCAACCGCGGATGTTGGGATTTTTCTGAAGATAGATTTACACTGAAGATAGGTTCCTTAGACAACCGTGTAAATCGGAAACAAACTAAAATGGTGCATAATTCGGTAATTTATTTCAACGTGAAATAAAACTAATCTAAAAATCACATGCCATAGAAAATTAAATTTCAAATTCAATTTAGTTCCAGAATGTAAATCTAATTTTTCGTTTATTGGAAAGAGACAGCATAGCAAACTAAATGACTAGAAGAAAGATTTACTTAAATTATTTAGATTTAAGTCACTAGAGATTTAAAAAATTATCAAATTTAATTCTAGATCGTATGGAGTTCTGGAATAATGCGTGGCTAGATATCGGAGCTAATCATTCGTAATGAATAAAGCGATTAAGCGAAATGATCAAAGCCAATGCCGGAATATAGAAAGCGTTATTCGTTCATGGATAAACGGCACCACTGACGTCATTCTTTTTAATGCACTAGTGCGTGCAATATTTTAGCAAAGGAACGGTTTCGGCAACAACAAGGCTAACGCGTCGAGAGAAAAATACTAAACAACGTGATTCTGTGGAAAAATAATTGCATCTCTGCTCGTGACGTCATTAAAGGTCGACCTGTAAGAAAAGCAGCGACATTTGGGTCACCAATACCGCTCGAATTTTCTGTGTGGAGGGTATAGTCTGTACACAGGGTGTTTCTGAATATGTTAGAGCGCGTAGGGTGCAATTAGAGTGACAAAAAAAGTATCCGAGGAACGTTTGATTTCATGGATTTTATTTGTCCAATAGAGAATACTAGAAGAAAAAGAGGACACGAATATTGTTCAAAGGGTTGAAAAACTTTTTCTTCATACCTTTAACACTTTGACTGCCATGTCACCCATATATGGGTGACGGAATTGTTTGTACTGTTCTTAAATAAATTTTTACATTAATATATTCATTTGTACCAACGTTGATAGTTATACAGAAAGTGCAAGAAGGTAGGGGAACCACTTTACAGCATACATTTTATTTTTTCAATTTTTATTACAGTCAATATCTCATTTCGATTTTATAGAAATTTCATGGCTGCTAGTTTGGCAGTCAAAGTGTTAATACATGAAACAAACAAATTTCAGATTTGTTTACTGTATAAATCTGTGACTGGTCAAAATAATTTTTCATACAAGTTTGACAAAATTTGAATGAATATTTAATACATGCAACAAACAAATCTCAAGTTTGTTTACTGTATAAATTTATGACTAGTCAAAATAGTTTTTAACACAATCTGCAGTGTGTATTTATAACATTCAATCAATTTCAATTGAATTAACATTCAATCATTCAGTTTACAAAATTATTCACTCGCATTTCGTATTGATTCCTAACCAATCTGTTAATTTGATATTTGTTTAAAGTACAGCACAATCTAAAGTACTTCAGCTAATCTGAGATACTCAATCGAAATTATTTTTGCATATCATTCAGTAAAATCAATGCTCCTAGTTATTCCAGAAAAGTCAAGTCCTTTGCTTCAATCATAAAAATTAATTCCATTCAACGAATACTTTCTCCGAATACTTTCGCGAGCCACTGAGTAGCCACTGAGTAGATTGGACAGGAAAGTACATTGTGATTTTTGCATTCAGCTTGTGGACTACGAGATTCACCTGATTGCAATGTACTTATAAAATATAAAGATTATACCGTCGCTTAAAAAACTTAACACTAAACCTACCACAGTGAGTCAAACGACCCTTTTTATTCCTTCTATTTTACTATCATCGAAGTTATAAAATTGCCTTTGTAGGAATCGATTCAACGGATTCCTTTATTCTAATAAAATAATAGATAGAATTCTAAATAAATTATAGCCCGTCATTTTCATAAGAAAATGTACGCAATTTTAACACGTTGAGTACGGAGCCATTTTGCTTAGCTTTCGCGTCACATTTTATTCCCCTTCAAACGAAAATAATGCAACTGTGCATAAGAAAAAAAATCTATTGAAATAATGCAAATATTTCTTAATATTATATGAATTATCTATATCATATTAACACTTTACCAACCGGAAGCAAAATGAGCCTTAAAAAACTGCTTTTACATTGTAATTTGTAACAAAATTATTAAATAACGTTGTTTAGGAGGAAAGAAAATTTTCAATGATAGATTATGAACTTAAAAGATTCTGAAATAATCGCCGACCGGTAAAGTGTTAATTTGTAAATTTGATACTGTCACTCACCCAGAGACTGACATAGCATTCAACGTGTTAATGCCCGGTAGGTTTAGTGTTAAAGAGAGTCCGAATACTTTTTGGCGGGAAAACGGCATCAGTCCAACCGCGTTAATACTCGCTCCGCCTACTTTCAATTCTGGCCAGCGTAAGACGAAAAATGTCAAGTCCACGTCGTCCATGGGAGGATCACGATCTTCCAAGCTCCCAAAACTCGCTCTATCGAAAGACCTAAGAGAGACAGCCAAGAACCGAAACGCACTTATCGAACAGTTATCGAACACTTATCGTAGAGGATTGAACAGGATCGTTGTCTAGCCTTAGGAGAAATCGTTGCCGATGGCTCAATCGATCGTACTATTCGCGATACCTCTTTATCTTGAATTTTCTTTATTTGCCCGTTCATTTGCCTTGTTGACGTACGATATTGGCGTATCGGCTTCGGGCACGCGTATCAGCATCATCAACACCAGCAGCAGCCCAGCAACACAGCGAGGAGTGCAACCGCAGAGTTGCAGCGGCATTGGACGGAGAAACAGAAGTAGACAGAGAGAGAGAGAGAGTAAGAGAGAGAGAGAGAGAGAGAGAGAGTGAGAAAGCAAGAAGGAGAAGCTGAAGCAGAGAGGCAGTTGGCTGGGTGGCGTTCATCAGAGACGCGTGTCAGAACAGTGAGGAGAAGGTAGTGCCACCGGAACGGTGGACGGGCGAGTCCTCGGCGAGGTCGTCCGCGAGCGGGTCGTCTCAGTCGGTTAGGGTTCATCGTGGGCGAGCAACAGCGGCCGGAAACGTCGCCATGCCGGCAGGTATTGGCGCTTCGTACAGGTCGCTAGGCGACCTGGGTGAGGACGTTTACAAAAGCACGACGATCGTCGACCAGACACAGACCACCGGGCAGAGCGTCCTCGAGAGTGTCAAGAAGGCTTTCAGTTTCGCCTCGCCCAAGGTCGAGCTCAGGAAAAAGGATCCGCTGATCGAGGACCGCCGTGAGAGCGTCTCGATCGTCTCAAGGTAATGCCTTATACGATATTGTCTGCGAACGTACAGGGGAAAAACCGGTCGGCAGGTAGGGTGACGGTCGCGGGACACACGGTCTGTCTTTTCTTTCTCTGTCCCTCTCTTACTCCCCCTCTTTACTATCGGTATCTTTCTCTATCGAGTCTCTTCTCAATTGTTCCACGACCTCGTCCCTGTGTCTATTCGGCCCGTAATCGATTATGGTACAGCTTCGATCCGATGCTAGACTCTGCCCAGGTCGCCCGTGGAATTACTCTATTGTCTCCTCGTCAGAGCTACTTTGGAGGTAATAGCGAGCTCCGAGGGGCTTTGCGATCGTTGACCGCTTTCGGCTTATCTTTCGATAAATTTCTTAACCTTTAGCACTCCAAGCTATTTTAATTCGAAAGATTTCTTTTAACACGTTGAATGCCCAGGGAGTCACCGGTGACCGGCACCATTTAAAAATTCTATAAAATTAAATTAATTTATTTAATGGAAGCAGAGATTGAAAAGTTTAAATGTATGGCGTATAGTTATCTATCAACCTTCTTGTATTCTTCAGATATCAACTAAATTGAATGCAACGAATGTATTAACGTACAAATTTATTTTTTAACATGGACAAATAATTCTGTCATCCATTTATGGGTGACATGGCAGTCAAAGTGTTGAGAACGGTTATCAATAAATTAACAGCATTGAACGTTAACGCAGTACTGCAAAAATTCACCAGATTATATTACGAGGTGAAAACTTTTGTTTTTAGTGACTAACTATTTTGTTCAATAACGCTGATCATTTCTATAAATAGAATAAATGAAACTTGTTCGAAGCATGCGAAATTCGCGTGGCATTCAACGTGTTAACGTAAGATAATTCCATTGTACATCGGTTCAATTTGCTTTCATGAATATAAAATTATAAAGTAAACATCTCAATTTTTACAGAGTCTTTAGATGCAAAGAGAGCAATGGAAAAACTGTTTTAAATGATAGTAAGGGAATTTTTAGTGTCGCCTCAGAGGCGCCATTGGAGCGCTAAGGGTTAAACCGTTCATATCTCCGGCGAGTAAGGCGAATTCACATTTATATTTCTGGAATGGGAAGAACGGAAGTATTTGGTTGTCTCGAAAGTGCGGATTGAGAATAGCTTTTCATCGTTCTTGTACTGTGCAGATCGCACATTAGAATTTCTTTGTGGTTTTCATACTTCTCCTAGATGAAAACAATTAATTGTATGCCTATAAGTTGTCCAATGGTTGTGTATTTTTAAAATAGAATTTCATTTTGATTTGAAGGAAATAAGTAAAATACATATTTATTAGATTCTGTTCATTATTAGAGTCTGACTCCATGTTATAGTGCAGGGAATTAGTTTCACCTAAAAGTAGTAGTTACTAATTTTAATTGCAACTTATTTTATCGAGATATATTAATAGTTTCGAGTCTAATTTTATGTTAGCCATTGTGTCACAAGTATATATTGTTTTACCGTGTCTTTTTGCTAACCAAAAAAATTAAATCTTAACCAATGGAAATTGGAGGAAATTCGTATCTTTTGAGACAACTTAATATAACCATAATCGTTACTCTTCTTCACGTACTCCTTTATTTTTTTAAATAATATAGAGAAGAGTAATGATAGCGACGTTTCAGCGTTTCACTTTCCAGAATGTAAAAGTATAGTCGCTTCGTTATTGCAATGATCTGATAATTGTGTGGGACGCTACTCGCGATGAACACGTGTATTATTCAATATTAAAACGTATTATCAACAAATTCATTCAGACTTTTCGCAAACGCATATTTTGCGATTATGAAGTAAAGAAACTTTGTAAACTTTGAAACCTTAATTCATTTCATTCACAGAAATTTGTAGAGTACTTAATAATAAAAAAGATAGTGTTCAACGTTAGTCTAAAAGTAGAGGACAATGTTAAACTCAGTTTTTAATTTTTGCCACGTGCCTGAGAAATTTAACTCTGCGAGAAACGAAACGTGGAAAATGTAGAGTTGCGTCTTTTTCTGTATAAAGCTTCATTTCGAACGAGTCAATGTTGAAAGATTGTTAATTGCATTGTCAGTTTTGGAATACGAAGCAAATGGTAAAATAATTCTATTCCAAGCTGTCCGTTCAGTTTACTTTGATTCAACCCCTTCTAATTAGCTCCACTAGTATGAAAGTAGTCTACACAATCGTCGCCATTCTTACTGTGAATTTTACTAAACAAGCACGACGAATCATTCGAGTAGCGTGTACACACTGTCAAAATAAATTAGTCGAACGTTAATTGAAATGACGTAACGATTTTAGCGTTCGTACATGAGAAACCTGATGGAAAAAATCATTCGAGAGTGTCGGAATGTTTGAAACTAGCTATTATACAATACACCACTGAAATTTTTCAATTCCACATCTCTGAAAAAATGTTCTCAGAAAATCTAAATTTATATTATAAAAATGGTTCATCAATGATTTTTCGAACTTTTACATGGTCAATCGACGTCAAAAATAAAAGTCACATTATAAAATGATATAAACACATTTTTAATGCATATGTTTCGTGTAAGAATGTTGGAAACATAACAAAATGTAAAGTACGATTAAATTTTATATTATTCTGTCATCAATGCTAACGTATTAAAATCTTCTATTTAAATGACTTCGTAAGAAGCAAATAACGCGATTTTATTTTGCGTTAACTCTTTGCACTCCGAGTAATATTAATTTTTAATTTATATAATTTATCTATATAATTTTTAATTAATAAAATCGAGGCATTTTTTGACCTAGAAGAATTCCATTGTACAATGATTCATTTCCTTTCGTACAAGTTTGTTACGCGTATGCGAAACACTTCGATTTTAAGTGACTTCTTAAATGCAAACGTAGTAACGTAAAAGGTATTTGAACAATAGTGTGGCAATGTTTAGTGGCGCTCCAGAGGAGCCATTGGAGCGCAAGGGTTAAGATCTCCAATCTAGCTCTGAACTTTAAATGCTGGAACGTGTTCCGAACAATACGGTAGCACGTGTCCGCTTGTTTCCGGTGTCCATTGACCGTGTCCGAGTGCACTAGAATCAATGTTTTGTCAACCATGTCAATTTTCTGCTAAATTACATACGAAGACAATAAATAACTAGCATTGTTGTATACTTTATTTTGCCAGTATCATTTTGTTCGTATCATTAAGTACGTCAACGTATGATTAACTATTCTATTTTTAATGTTCGATACTTGATAGAAGGAAATATGTGGTGATTTAATGATATTCAATCATTCCCAACACTACAAAACGTTTATCAAATACTTGTGCACTGTTCAGGATTATTTAATATTTATGTCAGGTGTAGGATTTGTATAAATCCTTAAATTTATTATTTTATTGTTCAAATATGGCAGCTCCTTTATTATTAAATTCAGTTGGGGAAATTGTCATAATTATTAGAATTTTAAATTAAATTTAAAATCAATGTAAATGTGTACATTATGTATATATAAGTGTTTATTATTATTAAATCGTAGAGAATTTCGACAACTTGTTTTCCTCGTTGTTATTACTCGTATAAAAAAATGTTACAGAGAAAATTTCACTGGTATCGAGTGGGTCATATTATTGTATTAATTATTTTTTCGTTTGTAGACTCGTAGAGGTCATATGAAGGTCAATATTATTTTTCTTTTAATCAATAGACGCAGTTCGACGTTGCTTATAAAAAAGTATTATCTTACATCGAAAAATTAACAAGTTAAGAGATATTTAAATTTAAATAAATCCATGTTGCCATCACTGTCGCACTAAAACGTAATCTCTGTATTTACCAACGTTAGGGCCACGCAAAGTATCAAGTTGATGCTGAAGCTTCAATTACACTGGCTGATGCGAAGCAAGGTATTATCGCCGTATGTTGTAAAATATAAATTAATACTGATGCATTAAACAATGTATCGTAGCCATGACTGTACAATAAATGATCTTTATGTTAAACTTTTTCTGTAATAAATAAAAGGGAACGGCTTAGTGCGACAGTAATGGCGACTCAGAATTATTCAAATTTAATTATTAACATTAGCTTTTCCACAAGAACAGATTAATATTTCTTTTATAGCCAAAGTCTTAAAAAATCCACGATTCCATTAACACTAGGTTTACGGAGTATTAAAAGCGAATATTTTATAAATGATATTATTTACAAATAATACATATCCAAAGAAGTGAATCTGCTGACTCCTTCTTCGTGGATTCACTTTTACAACCTCAATAATCGTAAACAAAAAATATTAAGATGCGTCATTTTGACGGCTCTCGTAAACCTAGTGTTAAAAAATCAAAATTGACCTTCGTGCGCCCTCTGGCGCGAAATATCTTGTAAAACTAAAATATGCCTGGGTTGGTACCGTTCAAATTTCATTTGCAACATTTTTATAATATCGAGATAAAATATTTTCTAATAATATTCAGATAGTCAAGCTATAAAAATCAACTGAGACATCCCTTATTTTTCAGCGGGAAAAATTGCTAATTAAAATCGTGAATTTTGTTGAAGTCAATCCGAACAGTACACAAAGATTAAAAACGAGTGTGGAATTTCCGTGAATCATCCATTTTGAATGATTCCTTGATTGGTTTTAAAGCGTTCACGGCAAACCGGCCTGAGGCAGAGGCTAAGGAGGTCGCGAGTAATCGGTTCGAGGTCGAAAATGTCGGAGGCACGGTTAGAGTGGTTTTACTATTGGCCACGGTGGTCGACTAGCGTCGAGGAATCGATCGTCACAGTTCCCTGCCCTTTTTTAAGTGGTCGAAACAGTAAAATCACGGAGAGAAAACACTTGGTGTACTTCTGAGAAACGCATTGATGTGCAGGGCCGCTTTCTAATTACTAAAACAACAAACAACCATAGCTACTAAAATGTCTGTATCACTAACTCACCGAGCTAATGGGCATAGGATCTGTGTGTTCCAATGGATTCCGGAAATCATCCTACGTTTCCGTGTTCGACTAAATCTGAGGGGTCGTATTCCGCGTTACGTCGTTCCATTAACCCCGTGAAAGCTCCACTCGGTAGTTAACGTTTATTACATACGAAACACCGCTGTTTGCTGGTCAAATTTCCTGTTAGAATGTTTCTAGAGATAACGATTCAGCTGGAGAAAAAATTTACGAGCACCGCAATACGCGCTACAACCGAGGGAAATACGGTTTTGCAGCGAAAGAAAACTTTATGCGCATAAACGGTTTTTATATCGCGGAAAACGAGATATTGCGCGCTATCAAATTTTAATACATCAAGCACAGAATTAGCAACTGTGACATAATTAATTATAGAATATTTTTCCGAATGCTTCTTAGGTCTATTAAAAATTTACCCGCGTTTTCAAAGACTAAACTTCAGCAAAAGTCATTTCCGTTTGGCTTTGGTCGCAGTTTTAACACTAACCGTATCACGGCCGGTCAAATTATCAATCTCGCGTGGTTAATTTTCCAATCAAACAAAACTAACTATGTTTACGGAATTTTAAAATACCATTTTGCAATATCTACCTACAAAAATAA
>CM052099.1:15778848-15790478 GCA_028453745.1 Agapostemon virescens
TATTTGCTGAAACAAAACGCAATGCGATCTTCCATTAGCTCGGATTTCCCGGAATACATCACGGGAGTTCCTAATTAATTCAAACTCTTCCTCCTTTTTCCCGATGACGCGCCATTGTACCGAAAGTTTCATAATCAAAGAAACGTTAAGAATGGATTATTCAAAACTACGAAGATTCTTTTTGCACGGTTCTTACGAGGGCAGGCGTCGAATGTAGGCAACCTGGTATCGATTATGCAAATTTCATCGGGTTACCTTTCAAACCGCCAACGCTTCTAGAGCTTTGTTGCTGGTACCGGTGATCGGGAAAAGCGAACAGACACAGATTTTACCTAAAATTGAATGATCGAAAAAGAATGTAATTGCACAAATTGGTACATAATCTGCAGATCGCGTTGAATAATACAGCTCGGGAACACGTAACCATTATTTTTTCGCAAGCATTCGAAAATAGTAGTTAATTAACTTCGCGAACGCGGTTGGATAATGTGGATAAACTTTTAATTAAGCTAAAAGCCGATGGCGTCTGTTCCAACAATGGTCAGCGACGTCAGCGACGTGCTTCTCTATTGTGTTCGATATTTATTGTTAACAAAGCAGGCGTTACGACAATAGGGAAGTTGTTTAATTAGTAGATTTAACTACGAGAAGCGAAAAGCGCGGATCGAAAGGCAGGGACTCGTTGAAACCGCGCCTCGATGTTGTCGTCTTCGTCAGCGAGTAGGGACAGGAACATTACCGGACTCAGCTCGAACCGGAAACGACAATGTGACGCGATAAAGATACGAGAACAACACGCAGAAGGATTTTCTGTGCTTGGAAATTTAATGAAGGCGACTCGTACGAGACACGCTGCGTTTCTATTTTGCAACCGTTGTAAACTATTAGCAGTGACTGGAAAAAGTAAATTACTAGATAATTAGTCGGACGATTAACGGACGAGCGGGCAAAAAATATTTTGCGGAAGATAAACGCTTCGACGATTGGTTTTTGTAATCGTGATTATCGCGGCAGACGGGAAATTATCATCGGTAATTATTTCAAATTAATTCGCGGCGAATTGTAAATAATTAAACATTCGAGTAATCAGATTTTAATAACTCTGTCATTTTATTAGATATAATAAGTGGAACATTTTGGCGGATCTGCGTGCAGATACTTGTAACTAGACTGT
Organism: Agapostemon virescens; assembly: GCA_028453745.1. NCBI lineage: Eukaryota > Metazoa > Arthropoda > Insecta > Hymenoptera > Halictidae > Agapostemon > Agapostemon virescens. The sequence goes on from CM052099.1 coordinate 15,780,023, forward strand.
GGATCATTATGCAAAATAAAAATCTTTGTTATTGATAGTCGCAACATATGGGAAATATTTCTTTTTCATTTTGTCTTTGAATTTCTAATTAGCGTTCAATTCTTTTACTCTTTCTCTACTTTGAACACTTACACGTTGTTATTATAAATTCATAAAATCTTTATAAATTCGTTTCCGTTGCCTTAGATTTGTATCAAAATGTTTACACATTGTCTATAATGATAAACTAAAATTTTAATGTTTTATCTGAATATCGTGCAGTCTTTATTAAATTCGTTGCAAGTTCTATTCCATTTTTCTAATCACCCTTTTGACTCGCTATAAATATCGTGCTTCGTAATGTTCTTTCTAATTCGCGTCGTAAATAATTCTATCGGTTTCATAAATAGTAATCGAGGATATAAATTGCCTGTAATTATGGAGATCAACGAGACACGTATATGAAAACAATTGCAAGCGCAAAGTGTTTCTTCAGCGAGTTAATTTAACGAGTTCTAGTCGACTTAATATAGAAAACAGTTACTTTTACGTTTATTTTAACGTTTACGTCAACGAGATCGATAACTGTATATCGTTTGAGAATATTAAACGGTTTTAATGTTTTTATTTAATGTTTCCGCGGAATATGGATCCGTAGTGTTCACCAGCTTGCTCGAAGCAGATGAAATGCCTGCAAAGAAATGACATTTCACGTAATTAATAATAACGAGTGGAAATAGCTTGACCACGTTCTTTAGATTTCTCACAGAACAAGAAACAGACTCTGCGATCGTCGATCAGAATTATAACTGTCGTTGCAGTAATAAGTTCATAGAGACATCAATTTTAATACCGCATCCGCGTTAAGTGAGACTTAACTCACGGCTCCGCGAAGCCGCCGTCATTGAGCTGTTACCGAAGCTTTCGCTAAAATGAGTAAAATCGATTTTATCGAGGATCAAGTCGAACTTCCAATGACAGTGCACAGTTTATCCGTGCGATCAAGCCACGACATTAAATAATAAATGAACCTGTATCCGTTTCTCGGGGTCCTCCTCAATTGAAAACGAGTCTCGGAACTTGGAATCCTCTTTTAAATTTTTCCTACCGGTCTTCGCGTATAATCGATACTAATAAATGGAGTATTAATCTCCTGAAAGGATCCGCTCCTTCGTTCCCGGGGATTACCTTTCCGTAATTACTCGGCGCATCTCTAACCGGTCTCCGATTGCAATTAGGATTTTCGATGTAAAAAAGGAATGAGATGCAGAGGCAGAAGGAGTGATCGGCGTTTACGGCGGATTACAAAATGGCTGGGCTATTATTGAATCGATGATTCGAACGGACAGCTGTAAATAGAAGTAAATATTTAATGTGGAAACACGTCATATGCGTCGATGCGCTTTCACGGAAATGCTTTTCAACAATAGCCGCGTGAACCGATTCCGTTCGCTTCTGATATATTGATCGAAGCGAGAATATGTGTACACGTTGGTTCAAAGAACCGGGACCTGGTGACAGCCATTCTTTGATGGATTGTATGCCAGAAAGCGAAACGCAAAGTTATCCTTTGTTCCTGAGCGAATGCTGTTTGAAGTCCTGCGTTTTGTTTGACTTTGGCGGACGGGACAGTTTTACTATTTTATAGCAAAAATTGACGACGTTTAGAACTGGTCGATTTATCAATTTATTTAAACATATTTGAACCGTTTATTTTGGAAGTAAGCTAAGATCATTTTTCATGAGAATCAAGCTAACTGTTTTAACGCTTAAACTGCCCAACCAACAGTCTAACAAATTTCACAAAATCAAAGTAATTTATGCAATGCAGTAACAATTGAAAACTTGAAATATCTGAAACATAAATTATCCTTCAACCTTCTTATAGTCTCCAGATATGAACTAAATTAACACTTTATCGACCAGCGATTATTTCAGAATTTTTATAAGGCCTATGATCCATGACTGAAAACTTTTTAATGGGTCCTTCAAGCCTGACAGCAATTTTTATTGCGGATCAGCAATGCATCCCCAATAATATTGTCTAATAATGTTGTTACAAATTGGAATGTAAAAATAGAATTTCAAGCTTCATTTTGATACAGCGCGAATATTGAAAAGCCTATTAATAGGCTTCCGGTCGATAAAGTGTTAAGTGCAAGGAATATATAGCGTACAAATTTATTTTTAAACATAGACAAATAATTCTGTTCACCCATATTGACATGGCAGTCAAATTGTTAATATTTACATTTTTACGTTATCTTATTACTTTGAAACAAATTGTAAATAATATATTTAAAATCAGTAAGATATTGTAAAAGGAAAATTAGCTGGTGAATGGAATGATAAAGATTTTTATTTTGAAAATGGCTCCAGTTCTATTTTGAGAGTTGCAAACGAATATGGAGTATATCATTCGGTAAATTTGTATCAGATAAGAACTTTATGTTTTATTATCAATGTAGTACTGCTCGATTAATCCAGATAATGATTTTTATTAGTAATAATAATTCCATTAAATATATCATTTTAACGTAATATATCAACGCAAACAAGCAAGTAAAAAATATTATCAGTGCGATGGAAATTAATAATGCTGATACTACCGTCCACTCGCAATTTACTTTTCTTAAGTTTTCTGATTATTTTACCCTTAATTTACTAAGAAAGACACGAAATCATAAATCGTCACCAAAACATTCGAAATGGCGTTGAGAAAATGTAATCTATTGTTTGTCCCTAAGGAATATTACGAAATCATTAAAAAGTGTCGATAACACAATCTCATTTTAAATGAAATGAAACGAGAGGTTTTTATTTCAACCGAGCACCTAGAATGTGAGTTTTAGAAGGTTAAAAAATACTAAGGGAGGAACAATAAATTGGTTAAAAAATGCTGGATGCGTTTGTTTTTTGAGAAACGAACCGTATAAAATTTTCTATAAGATATCAACCCATCAGAATGCAAAGTTTAAAATCCTGGATTTATTACCGCGTCGGGGTGGACCAAGAAAGTTCGAAAATATTGTATCGACGCCATTTTATAAAAATATATAGAAAAATTGCAACAGCGAAATGGACTTAGGTTACTTTTAAAGTAAACGACTCATTTATGGTGGTATCTCTAATCTTTTCTAATGTAATTAAATAAGGAATGTTTGAATAACAAAATATTGTTATGTAATGATAAAAATATTGACAGCTTGTCAAACGTTCAATGTTTCTCGCAGCCGCATAAAAAGTTCGCTACGGCAAAAAGCTTCGTAGAAAAAGCAGCAATGGAGTCAATAACTTACATAAACGATGTTTTCGTGCGGAGATTTAAAAAACAAAGAAAAACGTAATCGCGTAGAAATATGTCGTTTCGATGGAAGGCAGAACTATGTCATTTAAAAAATAAAGTAACGCGTTCGGTGCATATTGCGTTGCTAACTTTCCAGCGCTGCAACATAGAGGGATAAAAAAGTTCCATCGCAGAGAAACGGTCGGTCGTCATAAAACCATTTAACATTCCTCTACAAATTTTCTCTACTTTCATTCAGAGGAGGATTGCACTCCGTCCCAGTTTCTGAAGCCATCCTGTGTTACTTGCAATTTTTCATTTTTTTTAAATGAAGCTCAGTTTTCTTGTTGCGTGCGGCGCACTCGTTGCAGCGTTAGTTTGCACGAAGACGTTACCGCATGCATCACGGCGGGAATAAAATATTGGTGCATAGTGTCAGAAAGAAAACTCGATTAAACCGTCCATTGTACGCCTTTCTAACTTTCCGCTCTCTGCCGATTGGCTGCTTCAGCCAATTTTGCAGCGTCGCTTTTAAATGATTTTTTTATTAAGTATTGTTATCGCTATCGGTTAAAGTGTTCCTCATACGGAGAGATTGTGCTTGTCAAATCAAATACAAAAGAGATAAATAAAAATAAGAAAACGAAGAATATAAGAATAAATGAAAATGGAGAAATAAAAATTAGAAAAATTTGTCAAGAAGAAGTTAAAAACGATTCAAGCGCGTATTTAATAATTTTTTAAGATTAAAAGTAATTACAGCTGAGGATGGTGATAAAAGTGACGAATAATATAATAACAATATAAATATGATAGAAATGACAAGATTCAATTTATTTAGATTTTGTGTGATTTTTATTATAATTTTATTTTTATTTATTATAATTTTGTACCTGCAATAATTGTATAATAAAAACTGTGGAAAGAGTCGTTTAACCTCTTCTGGTAGTTTTAATGTTAATCCCACGGCACTTACCCCAGAACCTTCATAAAGCGAATATTTCCAACAAGTTAAACCCGGAGACAATTTTTCTAATTCTTTTGCAATGAAATTACACCATTTATAACGTTTTATAAATTTATTTTGAGATAGAGTTCGCTCGCTATGCAAATAGCAAAATGCCATTAGTTAATGCGTGTATTAACATAAAAGTTGTACGAAATTTGAATAATTGCAACCTTGTCATTACAATTATATAATACAATGCAATTTATATTTAGTCTAGTTTAGTGTTGATGCAATTGTAAAATACAAAATCAGTGTCGAAAGACATAAAATATAACTTCTCCGTTTTTGCTTGAACAGATATATAAATTTACATAAAATTGCATGTTGGTATTCGCGTATTACTTATCAGGACGAACTTACTATCAAAATCAACAAGGGAAACCGACGTACTGCGGCCTTTGAGCTTTATCTAGTTATCACCAGATATCTCGACACTAGATAACGTTCCTGCATTCGAGAATATTGGAATGCATTTACTGGTCGTCGAAGTTTAAGGGGCCACATAAATGTACGATGAGCCTTAACTCATTTTCTTTGTGGAAATTATTTTTCTTTTTATTAAAAAATCGTAAGGTATACTTTAAATGTCCGATTACTGCAAGATTAACCCCTTGAGACAAATTTCAGTTATTTAGTGCCTAGCTATTTTCCAATGACCGTATACGATCAACAATTAAATAAAATGTTATTCCCGTTTAAAGAAAATTAAGGAAATACTAACTGATAAATCAATAAATAATAATTGATAAATTAATACAATTCATACGATGTCTAGTTACAATAATTTAATAGCTAATCTTGAAAATGTCGATTTTCCAAAGGTTGTCAGTAATTCGAATTAAAAAGGCAGTTTTGGTTATCCTGCCATTATGTCCACAATTTGGTTATCAAAATTCAATTCGCATTTGTACAAACGATCCGCGAGATTAACAAAGTTATAGCATAAAAGCGAGCGTATCGGATTCCAAATATTTCCCGGTTTATTATATCAATTTCACTTTTCTCTATAGAATAAATATCAATTACACGTATATTCGCTGTTGCGCGTAACGGCTTGTTACCGTTTATAAAGCAACTCGAGTATAAGCCATTAGCAGACTTATTTGCGTGAGAGAAAGCCTTTCCGCATCGATAGCAAAGATCAGAAGTCAAATTGAAATTAGTTTCTCCTGTAATAACTTTTAATAGGTTTAATGCAACGTATCAATATTTTTAAATTCTTTTAATCTTTCTGCCGTCCTACATTTCGCCTACTCGTGCAACGAATGCTTAATACCCCACAGAGTGTAGCTTTCGTCACAATAAATATTTCGCTTCGTTCTTTCTGAATTCTTCGTTTCAAATTACTCAATTGAAACCGTTTCCGGAATAGAAGCTGTTAGGTATTTTTAAAAGCCTGCCGCAATCGAAGTAATACAAAATGGCGAAAACACTGACAGAAAGTTTGTCGAAGATGAAATGCATAAAATGCATAAATTGCATTAAATGCATAAAATGCAAGACTTTCTAGAATTTATTAAAGAAACTGAAACACGGAAAGTTATAACATAATGATACACTTTCTTGTCGCTAATAACCAAGCTGTTGATGTGACGTAAAATTTTTAAATAAAAAAACCATTACCAGAAGATGAATAACATGTGTAGTTTGAAATAAAGGGGTCGTTTAAAGTTCTTTTTGTAAAAACTTTAGGTTTGTTCCTAAAATCTATCCATTAAGTTTTGGGTAGTATTGGTTGCCCTTTTCGAGAGATCAGTTGCAGGGGACATGCATTTTCTAAAGCAGCTGCAAACAATTATTAATCGAATTACTTGTTGCTGATTTTATTCTTTCACAGTTGTTCGAATTAAAGGGATGTTTTCACGACAACTTTTTCGTTAAAGGACGAATTAAGCATCAGCAATATTGTAGCTTGTCAAAATGGCTTGTTACAAAGCCAAATTGGCTTGTTGCTGATTTTCTCCTTTCATAGGTATTGAAATTAAAAGAATGTTTTCATGAACACTTTTTCATTAAAGCACAAATTAATCAGCAAGATTGTAGCTTGTCAAAATGGCTTATTGCTGATTTTCTTCTTTCACAATTGTTGAATTTAGAAGAATGTTTCTACGAAAACGTTTTCATTAAAGCACTTAAGGATCAGCAAGATTGTAGCTTGTCAAAATGGCTTGTTGCTGATTTTCTTCTTCCACAGTTGAAATTAAAAGAATGTTTCCACGAAAACTTGATCGTTAAAGCACAAATTGAGGATCAGCAAGATTGTAGCTTGTCAAAATGGCTTGTTACAAAGTCAAAATGGCCTGTTGCTGATTTTCTTCTTTCACAGTTGTCGAAATTAAAAGAATGTTTAGAAATTAGCAAATTATGCAGCGGATATCAATATCAGGCATGAATCTCGTCCATTTTATGAACTTTTTAAAGAAATTTTCTGTGAAAACAGTGAATGTGGGCAGTCTTCAAAAAATATACTTGAAAAATCGATTTTTCGCGATTCATCCGCTACATTCGTTCGCCATTACCTACATAATCGCTGGCTGGAAATAACCAGCGATATTTTTCCAATGTTCCACCGTCAGTAATACACATTTGTTTCGAGGATGCGTTTGTAATAAGGTTCGCCGAATGTCGTATCGATTTCGAATAAAGTCCACCTGGTGGTAGCCGAGCTTGCTCATAAATTCCTGACACAAATGTAATGAAATATTTTCCAGGGATATTTTTCCGACGGACCTCTTCATTCCGAGAGAAAAGAATTTCATTTCGTGTACAGATTACGTGAACCGGCCACGAGAAATGGTCGAATAAAACTTGCCACAGTGAATTTGTAAATTTATTCCGAAAATATTCGGCTGGCCTCGAATTTAATATTTCTTTTAAATTTTATTCCATGCTCTATTTCTACTGGAGTAATTATTCAATGAGAATAAAGACTAAATACAACTAAATATATTGAAAGAATAAATACTAAATGCAACTAAATATATTCAAACCTATTCGCTGGTTCCTTAAACAAATTTTTAGTTATTTTATATTTATTATATTTCTTATAGTTATTTTGTATTTATTATATTTCTTATAGTTATTTTATATTTCTTATATTTCTTATATTTATTATAGTTATTTTATATTTATTATATTTCTTACGTTTCCTATATTTCTTATATTTTTTATATTTCTTATATTTCTTATATTTCTTATATTCCTTATATTTATTATAGTTACTTTAATTTATTATATTTCTTATAATTATTTTATATTTATTATATTTCTTATATTTCTTATAGTTATTTTATATTTATTACATTTCTTATATTTATTATAGTCAATATATTTATTACACTCACTATATTTACTATATTCAGTTATATATTACATATGTTACAACTGAAACTAACAAATCAACATTCTTAAATTCTTTCAACCCTCGATACTCGAATGGTGACTCTGAGGCATCTCTGAAAACTGCCAAACTATACTTTAAAACAATTTTTACATTACTATGTTCGTATTTTAGAAATAGATAAAATTTGAACTATCATAAAAATGACTAACCCTAAAGAGTCCCATACGCATAAAAGGAAATGCATCATCTGAAATGAAAATATTCTAGGTTAGAAGGAACGTTTTGCTCCCATACTTAAAACAGCTTCGAGTGCAAATGGTTAATATTATCGATGTTTTAAATTGCTCCTATTCATTTCGGTTAAAAGTGCAGAAAATCCCGCGGTCCACTTAATTCCGATTTAACGAAGTAGAACCAGGGATCGTTGAAGAACGTGAAAAGACATTCCGGTTAGAACTAATGAAGGGGAACATTGTCGGCTACGAATCATCCCGTAGCCTTTCGCATAAATCAGAGGAAACGAGAGTCGACGTACAACGCGTAGATGATATTATCGGGAAACGAATTTGCGCGACGCTTGTTCCCAGAAAGGCGGTGCAAATGATAAGGGATCGAAAACAAAGGGCTGGGAATACACCCGAGGTCTCCGCGAGGAGAGTACCTTTTTCCCCAAGGACAGGGGATGGTATTTTCGCAGAAATATCTGCGAAGGAGCCGTTTCTCTGTCTCCTTGGAAGTTGCGGAAACGTCAGCGTATAGTGAACAGGTCAAACCGTGAGTTCGTGACATTTTCCCGGTAAACTGCTGTAAATTAGGTCACCCCGTAAATCTCCGGAAATGCAGGTCGAAGCGGGTTCTTCGGGTATCGTCCCGATACGACAATTAGCGCGATTAATCACCGCCGGAATCATCTATGCGCCTCCTGTTTCCGGATTAACGGTAAATTTATCGCGCCCGGCAATATGGCCGTTTCCAGGTTCTTTGTTTCGCAATTATTAAAATTGTATAGACGTCTCGAATCTAGATAAATTCTACTAATTTCAATTAGCTGCTTTAGATTAATTGTTAAACAGGGACGTTTAAAATAGCAGCCGTGCGATTGTATATACAGTGGGGGACAAAAGTATTCGGACACTCTTCAAACCTAAATAACTTTTTCAAAATTGAACCAAACGACTTGACTTTTCTGGAGCAACTAGCAGCATTGATTTACTAAATGATATGCAAAAATAATTTTGAAATAATTCTAACTGGTAGAAATTACGTGGGAAAGTAGAAAAGACATTTTTTAAAACATTTTTATTTTAACTCGTAATGAAAATTTAAAATACGCGTTTTTCAGAACTGTGTTAGTTATACACATGCTGAAAATCTCACCGAAATCGATTGACGCGGGAAAAAATAGCACGCGTAGAAAGATGTAAGAATTTCTGTAGTTTAAGCAGAAACTGATCAAGAATCGTGAAAAATTGCGATTTTCACCATATTCGATGGCACGTAGCTCGTGTGTACGTCGATCGATTTTAATGAATTTTTCTGCATGAGTATAACTATCATAGATCTAGCAGATGCGTCTTTAAAATTTTTTCTGCGTGGCTCAAATAAAAAATATTTAAAAAGTTCCTTTTTTATTGGTCATGTAATTCACATCAGTTCCAATATTTACAAAATTTATTTTGTATATCATTTATTAAATCAATGCAACTAATTGCTCAAGAAAAGTCAAGACGTTTGGTCCAATCATAAAAAAGTTATTTAGGTTTGAAGAGTGTACGAATACTTTTGTCCCTCACTGTATATTGGTGAAATATTGGGTTATAGCATAAGTGATTTAGGTTACGTTTGATGTGTCTTTTTATTTATTAATACAGTGTTGAATTATGGTCGATCAATTGTGCTACTTTTGACTGCAACGGGCTTCTTTTCAATCACAGTTATGAACGTATGAAATGAGTCATAAGCCTTGGGAATGGAACGGTTTTATACTTTCGACTGGACTTATTTGTGTTAGAATCGAATAACTTTCTAGGTTTGTTATATTATCTCTGTTAATTTAATTTACAGGTATTGCAGATGTTATTTAAAAAACTACGATAGTTTTCAGCTTGATAGAAGTGTTTACATATTTTTTGCATAAACGTTTAGCGAATGATGCGGAAGATAAATTTAGAATATTGATCGTGTAATTTACAAATACTCTGGAAGCATTAAATATTTATGCTTTCAGTAATTATAGAAAGTGCGCGGTAATTTAGCCATGCTTTATAAATATTAGCTTCGAAACTACGTTTCATCGATTCGGATATTACCATTTTATCAATTTTACCGATTTTTACGAATTTTGCGCAGCTTTGTGCCAGTGCGATTACTTGCAACAGAACCGAATGATTTCTCTTTATTTAGAAACAGTTAATTACGCTTGACCCGTCATTTGAAATAATTAAACTTCGCGTAACGTGTTACTTAATTGCATCGGCACAACGTGTGTCAACTGCGAAAATGATTACGCCCGTTCGCCGAAACTAATTATGCACAACCACCTTCTGAATATTTGCTTTAGGCAATTGGTAGCTTTACAGCTACTCGAATTTCTGGCACTAGTCGAATCTTTCAACTGCAGCAGACTAAGATTTAACAGAACATTATTCTGTGTTTGCTCTAACAGGATTTTTCATGGAGAACTGATACTTCACTTGGAAAGTGGAACAATTTAATTCGAGTTTCACTAAATCTACCTGCAGGTCTAATAACACAAATTGAATATTTAAATAATTCTTGGCTTGAAATGGCTTGTTTCTGATTTTCTTCTTTCACAGTTGTTGAAATTAAAAGAATGTTT
>CM052099.1:15790978-15823302 GCA_028453745.1 Agapostemon virescens
CCTTATGTTTTATTTAAAGTATTGTCCACCACTGGCCACTACATTTTCCCATCTTCATTTTTTAACACTTCTGCTTTTATATTTTAAGGGAAAAATCATTTATTACCGCACCACTCCGCCTTTTTCCCTGCAATTTGTCAGTTTGACATTTGGCAAGCCGATGTGATTCCTCTGCAGTCCACATCCTTTTTCTTGCATGTAGGTTGGGTTTACGTCTGCATTTGTGCCATCAAATCTTACGGATATTCCCTTCTAAGTATTTTACTGTAATCGAAACAAGTAGTAATCAGAAGGAGCAATGTCTAGTGAATACGAGTGCAGTAAAACTTTTTAACTAACTGTTTCCAAGTAGATTTTTACCGATGCCTGGCAAGCAGCATTTCACATGTGTAACCCAATTTCCTTGCTTTCGAATCATTCCCAATGATTTTAATCGATGTGAAATCGCTTGATGAGTCACCGATAATGCCAGTACAAGTTCTTCTTGTTCTTCTTCTTCTTCTTCGTTCAATAATGCTTCCAATTCCGCGTCTTCGTACATTTTTGCTCTTCCACTACGTTCTTCGTCCTCGACATCAAATTCACAAGCAATCGATGCGCCTCGACTGCAGATTTCTTCTTCATTAAACAAGTACATCAGAACTTCCCGCAAACGACGTTTATTCCGGTCAAAACTCGACATTTTCGTACGAAAAATGTATACGACGCTGACACACAATCTCTAATATTTCGAGATTATATCGTTGATGGATGTGAAACCTTACTATAATGACGTCTTACATCCGACAATAGTTGCGCTGTCCAATTTCGAACGGCGAATACTTGTTTATACTCCCAATATTTTCTTTCTAATTGCCAAACGAAGAGACATTAATTATTCAATAAAATGTCTTAAGTCACTTCTGATAAAAACAACTATAACATTGATGTTTTATTATTCTTCAATATTCCTAGCAATGAATAGTGATTTATATAAAGCTTGTGGTTGCTGGTTCAGTTATGCTCATTACTGTATGCGCTTTATCTCGATTGTTAGACTACGGAGAGACCGGTGCAAGTCTTTGAAACTTTTAACTTTTCTCTGTAGCTTCTGTTTAACCTTTTCGGTACTAGCGCTCTGTCCGCCATGACACTTCCGCTGTACGAAGCGCAGCTCCGGAAATGCACACGCGTTTACAGTCCTCTTACGTACGAAGATTTTCCTGCTGGATATATCCGACGTTCTTGCACACAAATCATCAAATGGACGTTGGATATATCCGGCGCTGGTATCGAAAGGGTTAAACCAATGAACGTCCGCGTTACCAAATTAACCGACCGACGTATGAACTCAGAAATATATCCGCAGTCTAGTAATGATTAATGTTTCATTAGAAACTACCGTATTTCGATCGCTTAACCGTATTTGAAGACGTTATAATTTTATAATTCCAGATGATTCCGTTTAAGCGACATATTACGAAGCAGAATAAACAATATCATCTTTCCATCCTTGTAAGTCTTAAATTAACACGATTTCAAGATTAGTCACCAATCATCGACCAATCCATGCGATCATTCTATTCGAGACTCTCTCCTGGTGTACAGGGTGTTACGAAATATATAATACGAGGGCAACATGATATTTGTAGAGTCAATTGTACAGTGTTTTGCAAGTTTGAAGAGAATCGACATGGAAAAAGTACAGGCTTTGCTTTGATGAATCTTCTATTCCTCTTTTGTTTTCCCTTTTTGCTAACGGTGCTTCTTCCATTAATTTTATACAGGTGAATCAAGTAAATCGCTTCGTGGCTACGATCGAAATTTCAGTTCGTAAATGTCAGGAAGTTCGGACAATTCGAAGCCGTTAAACGGACCCGTAAGAACGCTTAGAACACCGTTTCCGGACGTCAAAGTGGCGATTAAGGTTGCCGAAAATTGAATTTGTACGCTGCATTGGACGCAAAAGCGTCGTAGCGAAAGCAATGATTAAAGCTTCATTTATCATTCCTATAACCTATTTTGAATACACCCTGTATGTCGTCGCAGAGATCGATCAAATGAAATTGCATCCATCAAAGGAACGCTAAGGAACTTTTTGACAGTCGTTGCTTATCAACGAATCGACATTGCATCGTTTGTTAACGAAAACCGTTTAATTAGAACATTCCTAAGTATATTTCACTTTCGTTTGAAACGTTGCTTTAAACAACTTTCATTTAAAATTTTATTTTATTCCTGTTAACGCTTTAACTGCCCCAAAAAATAGCCTGAAAAATCCCAGAAAATTCAAAATAATTTATTTAACGAAGCAACAATTGAAAACTTAAAATTTATGACAAAAAGTTGTCGTTCAACCTTCCTCTACTTCTCCAGATCTCGACTAAATTTAGTGCAACGAGTATATTAACCCTTAGCACTCGAATGGCGCCACTAAAAATTGCCATAGCATTACTTAAGCAACTATAACATTGCTGGGTTTGCAGTTAAGAAATCGATACAAATTTTCATGTTTTAAGTAGGAATATTAGTAATTAATTTTCTATGCACGAAAGGAAATGAACTATGTACAATGAAGCGATTATAAATAAATATATTGTTTCGATTTTGGAATGGCATTGCTTCGAGTGCGAAGGGTTAATGTAAAAATTTATTTTTAAACATAGACAAATAATTGTGTCTCTTATATATGAGCAAAGTGGCAGTCAAAGTGTTAATAATCGTCTAGAATATCGAAGCCGATGTCGAAACGTTTCGGTCGGTGAATAAAACTGAAATTTTAAGAGAGCAAAGGTGACCAAACGCGGCGATACGAGGAACAAAGTTTTAGCTGTTGCTACACTGTTGCGACGCTCGTCGCATGTTCGCATAATCTATTTTTCTCCAGCTCTTTTACGGAGCACTTGCGCAAACTTCGACTACCTTCGACAACGAGGAACGTTGAGATACGTATTAGAAACTCTTCCGTACACTGGCAGCGTCAACGAAAAAGTTTCTCTCTGTTCGTTCGGTGGATGCATAGCTAAGTGCACATCTAAAAGTAGTTCCATGTATAAGGAAGCAGGCAATAACCTCGGCGACGACCTATAAACCTTTTTCGAGGTTACTTAACAGAAAAGCTGTGTCTTTTTCGAATGGGCAGGCATTAACGCGTTTAATTAGCTTCCATTCCGCGAAATCGACACCGAACACGACCACGGTGGAAATTAAATGTCCGAAGCCGTTGATTACCAACGTGCTTGACAAAATCTGGTTAGAGATTATTGTGAAATTTAAGGAAGCTTGTTGTAGATCGTGTCATCTGTTCGAGGATAAAATTGTTATACAGAAAGTAGTACTGTTTTATCGAATTCCAGACGGGAATATGAAATATGTTTGTGTTTTAGATCATTCTGCGAGCAAACTTACCATGTATTTCCTTTTTTAAACAGTTTAGGGGCAATCTTCAAGAGCTTTTGGGTTTTTTAAATATTTTATAAGCAAGCACAAAGTGTACGTTTCTTTTCTAGAAAATTCTATGTTCGAGCATAAAACGTTTCTTTTTTAAATATTCTATAAGCAAGCATAAAACGTGCTTCTTTTTTTAAAAATTCTACAAGTCAGCACGAATTGTAGTCTTTTTTAGAAAAATTCTACAACCAGGCACAAGATGTACTCGTTTTTAGAAAATTCTACAACCAGGAACAAGATGTACTCCTTTTTAGAAAATTCTAGAAGACAAGCATAGAATGTATTTCTCTTTAAAAATTCTACATTCAAGCATAAAATGTTTCTTCTCTTTAAATTCTGCAAGCAAGCATAAAAAGTGTTTCTTTTTAGAAAAATTTAACAAGCAAGCACAAAATGTGCTACAAATCTACTACAATGTACAAGCAAGCATAAAATGTATTTCTCTTTAAAAACTCTACATTCAAGCATAAAATGTTCCTTTTATTTTAAATTCTACAAACAAGCATCAAATGTGTTTCTCTTTTAAAAATTGTACAAGCATACAAGGAAAGTGTTTCTTTTTAGAAAAATTTTACAACGAGGCACAGAATGTACTCCTTTTTAGAAAAATTCTACAACCAGGCACAAAATGTACTCCTGTTTAGAAAATTCTAGAAGACAAACATAAAATGTATTTCACTTTAAAAATTCTACATTCAAGCATAAAATGTTTCTCTTTTTTTTAAATTTTACAAGCGAGCATAAAACGTGTTTCTCTTTTAAAAATTGTACAAGCAAGCACAAAATCTACTACTTTTTAGACAAATTTTACAAATAAGCACAAGATCTACTACTTTTTAGACAAATTTTACAACGAGGCACAAAATGTACTACTTTTTAGAAAATTATACAAGAAGGCATAAAATGTATTTCTCTTTAAAAATTCTACAAGAAGGCACAGAATGTACTCCATCTTAGAAAATACTACAGCCAAGCATAAAACGTATATCTTTTCTAGAAACTTCAATAAAGAAATACATTTTGCACTATATACAAAAACTGACCGACAAAAGGGAAATATATGGTACCTTTTCTTGCATAAATCTCAAACAGCTGTTCACTTGCTTTTTCGAAAATTCAGCTACCTCTGTCGCGTCGTTGATCTTCGAAGTTTTCTTTCGTTCGCCATTGTAGGTCGGTAATTTATCGACGACAGAGCTATGTCTGACGAAGGCTTACATCGCCGAGTGTTTCCATGGAACCTAGAAAATTGGATTTAGGGGATTAACGGCAATTCTCGTGCTCTCATTATGCAACACGTAGCTTCTTAATAGAGTTACCGCACACACCGTAGGAAATCACGCGTTGCAAGGGGAGCGATATTGGCGTTACACTTCATTCGACGCGGAAACAGAAAACGAAGAGAAACTAACTTCGTGAACGGAATTAAAAATCGTTGCCTCTGGCGTAGCCCTTTTCCCCGCATTCCCGTTTCTCATTTAACATTTTTTCTTTTTTTTTTCTTTCACCGACTAAGGCTAACGATGGATCTTGACGGTTGGTTTTGCTCTGGTCTGTTGCTCGAGGAAATCGGACCGTAAAATTCGAGATACCTGAGTCGATGGAATTTTTTTTCGGTTAAAATAGAAAATCATCAACCTGTCCGAGAAACCTCGATTTTTGGGTTGACGAGTTTCGAACCACGAAAAAAACGTTTTCGTGCAGGCTTTAAAATTACGTAACATTTTTTCTCTATAATGTACGACGTGTGAAAGATTTTTGAGGAAATTACAGTTGGCTGGAATTGATTTTACAGCTTTTACCCAGTGTACTCGTAGACTGTCGTTTTAGTGAAAGACACTGTTGCAAAGAGAAACATTATTTTCGGTCTTTTCGATTCGTTGAATCATTTGGATAGCTCTAGTCCTCTTTGCTCCATCGCGTGTGCTGTAAACGCATGGCATCTGCGATGTTTCTCCAATTAACTATTTTTGTAAAGAGAATTTTTTTCAGCTTTGTGGACATTTTTATTTTCTACGTTTTTAATTCCCGGTCTTTTCTTGTTTTGTAATGGATAAAGGAGCGTGTTTATTTTCGGTGTACTGTGTATCTGTTTTAGGCATGCACAATAGTATTTTTGTACCTCGCAAATAGAAGCGATACTGGTTTTGTATCGAATGGCAAACCGTTTGCTAATCGTAGTAGCGTAAAGAAGTAGTAGAAACCGGAAGAAGTCGGAAAGTTTGTAAGCCAAGGCAAAACATATCTACTTTGCACAAGCATAAGTCTTGCATTATTTTGTACGTTGTAGCATTCCATGCGAATAGGAAGCAGACGAGTCTCGGTGACTAAAGAATATTAAAAACCGTTCGATATTTTATGAATAGGTAGTAAAACAAATGCGTTTATTATGTGCGGGAGTACAGGACGGTGAAATAGAAGCTTCGTTAAAACCGACGAATAAACTTGCTATCGTTCGCCATTGACGAATCCTCGGCGAAAAAGAAATATTCAATGAAGTTGGCGGCTTTGTTAAATTAAATACGATAAATGAACGTGTTGATTATTGCTTAAATAATTGCAGACGCAGGGCGCAGTCAAAATAATCGATTTAGTAAAATAAAAATTAAGAAGAAAATATTCTTTAAATATTAATCGTTCGTATTTCACAGATCGTAAGCAAACTTTAGTAAATTGTGTAAGCAAAAACTTTCAAGTCTGCAGAATTAACTCCATCGGCCAAGTTTGAGCGATTTATCAGGGGACATGTGAACCCTTTGTACACTTAGATTTTCTAAATTCAAGATCAACTTACTGAACGATTTTTCACTTAGTTTTCGAGATATTCGCGAAAAACTTTAAATAATCTTGAATTAATCGTTTATTAGACGTGTGTAGCTTCCTGTTTCAGAAACTAAGGCGAATCTAACATTATCTAACATTTATTATTTTTAAGTCTATCATTGTAGACTTGTAATTCATTGTAGGTCAGAAATAAAAGAAAGCGACACGAAACAAACATGGCGTCTGACAGATATTCTTATTAACACTAAACCTACCAGAACAGGTCAAATAACCCTTCTCAGATTTTTTATTTTACAATCATTGAAGTTATAAAATTGCCTTCATAGGAATCGATTAAATAAATCTCTTACTTTAATTTATACTTTTTAACGAAAATCGCAAGCAACCGAAATAAATTAAATCTTCACATTTTTATAAAACAATTATATACTAGTCAATTTTAATGCTCGGTAGGTTTAGCGTTAACCCCTTGCCCTACGATTTATTTTGTGTTAACAGTGATGAGATATTCTTCGGCCTCCAAAGAACGACAAAAAGAAAAGGAAATTTTGTAGCTAATTAAATAAAATTTTATTTCGCTTTATAGAAAATTAACCCTTTGCACTCGAGTGGTGACTCTGAGGCACCACAGAAAGTTGTTGAAATAATTATTTAAAACAATTTTTGCATCGCTATGCTTGTATCTAAGAAATTTGTAAAAATTTAATCATTGTAAGGATGGGTTACTTGTAATATTTGTAATAATATTATATTATTATTTTATTATTATATTATTATTACAAATAATATTATTAATGTAATGATAATAATATTATTTGTAATATTACAAAACTCCATATGCATAAAATTAAATAAATCGTGTAAAATGAAAATGTCCTGGGTCTGAAGAAACGCCTTGGTTTTCGAGTCAATAAAGCTTCGAGTGCAAAGGGTTAAGGACACACATATTCCGAAAATTCTGTTGGAAATCTTCATCACAAGTCCTGTTGTAGGGCAAGGGGTTGAACCTCCTAAAGGTACTTTTGGACAACCTCGTAGTAAAAAATTCGCAAATTCAGGGACTCGCCCTGAAAAGATAGTACCCGATAAAATAAATTTACAGATCGACGAGTGAGAGTGTTCGTTTCACTGAAAACACTGTGCTCGTTCAAACGAACTTCACTGTTTCGATCATCGTGTATGAACGACCGAGGCAGAAACACTGACCGACGAATATGTTCTAGGGTACGGAAGAGAGGAACCACGACCTCGTTCAGGTGTACAAAAACTACTTCGAACGTCACGTGAACCCGACGAACCTGGCACCGTTCATCGACAGCTACATTCGTCGCACGGATCTGAACATCACGAGGGAATTAGACCCGATACGCAAAAAGGACGGCCTGACGCTCGGCGTACCTGTCATGAACATCACCGGCGCTTTAAGCCCGCACGTCGGCGACACCGTCACGTTAAATGGTCGATTAGACCCAACGAACAGCACTTGGATGAAGGTACGGAACAGTTCACGGCATTATCTCTTACATATGTCACCGACGTGTCTAGCACGTCTTCTTACGACCGCGTCCTCGCTGTCTTTTTACATGCAATCGCGCGGCCTCGTCCCTATTATACTCGGGGATTCGAACACTCACCCTAACCGGGTTCGCCATTCTAAATCGTAAAACGAAGATTTAGCTGTGTAGCTTCTGCTACTGGCTTCGGTGTAAATGGCCCTCAAACTTCGGACCATCTTTTTACCAATTTTGTCATTGTCAGAAGGCCGAATTAAGAATTAATTTAGAATTAAACCGTTGTCAAGTTAACAAAACGAGAGAAAATACAGTCGGTGTGGAAAGTATTCGTACAGCGACCAATTTCGAATAAAACTGTGTGCGTAAAGTTCAGTTATAAATTTTAAGCAACAAAAATGATTAATAAATATTCTTGAGTATTTGTAGACAAGATTTCGTGGAAACTATATTTTATTTTCTTCAAGATTAACAAAAATATACATCCTGCATAGATAAACGTAAGAAATAGACTCACAGAAAGTATAGAGCAGTAAATTAATTGTTATATGATTTATGTAGTCAGAGAATGTTCTGAATTGCATCAATTTTATTTTAGAAGTGTTGTAAAGATATATAAAATAGAGTGAATATTGCCTTTTGAATTTGAAGCATTTTAAACTACGTCGATTGAATTTGGGCTCTTTGAAATTTTATAATAAATCTGCTTGTTAACTTTCAAAGTGGCTTAACTCCATTCTTGGTCAGAAAACGCGTATTATTCGCTTGATTATTGCTATTATTTTAATAGGAACTGTACATTTAACTCTTTTAGATTAACAGTATGACAGATTGGTATCCTATACGTATATTTTCAATTTCGTGAAAACTAAATATTATTTTCTTCAAGATTAACAAAAATGTACATCCACAATTAACACAAATATATAATATTAATATATATTTATTACATAGTATGTAATATTTATTACATATTACAAATATATATATATATATATATATTAGGGGGACCGGAAAGTAATGTCGTATTTTCTTTTACATATTTTGTGCACTTTGAAGTATACAACGAGCTGATAAATGATAAAAGAATGTCGAATTTCCGGTCCCCCTAATTTCGAAAGTTCCATTTCGGGAGTTTTAAAAAATATGTAAAAGAAAAGACGACATTATTTTCCGGTCCCCCTAATATTAACACAAATATACAAAAATTACATGAAGTAATGTTGTTCGTATAACAATTTTGTCAATTAAAGTCGCCTTCCACTGTGTGCTTGCTTTGGTAAAAGTATTATAAATATGTGATACATACAGTACACATAAATTGAACATTTCGTGGTTCTGAAATCATGCAAGAGAATCGTGGTGTTACATGAACCTCAATTAGCTTCTCAAGATCGCTTCCCCACTATGAAAGTTAAATACGACCTTCCATTATCAAATCAAGTGTAATGCCTACCACCGTAGGTCTCACGCGTTCGTGTCACATGTGCATATCTAAAATCTTGGGTCGTGCGAACGTTAATCGATCAAGTTTTACCATTGTTCTTAACTTAACAATGTATTCAATTATCCCTTGTACCACGGCATCGCTGCGCATTTAAATTTTCATAATTTTTGAGGCGATGCTATTCCTCTTGTAGCTTTACTTTTCAAGATTTTAAATGAAAATATTTCAAGATGGCGGAGTTATACGTTCGTTCCGAAATCGATTACGTTCTCGATTTATTGCCCGCCATTATTGCTAGGAACTAAAATATCTGAAATGAAATATTTTATCAAACCTAAGCAAATCGAATTCATTACTTTTAACCCTTTGCACTCCAAGCAATTTTAGTTCCAAAATCGAGAAAATTTTTTATTTAGAATAATTCCATTACAGGTGGTTCACTTCTTTTCGTGCATACAAAGTTTATTGCTATTACTCGTACGTGCAACATTTCTACTTTCACCAATTTCTTAGATACAAACATAGTGAAATTAAAAATAAAAATTGTTTTAAATAATAGTATGACAATTTTTAGTGGTGCCTCTGAGAAGCCATTGGAGTGTTAAGGGTTAAGATTTCAAAATGCTGTGCCTCGATCGTTCAGATTTTACGCGTGACAATATGTAGCTTTCGTCGAAGACGTGTTTACGAATAATGAAAAATAGTATAGTGGTTAGGTTAATTATTCTCGCATTGAAAATTGCTGTATGAAATTTGGTTACTTTTAGACTTAAGTTTGCCCATCTCTTGATTACAAATTCTATGTACATTTGTACATTTTATTTAGCTTAAAATTGAAAGAATACAACTGTGCATGAGTAATAAAATTTATTAAGACTATGCCGTCCGGGGACACCGCGCTGGTGTCGTACGCAAAACTATCAATATTGAAAATATTCGAATCTTGGATAAAGGATATTATTATACCTCCACTCAAGCAAAAATGTATATATCACAATATGTCCCCTTTTGCACCGTGCAAGATTCATATATGAAATTTTTTCATATTATTACAAATAACGGCAATATTCAAGGTGGGCGTAGTTATTCTTACTAAAAATTTCATGAAAATTAGGATTGAAAACTAATGAGAACCAACGATGATATTAGTGAAATTTGACGATTCTAAATAGTGCGTTTAACACTTAAACTGCCCAACCAACAGCTTCGAAAATTCCACAAAATCAAAGTAATTTATTTAATGCAGCAACAGTTGAAAATTTAAAATGTCTGACACATAGTTATCCTTCAACCCTCTTGTAATCTCCAGATATAAATTAAATTGAGAGCAATAAATATACTAGCGTACAAATTTATTTTTAAATATGGACAAATAATTCTGTTACCCATATAAGGGTGACATGGCAGTCAAAGTGTTAAAATAATTTAAAATAGTGTGAATATTTCTTAATATTATATAAATTATTTATTAATTTATAAATTCGATTCTGAATGTGTTAAGAGCACCGAACGTGTTAAGAGGTCAAGCAATTCTTTCTTTCACTAAAATCTACCAAAATTTCAGACTTAACGAGGACGTTAGATAATGATGTTAGATATTCCCCATGATGACGAGCACTTTACTAACTCGTTCGCTTAAATTCACAGATTTCCGATTGCGCAATGGTACTGGAGGAGCAACCAGGCAAAGTAAGCGAGGCTTTCCGACTGTTTCTGCAGGGCGAAGGATATGGTAAGTGAGCGCCCTGGCGAACCACACTTTAGCCATCACTTATCCGATTGTCAAATGATAACTCCCATCGATCGTCACCGGTACAAACGAATCGCGCCATTGTTGCCCCGTAGGGGAGCACGAAAAATCACCTTGACTCGAGATCAAGAAAACGAACCACATTCTCTTCAAACTACCATAAGTCTAATTACATAAGTAGAATCGTTCACGATTTACATTAACCAGCATCCGTTTCAATTACTCGACTATTCTCCGGAGCATGCTCGACTCATCCCTATCGAAAAAAGAAAACTATAAATAACCATAACTCGAAGGGGGGACGTTCACGTGCTCTCCTACGAAACCACGAGAATGAAAATGAAAAATCGTATACAAAGAAAAATAAAAAAAAAAAAAAAAGAAAATAAGAAGCAAGTGTCGTAGATACGTGGATATCCGTAGGCTTAAGTTCGTTTCATCGATCGCTGCGTGTCACGAGTATCCGTAATATTTGGCCTACGAACTTGACTCAACGCCAGAGGTGTTATACGCGTGTGTCAGTACACGAAATCAAAAATACAAAAGAAAAAAGAAGTAAAAGACGAACAAAAAAGAAAAAGTAGTAGTGAACAGAAAAGCAAACGAGATCGTCCGTTGACTGACCGGGTTCGAACCCCGAATATCCACGTCGGTGCCGTTTTTCCCGCGGTTCAGTCGGCGCGCGATGTCGAACTTGTGTAAACGGAAGAAGTCACGCTTTGTAAATTAAGTCGCGTCGACCATTTTTGCCTTTGGTACCCGCTAGACGAATCCGGTTGTAAACAGTCGAAAGCTCGGTTCGCCAGAGAATAAAGCAAAAAAAAAAAAAACAAACAAATGAACAAAGAGGAGAAAGAAACTGATGTACATTTTAGTCTCTGAGTAGCATAGTTAAACGTTGTTCCACCTGTCCCCGAGATCACGGAACAGAGAAGGCGGAGCTGTAATAGTTCGTTACCTTTTTGGCGTGGCCGTTATCTCCGCGCCGTTCTCGGTCCCATCCGCTCGGTTACCATATTATTTATTCGTCACACGCTGAACGTTGTCCTGAAACGCTTTAGGGTATCAGCATACAGAAATGCGGCCGCAAAAGTGGTATCGTTTCGTCGATCAAACGGCCGGCCCCCGCCCGGCTAAGTCGAACTTTATTATTCTTTTTGGCTTCTTGATCACAGAAACACGATAGCACTTATCACATGACACAACGCTTTTATACCACTATCGCCCAGTTGATAAACGTAGGAAAAACGGTGTGTACTTTATCGCGAAGCATTTTGTCGGCGCAGTGCTTTTCTGCTCTACCTCTCCGCCGCAACCGCCCGCCGCCGCCGCCGCCGCCGCCACCGCCACCATCGCCGCTCCCCTCTCTTGAAATGCATATATTATATATCGTTGATCTCGTTTTTCCCCCACCCGCCCCCCTCTCAGCCCCACTTTTCGCTCTTTCTCTTTCTATCTATCTTTCTCGCATATGACAATGAAATTTATTATTTAATTTATGTCGGTAGGTATCTTGTGCGTATGTTAGCCAAGTACGCCCCGTGTTGTTCTATTTAACATAACTGTTCCATGTCATTGGACACTGTCGTTAACTTGAATTGTTTTTACGAATCGTCTCTGTTATTTACGTATAGAGTTTTCATGTTATACGAAGTAAAAAGAAACAAGAAAAAGTAAGGAAAAACGAACAAAACGGCGCGACGTTGTTAATGCTCGATGCGCGTTCGAGACCGTCGCGAAACGATCGACTTTGAAAATTTAAATTGAAAGATGTGATTGAATTCGATCGGAATTGGCTCGGTTCGATGCGATTCGATGCTTGGCGCGAGTTCTCCGGTCGCATCGAGATTTAGCATCGTCCTCGATCATGTACTTTCCTTCGTTGGAAAGCCACTGGCTCGACTTGATGAATAAAATGAGGTTTGAAAAAGGATTACACTTTGAATTCATCACTTTTAGTCTCACCACCATATCGCCATCTTTTCGAAAACTGTTTTTACTCTCTTTCTCTGTCTCTCTCTCTCTCTCTGTCTTTCTTTTTTTCTTTCTCTCCTGTTTTATTTTTTAATCACCATCTGAAGGCAAATTAAGAACTAATACGAAAGAAAAAATACATGTTCACCGACTTGCGCCTTTATTTCCCACGCGTCTCGGAACGATCGAGTGGTACGTATATACACATTACTAATAAGTCTGTTCAAGCTGAAAGTAGTGTTCCTAGCGAGTAGCGTCCTTAGGCTTCTTAGCTGTTTCGTTTGCTTCTTGGTTGACCCGCTGAAACACCGTGAATGACGCTCTGTAGTTTGTAGAATTTTTAGGCGACAGTCCCGAACCCGCTGTAGTTCTAGAAACTCCTTCCGATCGATGTTAGACGACTTTCAATCCGCGCTTTTGCTGTTCGTTTCTTCGAAAAATCAAAAAGCGACACTGTTTCGCGCGACAGCAGAAGCGTGCGCTCGACTCTCGTCCATTTTGTCAACGGGACTCGAAGAAAATGGCGTCGAACCCGTCTAAACTCGTTCGAAGCGATCCCGATGGACGAGGGTCGTTTGCTTTCTTTTCGTTTAATTTCAATGTACTGGTACACGACAATTATTGGCCTAACGATGCATCGCACAAGAGAATGATTTTCGATCAGATTGCGTTGAATAAATGAACGTCCGCCACGACCACCACCTCTCACCGATTCTTACCGCTTTTGGAGTCTCTAAAAGAGAATTTGTTTTTTTTATGCGTTTTAGTGGTGAAATCCTCGCGGAAGCCCGTGACGCCGACAACACCCGAAGGTAATTGTAATTAGGAATTGAAGGCCGCAAGGAGTCAGGCGCGCAGTTGGTCGGTTAGGCCACGTCTATGTGTTAAGTAAGTCGGAATTCAAACTCTTATCGGGAGCTACTAACCGACGACGATCTTTCCATCACGACTAACATGCCTCGGACAGCCCTCGGGTACAGTCCCGCAAGGATTATCTGAAAAGGCAATTAACCGATCCTCCTTTTTCTCACGTTACTAACACACTGTCGAGTCTACGGACGTTTGCAGTCTATATCCCCCATCGGACTTGACCGAACTGTGCGCTTCATGAACCTCTCTCTCACATTGCATCTATCAGAGTCATCACGTCCCCTCACAGTCGCTCGCTTTCGAGAACAAGGGAATCATAAACTAAAAATTACAATAGGAGCACGGGAATTGTCCAAACACCAGGCTGTCTTGTCTGGGTTCATGTTTGCGGCGTCTTCTCATTTTCATGTATGCACCTAATTCTCTATTTACTGTTTGCTTTGCGACAGACCAATCGATTACTATTTTAAATAAATAATTATAATATGATATAAATTTTTAATAAATTTTAAATGCGGCGAAAATTAGTCCACGCGAATTTTCAACCCCTTCGGATGGGAAAGTATTTCGTACCAAAGTTAATCGGTATTTTGACCGAGAAAAAATTGGAATTTTTTAAATTAAAAAATAAATCAAGGTCGATGTGGTATTTTTAAATGGAATTTGGTATTTTTAAATTGATGATACCTCGAAATGACTTCAACGACCTGCCATATGATGACTTTCAGATGACCTTGGAAGAAAATATACGTACGTAATAGCAACGCCTCGCATTTAGAGGTAAACAAATGAACGTAAACATATTTAATTTAATTATTAATTAATTACGTGTACGTGCTTAACATTTGTATCTTTTTGCGAGTTAAATTCTGAAGCAATTTTTACGTTCATTTGTTTACATGTAAATGCAAGGCGTTGCTATTACGATCACCGAATTATTTCAACTATTCTGGCAATCGATTTTTGGCAATATTTTCTTTCAAGGTCGTCTGAAGGTCATCGTATATCAAGTCGTTGAAGTCGTTTCCTCGTCGCCTATGATATAACGAAGTTCAAAATACCCAGTTCCATTTAAAGATATGACAGCAACTTTAATTTTTCGTTCCAAATCGATTTTTTTTAATTTAGAAAATTGCAATTTCTTATCGGTTAAATACCGATTAACCAAAAGGGCTGAAAAATCGTGGGAACTAATTTGCGCCGCACCCTGTACACAAGATAATTTTAATTATCTGAATAAGTTATAATAAATTTTAAATATTACATAATATAAGATGACACTTAATTTCAATTTTTAGACAATACAGATTTCCTAGAACGTAACTAATAATCACAGTAAACTTTTAGCAGTATCTCACGCTATTTTCTTTAAGATACACGTGTGTACATACTCTAACGAAATTATGTTAAATAAAAAGCGTTTGTTGTAGAGTATTATTCAACGATTTTCGTAAGTCTAGTCTCGAGAGATAAAAGGAGAGTCAGGTATATTGTACGAAATGGATGTTGTAATTGTAATGTTCACGAACGAATTATATCCATGGATCCTATAATAATTTTTAGTTTGCGTAGTTTCTAGTACGTTCAACGATTCCTTCATATCACTCTCGTCTTCATTCATTCACGATCAATTTTCATCGACCGAGGCTACTTCATCATCGGTGAGATGAAAAATGGACCTAACATGTTATGGACTCCATGGCTCAAGTTAACTGCCTTGCCGACCTGCTAATTGCACGTTGATCAGTCTCACTCTTCTCAAGTAAACTCGAAGTAGACTTCAACTTCAACAATCTTTCCGTTCGACGAAGTCACCTGTTTGGACAAGCATTCGTATTAGACTAAAAATAAAAACACAGTGGAACCTAATACCTCTTTCATCGTGTGCATAACGATTCTGGTACTCACAGTAATGTCGCGTTAAATGCCACCATCTTGAAACCGAAACGTTGCGTAGCAAAGACCGCACGAATAACTACACGATAATTGCTACAGTATTAGTCTGTAATACTGCGAGGTACACATTCCTCGTGGTTACACGAATTATCTTGCGATAAGTGCAATGTTTCAGGCTCGAGATGATACCATTTATCACGACCTAACTGTAGCATACTATTTTATCATACAAATAGTCATTAAATAGAATTATTGCAAGCAAAGATATAGCGAAACTTGTAATGCATTGATGTCTGCAATAAATGTTTACGTTGAACGAATTTTATTCTATTATAGATAATTCAACAGTGATTAATATTTATAATTAATATTTATATTTCGCATTCGATCACGTTTCTCGTGAAAAATTGAAAATTGTTCAAATCTAAACGTGTTTTATAATTTATTAAATTCCTGATAATCGTAAACGATTTTCGAGCATTTCGATTTAGAGTTCCAAAAGTTGTAATTGCAAAATTATTTCTTTCGGTTTTATAAAAATCATTTCTCTTTGGTGTCACGCTATAATCGATATTAACCCCCGTTGATAACGTCATGATAGAACAGTAGGGGCTTGGGAAGCATGGTCGCGATAGCATATGGTATTATAGTATGTCAGGTCTATTCGACTTACACCTTGTCCGCGTTCTCATGGTCTCGTATCAGTAGTTGGTACCGGCTCTCTTTACCAATCGACGATAAATCAGAGATCTTCCCAGAGAACACATCCTCTCGAAACTCTGTGGACGAATGAAATCTGGTGGCTGTATTTCATCGAGAAGCCAGTAGAACCTCCTCTCGCAGCAACGCGTTTCCTATCAATCGTCAACCGACATACATAATCGTTAAAACGTGCAACATCTCGGAAGAACTCGCACCTACTACTGGGCAGTAGAATAGCAAAACAAAGAATTTAATCGTGCTACTTTCACATGCCTCCGCACATGAAACAATCTCACCGACACACAGAACTCAACCCTTTACTATGCATGCGCGCCTTTCTTTGTATTCTGAATTCTTTCGTTTCTTTACCCTCACGTTTGTCGTATTTACGTTTCCGACGATCGTAAGCTAACCCGTGTGTATACTTTATCTGCTGTGTCTCTCTGTGTATCTCACGTGTGCGCCTCCTAATGATTGCTCTAACGAATCCGAATCCGATTTTTTTTCTTTTCAACTGAATGGAACATAAACGTGGATGTACCGTTCGTTAAAAAAAAGAACAGAAAACGAAAATAAAAAAAAAGAAAAAGAAATCGAACGAGAGAACCGTAGACCGTGGTCGAATGAACAGTATCCCGATCACACCGATCGCTCTGACCTGGTATTTTCTTTTATCTTTCTTTACAGTGGCACCGCTCTCACCACTGAAAATGGCCGACTACAGACTGGCTTCCCTCGAGGAACTGAACCACGTGTGCATTAAGAAAATCGACCGGCCAACCGCGACTATACACATCACCGAGAACCCCATATCGGAGGCGGTCGTTTGCTAAATCCTCATCCGGAAACCATCTCTCGCCGTTACCCCCATTGATCGTGTTCTCGAGCGACACTATAAGAAAAGAACAAAAAACAGAAAAAAAAAATGACAACAACAACAAAGATACAACAAGACAAAAAAGAAACACACACAGAAAGAACGAAACCGAAAAGTAGTAATAATAATAACAAAGGGAAAAGAAAAAAGATAATACGTAAGAATCGAGAGAGAGAGAGAGAGAGCGATGCGTCGATGATTTCGACGAGGTTTCGTCCGGGCAACGATCGACGTGGCACTAAAACGTTCTCGTTTCGATTTTACCATGATTTTTCTCCTTTTATAGTTTCTAACGATACGTCCAACTCCCCTCTCCCCGTGTCCAATTTCCCTTTATTTATTAGATAACGTTAAGATTACATAGAACTACTCGTTTTAAGTTCTCGTTATCCGTTGTTAGTCGACATTACTTAAATAGTTCTCGTAACTTGTTTCTCGCGTTTTAAGGATCGTACGTTTCACGATCGGGAATCGTTGTTTCGTGAGTACAAGAAGTTGATAGGTTATCGATTGGATCGCGTTGGATCGAGACCGACAAACCCCGGTGTCTTTTACGGGGAATTTTTAAAAACGAAACCATGAACAATTCGGATCGCGTAACTCATAATTTTAACTCGCAGCGGCACTTTTTTGCGGTGATACATACAGACACACGGAAACACACACGCGCACACGTACATACATACATACGTACATACGTACACGAAGAATTTTTACTGTTGTTGTTTACGGAATATCTTTGTTCACCACGGAACAGCGTATTTTTTTAAAAACGAACAATACAAAACACCACCGCCGTCCCTTTCCTCACCATCCTCCGTGTTTTAATAACGAAATTCGAGGATCGAAAACGTGGAATTGAGCAACAAGAAATATATCGTAATTAATAATGATCTTCAAACCAAACAAACAAACAAAAGAACCATCACATTCATCGGTGTTCGCGCAAGTTTACGATTCTCGTGCAACGTGTCGGAGACAACGAAACAGATCATCTCGTTTTACATTAAAGAAACGCGCGACTTTTAAGAAACGAACGAAACGTACCATAAAAAACGACAAAAAGAGAAAAAAAAAAAGCGAAAACAAAAAGATACGAAGACGCGAAGAGCAGAAGAAAGAGACGGAGGCCAGCGGAGGTAAAACGTCATCGGGCCTTCGATGCTTCTTTGGGACGATATCGGCAGGGCCTGGGCGATCGAACAGAGGGTTCCGATTCGGGAACCGTCTCACCGGCGTAGCTGGAGACAAAAGAAAAATAATTATATAAAACAAAAAAAAAAAAAATAATAATACCGTGTTGCGAAGTAAGACGAACAATGTTTGGCAGCACTGCATCGTAGAGAATCGCGCACTAATGCTTTCCGTGTTCATATGAGAAGCGAGAGAGAACGAATAGTAGGCGTAACAAAGTAGGGGAGGCGTGGCTGCCAACGCCGAGCGCAGCCGAGCGCAGCCGATCATGGCCGATCACGCCATTCTCCCCGGTTATTCGAGAGAATCTTTCATCTCGCGATTCCCGTGGAGAGAGAGACT
The DNA here is from genome assembly GCA_028453745.1 of Agapostemon virescens. Lineage (NCBI taxonomy): Eukaryota > Metazoa > Arthropoda > Insecta > Hymenoptera > Halictidae > Agapostemon > Agapostemon virescens. The sequence goes on from CM052099.1 coordinate 15,809,755, forward strand.
TCCGGCGGTCGTTTTCCCATTTCCGTAAACCGAGCTGCCTAAGGAACGGGAAGATAAATTGCGTGCACCTTTCCGTGTTCCGTTTCGTTTTCGGCGGAGATTTTTCTCGTTCGTGTGCGACGCGCGGATAGAAACCGATCGGGGGAACCATTGTAAAACGCTTGTGTAAAGTAAAGAGAATGAAAATTGTAAGAACCGTTCGCAGGAGCGAGGATCATCTACTAATCTATATTGTTCACTGTTTCTTGCTCAGTTTCGCCAGTCGATGGACGCCAAGGCAAACCAGAATGCTGCGAGGAAGATATTTTTGTCAGTTATTTATAATTAACACGTTCGCTACCGGTCATCGTGTAACACGTTAATCGAATTAATATGTAAGCAAGCGAGTCCGTTGTTCTTCTTTATTGTACAGTAATTCTGGGGTTGTGTTTTCGACACCCTCCCGGGTGGAAAGTAGCTGACGAAACGACGACGTCGATATTGGATGTGTGCTGTAAAACGTTTCACTTGTAACGCGTAAGTTGTCAACGTTTCCTTCGGGGAAACGTTTGTGTAACTTTGTAAAATTCTACTCGTTCTCTCTGATAAGGTTTAATTAAAGGATTTTCGAGAAAATATTCGGTAGGCGCGTCGACCATTCTCGTTAGAACCGTTCGGAATATTAACGGAAACGATGATCCTGGAAGGGGGACCATGGCGGCGCGTGGGTGTTACGAATTACGTGAACACCGAAAACGAATAACTTCGCAGCCGACGAACGATGTACATGTAAATTACACAACACCTCGTATACTCTTGAACTGATTATGGCAATTTATCTAACTCGCGAACACTCGTTTAGCGGTTTGTACGCGCTTTACTTTACAACGAAGATATAGGGGAAACTCTGCGATGCGCCAGAATCCTATACTGCCCGACTTCATTCAAATCGTCTGATTAACCATTCTGCTGGCGAGAAGTATTTTTCTTGGCGTTTCTCAGCCGATTAGATTCCATCGAACCGCCAGTGGGACTTGCTTGTAACTTTCTACACTGTACCGTACCGATATTTATCCCTTTATGCCCTGAAGCTGCTCTAACCTAACACACTTTCGTGAAAACGTCCCTTGAAATGTCCCTTGAAACGTCCCAAATGCACTTGGGACTTTTCACAAAATTTTTTACTCAATTTTACCACCCTTCTTGCATTCTGGCTACCGAATACTTTATTAAAAATTAATAATTTAATTCTAGATTGATTTAAATAATGGGTTGCACCTTAAAACAGCTTAAAAAATTGGTAAAAACTAATGGAAAAGCAACAACAATATTAAATCGTCAAGAAATCTTACTATCTTCGAAATCGACGCAGACAATTCTCATTTTGCACAAGAACCGACAATCTGTTTGTTACTCCGAACTTTCTCAGTTTGCACAAGATTTGCACCGACGTGTTTCGCATTCAAGCTGTCCAAGCGATCTCGAAAACGTGAAAAAGCTACGCGAAATTCGAGACACGGTTCAAGGCATAAACGGTTAAACCGCGTTAAATCCGTTTGGCAATCGATGCGACGTCCTTCGAGACTTCTAGTAGCGAACGTGTTAAGCCGGAACCGAAGCAGCTTTTGAATAACCGTGGAGAATAGCCGCAACGTCTTCAGGAAAACTAGAGCTCGTCGCTTGGCGAGGTGTTCGAGACGCTCGAATTCGTTCGCGACGAGCCGTAGTGCAATAATCGTGCACATACCGACCGATCGGACAGTAGCGTTTAACGGCGAGAACAAAGCCAAGGTAGGTATCGGCATTAGACGCGTCGAAGTATCCTCTCGATGATCTCGCTTGTTCGTTGTTACACACAGAAGTTACATGCGAAAACTATAAAACGGTGGATCCGCAAAGAGACAGGAAAAGAAACAGAACAGAGATAGAAGTAAGCCTAAGGAAAACGAAAGGGAAAAAGAGAAAAATGATAGAAACGCGTAAGAAAATCCGGCCGTCGTCGCGGTCGGCCCCGTGTTCTCTCGATAAGAAACTTCTCGTAGGCCTGCACGTGTGATAATGTGCTTCGTGTTAACAAAAAAGAAAAAGCCGAAAAAAGATTACGAAAAAAAAGAAAAACAAACAAAAACAAGTAAAATAAATAATGAAAGAAAAGTGTGAGAGAGAGAGAGAGGAAAACCCGTGTCGAGGACACCGCGCGTTAACGTCCTCGGGTGACGCGGTTTCCTTGGCGAAGAGAAAAAAAAGGAAAGCGTTTCTTTCCTCCGCGTGGGGAGAGGCGCTGTGGTTCGTTTGTTCGCGCTTCGTGCGCCGTTCGCACCCTTTCCTCGATCCGAGGCGTTTTAGAGACAAAGTTGTTAATTAGACGAGAAGGAGAGGCGTTCTCTCCGGGAGTATGCGCGTGTGTGTGTGTGTGTGTATACTCGAGAGGAGAACAGGGAACGGGAATGAGCAGAGGCGAGCGTGCGCGTGTGTTCGGGGAGCCTGCGAAAAAAAGTAGCGATCGAGGGTAGATAGTCGTTAAACGAAACGAAGAAGGCGAACGATAAACGAAAACAAAAAAGCGAACGAAGAGGAGTAGGAGGAGGAGAAACGAAGACGAAGAAACGAATAACAAAATGGATAGAGGAGCATCTGGTTCGGTACCTCAATACGGTTCTACACCGGGCTTCTTAAAGCCTTTAGCGTGATATGATAAGACGTGCCTGCTACATGATGTCGTACGTAGCTTTGAAAACAGAAAAAAAAAAGAAAAAGAATGTTTCACCGCCTTTAGTTTTCTATACCAGATGATTCCCGTGCGTCCCGGATTTTCCCTATTTTCGCGCGCCCTCTAGAACGAAAAACCATGCGGATACACACGGGCCCCCCGCATTCATGGTACTAAACCGCCACCGAAAACACCCCGTCGGATTTATTCATCGGAGAAAACACGACGAACGTATTCTCTCACATATCGGACGAATCTATGGAGACCGGTGTCCATTTCAGTTAGGCGGAAAATCGGCGGTGTACGGATCTTTGTCGATCTCACGTGTTCCGAAAGACCGTAGACACATTCGATAGAGAACATTTCGAATCCGGTTTATTTGCGACTGTAGATAGGGCGCGGGCGTCGTGCTTTTCGGGGATGCTTCGGATCATCCCGGGGAACGGTCGAGGAAACTGGAGGATTGTTTCCCCTAAGTTTCTCGAGCAGGTGAAAATTAAGGGACGATCGCGGGGCGATCCGGCGCCCGTGCCCGTCGTAGATCTTCGGCCTGATCGTTTTGGACAATGTAGTACGGCATTCTGCGAAACCATCGATGGCGTGTACTGATGTGCGTTTTGTGCGGGCAAGGATCACTGTCCCTGATAAAAAGAACAATAATTACCGATACCGATCGAGGGGTTTGCCGATAAGCGCGAAAACACGACGAAAGTCAGGACGAAAGGACGTACCGTGGGACGTGGGTTTAATCGTTTCGTGTAAAAGAGAATTTATAAAAAGAGCGAACTATATTCTAGATGTATACCTAATGGCGCGTTATTTAGACTACGGCAAATTGAGACAAGAAAATAATAGTCGACAGCTTAGTTGTTAGAAAATGTTTGAGGCTCGGTTTTTTCGGGAGGATCGGAGGAATGCACGCATTAACCATTGCTAACGCGAGCGCTATAAGAGTAAAACGAAAATCAGAACAAAGATAAAAAAAAAAGAAGGATCGAGGATAAAAAATAAAATGAAGATGTAGATTTTAAGGACCACCGACACCACCACCACCACCACCACCACCACTACAATCCAACCACCACCATTTAACCCCTTCGTTTCCACTTGTCGCTCTTGGGACTTATAGGAACATTCAAGAACGGATTAGGTCCACCGAGGTTCAAAGGTCACGCGGTTTTTCTCCCAGCCCATTAATTGCATTTGATTGAACATATCGTGAAGAATGTGTGATATACCAATCTAACTCGTGCACGCGCCCGTTGCACGATCGTTCAAAAGAAATCGTGATCCTATCTTTCATTGAAGATTTTTCAAGACGACGCATATCATTAACGCTAATTTTACGAATTGCATTCGTTGTATGATTCAAGCCCGCGGAAAAATTTCTATTGTATAAATTGTTCAAGGGACGGCCCGCGAATTCTCGTGTTCAAAAGCGTTTCTATTTCAGGTGCTAACGGTGATTGAATGTCTATAACGCTCGACGGGGCTCGCGAACGTTTGTCGTTTGGTTACGAAGGGTTTAAGAATAGGAAAGAATTACAAAAAAGAAAAAAAAGAATATTTGACAAAATCTATCCCATTTGCACACGATCGATCACTACAAAAAAAAAAGAAAGAAAAGGAAGAAAAAAGAAAAGCAAACCGGTAATCTCAAAAAAAAAAAAACGCCACTGAAATCTCGCGGGAGGATGAACGATCCTTTCTTTCGTTTTTTCCATCGGGTGCTACGTGGAGTTTTCGCCTATGACGCAAAATTTTTTCCGAATTCCTCGCGCAGAGAGTATCATCATGATAGATCGTAGCGGAAATATGTTATTGAGAACAACTCCAAGTAAACAAGGTATAGTACAGTAAGCGAAATAAAACTTAGACGGAGCTTGAGTATACATATAAATATACAGGTTAAACAACACGTGCGCACCGAATATACATCTTGTTATTTATAATAAACGAATTGTGAAAAAAGAATTTAGCAGCAGACTTTATTTTACCCTCTTTCTCTTTACCTTCGTCAACCCTTTCGTTTATTCAGGCTTGGAACTGTTTATCAACCCCTTGCCATATTATAAAGACTCAGACTCGTGACGAAGATTTTTAAAAAAGTCTTGCAAATATAAATATTTTGCCTTTTGTTTTAGACGAAATTAAATATTGTTTATTTGTAATCAATATTTAAACATTGAAATAGATGTAGCATTGTAAATGCTACAAATTGTCTCTTCTCTTCTGTAACATTTTTAGTAACGAAGGCGTTATAATAACTTTAGGTACGAATAAAATGGTTGGGCAAGGGGTTAATTGAAACAGAACGCCGTAGTCGGTAATACAAGGAAGATGTTCGTGAAAATTCCATAAAAATTATGTTGTCGTTGGAATAGAACTGGTTTTTCCGATATAATCTACCCGTATTGTTACACGAATTCTGTGAACAAATCAGCAGAAATTAATGTTATTAACTTTTCATTGCAGTCTCTTATATCGCAATATTAGATATCGCACAGTGTAACGTTTTAATGTCAGCTACAACTTTTCTGAAAAATAAGATCTTTAATACAAAAGACTCTCATAAAAAAAATAAGTATACCTGTCCAAGTGTCTCCAATATTTTTGCGATGTCAAAATTCAACATTATTTTGTTTTACATTGAGTAACGCGAAAGATGTACAAATTAACCCCTAGCACTCGAATGGTGACTCTGGGGCACCACTAAAAATTGCAACGCCATTTGAAATAATTTTTACTTCACTTGCATCTAGGAAAGCAATAACAGTCTCATTGTTGTAAAGACGAATAATAGTAAAAACCTGAGTATGCATAAGAGGAAATAAATAAAAATAAATAATAGTAAAAATCTGAGTATGCATAAGAGGAAATAAATAAAAATAAATAAATAAAAAGGTAAAACAGCTTCGAGTGCAAAGGGTTAAATAAATAGGAACTATGTTTCTAGCATTTAAAATACGTGTTTTTAATTATTACAAAACGACGAATTCTTTAAGTCCATCAACACGTTGAACGCCATGGTGGTCATCGGTGACTGGCGCCATTGCATTGTTTAAGAACGATTATCCTAAAATTAATATCATGGCATGTCAATATACTATTACCGAAATTAACCAGATTATATTACGAGGTGAAAACTTCGTTATCCAGTAAGTGACAATTGTTTTTAACAAGTCTGATCGCTTCTACGAATGGAGTAAACGAAACACGTGCGACTCACACAATATTCGCTTGGCATTCAACCTGTTAACACTTTGACTGCCATGTCACCCATATATGGGTGACAGAATTATTAGTCCACGTTTGAAAATAAATTTGTACATTAATATATTCGTTGCATACAATTTAGTTGATACCTGAAGAATACAAGAAGGTTGATAGACAAATATATATCACACATTTAAAGTTTTCAATCGCTGCTTCATTAAATAAATTAATTTAATTTTATGGAATTTTTGAGGCAGTTAATGGAGATATATAGCAAGAAGTTCTCGACCATCATGGTGTCCGAATATTAACGCCGGCCACTGTATATTTTCGTAGAGCGAAACGTATGCAGGCGAAATTCGAGAAATGTCCATTATAAAAAGCACCGGCAGCTGTTTGGTACAATGTTCGTACGAAGAGGCGGTTGCAGGACTAATACGATCGTGCAAATAAACATATTCCCTTGGTCTGCGAAAAAATTGCTTGACGAGCACGTATCATGGTTCCCGGATGACATCTGGGATACACTGCGTCACAAGGACTGGCATAACGATTTAAAAGAATGAAAAAAGTATGTATAGTAAGAAGTCCGTGAGGAAAGTGCGTGCACACCAAGAAGGTCGGCGCAGAGAACGCGCGGCGGACTGTGCTGAAGTCGGTGCTCTTGTTGCAAGATGTTTGTAAATACTACTGTGGTCAAAATCGAAACCTTGCTGCTAAATGGCAAGACTGAGGGTAAGAATATGAAGCCGCAGGGTGAAGAAGGGCTAGATTACTTTCGCTGTGTATGCAGAGGTGGATCACCCAATTACTGCCATTTTGATTTACGTGGGCCATCTTCTACTCAACGATTTTTTAAGCAGTAAAGTTACAATATCTCTAAAATTAATGATTTTTGGTCATAAATAAGTTACTACTTTTTCGTATATCAAGATGCATCAACTGGCGCAATAAAAATATATAATTACACTTAAAAAACATTAATGACTTTTGCCATTTACACTTCCACTTACAAGAAAATAGAGTCATCGAAATATGTCCCTCTCGAAACCACTCAAATCATACGTCAACTCTAATTTATCTCATAATTCAAATCTAAATGGCAATATCTGATGACCCATCCTGTACACTTATCGTCCCAGCACGCCGCCATTGTTGTGTCGTACACAGCACAGGTGATAAACGTCGTAGAAAGCGTTGTCAGATAGAGAATTGAAGGGAAAACGTAAGGACGAACCTACGTCAAGGAAATTTTGCGCATTATATCGTACTTTGTGAGCAAACGGCGATCATTTTTGTACTAAAACCTGCATCGAGCAAAATATTATCTCTATTTGAGGGAATAAATGGTCGTCTGTTCCTGAAACGAAAATAGAAGAAAAGATCAATTCTTTCGTGTCGATGCTTTCATTACAATTCTTTTTCTTTTTTAAGATTCGATTCGAGAATTGATTCTTTCACCGAGAATCGCACATCCCTAATCCGATCGCTCACAAGGTGTTAACGCGTGAATTAACTATTCCCACTGTCGAGCTCCGACTTTTGCGAACAGCAAAAGGGAATACAAGCTCGCGTTAGCTGCTAACAAAAATAATAACATACTGAGTTCGTATTCTTCTCTCATGCTCGTGCAGGTCGAAGCGCGGTAATAATCGTCATCAGGGCTGCTACGAACAGGGAACCTTCCACCAAGTGGAAGAGACAGAGGGTGTCCTCTTTGCAGCGAACCAATACGTCCCCTTTACATAGTCCCCCCACTTCTACCTTACCGGAAGAATCGGTACGGTTTGTAGAGGATTTCGGGGCCTTAGGTGCGGTGGGGGAAATCTCGCTTTTCATAGCAATCCTGCTCGTGAGCAATCACAGTGTCCCCAGATTAAGATTTGTCCCCACTCTATCTTACCCCTTCTACGTCGCCATTCCCCCACTTTGAAGCGACATCCCCACGCTTCCGCTACGGCCCTGTTTGACGTGTATTCCTTTTCTATCGTGCATATGTCTCAATGTCACGTGACCAGTTTGGTAACGACGAAGAGAGGGTAACCGTATTCCCCTCAATTTCCCCTCTATGGCTTCACCGAACAGTTGTCTAGACCTCACCTGTAAGCATGTATTTATGTAACGGAATTTCCATAATAATAAGAATAAAAAATAATATAATATAAGAATAAATAAAATATAATATTAAATATAATAATATAAGAATAAATAAAAAGAAATCTAGTTGTGCAACCAAGTTTCCAGGTTTTATTTGATCAATTGAAAACAGAAAATTTCAAAATCTATTTATTCAAAGCATCGCCCCTGCTAGCTACACAGTTTTGCCATTTCTCTGGCCATAAATGAATATCGCGACACGATAAAACGACGCGTCTTTGGACCGAAACCATTCGTCCAACCAATCACAAAAATACCCCAACATTGAGGGCTGTTTTCACCCCTTCAAAATGGATGGTTGGCGATAAATAAAAACACATGTGAAATATTTTCCAAAGAACTATAAGCTCCCATAGTCTGAATATGTTCCCGTGTCAGCAGAGGTATCGTCGCTGTGCAAATGGAAAAATATGAATGACGAGATTGCGAGAAAAGTCAATCACGATTTTTAATCCAATTACCGAGAAGCGGAAGAACCAGTGTATCAGCGTCGCGCGAAGAGGAGCAGACGTGTTTTTCCTGAGATCCTGCAAGGGTGAAGAAAAGGTGAGTTTGCAATTCGAGAGGATTTTTTATTCATACGATATCTTCCCAGCAGTGAGTACAAGTAGAGTATGCTTGTACCGGTCGCGGCCAGTTTTTATCAGAAACGTGCTGGATAACAGATCGACGCGAGAGTACTGGTTCCAAAAGAACGCCAGTTTTATTTAGAAACTTCCAACAAATACAGAAATATAATGTGCAGCTGGATTTGGTAAAATTTCATAATTTCAAATTTTTTCAAATTAATTTCATAAATTTCATTTATTGCTTGTTAAATTATAACGAACTGTTTATTGGCTGGTATCGGCGCACTATTTCTCTGACGATCAAAACGACTATCGTAATGGTCTACACGGTTGCAGTTACACTCATGTACGCCTAATTACAATATAAATGCTCGTATCAAGACTAGAACTACCTAGTACTAAACTAGACTAATATACAATGCTTACAACATTTAATAAAAAATATTTCACAAGTGTTTTTCTTTTATCGGCAACCAGCCACTTTGAAATGGTGAAAACAGTCCTCAAAGTTGGGGTAGTTTTGAAATATCTCGGAAACCAGAGGTCGGAAAAATTTGAATTTCTTTTTAAATTGTGCATTTTTCAATTAGAAATGTAGTCGCGCTAGAAAATTTTAATAAAAGTATTTTGTTTAAACAATAAAGCTACAAGCTCCCATAAATTTCATCAAAATCGGATTTTCGTAGCCCTTGTGAGAACAATCCGGAGAAAAATACGTTTCGTAAAGAATCTGCAATCGGTGAAAAAATATTTATTGAACATCGTAATCGACTTCACTATAAAATGGATGTCGGTTTTCTTTTCAATTTGCAAATATATAATCGTATATTTATAACATACAAGCGTTCGTCTAATGCGTTGCAATAATTTTTATCGCGATGGCCTCCCATTATCGCTGCAGTTTGAAGCTCTCTTTCTCCACAGTCTGCAGCTTCTTCCAAGAGGTGCAGTTGCACATACGCACGTACTCTAGGTGCGTGTCCCGGCGCATCGAGAAACCAGTCCCCGTTGATTTTTGCGACGATGAAACGGCTACTGTCTTCAAGGAATCGACAGGGCCGTATATGCCTACATGTCCTACCTGCTTCGATGGACAATGACCTAATGCGATTGATTCTTAACCGCCAATGATTTCAAATTGCGCTACCGTCTTTATAACCCAGACCATAGTTAATGCTGCCAGCAACGAACGGTTAACCCGACTGATCCAGGATTTTGATTAGGTACTCGTAAATCGATTTACCTCACCCAAATCGGTCCTTGAAAATTATTAGAATTTGTAATGTCATATTTAGAAAATATACATCTTATAATACAAGCATGAAGATATTAATTATTTCGGTGTATAAGAATCCTGGCAATTAACGCTAGAAGTACCAAACAATAAATCCAATTATATACATTGCTTTGTGATAATAACAAGATGGTTAATAATAGCATACAATAGAACAATAACATTAATTTTTATTGTAACATGTGGTTCATTAAAAAAGTACATCGCAAAGTTACTAATGAAAACATTTTTGTAACTTCAGTAATTGCGAAAGAAATAGTCATTTGACTGGTTTGATAATGCTAGTGTTAATTCACCTTCTTCTACATCGCGTTCGAACGCTATTATAGCCAAGCGAACATAGTTCACTGGTACGTATACACTTTATTACCATTATTAATTAATTAAGTATTTAAAGTTCAGTAAGACGAGATATAAAATTAATGTTATGTGTATAATAAAAATTATTTAAATTACATAAATTATTAAATTAGTTATATATTTAATTATTTGAATATTTAACTGTTTAAATTATTAGATTAGTTAAATATTTAAATTACTCAAAATTGTTATGAAAATAATAAAGATCACGATTTTCAACATTCTTTTATGTCTAAGATTGATATGCCTTGAAAATAAAATTTCCAAATATACCTGTGGGGCAGCGAAGGTAAAAATGTTGGGAATTATATTTATTTTTTTCCCCCCAAATTCCGCCAATGTTAATTTAAAAAAAAATTTGTTTACTCATTATTTAGTAAACTAACCATTCTAATATGTCAAAAAAATTCTAATCCGTTGGACCAATTTTAAAACAGTTATTAATTGCTAAGTGGTGTTGTAGTAATTAATACCTTCGGATGTAGAGCCTCGGCGGTCGAATATACACTGAAATATAAACCAGACATTGTTTTGTTTAAAATAGAATATTTAATAAACGCTAGTAATAATATAAATAGTATTTATACTTTTATTAACTAGACATTATGTAGGAATGTAATTTAGAATTACCTTTTTTTTTCCTTCATTATGAACAAAATTACAATGCGACAAAGTAAAACTTTTATAGTGTCCCAATATTAAAGTTACTCACTGTAGGTACGATACTTTCGTTCGACACTAAAAAGGTTAAACCAACCAAATATCGAAATCTAAACAAGATCGGAAACCGCGCTTCGAAAACTGTCCGATCTCGCGTGGAATGACCCTATATCGGTTCGTCGATCGTCGGCGCCGTTCGTAAATCCTCGCCGAGCGTGGCGGGCGCGCCACCTGCTGCCGTCGAACGGAACCAGGACTCGTCTTTGACAAGGCGCGCGTATTCTTGACTCGGCCAGCGTGGGAGTAAGGCTGTCCGCGAGAGACGGCTGAGGAGGTGATCGACTTAGCGCCTTCTTTCCCCGAATTTCTCACGTGTAACCGTTCGGTCGACGATCGGTAATCGTCGGTGTCGATCGAGTACGCGAGTGAATACCCCCCTACGCGCGTACGAATCGCGTTCGAGTACTCGGTTTACCGGAAATAATTCGTGAACGGAGTGCGGACTGTTCGCGGAAACGGATCGAGTTCGAGTACTCGATTTACCGGAAATAATTCGTGAACAGAGTGCGGACCGTTTCGCGGAAAGGAATCACACGTGCGGAACGGTGGGACCCGGCGACGATTTCCTCGAACCATACTCCGGAGCGTGTGTCTTCGCTCCGTTTGAAAAAAATCTCGAACGAGTTCGCGGTATCGAGAAATCTCCGGTGTGCGCGTGTGTATGTGTGTGCGTGCGCGTGTATACACGAAGGCGATGCAGAGACAGTGACTGTTGAGAGAACTGACACATAGAAACCTGCTCGTGGTGAGATTCCCAGCGACAGTGTTTTGAGGGAACGTGACCGTACCCAGTGTTTGCCCGTGATCCATTGCGATCTCACTCGGTACCGTTTCCGTGTCGCCGTTGCGCGGTGGTTCGCGCAAAGAATTTCGGTGTGAGATATCCAGTGGCGGTATATCGTTCAGTGTGCGGTGTTGGTGCAGTGGATATGCGTCGATCGTTGTTGTGAACGTGCCCGTGGAATTCTTCCTGGATTGAACGGCTCGACGGTTGGATAGAAACATGGGACCGGCAAAAATCCTTAGGGTTTACGCGCTCTTCACACTGGCCTGTCTCGTCCAGGCGGATGTCATCGAAGAAAGAGGTTAGTCGATTGTTTATTTTCCTTACTGCGCGCGGTGGTTAGGATGTCACACGATTTCACTCGAATGTATTTCGTTTCGGATCAACGAGAATTAATTGCATCGATGACAGTTTCGATAATTATCGAAATCGATTATCGATTATAATCGTACGGCGAACCATGGAGTGGTGTCGAAAGGTTAGGAATTTAATATTTCAGGTTATCAAAGATTTATTTATATATACTGATTTCATGAAAATTGTTTAACCAAGAGTGAAAATGATTCTTCGTTCTTTTTAATTCTACAAGCAAACACAATATTTATTTCTATCTAGAAAATCCTACGAGCAAGCATAAAATGTTTCTTTTTTTTTTTAAATTCTATAAGCAAGCATAACACGTGTTTTTCTTTTTTTACATTCTACAAGCAAACACAAAATCTACTCCTTTTTAGAAAATTCTGTTAGCAAGCATAAAATGTTTCTTTTTTTTTAAACTCTACAGGCAAGCATAATGTGTTTTTCTCTTTTTTAATTCTACAAGTAAATTCAAAGTACCAAATTCTCATGATGTTATTCTTGGATTTATCAAGTATTCGAGTAAACGTTTTCCATTTTCTGCTCAACAATGCTGCACTGGGTTCGTGTTCTATACTTTGAGGAAGTTTTTAGAAAATGTGAGGAACGTTATACGTATTAAATAATACACAGATACTCCAATTTCTTGCACCTAATTCCGCCGCAGTTTGTTTAATATGTGTAAATATTTACGTTTATCTAAAATCGCAAGTTTCCCACGCCATTATTGAACTACCACCATGCTGTACCGTTGTACTTAGATTTGTAATATAAATCTGTTTTCTAAAGCCACAAACATTTCATTTGAAAGCTTTCGAATACTATCGTGGTTCACTGTATGTCAAGGCAGTTGCACAGGAAAATGTTGCACCGTAGAAATTACACCTAATTAGAAATTAAAAACTTGAAATTAGACCATTTTATAGCGTTTATAAATATACTTTGAGATAAAGTTCGCTAGCGATGCGAATAGTAAGGTTGGCACTTTTCATATATCGGGATTTGGAATGGTTTGCGCTGTTCGTACACTATTTTTCGGTTACCTGGTTGTCGCTCTATCAGCGGTCATTGTGTCGGCTTTGTATAGCAGGAGTTTACTAAATTAGGTTTTCCCCGATTCAATGGGCCTCGGTGCCCGCTGCATCGAGCAGGTAGGTAAACGCGTCGCGTGGTAGAATGCCGCTGATGTGCATAAATTCCGTGTCTCAGCAATTTATGATTGAATAAGGAAATCTATGGAATCGATTCCCATCGATGCAATTTTATAACTTCAGTCGTTGTAAAATAAAAAATCTGAAAAGGGTGATTTTTAACACGCAGTACAAATCGCGCGGAACTAATGTTGTGCAGAGATTAACATTTGAATAGAAAGTTTATATGCAACATTAGCGTATTTTGCAGT
>CM052099.1:15839986-15857952 GCA_028453745.1 Agapostemon virescens
AATCAAAGAGATCGTCGCTGTCGCAAAGAACGACCGAAAAATCAGATTTTCCAAGATTCTCGACTAAACTCTTGAAATTCCACGTTTGGGGCCCAGCTCGAGACGGTTTCGCGAAGCCTCGGTCGGCAAAAATTCCATCGTCGGATTCTTGAGGAATCAGTCCCGGTCGGTGGAGCACAAAACGACCGCTGCGAGGTTCGCCAGGATCGCCTAACCATCTCGCTCGAGTAACGGGGAACGGTATCGGAGGACTCGGGGATTATCGTTCCCGTCGCACACAACCAGAACACGCCGCCTCGAATTGGGATGTGCAAAAAGGTAAAGAAAACAAAACGAAGTGAAAGAAACGAAACGAAAAAGAAGTATATAGGCGAGCGGAGAAGCTTCTTGCGCGCTACACGCTCGGGGATAACGATCGATTGTCCCTCGTTGCAACGCCGGAGAAACGTGTTCATTGTACCGAGAGTTTCTTGTCGCTGTAACCTGCCGCCGTGCCGGGAGATACGAGTGAAATCGACTTCGCGTGCACAGTCCCGGCCATTGTTGCCTTCGCTGGCTGGATCGCAGATGAAGCCGAATGACGATGACGTTTCATAGAAAATAGAACGTTATTTCAGAAACGCATCCGCGTCGGCCGGCCGTTCGCGAATTCCCGTTAGTATCGTCCGCGTTACTGTTCGCTTGATTTTGATCCTGGCCAATTGTCGGGACACGCTGCCAACGTGTGAACATTTACATTTTATTGCGAGTCGTTAACCTTTCCTCCCCGCAGCTCACTCGCACGTTGCTTGTAATTTGTTTCTAATTAGCTGCCGGATCGCGGACGCATCTGACTGATGCGCCGGCGGCAATGTTTCTGTAATCGTTTAACATCCTAGCGACCTTTCGAGAAACTGTTGCGCCGCGGATACACTCTTGCGCGGTGTTCAGAGATCCTGTCAGAAACGACACTCGTTGTACGAGATCTAGCAATCTGCTGTGTAGCCCCTTGCCCTACCATTTTCTTTGTGACAAAAGTGACTGCAATATATTCATCGTTAAAAATGTTACAGAAGAGAACAGACAATTTCCATCTGTTACGTTGCTACGTATACTTCAATGCTTAAATATCGATTAAAAGAGAACAAAATTAAATTTCGTCGAAAAAGAAAAGCACGATATTTATATTTGTTAGAATTGGTTCAAAATCTTCATCACGAGTCTGACTCGTTAGAATATGGCAAGGGGTTAATTTTAACTCTTCAAGCAGGAAACACTTTATCATCAGATTTAAATTATGCGCGTACATACAATCATTGGAACGAATATTAGAATGATATTCCGAGAAGCCTAATCTCGACACGCTTTCTTCGCAAGCGAAATAAAGAAACAAACGATCGATCGAACGAAAATGTGAAATAGATCCACGCTTTCACTAAATTGTTTGAAAATAATATTTCACACTTTCAACGACAGTAAAGTTTCACATGGAAATCTACACGCTCTTTCTATTTATTCGTTGCATTCCGTATGAAAGACTGCCAGCCGTGCTTTCATTTGCAGTCCACCTGTTGCTCCGAGACCGAAGGTCTACGAGCAAGGTTGCCGGTCGTTAAAAGAGAAATACGAGCGACATTCGCGGTGTCCTCTGGGTCTGCTTCTTCGCGAACCTCGCCCCTTGTTTGTTCCTTTCGGAAGAAATCGGTTTCCTTGCCACACTTTATAAGATGAAAATTTTCGATTTTCTTTTTCTTGTTTGAAATTGATTCCAGTATGTGTCTAGAATACGTGTATAAAGTTACGGAGCAAAATTTTATGTATTTTGGGAGATACAACTAGCCGAACAGGTAAGCGTCAGGTGCAAGTGGCGCAAAGCTGAAGCGAAAGCTGAATTAGATAATTTTAATCATCCTAGTCCACTTCACCCAGACGTCCTTAAACATTTAAAACCGATATATGAAGAACTTTCAAAGAAGGATTTATTAACCAGGTGTCTAGGTGGACGCACACAGAATTGCAATGAAAGTTTCAATTCAACGGTTTCGCGCCTAAATCCAAAGTATCTAAATTCCGGAGCAAAAATTATCGAAACCTCCGCCTTTATTGCGGCTGGCATTTTTAACGAGGGCTAATCAGCTATATTAAAAATAATGAATGTATTAAATATTAATATCGGGCAACAATGCAAATTCTTTGCCGATACGTATGACGCGCAGCGCATAACGAGACGGGAACGCCGCAGACAAAGCAGCACAGAAGAGGCACGAATCTCTCGTAGGATGCACCAAATGGAGCAAAATGAATTTTTTGAAGCCACGGAAGGCTTAGTATACGGCCCTGGTATAGCAGATTAGTTTCCTTCAG
Source organism: Agapostemon virescens (assembly GCA_028453745.1). Lineage (NCBI taxonomy): Eukaryota > Metazoa > Arthropoda > Insecta > Hymenoptera > Halictidae > Agapostemon > Agapostemon virescens. Next base: position 15,842,330 of record CM052099.1, read on the forward strand.
AAGTAAGTGTTCAATAACTACTACTCTAACAGTCGAAAAACTTTAAACGCGTTTTTCTCAATATCATATTTCTGAATCTTGTGTACACGATACAGAACGATCTATTCGACCAATTGAGCTCCTAAGGCGATTTTTCGTTAAGTAATGATAAAATGTCGATGAACTAAAAAAATTCCTAAATAGTTACATTGTTTCCTTTCAATTTACATTATAACGTCGAAATTTTTAGCGAAAAATCGTAACTTTTTCAATAAAGCTCAAAATTTTTGCATTTTTCTACTTTTTATTGGAATTTCTGTAGTTCATTGACGAGATAATTTCACAAGCATTAAAAGAAACTTTTGTTTTCCTGTTTCAGATGAAAATTAGAGATTCTAGGATGTACACAAACTGTGAAGATTTATAAATATTGCGAAAAAAAAACAATCATTAAAATAGAAATATTTTTGTATTGTTTAAATATAGAACATAATATCATGAAAGTTTGAGAATGATTCGCTTTGTAGTTATTCAGAAAAAAATTCCTAAAATTACTATTTTTTAGGCGCTCTGAAGTGTATTCCCCCCTTAAGTCTCAGCTACCGTCCCGAGAATGATTGCGAATTGCTATTGATTGCAAAAGTCAAAATCTTTAGTAAAAATACTAATTAACACATCTGGCAGTTCAGATAGACAGTTCCTCAAAAATAGCGGAACACAGGTGGTCCGTACGACAAACCTTTTCATTCATTTAAAAACATTCTTAACGCATTGAGCGCCGGCGTCGTATGAGCCATTTAACCCTTTGCACCCGAAGCTGTTTTAACTAGAAAACCAAAGCATTTCTTCTGACTTAGAATATTTTTATTCCACATGAATTATTTCACATTATATATGAAGGCTATTTTTTTACTGTTACTCGTCCTTAAATTTATCAATTAAATTTTTCGTAAAATCGTACTTAAATTTTTATCAATTTCTTAAATATAAAGATAGCGATGTTCAAATTACTTTAACACTAAACCTATCATAAGGGGTCAAATGACCTTCTCTAGGTTTTCTATTTTACAATTATTGATGTTATACAATTGTCTTCGTAGAAATCGATTCGATAGATTTTTCTATACCAACATACATTGTAATAAAAATTGCAGAAAATCCAAATTAATTAATTTTTGTCACTTTTATAGGAGAATATACATTAGCCAAATTTATTGCTCGGTAGGTTTAGTGTTAAATAATAGTGTGCCAATTTTTCGTGGCGCCTCAGAGTCGCGACTCGAGTGCAAAGGGTTAATTAATTGCAAGCATCTTTCTGAACAACGAGTAGCTAAAGAAAATATTTAAAAGAATATTTATCACGTACAATTTAACAGAAACAAAATCGTTCAAGCTCTCAGATTCAATTCAAGCGACTTATTATCTCGGGGCCGGTGCTCTTAAGACTCTATTCGCGGCTCAGCAAACATAACCTACGAAAACAACGCAAGTTACAATACAAACGCGGTGGCGAACGGGGACACTCACCTTACCCAGAGCCGCGATCCGCGATCAGAGATCGCGTGATTAATGCTAAGCGAACAAAGGCCCGAGCAGAGAAAGTCCGGTTATTCGTTGTGTTCGCAGCGGTTCTTATCGTCGGTTAGAATGCCGAATCGCCCACCTCCGATCAAGACTCCAGTTATCAGTCGCGTGTAGAACGATTCCTGGTACCGTGGGTGGTCACCAAAGGTGCGAACCAACGTGTCCGTTGTTCGTTCGCAAATCTTTAAATCGATCGGGTAATAGATAAGCACGCGGAAGCGGGGTTTGGTGATAACGCGCGCGCGTCTAATTAATCGCAGCTACTAAATCACCGGGTTTTCTTTCGGCGCCGTCGACTCGACCCGTGGCGTCTAATCAAGTTAGCCAATTAGAGGAAGCCGAGACCGCTCGGGGATCGTTTAAATCAATTTTGCACGGCGAGGGACGGAGTACCTGTTGCAGATCGACGAGATTTAATTAACCGCGAACCACCGAGATCGATGGATAGGCGACTGTTGCATACGACCCGTGGTAAATCACCGATGTTAACGTTCGAACGGTTAGAACCGACGTTTTTAGCGGCAGATGCGAACAGCAGCTTGGAATCGGGGAGTCTTGACCTAGACCAACTGGAGAGTCCGAGGAGAATACAGCAAGCATAATCTAAGGTAAGTCGAGGATCGTCTCTCGGATTCTGCGGTGCCCAGGTCGGTGGTTCATCACCTGCTCATCGCCGAGCGTGGGATGATGCGCCGTTTCAGGTAAAAGGCTTCCAGAATGGGAGAATCGAATGAAAAGGGAAACCCTCGGGATCGCGCGCTGGCTACCTCCATTATTAATGAATCGTGTGAAGGCGGAGATCGTGCAGCCACCGCCACGACTATCCGATGGAGCATCGATCCTGGATGACGCTTGCCTTATGGACCGCTTTGCTCTTCTTTAACACAGACCATTTTGCTTTCGGCTTGAATATTTCTCAGGATGCACACATCTGCGCGTTATTCCGATTGGCTATCTACCGGGTCGAGTGACGCCGGTTGTACGCACAGGTTTACGATTACTATACGCAAGTGGCTAGTAGGTCCTGTTTCACTTGCGAGCGTGTACTGTCAAGATCTTATCTGGTTTGGATAGCGGATTGGGAAGTGGGTGATAGTTTTATTGCGCAGCGATTGCGACTTTCCTTAGGTTTTATTCTATTTTATTTGCTGTTTGCTTTGATGATAGGTTCTGAATGTGCTGTTAACTCTTTTAGTGCCGAGCGAAAGTATCGCACCCATCCGTAGACTTTGCTAAGGTTTTAGAGAATTTAAAAAATGTTTAAATTAGCTTATTTAATTTTTAAATATTTTAGAAATATTTTTTAAATTCTTCTGCAATGAAATTAGACCATTTAGAAATTTATTCTGAGATGTCGTCGCTCGGCACTGAAAGAATTAAGCTTGTCTAGGGTGACCTGTGCAATAAATATGCTTAATTTGTATTAAACAAAAAATCAAAATTTACAATGCCCAATTCATGTTGAAATTATGCAATAATTGTATCGGAAGTCTATAAACGTGAAGATATAGAAATCTAATTTTTTAATCGTCTATTCGTCCCTATATTAATTTATTTAATACATAATTAAGTTACTCGAATAGCAGTCCACGTATTCAGAATTCGTTACAAATTTGTCAGATTTCGAGTATAAACTGCAGTCATTAAATGTTGTGAAAATTTTATTTTGAACTTAATAGTGATGCAGCCTTTGTACAAAAATAGCACACTGGAAATGTATTAATAATATAATAACAATTTGCGAGTACTAATTTCAAGAGAAATGCAGCTCATGTATTTATTCCTTGCACAGGTTATCTTAATTCACTTATGCAATTTTGTGTATATGTATTTATTGTGCAATGGCTAAGGTAAATATATCCAAAAATTACTAAATAATGCAGTTTCTAATAATTTCAAAAGTTACTAATAAAATGCAGATAAAATTCCATATATTTTTTAAAATCATTACGGAAGCATCGCTATTCGAATTTTATTGTTCCAATTTTCGTGGGTGTGACGAAATTGAATCGTCTCCGATTCCACTTCGACGCTTGAACGTGAAGTATCTCCAGAACATGAAGGGTTAAAATAACATCCTTGCTCGTAATTCTATATTTCGACACAAGGATCGCATGGCGCGTCAGTTCACAGATAGATGAACAACTAGACAAGATGTTACATGTATTAGATTGCTCGATTTTATAATATTTATAATCGTTCTTGTTGAGAATCAGACCTTAGGTCCTCTCAAATTATTAACTCTTTATCGAAAGCGTATGGAAAACCCTTTCGTCTTCGGGATTGCTCAACACCTTTCATAGTTTCACTTCCTTGCCACTATCATGTCTGTCTAATATTTATTTACAGATGGTTAACAGAAAATTAGTTACTTATGCAAAATCCACGTTAGAAAAGCAACTACCACATTCTTTACAAATTTAGTATAATAAGCACCGTTATTAATACTCACAATTAAGACTACAGTAAAAGTAAAAACTCAGCGTTAAAATTTGCAGCTGAGTTAATCAGATAATTGTTGAACTCTAAGCTACGAGCCAGCGGAAAAGTGGATTTCTGGCCACTCGATGTCCAAATCGCCGAAACACCGGAAGCATGTTTAGGAAGCCATTAATCTGGCGTGGTTAGCTTCTAACAGAAGTCGTCCAGGGATCTTGTTAATTGTAAGACGAATCTTCTGGGTCCTGAGAAGGCACGAGGACAAGGAAGTAATCGAAGACGGGTCCGGCGCGGTGCAAAGCTGGCAGCTTGCGTTTTTCTCAGACTCGTTGTGAGACGCGTCGTAAGTTTCCTTAAAACACCAAGAAGAAGCAAGGCTGGCCAGCTGCCGGTGTCCATGAGACGCCACGAGGCGAGGAGAGCCTGTGAAACGAAGGGAGCCACGAGCGAAATCTTTAGAACAGGACGTGCTGCTCTCGTACGAGGAGGTCTCGCTTCCGGGTTTCGGCTGTGTATTAGATATTCATGCGCATTTCCTTAGGGGGCACCTGGTGCTTTTTCTTCGAACGGGCCCCCGACACGCACGGGCCCCCGAGAGCTAATTTTTGAGGAGGCGTTCGAGCAACAGGTCCGAGACATCGATTTTTCTCGGCGAGAATTCGAGATCAGGTTAAATGTTCTCGCCACTCGGCATACTCGGCGATTATACATTAATTAATGTGCAGCTTGTTTTTATCAATACTTGGACAATTGACGAAGCTGTGTAATGTTTGCCAATCGTTTCTTTGTGCAAGGGAATTCAGAAAAGTGCATTCAATACTGTGCTAAAGGGAAGTGTCACAATAATTTCACCCTTGGAGGACGAATGTCGTCACACTGGTGAAATATAATTTGCACATTTTAATTTAAAGTTTTAAGACATAAGAGTCTTGCAGAAAATATAATATAATTATTGTATTAACATAAGATGAGTGTATCTTTTTATTTTCAATCGGAAAATATTTCCATGATAATTTCCTTGTCTGCAAAGGACTAATTCTGTTATTTATCTGCAATTATTGAAACCGTAAATGCAAATCCACGAGGAAGGAGTCGGAAAATTGACTTCATTGACTGTATATATATATATATATATATATAAAATTTCGGTATTCCCTCAACCTGATGCCAAAAATATTCCGTTGTTTTATTATGCATGCATTTTATTATGTATTTCTTACTTTCTGCCTGCTTTTCATTTATGCGTTAGAAATTTCTGTCAATTTATGAGTTAGTTAAATTAGTTAAAGTTAGTTAAAGTTCACTAAATTTATGAGTTAGTTAAATGATATTTTTGGTAGCATTAAAGATTAAATATATGGACCTGATGTCGCCAATATGGCGAAATTCGTCCTCGGAGGATTAAAGATCCTCTTTAAAAATATAAAGTAAGAAAGAGAGAGTGATGCGAACGATATAAAAGACAGGTATTATAAAGGTGGACGCAAGGTATATTTTCTGTCGTAGTCTGCCACTTTGTGGAACGGGGAAAGGGTTACGATTGGCGTCGAACCGACAACAACCTGTTCGACACCCACCAGTCGTTCGCGACTGCGCTCTCGGTTCAGCCATTTGTCGCTGATTTGTATACATATCTCTATGTGGTCGTAGGGAAAGTAGCGATACTGGTCGTTGCCACGAGACGGAAGGGTTACACGTGTTGGACCGTGGTGGTAATGAGTGCTGACTCGTGGGAAATTTGAGTTGCCGCGACCTTTTCTGCCTCGGGTTTCGTAATGCGTGTTCGAAGCAGAAATACGAAGAAAATGTACTCAGCCGGAAAAGTGGAGATCGATTTAAATATACCTGTAATTAACGAAAAGCGACCATGGGACACGGTTGCTATCTGAATCTAAACTTCGTTCGGAGCTTTTCTTTTTTCTCGCGTTTTTAGCTCTTTGAAATTGAAATGTTTCGGTTTTTCTTAAAGGGTAATTGCTGGAGTTATTTTAGGAAAGTTTATGGATCATGTTGAACATGGCGAAAAATTTTTTTCCCTGTCTCTGGAACTTTTTGCTGGATCTCTTTCGTAATCCATTATCAGAGAATATTTTCACAACGTTACTAAAGTTATACACCGAACTGCAATGTGACGCTCTGAAAGACTTTGCAAATGACTTTCCAATAGCACCACGTTCGGGTCACCGCAAATAATAAACGGGATGCAAATGACACAACGTTGGTGTCACCGGCAAATAACGACTGGATTGTCAATGACGCCACGCTGGTGTCACCGGACGTGAAAGCGTTAAGGACCGCAAAGAAATGTGTAAGATGTACGCTTGGGATTGCACGTCTTTGGGGAAACTTGCACATTACTAAAATCATCGTAACTTTTTTACTTATCAAGCAACTTTTGTGAAACTTTCAGAAATCAAGCAAACCAGAGGAAACCTTAATAAATGCAAGCTTGTAATTATTTTAAAGCAGTGTATATTAATCTAGTTCAGTGCTCGGTCGTTCTAGTGTTAAAGTTTCGTTATAGGTACAGATAGAATTAAAAGTTAAAAATTCAAAGTGAGAAAAGTTTTTATAATTAATCTAGTAAACTGATCCTTCTGACACCTAAAAAGAGTCAATCGGATAAATTTTAGAATATTCGGTTTATAATGCAAGAAATCGCATAATTATAATACACAAGTATCAAAAAATGTTTAATAAATCGAAATGCTGTAAAAATAATCTACTGAAGAATTTCCTATGCAGTTGCTATAGAGATTAAAAGAATGAAAATTAATAATCATGCTTGAATTAGTTTAAATGAGTGGCGATGAAGACCTCCAGCGATGTGCATAAATATAATTGATGAATGAACATGAATATAATGACTGTATTGACGATTTGCATGAAAATAGCGATAATTTGAGAATTCTACCGCCAGGCTATCCGACCGCTTAGCGTTACACGTTCAATAAGAACAAACACAGTATTGTGTTTCAATGCTCGGTTTATCGATGCTTTAAACAGTGCAAAGTCGAGACACACAGGTAAGTTGATCTATCAATAAGAATCGATCAATGAATCGCAATTATGAATGAACGGGTTTCGCTTCCCGTTAACGAAGCGTATCGAAGTCCCTGCGAAACCATACTTGAGGAAACCCAAGAGGAAACTCGTGAGGAGTCCCATAAGGATTGAGATCGTCTTAGAGGGTCTCACGAGGTTGAAGGAGCAATTTGTTCCCCAAGAGAAATTCCTCGAATCAAACGAAGGATGACAGAGAGGTCCTGATGACCGCGTTGTGTAAACTGTCCTATCCTAACCCGGTTAGTAGACCTGTCCGAATATTTACGGAACCAAAGCGTTCTTTTATCTCCTTGCTTTTCTTCGAAGAGGACGACCCGAAGATGCTGCGGAACTTTTTGACTGTGTACGCGTTCTTCGTTTGTATTGTGCATCTATAGATTACCATTTACAGCCTGCAAGAAGCTGCCATTCCTGCAGACGCTGATCGGAAACCAGTCTCACGAATGCTTCGAATTCCTTGTTCGGCTAAAAATGCTCAACGAAAAACAAGCTCACTAACAAAAATAGCAAACACGATATAGACAGTTTTCTGCGACTGAAAGTTTGTTACATATTTGAGTTTAAATATTTATAATACTTTTATGCAAACTGTGTCTGCAGGGTTGTTAAACTTTTTCTTCAGGAGCTGTTAATTTCTGTTAGATTAATATTAAGCTGTATTCATTTTCAATAATTTTTAATTGAAATACTTTCAATCATTCTATGCAAGTTTATCTTAAAGTTTCCTTAACATGTCCATTACGAAGTTTTTGGATTTGCATATTTATTGAGTCAATATTAACTGTCAACAGAGTTGGAATATTTTCAGTCTTCATATAAAAATTGCTCTTAAAGTGTTTTGAGTTGGTTTTTAAAAATTGTTCACCTTTATTGAGACAATATTAAGATTCACCAGTGCTAAATACTTTTAAGCTGGAATATTTTCAGTCTCTACATAAAAATTGCACTTAAACCGTCTTAATCTTGTTTTTAAAAAAATTTGTTCACCTCCATTCAGACAATATTAAGCTTCACTGGTGCTAAATTCTCTTCAGTTAAAATATCCTCCATCTTTCTATAAAAATCACGCTGGAAGTTCCTTGAACTTGATCCCTACGACTTGTTCATCTTTATTAGGTCAATATATTAAAGTATAAGGGTCCGGAAGGCCTTCAAGAAATCAGGGGGATCTACTGCGATCTAAATCTGCAAGAGCACCCACGTAGCAAAGAACAAAATACTTTTCGCTTCCGCGCAACAAATCTATCATCTGTTCTACCTGCAGAATAAATCTGGCCTATCAGTAATCGCAGGTTACGATACCCTCGTTCTTTGATAGATCGAGAAATTAACTGATATACTCGCTAACGAACCCACTTCCCTGGCCGTCGGAGCTTCAAGCACTAAAGGTTGCAGGACCGTGATTAAATCTTTTTCCCAGGTGGGGCAAACCCCGGTGCAGAAGGTACAGCCCACCGTGCACCATTCATTTTGTTGCAATGTGCAAACTAACGTTGTTTCTTTGTAGACATGTGTCCGCCTTTAAAAAATATAGCTGTGTGGCCGGGGAAACCTTGACCGAATGGATTACTGTTTTCACAGCACTTTAGCTATTAACATTGCTATAAATTCACGATTGACCATCAATCATGAATAGACGAAATCCAACGAAGCAATTTCTAATCTTTTAATTTTTTACTCACCTCATTCTAATCAATTCAATTTTTACAATTAAAAATCCGTAATCTTATTATTTACTTAACAGAAGAATAAGGAAATCGCTGCTGCTTGAAATAAATTTTGTTTACCAGAATTTGGATTTCCTATTTGGACTTTTTAAGACGTTAGAAACATTAGTTTACTATATCATGTGAGAAAAGACTTTTGGAAAACTTGCAATTGGTCGGAATTGCAGAGGAAATGGTACTAAGATTTTACAGTCTGGAATATGTATAATTGACACGCACCTTCTAAAAAATTAATTTTTTAAATTATAGAACTATATAAATAGGTCATAAAATACAACTTTTAGTATTTCTTCTCATTTTCCTACATACTGAAAGATAACAAAAATAGTCTCTCTCTTAGAAATAAGAAAAATTGCAAAATAAACGGAGAGAAGTAAGAATTATTTGATTTTATTTTTTAAGTAAGGATTATTTGATTTGATTTTATTTGATTTATTTGATTTATTTGATTATTGATTTGAATCGTTGAGAATTCTAAATATTTTACAGGAAAGATCTCGGTTTAGAATTGTGAAACTGCGAGAATTTTTCAGAGCATCTGAAAAGAGTTGAGTCTGTCTCTGAATTAAGAAAACTTGGAATTGTTCGGTATGCCAAGTACACGGAAGATGCGTCGCTGTTAAGAAGAGAACTTCATTGGAAGGTTGGATAGGATTATCGTGTCACGTACTTCGTTGCTCGGTGTCTAGATACATCAATGTGACGAATGCTATTAGTCAACCCGTGTGATAGGCAACGGAATACATGAATACCTTATCCCCTACGTGTTGCTTTTCCAATCTACCTTTTCTCCTGCCACGACGCGGACCTGCTTCGAGGAACTTGTTGGGTTGATCGGTAAACAAGCGCGCGAGATTCTTTCGAAAAGAAACATGAGCACGCCACAGACAGACAGTCTGCTCTCTCGAGAAACGTTGTGGAAAAGAAAGCGGCAGAGAAGCCATAAGCCATAAGGGGTCGCAAAAACATGCAAGGGCATGGGTCTGCTCGTAAAGTTTGTCGCAAACATTTACGATCGCGAGCAAGAACGGGGAGAACCGTTAAACGTTTTCCTGTTGTTCGATGACGCAACCCTTGCTACGGAGGAATCCTAGCGAAATATAGCATACTCGATGCGCACGTAATTGATAGTATACCGGTCTTCTCCTTACATTTCTACACAATTAATAACAAACAAGTACGGAGCTGCAAGTTTCGATAGAAACAGATATTCGCATCATCAACCCCTTGTCTTACGATTTATTTCACAGTTGCAATGATTAATGAAAAATTTATAACTGTCGTATGCCTGTATATTTTCCATTGGATAAGGGGAATTAATAACATACTCATTCTTTAGACTCTGTTAAAAATCTACAGCACGTGTCTGACACGATATTGCAGGGCAAGGGCTTAATTAGACCTGCTTCGCGGTTATGCGAATTTATGACACCAGAAAAATCAACGTGGAATCAGCTGTTCTGATCACCTTCCGGACTGTCGACCATTTTTACAATTTTATAATTTATTATGTTCAAACTATTCACCGTTTCATTGATCAATTCTTTGACATACCAGGTCTGTAAATATGAAACCGGAATTTGAGACGACGCCATTTTCTTGTTTCGACATCTGATGAAGATTTTCATCTGGAAACCATACAAGTTTTATACAATGGCATAGTTTTTAATAGCGTCAACATTGTTGAATTATGTGCCTGGAAACTACGATTTGAGTACATTGCTTTTAGCGAAATAGACTCTGGCATCCATGTTGGATGGTTTACCAGATGTACATAAGTGAAACGAAATTCTACTTTGTGGTTGTCGATGTACAGCTACTGGAGGATGTTAAAAATTGTCTTTATACTGTACACTATTTTCTAAATGATAACACGTATATGCTGTATATGCTGTAATTGTACAACAAAGTGTACACTTTGAATTGTACACGTGAAAAGGTAAATTGTGCCCATAATTATGAAAGTGGTCTAAGTCATATATTTCTTGTTTCGAGATATTTAATGAATTGCATTTGAATAAATTAGAAAATATTTTTACATTATGCAACATTTTAATTTATAATTTTATTAGTCTTGATTAATGAAAATTTATTACAAATATGAAATTTTGTGTGAATTTCATACGAAAATGTTGTTTTTAAAGTTTGAACTGACTTAGACCACTTTCATAATTAACTACCTAATGGTTCATTTTTGACGATATCGTAAAAATTGCATTGAATAAATTTAGTTTAAAATAATTTCGTGTGAAATAACTGATAAACTCATTTTTTTTTATTTTTAATTTAGACCACTCTCATAATTATGGTCACAATTGTGCTGATCAACGCGAAGACAACGGTTTCAAATTTACGTTCCCGCTTGGGTCCTTCTGTCCTTGCAAAATGGCCCCTTAGGATATAATGATTAGCTTCCTTCTTCTTGAAAAAGAAACGATAAATGACAAAGATAATGTCCCTGTTAAATTTGCACGTTTGGCTCACGTAGATTCGAACGCACCGCGTCCATTACGAATCGGGAAACTTGATTCGAACCTTCCGAAACATTTTCCCGCCAGTTTTCGTTGGCCAATGGCAAAGTGCTAGCAAACGCGCAGTCGTATCTACATCCGCACAGCGTACAGGCTTCGAAAAAGAGTGGATTACTCGCCGCGTCCAGGCTGAAAAAGATCTTTCACGTGAACCAACAAACCGTTTGGCTTGCCGGCATTCACTATCCGGTCGTTCTGACTTGAAGTGGTCCGTGTACCGCTTTTTCTACGGGGCCAAGTTGCCGGCGCAGGGCCATCCAGTGGCCCATTGTTCCCTCGCCTTACAAAGAGAGCAGCCTCGATACTCCGCAGATTGCATTGACCGTGGCCCTATCTTTCGCTCAGAGCAAAAATCTCCGTGTCATCGAGATCGGGGGAGGTGGAGAGGGCGCAGCGAGAATTTCGAGGGTGGAAGAATGGCTCGGTGACTATAATAGGCATCTGGAGGGCGGGAGGTGGGGTCGTTGCTCGTCTTCCACCCACCTTTCCTATTGTCTCTCCGACACCAGAAAACTCCGACCCCAACCCCAAAATAATTACCATTCAAAAGTTTTCGAAAAAGCGAGAAAACTGGAACGCGTGTGACCAGTCACCGAGTGAATAGAGGGGCACGCTGGATTATATTTCTTTGCAAATTAACGTGATTCGTTGTGTGTCCATTGTACGTTGTCTCAAAAATTCCAAATGCTCTTTCAATGCCACAGAGTGGTCGACGTCAGGGTGCAGAAAAATAGTCTGGCCATTTTATACAGTTTTGTTGCTGAAAGCTGCTGCAGGACCTTGCCAAAATTCTATCCTGTACATGGAAAAGTACATTTTATAGATAACTTACGAATAGACGTGCATTTCTGGTTTAACAGTCTGCGAAAGACTTCGATTTTCGATATTATTAACCCTTAGCACTCCAATGGCTCCTCTGAGGCGACTCTAAAAATTGACATACTATTATTCACAATAACTATTGCATTAGTATGTTTGCATTTAAGAAATCAATAAAAATTGAAGTGTTACACGTGCGAATAATGGTAATAAATATTTTATACACAAAAGGAAGTAAACTATGTATAATGTAACTATTCTAGGTAAAAAGAATGCCTCGATTTTCGAATTAAAATTGCTTGGAGTGCAAAGGGTTAAGAGACAGCCATCTCGATCTTGATTTAACCCTTAGCACTCCAATGGCTCCTCTGAGGTGAAACTAAAAATTGTGAGACAGTTATTCAAAGCAATTTTGACATTATAATATTTGTTCCAAAGAAGTTAGAAAAAATTGTTGAAACTATTTCAACGAGGATGTACCATAGAGGCAAAAAGAATTTGAAACGAGAAATTCCTGATGCGAATCCAAGCATCATTTTCTTTTACCAATTCGCGAATTGTCTCTTTCCAAGTTATTAACGAGCAACGCGGATCAATCAGAGCGCGAGTGTAGCAAGATTCCGCTGAGCATGACACGTCATTGGCCGAGCCTAAATACGTCCCCAGTAGCCATTTTCCGATTGGCTCATGTTTTTCGTCGGTATCTCAAAAACGAAGCGTTAAATCGCAAATTGACAAAGGGAAAATGTATTCAGAATCGCGTCAGGAATTTCCCATTTGACACCCTGCAAGCTAAAACATATTTTAAAGTATATACTACCGTAGAAATGTTAGTCGATGAATTCCTCGAACAAATAATTGCCCGTTTACCGAAGCATTCTCGTGCCGAGGAATTTCAGCGGCCCGCCTAAATCAAGCATTTCGACCGCGGAGCACTGTCGAGATGAACAAGCAGGGTAGTAACGAGTCTATAATCTGGTCGTTGGTATTTCCAGTCGAGATAAATGTTAGCGACAAGCTAAATAATTCATTGGGTTCTTTAAGCGAAGCTGAAGCCGGCCCTCGCACGGTTTTTTCCTCGTGGAGTGGCCGATGCCTGATGGCGGAGAGCAGATTCCTTGGCAAAAACGTCCACGAAATTATATATCGTCAAAGATGGATCAAGAAGGACGGGGAAAGAATGGCCGAAGAGGAAAAACAGAGTGTAAGTAGCGCGGGAGACGTGGAACGTCAGCGTGTCTTTTTTCCCATAACGGGATCCGCGAGGAAACCTTGGATTGATTTACACGTCCAACCAGCTCGGCTTGGTCTGCCTCCCCTCCTCTGCGCCATCATGTCGCAAACTGTGTTGTTTTATTCTTTGCTACCGTTTTTCTGCCTAACCATACTCGATTTAAGTCACTATTTTAACACTGAACCTAGCGAACATTAAAATTGACTAGTTTATATTAATTTATAAAAATTGCAAGATTTAATTTATTTAGATTACTTGCGACTTTCCGTAGAAAGTAGGATTGAACAAAGAGATCTATTGAATCGATTCCTATGAAGGCATTTTTATAAGTGCAATAATTGCAAAATGAAAATTCTGAAAAGGGTCATTCGACACCTTGTAGTGGGTTTATATATATAATAATAATAATATAATAATATAAATAAATATTATTATAATAAATTAATAATATATATAAATTATATATATATATATAATTATAAATAATTATATTTATTCCACTTATAACATTTTATGAGTATTAAATTTCAATTATTAAAATAGATACTTAGATAATAAAATGGAATCTTCGAACTGCTCCAAAATTTTTCCACGGTGGAAAGGAGAAAATAACTTTTCTTCGGATTATTTCTAGAATTTGTGAATTTAAATATCTTTGGATTACATTTTATAAACACTTGCTATTCCACTCGATTTAGATAAAAGTGTTCCTGGCTCTGGCAATTCTACCAGCAATACTGGTAACTATTATGAGCCAAAATCGTTATTTAATTATATTATAGGGATTGCAAGAAGTACGGCCGAAAATATTTTCGAAGACTTGACGAAAAGGCCGATGAATAGTCTCAAACGTCGTCAATTATGAAATGGTAAAAATGGTCCGTCTTACGAGGGTTCAAGGAGTACTCTAGTGCAAGGCATACCTTTTTAGGCTTTCTACAAATTTTTCATAAAAATTCAGTAACAGTTCTTAACTCGACATTTATTCCTGTGGATGTAAGTGCCACGTGGGTCGCAGATGGCTGTTATTCAATGTTTACCAGATTGCAAACTTTCATTTTAACATATTCGAATGAATCAATTATTCTTAGTCGTAGAAAGCAAAGGACGGAGACTATAAAAGACATACTCTAATTAAATTTTTAGCAGGTTCCAAATTTTCATTTTAACATATACGAATGAGTAAAATGTCGTTAGTCGTACAAAGCAAAAGATGGAGACTACAAAAGACAAATAAAAGACATACTCTAACTAAATTTTTATCAGGTTCCCAATTTTTATTATAACATATTCGAACGAATGAAACGTCGCTATATCTCCAAAACAACGGAAACTAGAAGAGACAAATAAAAGACATCCACTACGTATAACAATTTTAAACATATTCGTTTCTATTACATATTTCGACTTCGCAGGAAATTTTCGCAATCGAATCTCCTCGCATCCGTGTATCTACATTACTCGAGTAGTATACCGGTACAGTAATCCAGTGCAGCACTAGAGCCTAACTGGAATACTGTAAACAGTGTCTCCATTCCAGTCCTGTAACATCACACCAGCAAACAATTCAGTCGAATGGGAAATGTAAACCGCCTGAATCCAGTGACTGTAACAAATGTAGACATCGACCGATGTACAGCGAAGCCAGAGGAATGTTCTCGCTGAATTCAACAGCTGAACCAATGTAAACCCGGCATTAGAGTGTAAAATAGGACATTAAGGTCCGCGCTGCAACGGCGACACCGTAGAAGCTCTGGGAGCCGGTGGCTTTCCGACTTTGCCACGGTGTTACACGGTCGATTTTCATTCTGTGACGGCGCGGCGACGGCAGCGGCGGCGGCGGCTTGTTTCAAGCAATCAAGTTCAGGGTAATTTCACGGGTGTTCACAAGCCGTATTACCGGGGTTCGCGTGTTAAAAACGCGGCGGAGGCGTCTCCGATGCTCGTAACAACAACGAAAAAATGGCCGGCAAGAAACTCGACATGTGCTTCAACACGGCGCTGCTACCAAGCGCGCCAACCGTTCGCGCACATGGCCAGCGAATCGACAATTTTTTCCATAGTTCGCGAGAACAGCGTGCCTCCTCTCCTGCGGCGTGTCTTGGCGAAACGAACTTTGCGTGCGGCTGCGTTTCGCGCAGGGGTCATCGGAAAAAAGAAGTCACCCTGAAAGACGACAAACAACCTCGGTCGACTACTCCACAAGATGGCGCTGTAAAGTTTTCCAATACTCTCAGTAAACAG
>CM052099.1:15875895-15888302 GCA_028453745.1 Agapostemon virescens
TTTACATAGCTGTTACGTCGCTAAACTTGCATTTAAGAAGTCTGCAAAAATTGTATAGTTGCACTTACAAGTCGTATTGATGTAGTTACTATGGTTAGTTACTATTAATATAGTTTAAAGACCGCTCACACAACATCTGTGTGGTAGTCAGAACAACCCTTATCGTTACATGTAGGTGATTGCTTTAATAACTACTACACAAAGGAAAAATATTAAATTTCTTGTTAAATTGTTATTGTTTTTTGTTTTACGTACATGTTCACACATATTGTATTATTTCATGAATTTAATAAAGTCTTTTTAAATTGATTCTTTAGAAATATCGTCGGTCCCTGACAACATTTGACTGCGTAAACGTACGGTCGTTAAAACGTTAAAATTACTTGAAGTGCGAAAGGGTTAAAATTTCTAAATAGCTAGTATACCGAAGAATAAGACAAAGTGTAATCTTCGCGTATCGAAAGAGACACACGATGTAGGTGGCGGCGGTTAGAGAAAGTGTAATAAATTGTATCGCTAATCCGAGGGGTTGGTTTGTCGAGACCGATGGGTGGGACGGAAAATGCATGCTCGAAAAGTTAGTGGGCAGATGAATGAAAGGTTAATATAAATGTTAATGTTACCTGCAGACACCGGAGAGAATGGATAGCCGATCGATGTGTAACAATCGCGGTTCGTTCGAGTTCCCAGGGCGTTGCAACCTGCGCCTAAGGGGGGAACCTGAATTATGAACTTTAAACATCGGTGTTCTTTTGTTATTTAACACTAGAACCACCGAAAGGGTCAACACGATTCGATGCTGACTCTTCCTCCCACGGTTATTGAAATTATAAGATTGTTTGCACGAAAACTTTTTAAATTAATTTTTCCATCGAAGCATATATTGACATAAAAATTTTGTGAAATTTGAATCATTGCAATTTTGTTATTGTCATAAAGCAGTGCATGTTAGTCTAGTTTAGTTCTGGTATTATATCACAGTTTTAGCGTTAAACTCTACCCCAAAAATGGCAAAAGCTAATAATGGCCAATATATGCTTGAATAAAATTCATTTCGAATAAAAGAAACATTGATCAATGACAAAAATTAGTCAATACTTTTACGACTATCCAATAGAATACTTGAATGGAAACTTATTTTATATTCCTTCTGCATTTATTTTGTTAATCATTCACCTTGCTCCAATGGAGTTCTCTATTTCCCTTTAAAGTCACCGGCAATATGACCGGATTCGATTCCCCAAAAACCAATCTTGCATAAATAAGAATCGCTTTGACGGGCAGTACTGTTACGGCGACATGAAATTCCGACGGTAATGAAGTTATCGTCGGACCCATTCGATCCACCGGTTCGATTTTTTGGGTCCCAGTCGACGGGGTTGTTGGCGAAGAGAAGAAGGCAGGCAGGTTCATTCGAGACGTCCAAAAGAGAAATCGTTTCAGGGGGAATTCCTTTTCTTGCTTAAAAAAACATCAATGTTTTACATGATCTTGTAGTTTAACCCTTTGCACTCCAAGGAATTTTAATTCCTAACTCGAGACATCAAATAACACGTGGTTCATTTCCTTTCGTGCGCGTTAAATTTGTTACTGTTAATCGCATGGCAATTAATGGTTAATTTTTAGTAACTTGTTAATTACAAAAATTTCTAATGTACAAATTGTTTTGAATAATAATCTGACAATTTTTAATCTAGACTCAAAGGAGCCATTGGAGTGCTAAGGGTTAACTTTATAGAAATGTCTCTGCTAAAATTTGAAGTTCAAATTCGCAAGATTTTCATAGTTATAGATTTTCGAGGCACGGGTGTACATATATTTAAACAACGAGCATTTTTCTCGAAACAACCTTCTCGCAGCTGACACGATTAAAAAAAATATATATTGCACCGATAGTTTTTTTTTTAATTATTACACTTTTTCTTCAATTATTAAAATTCTAGAAATTTTTCGAGAGAAATCGAAAATTTGGATTTAAACGATTACCATTTCTCGAGAAATAATTTTGTCTCGATAATAGTGGCTCAAACGATAATTATGCGTGCAAAGAATAAAACTTCGTTAGAATTTTTAATTTCAGATGAACCGCAGAGGGTAGATATCGAGGGTAGATATTCGAGCGTTAACGAAGTAATTGTGCAGAGCCGTTCTAGTTCACGGGCAATTCAAACTGTCTTTTTAAGCAAACTGAACTGCAAAAATTGATATGCTACATTGAAAGTATAATAAATACATGTATTCAAGTACCGAATTAATTAACGTTATAGTTTCGTTTGAAAAAAAACAAATGCTAAAGTAGCGACATATTTTACCCCTTAAGCGAGCGCTCATTTCACGTACTTCAGACAAATTTAATTTATTTCATGCATAGAAGTGATATGTGTTATTAACAAGAATTTTTAGTTAACGCAAAATGAAGCTCTCAGCTCATACTACAATCTGGTTAACTTCCACAATAATAAATCTACGTTCAGTGCCTTCAATTTAATTATAATCATTCTTAAACTTAAATGCTGCCGGTCACCGGTGACCACCGTGGCATTCAACGTGTTAACATTGTTATAGTTATTGCAAATACAATTACCAATTTGTACAAACGAGTTGACCGGCGAGGCAAAAGGGAGAAGCCTCCGCGACAGTGTTACGATATTGCCCATGTGGGAACGTCGAGTAGAAACGAGTGTCGAGGCTTAGGTTAATAAGTTCCTGTTCGCCTGTTTTCGCCGGGCAACAAGCAAGACCTTGCCGGTTATCTTTCATAATCGCGCACGGCCCCTAAAACGAGCTTGCTAACAACCAATTAAATTAGGCCAAAGGTATCCGCGATTATTCGCCGACTAAAATCCGTTTCCCCGGTTCTTTTTGTTTCAGGTGAGTTCACGCGTCCGAGGCACTCGACCGCAGGCCGGGGCCTGACCTCAAGAAAGGACGGTAATGCACCGGGGCCCCGAGAAGATAACCATCGGTGTTCGTTAGCGAGCCCGAAAGACCGGCACTTAAAAACAAAACGGGTCCCGGTGGGGGCCGAGGAGTGAGGGGGGCCTGATGGCGGTGGTCGCGCGAGAGCAGCGTTCGTGGAACGGGCCCCGCCGAATATGCCTGCGTATACATATAATATACACCGTTCAGGCCCCCGGAACGGGGCATCGCGGCCTCGAGATAGGTTGGTTCGTTTGCTTGTGTTATGGCCTCCTAGATCGGGAGGGTAGATTAACAGGGGGTTATACACGTGTCAGGCCCAGATTGACGCGATTCCATTTTAACGAATTATCCGGGGCCCTATCGGGGCCCCAAATGGCGGGAGGATCGGTGTCGTTTTTCCCCCTTTTTCCACGGAGAGCAGTTCGGTAGGCGACTTGTCTCCGCCGGAGCATCTGTGTGGGGATTCCGATGGGATCTCAAGGGGTGGCTCTCTCTCTCTTTTCCTCCCTCTGTATTCTCTCTCTCTCTCTTCCTCCCTCCCTCCCTTCCTCTCGATCATCTCAGCGAGATGCATAACGATTATAAATTATGACTTACCATTAAACCGTGGGCCCGATTTTCGACGAAAATTTATTGCGGACCCGGACTTATGCTAATCCACATTCTTGCCGGATAGTCGTGAAAAATTAAACCTCGAGATTTATCTAATCCGCTTATTAATAGATTCAGCGACTCGTATATTCTTCTCATTTTTGAAAAAGTCTATGGTAGATGCTCCTTCTCCTTTCAATAATTTACCTTCCAGAAACGTTGCATTGTTTTAACCCTTTGCGCTCGAAGCAGTTCCATTCCAGAATCGAAAGAATATTTTTATGTATAATAGCTCCATTGTATATAGTTTGTTTCCTTTCCTGCATATGAAATTAATTAGTATTGCTCGTACATGCAATACTGACATTTTTAACGATTTCTTAACTGCGAACGTAGCAATGTAACAATCGCTTAAATAATGTTATGGTAATTTTTGGTCACGCCATTCGAGTGCAAAGGGTTAACACGTTAAGCGACGGCGATTAATTATGAGCTCATTTGCTTGTTTCTGAACAACGAGTAGCTAGAGAAAATATTTTGATCGAATATTCATGTACAATTTAATAGAAACGAAATTGTTCGAGCTTTCAGATTCAATTTCAATGACGGACTTACAAAACCCGCATTATTAACACTCCAATGGCTCCTATGAGGAAACACTAAAGATTGCCATAATATTATTCCAACCAACTATTACATTACTATACAACCATGTTTGCATTTAAAAAATCGATAAAAATTGAGGCATTGTACGTACGAATAATAGTAACAAATTTTATATGCACGAAAGCAAATGAACCATGTAAAACGTAACTATTCTATGCAGAAAATATGTCTCGATTTTGGAATTAAAATTGCTTGGAGTGCAAAGGGTTAAAATTGCTAGTACGTAGACACGTGCGATGATGCTTGAAAGTGTTTTGTTTTAACATCGTTGAAAATCATGGTTCGTTTAAATTCATAAAACGGATTCGTTTGATTATATGAATTTTTATAAACTCAATGGACAGACTTACACGGACAATGTAACTTTTTAACACGTTAAACTCTACGTCGGTCCCCGGGGAAATTACGGGTTATCGGTGCTTCAGATTATTTCAATAATAATACTATCCTAATACACTTTGCTAAATACAATAATAATTTCAATAAATAATTTAATAAAATTTACTTACGCAAATTTAAAATTTAATTTATAGAAATAAATAATAATTGAATTAAAGTATACGATGCTAACAATGAAAATGTATTTACTCGATTACATTATCCTTGAATTGCCGGCAGGAATGAACGTTCCCACAGAAATTGTGCAGCGTAATATAATGAAGATATAATGTAGCAGAGAGTTGCTATCATCAAAAGCTGAGATTAGCATAGAAAACGGTTGGATCGGTGCGTTAGCGAATGGAGAATCGCTTAGCGGGCTTTAACAGGTCTAATGATAATTAGGTTCCAGTGTTAATTGTGATCGAGTCGGGCAGCAGGACTTGTTTTCCGCGGGAGATCGCAAAATCGAGGGATTTCAGATCGCACGGCGACGGGAATCAATTTATATGCACGTTTATAGAACACGTTCGCGTTAAAGTAAGCCGCGACCAGCATTTATGCAAATGCAAAATTGTTCACCGACCGCGACATGCGTCTGCACTTAATTTATTTTCCCTTTGGCGATTTTGTAGAGCGTTACGGAACCGTTTGGCTTTAAATGGACGCCGGTGCGGGAAGGATTGCCCATGGAGGAGGAAAGGGTTACGTGAAAAATGAGTTTGAATAACATTAATACGATAAGCGAGACGCGGGCCGAGGAATAGTTACGGAGAAGAAGATTAATCGGTGCTGATCAGTCAACCTTTAACATCGAATAACTCGGCAAACGCGAGAAGAAGCGACGCCTTCTAATACGATTTTCGAATTGCTTTTTGCAAAGATCTTTGTTTCGTTGCGAATAGGAAAATTTGTTGTCGGTGTTTGGCTTTATTAACCCTTTGACATATTACCACGAGGCAGACTCGTTTCGACGATTTTAAATAAAGTCTAACAAATATAAATATGGCTTTCTTTTTGAACGAAGAAAATTGTTGTTAATTTTTAATCAATATTTAACCATTGAAGTAGATATAGCAGTGTAAAAGATATAAATTGTCTTTCCTCTTCTCTTTTTAATGACAAAAATGTTATAATAACTTTAGCCATACTATAACGAGTCAGACTTTATATTGTATATTCAACTTTTCTTAAACATTTCTTATGAAAGCGTCTTAATAATTTCAGTAGTAGTGACATGAAAAATTTGCAAGGTTTAACGTTAATCATTAACAGTCCAATACCGCGATATACGTGGCACGTCACTTCTGCTTTTGTATTTTAAGGGAAAAATCATTTTTATCATTCTCGGTTTATGCTCGACGTGGCGGCGCTCTGTTTCTTATCCTCTCCGCTAGGTGGACAATTACTACGTGGACTTTCGCGTTGGTACCTTAAATTTTCAAAAATCCTCGTTCGCAAAGGGTTAATTATCAACCAATCGAAGAGGATGTCCATAAGAATGCTAGTTACCAAAAAGATTCGTAATTGAGACTTATTTGTACCCCCAATAAGTAAACTGAAAACGCCTTAACTTCTTCTCGCCCTTAGGCACATATGTGGACGTTTAGTTTTCTTATAATTATAGTTACTGTCAATAATGAATAGACCAAAATTTTCACTACAGAAGAAAGAAAAAATTGTCGTCCCTGAAGAGGTTAAAAATAAAGCCAGTGGCGAAGGATCAGCTGCTGCCAAATAAAAGACAATTGCTTCTTCACGCCCTTGGTCACTTGGCCACATATGTGGACGTTTAATTTTCTTATAATTATAGTTACTAGCAATAATAAATAGACAAAAATTTTCACTGCAGAAAAAAGAAAAATTGTCGTCCCTGAAGTGATTAAAAATGAAGCCAGTGGCGAAGGATTAGCTGCTGCCAAATAAAAGACAATTTCTTCTTCATCCCCTTGGCCACATATGTAGCCATTTAGTTTCCTGATAATCATAGTTACTGTCAATAATAAATAAACCAAAATTTTCACTACAGAAAAAAGAAAAAATCGTCTTCCCTGAAGTGGTTAAAAATGAAGCCAGTGGCGAAGGATCAGCTGCTACCAAATAAAAGACAATTTCTTCTTCATGCCCTTGGTCACTTGGCCACATATGTGGCCATTTAGTTTTCCTATAATTATAGTTACTAGCAATAATAAATAGACCAAAATTTTCAATAAAGAAAAAGAAAAATTGTCGTCCCTGAAGTGGTTAAAATGAAGCCAGTGACAAAGAATCATCTGCTTCAAAATAAAAGACAATTCCTTCTTCATCCCCTTGGCCATATATATAGCCATTTAGTTTCCTGATAATCATAGTTACTGTCAATAATAAATAAACCAAAATTTTCACTTCAGAAAAAAGAAAAAATTGTCGTCCCTGAAGAGGTTAAAAATGAAGCCAATGGCAAAGGATCAGCTGCTGCCAAATAAAAGACAATTCCAGGTTTCTCCTGTCCCCATAGTGGTCGATATTTTGCATAAATCATGCTCGCGCGAGATTCGCGTCATAACTCGGATTGGTGTCCGGCTGACCCGGCGTCCGTTTCGCCGGGTACGACGTAGATTCGCCTTGTAGATAGCCGACGGCACCGAACCGGAGCTGACAGAACGCATCTCGGCCGCACGTTTTACAAGTTGTTTTACAACCCGAGGATACAACGCCACACGCTGAGAGCCGCAGGACCTCCCTCTTCTCGTGGTTCCCGCGTAGAAGCGAGAACCGCCGCTCTCTTTTGTTCGGGACACGGGCCCCGACTTTTCGACCGGGGGCCCCTCGTGCCCCGTAATGTCCTCCTGTCGACGCCTCCGCGAGTTTTAAGTGCCCTCGAACGGTCCACTGTTCTACGTGTGGCCAAAACGGTTGCTCTCTTTTTCCTCTTCTGACAAGGAACACCGTTCGGTTCATTATAAAGTCGCGCAGGCCCGTTTCCATCGATCAAACATACGGGAGGTCGGGGCACTCTGATGTGCTTCTCTGCTTTTTCATTTTCTCCAACCTCCGTTTGAATCGGTCGCGCAAAATGGCGCCCGCTGAAATACTCCTGCATTCCTATTTACATGTTGCAAGCATTGCGTTGAGAAAAGTGCATTTAAAATGTGCTACAACCTAGTATATTCGATAATCTCGACGCGGGGCGATATATTTTTCATTTGTAAATTTTATATTTCTACTGTTCTTGTTGATTTGTTTAGATATTGTTATTTTGTCGGTATAGTATCGTGTTTGAGTTGCCAGTGAATTTTCTTTCATCGTGGCATACATTTTCTCAGAATAATCTGGCATCATTTCACCAGTGATTGTTTGTTCTTTATTGTATTAATTTATATCTATTATTAATTGTCATATTGTTTCACTATTGCTCACTATAAAAGGACATCAGAGGTATGTAAGCACATATACAGGGTGTCCCAGGTTTAAAAAGGACTTCACTCCTACTATTACGTCTCAATAAAAAGAAATATATAGTTTAAATAAATATTTGAATAATTTAAATTGTTTTTCCCCTTCGGTTAGGTTAATATCTTCTTTCTAATACCAAAACTAACCTAGATATTCAAAGTGGTCATATTAACTGAAACACCCTGCACATATTTTGCTAAAACTTTCACGAAAAAATAATTAAGCGGTAGCTATAAAAACTGTACAAAATAGATTGCTGTAATTTAATCGAATAGGAAATAGATGGTCGAGATTTATGCATTACAAAGATGCGGTAAAAATATTAACAGAAAGGTAACATTTTTAATTATTACAATATGGTTGTAAATTTAAAATGTTAACAGAAAATATTAATACGAAATTTTATATTGTTTAATCAGTTCGTCAATGCAAGTTATTAACATTGACATGAACGTTGCATATAAAAGGATCCTGAAGTCGTTTATTAAATGGACCGACAGTGCCGCGACTTACTTTAAACGTTTAATTATGGTTGGCTCAAGCATGAAACTCGAGCAAGCACATTAAAACATATATGCCTTCATCTGTTAACGCACTTGCAGGTTCTAGAGCAAAAGACTCAAAGACACCAGATTTCTCAATTTTTTTTTCCTCTTCCGAGCTCGAATAGAAAATGCAAAGCTATCGGGGAAACCGGTTGATCTGGTCGATGTAGATTTGTTTTTGCGGTTGTTGCAGATCGTTGCGATATCTTTGAATATCTGGTGTTTCCATAAAAGGTGGTTTACAAATTAGGCTCGTTCCTCGCAATTAAACATATTAGAGGTAGCGGGGGGACAACATTTACCGGCAGCGTTGTCTCGAAAGTGAAAAGCAAGTGTCTACGCTCCAATTTACACTGTCGATTCCGCGTTTCAAGTAACAAGCCTACACGCATTCAATTATTCCGTTCTGATGTTTACGGTTCGATACTGACTCGTGCAAGAAGGTTCAAAGTCTTTGCGTAGACGACGATTTCAAATGTAATAAATTATTAAAATTTATTCAGACAATTACTGAGAAATGTGTCAGATATATGAACACAATTTTTCATTCCTGATTTTTCATATTACCCCTTTGCACTCGAAGCAATTCCATGCCAAAATCGAAACAATATTTTTATCTACAATAGCTTCATTGTACATAGTTTATTTGCTTTTGCAGATATGAAATTAATTACTATTAGTCGTATTTAGAACGTTAAAATTTTCGTCGATTTCTTAACTGCAAACCTAGCGATGGAAAAGTTGTTTAAATAAGAGTATGGCAATTTTTAATAGCGTCTTAGAGGCGCCATTCGACTGCTAAGGGTTACAATTATTTAAATTGCAAAGACACTTTCTTGGAAAATAATTGCGTTTCTTTGGAATTTGCTCTACTAAATATATTTATTTAATCGTTGACACTTAAATAATCCTGCAATTAATTTTAAAGCTCGGTAAGATTAGTGTTAAATTAAAAACCTAGGACGTCAGACAGTTTTTACACTTTATAATTGAGCAATTTATTTTTAAAAAGTGGTCTAAGTTGAATTTTCAAATAAATCAAGCTAGTTATTTGAATATCTGCATTTCTACGTTGTCTTTTCAATTTCAAACAAATTTTAAATTGTATTACCACCCCTATGTATACCACCCCTTCAAAGTGGATGGTTGCCGATAAAAAAGAAACACGTGTAAAATATTTTTCAAAGAACTATAAGCTCCCACAAGTTTCATCAAAATCATTCAGTCTCATCAGGCTCCGCGGTCGGAAAATCATTATTCCAAAATGGCGTCTATAGCGAATCTCGCCAACGCCTCGCATTATTCGCGAACGCGAGTCTCATTGTACATTACAAACCTGAAAAGGAGGAATTTATGAAGCAATGAAATTTATAAAACGTTTGTCTTTCGATTATAAATAAAAATCGTCGAACCACCATGATCGCCGTGCGCACCCCGCCCCGTTTGAATAAACAGCTCGTTCCCAGTCACTCGGTCGTCGCAATAATAAACGTTCTATTACTCTCCACGCTTTGAGTATTAAAGTAATTAAGCGATCACTGGTCTTATATAATCGCATCGTCGTGTTCGGAATTTATGATCGATCGCACGGCGCCAAGTGTCGATACTGGAAATACTGGATATTCCGGAATCGGTGCACTCTCACTTAGCATGTCGCCGCTCTTTCCGTGATAGTCTAGCTAGTTCGCAGCTGATAAGAGCGCATCGGCTATCGGGACTAAAACACTCCAGACATTACGTTCGACCAAAAGGAATCGATAGGCGAGCTTGTAAATTGCAATCGACTTGGAACGATTCTCGAATCCGCGTTCCGAAGTCTGTAACACTAAATTTACCACCCCCACGATCACCGATTCGAGATTTTTTCATCCTTCAACAAATAGAATAGTTTAAAATTATTTAAATTGTGAAGATGCTTCCGTGAGGAATTATTGAATAAGTATCTTTAGCGGAGCACATATTACAATAAGAATATACAGTATAGTATAAATTGTAAAATATAAATTAATTGTGTTATGTTGTTTCTGTAAAACACTCTGTACCAATTAGTCCTGAAAATGTTAATTAACGTATTTTGTTGCATTTACGATCTATAGGATTTTTATTTGTTGTCCGATTTGTATTTTCAAGGATTATCTGAATCAATTGTTGTCTTTGAAAACATAAATTTCCGTCTAACGTAACTACATTACTTTATATGGCTGAGGTATATTCTTCTTCTTCTTTATTAAAATTTATTATGACTCGTTATGCCTTCATTCGATTTCCTGCAACAAAAAAATCACAGTAAAAACACATTCCAAAAAGGATATATTACACTCGCACCTGAACTGTTTGCCTAAAAATGGCGTCTCAGAGACCTCGTGAACTACTTTAACAATTCTGTATTTCTTTTAAAGAAATATAAATTATTTTATTTCATTTTATCACTTAATCTGAAGCTTCGGAACCTGTCGCGTTTCAAACAATTTCAATTCCAAAATGCAAAAGATATTTCGGTCGAACTAGAAAATGTTCATCCAACAGAATCTTCCTCGCATCGTGCACGTGAAATGGAACTTGCTCTCCCATACTTAACTCGTGCGTTTTACAATTCCTAAAAAGCAGAGGAACTAAATAATACTATAATAACCGTTTCGAGTAAATAAATTTTTACAAAATCTATTATAAAAATCTATTGCATCTCGAGTACGATAAATCCTCGTCAAAAGTAAATTTCCGTTTGGTTTCAACGTCCACAACTAGAGTTCCCAAAAAATTTGTCCAATCACTTTTCGGTTTCCCTTCAACAACACTCGATCAAAACGTTTCAATCGCCGAGCTCGAAGTAAAAACGAGCAAAGAAATTGCCTTAGGCATTTCCGTCCGTTTTCGAAGGGATGGAAGCGCGGGGTGGTGGAAGAGTAGGGTGGGGGAAGGGCTTAAATCAAAATCGACAAGTTTACAACAAACCAGGCAATTTCGGTGCGGAGAACGTTCCGTCGCCGCATCGCGTAGTCGAGGAATTACGACGCGACCGAACGGTACGTACACGTGTATCGAGCATGCGAACGAAGAACCGCCTCAATTATCAAGCTCGTTTGTAGCAACATTGTTTACAACGTCTGCTCGGCTGCATACGTTTATTCCGGCCAGGCTACTCGCCGAAGGTTTTACAACCGTGCGCAACGCCGCGACTTTACGCGCGGTATAAAAGCGCCCTTCCGTGAATAATTCTTCATTATTCGCTCGCGAGGACGTATCATTTCGTCCACTAAATAAACGCGCGGCCAGAATGCTCGGTTACAGGCTAGTATTTCATTAAGCCAGGTAATAATAATGTGCGACGCGGGAATTATCGCTCTGTCCGGACGAAATAGTCGTGTCCCGTACGCTCTTCCCGTACGTTCAACGATTTTAACGAAATTTTTCTACGTAACCGTGAAATACGGATTATCCTTTCAATTTTTCAAAAGTGACTAACGGTCGATGTCTGTCGCAAAATTTATACTCGACAGAGACATTTTCTGTAGTTGTCTGTCTACAGTTTGGAAATAGATGATTAGAAATATAATTAGGGGTATACAGTGACCGGCGTTAAACTCTTAGCCTACGATTTATTTTCTCATAACTGTGATTAGGTTTTCTTTATCCTCCGCGAAACGAGAAAGAGTCAAATTTTTAGTTACCGCGTGCGAGAAGAGATTTTAACCTCTTAGGCACGGTTGAATTTTGTGCGGATCAGTTTCTCTGTAGAGCATATTGGAATGAAGTTTCTGATAACTAAATTATAATTCTTCTGAAAGATATGATGCATATACTTTAACTTTACCACTAAACCTAACGATCATTAAAATCGACAAATCTACATTGTCTTATACAAATGACAAG
>CM052099.1:15913194-15926615 GCA_028453745.1 Agapostemon virescens
GTGGGACAGTAGAAAAGACATTTTTTAAAACATTTTTATTTCAACTCGTAATGAAAATTTAAAATATGCGTTTTTCAGAACTGTGTTAGTTATACACATGCTGAAAATCTCACCGAAATCGATTGACGCGGGAAAAAATGGCACGCGTAGAAAGATGTAAGAATTTCTTTAGTTTAAGCAGAAACTGATGAAGAATCGTGAAAATTTGCGATTTTCACCATTTTCGATGGCAACGTAGCTCGTGTGTACGTCGATCGATTTTAATGAATTTTTCTGCATGCGTATAGCTATCATAGATCTATCAGATGCGTCTTTAAAATTTTTTGTGCGTGGCTCAAATAAAAAATATTTAAAAAGTTCCTTTTTTATTGGTCACGTAATTCACATCAATTCCAATATTTACAAAATTTATTTTGTACATTATTTATTAAATCAATGCAACTAATTGCTCAAGAAAAGTCAAGACGTTTGGTCCAATCTTAAAAAAGTTATTTAGGTTTGAAGAGTGTCCCCTATAACTGTTCTTTCGCAATAAATGTCCAATTTAACCCTTTGCTGACTGGAAATCAGTTTTTATCTCACAAGGGAACATATTCAAATGCGAAAATCCGATTTTGATGAAACTTACGAGACCTTTATTGTTTAAATAAAAAACTTTTGTTAAAATTGCGCGACTACATTTCCCATTGAAAAACACATTATTTAAAAAACAATTAAAATTTTTCAACCTTTAATTTCCGAGATATCTCAAAAATACCCCAACTTTGAGGGCTGTTTTCACCCCTTTAAAGTGGATGGTTAACGATAAAAGAAACCACGTGTCAAATATTTTTCAAAGAACTGTAAGCTCCCATAAGTTTCATCAAAATCGGATTTTCGCATCTGAATATGAAGAATTCATTCTGGAAGAATTTTCAGAATTGTATCCTGGAAATTGTTTCAAGAGATATCGTACACTTGAAAATTACAAAATATACCAATAGTGTGAATATAAGTGGTATTTAACTTGATATGCCTATTAATAGGTAATAGGAAGCCTATTACTAAGTTTTTCAATAATTGCCCTGTAATAAAATGAAGCTCAAAACACTGCTTTTTACATTGTAATTCATAACGAAATTATTAAATAACGTCATATAGGAGGCATCGTTAATTCGCTATAAAAATTGCTGTCGGCAATTGTTGAGGGATCCATTGAAAAGTGTTCAGCGATGGTTTACAAACCGAAAAGATTCTGAAATACATAATCGCCGGTCGCTAAAGTGTTAACCCTTTGCACTCGCAGCTGTTTTACCTTCGAAAACCAAGGCATATCTTCCGGTCTCGATAAATTTCACTTCCTTTATTTCCTCTTACGCATATTCAGGTTTTTATTACTGTTCTACAAGCACAGCGATGTAAAATTTATTTGAAATAATGGCGTTGCAATTTATAGTGGTGCCCCAGAGTCGCCATTTTGATTACAACGCCAATGCATTTTCTTTCAGCTAGAATATTTTCATTCTTGTTCCTGCAACGATTAAATTTTGTACGAATTTCTTTGACAAAAGTATAGCGATCTGAAAATTGTTTTAAACAGTGCTGCAGCTATCTTGGTGGTGCCTGAGAGTCGCCGTTCGAGTGCAAAGGGTTAATACTCCGTTCCTCCGGTTGTCCTGCCGCCATGGCCTCCGAAGCAGTTCAAGAAACTCGGCTGGTCGCGGAGAGGGAGGGTTTTAAAAGAAACGTGGAAGACTTTCCATGACAATAGTGCTCGTAGAGCAGCGTATTTGAGGCGTCTCGAGTTTCACTCGTCGACTCTCGAGATCTCTCGAGACGGTTTCAATCCCATCGCAGTTGCACACCTATGCACCGACGTTGCAGGATGGATGTGCGCCGGGTACGGGGAAACGATAAGCCGCAGCTGAGACCGGGCCCCAATCAACTATGTTTCACGGTGCCCCGTGACATTACCACTTTATATCACCTATCGTTCCCCATATATATTTGGTCGAGCGTGTGCACGTACAACGTACACGCGTCTTCCGTCGTAGAGGCGCGCATACTTCAGCAATCCGCCACGTACAGGAATGTAGAAAACGTAAACACGAACGGGACGATATCGGAGCCGAGAACCCACCTCTACCCCCTCTGCTTTATGGTGTCTCTGGTTCCATTTCGAGGCCCCCGCTCTTTGCGTTTTCTCCGAGGCCCGCGATAGCTCGGATTAGCGTCGCGGGATTGAGCCGCCCGGCGACGCTAAGCCGGGGAGGTTCAACGGTGGGCCGATTTCCTCGCCAGTGGTTACAGTAGAGCGTTGATAAAATTCTTTAGAATATCACTTACGGGATTTTATATGGGATAAACAATTGTGGAGCGGAATGACTGACCTCTCGGAAAATGGAAGGAACTGTACAGTGGCTCACGAAAGTATTTGGACATTCGTTATAATCCAAATAACTTTTTCAAAATTGAACCAAACGACTTGACTTATCTGGAGCAACTGGAAGCATTGATTTACTAAATGATAGGCAAAAATAATTTTTAAACAATTCTAATTTGTAGAAATTACGTGGGGAAGACGTTTTTATTAATTAAAAACATTTAAAACGATTAAAACATTTTTATTTCAACTCCTAATGAAAATTTAAAATATGCGTTTTTCAGAACTGTGTCAGTTATACGCATGCTGAAAATTTTACCGAAATTGATTGGCGCCGGAAAAAGTGACACGCGTAGAAAGATGTAAGAATTTGTGGAGTTTAAGCAATGTATGTGTATGTCGATCAATTTTTCCATTTTTCCATCAACCATCAATTTTTCTGCAAGTATATAACTGTCATAGATCTATCAGATGCATTTTTAAAATTTTGGTACGTGGCTCACATAAAAAATATTTAAAAAGTTCCTTTTTTATTGGTCGTGTAATATTTACAAAATTAATTTTGCATATCATTTATTAAATCAATGCAACTAATTGCTCAAGAAAAGTCAAGACGTTTGGTACAATCTTAAAAAGTTATTTAGATTTGAAGAGTGTCCAAATACTTTTGTGAGCCACTGTATGTACGGGGTGTTCCAAGATTTAAGGATCAAACTTTGTACATTCTATTTCTATTAAATAAGAAAAATCATTTTATAAGATATAGATCACATAGAGCTTTGCTTAACAATGGGATAAACACTTGCTCGCTATTTTTATAAAGTAATGTAAAATAGTTCATTTCGGTGCTCCATAAACGTAAAGTTAAAAATAAATTTATAATAGTAACTTATTTCAAGTTTTTTAAATTGGAATGTTTTTTTATTGTATAGCTTCCTGGCGAAATAATTAAAAACAATTTGAAAGTTCCTTTTGCAACGACTTAAATAGAGTTTTCCATCAATGCAGAACCTAGACTTCTTTTTCTGCGGGAAATTGGGAATTCGTTTTGGCATTGTGGCAAAATGCAGACCTGCAAAGTGAAGAATGCAAATTTGTGTGCAAACGAGGTTGCACAGGTCCATTTTTCGACTGCGTAATGACTTTTGAGGCTAGAGGAATGGAAGAAAGGTCGATTCAGCTCTGCAGACAGTTTATGACGAAACTCCGAATAAAGGGTTCGGTTAGACGTCGAAGAGACGATGAAATATGGCGGACGCCGAGATTTATACTAGCTCGCTGCGGTTACATAAATGCCACAAAACTATGATTTAGCAGTGGGGTGAAACTATGCGGAACGTACAGGTTTTAATGGACCAACAATTTCTTACGATTTGTTTTTATAAAATTAATACTACGTCTACTACAGCGGATCAAATGATTCTTTTCTAATTTTTTATTTCACAATTATCGAAGTTCTAACATTCTAACAATTCCACAAAATCCAAATACGCTGAATCTTGCAATTTTCATGAAACAATTAGCCAGTTTTCATGCTGACGATCAATTGTATTCCCTAATGAAAATTGCAAATAATCCAAACGAGTTAAAACTTGGCATTTTTATAAAATAATAAGGACCAGTCAATTGTAATACTTTAGTAATTAGTGTTTAATGGTTTAGTGTTAATATTTTCACAACAAAGTGATTTCTTTGAGTTATAAAATTGCTACATTAAATCTTGGCATTTTTATAAGAGAATATATGGCACGCCAGTCAATTTTAATAATTTAATAATTAGTGTTTAGTGGTTTAGTATTAATACTTTCACAACAAAATGATTTCTTTAAGTTATACCATTGCTACATTAAATCTTGACATTTTTATCAGACAATATATGATATGCCAGTCAATTTTAATACATTAATAATTATTGTTCAGTGATTTCGTGTTAATACTTTCACAACAAAGTGATTTCTTTAAGTTATACAATTGCTACATGAAAGCTTGACATTTTTATCAGACAATATATGGTACTCCAGTCAATTTTAATATTTTAATAATTATTGTTCAGTGGTGTAGTGTTAATACTTTCACAACAAAATGATTTCTTTAAGTTATACCATTGCTACATTAAATCTTGACATTTTTATCAGACAATATATGGTACTCCAGTCAATTTTAATATTTTAATAATTATTGTTTAGTGGTTTCGTGTTAATACAATACTTTCACAACAAAGTGATTTCTTTAAGTTATACAATTGCTACATTAAATCTTGACATTTTTATCAGACAATATATGGTACTCCAGTCAATTTTAATATTTTAATAATTATTGTTTAGTGGTTTCGTGTTAATACTTTCACAACAAAATGATTTCTTTAAGTTATACAATTGCTACATTAAATCTTGACATTTTTATCAGACAATATATGGTACTCCAGTCAATTTTAATATTTTAATAATTATTGTTCAGTGGTGTAGTGTTAATACTTTCACAACAAAATGATTTCTTTAAGTTATACCATTGCTACATGAAAGCTTGACATTTTTATCAGACAATATATGGTACTCCAGTCAATTTTAATATTTTAATAATTATTGTTTAGTGGTTTCGTGTTAATACTTTCACAACAAAATGATTTCTTTAAGTTATACCATTGCTAACTTAAATTTTGACATTTTTATCAGACAATATATGGTATGCCAGTCAATTTTAATACTTCAATAATTAATGTTTAGTGGTTTAGTGTTAATACTTTCACAACAAAATGATTTCTTTAAGTTATACGATTGTTACATTAAATCTTGACATTTTTATCAGACAATATATAGTATACCAATCAATTTTAATACTTTAATAATTAATGTTTAGTTGGCCAATGTTAATACTCTCATAACAAAGTGATTGATTTCTTCAAGTTATACCATTATCTCAACAATAATTATTAAAAGAGAAGAACTTTTGAAACGAAGCGGAAATCAAGCGACCATACACGTTGAACGAAGATAGAACGCCTGGTTTAGGTGCTTAATACCAACATAAAGTTATTTCTTTTACCCATAAATTATAGTAGTATAATTTATCTTCCGTGCTCCCTTGTAATTACGCGCAGCGATAACAATGCAAGGCCAAATATTCTTTTAATTTTCAAAGGGGCATTGCGAAATGGACGCTGGGAAGCAACACAAAGTTCCCATCGGCCGTTACAACGAGAGACTCGCGTGCGCGAAATTCGATCAGCGTTCAAGAACATTCAGGTACACATGCGTCGCGGAACCACTCACGCGCGTGATTAAAATTAATCGTACGCATAACGACACGCGATCCGTTTGCCTCCATGCTCCGACTTGTGCGATCGTAAAGTATGTCGCACGGTTTTGTATTTAACTTTCGACGCTTCGGAGATCCGTTCTCAGGCTGCGACCGAACAAACAAATTAATATAATCGTTAACAACCAGCGCGTTAACCATATTCGAACTGATCGTTAATAGCAATTGTATTTCGACGACACGAGTTCAGAGAAAGCAACAATACTTCGTTTGCGTTGCAATAAAGCCTAGTCGAGTTGTAAATTATTTCTGAACTCTGTGTCACTTGTAATTGATTAACACAATATTTTTTGAGTAAATGTTAGTTTTATTCGAAATGAATTTTATTCAAGTATATATTGGCCATTATTATCTTTGCCATTTTTACCATTATGTGCTCTTGCATTTGCTAAAGCATCTTGACAGTAAACACCACAAATTTTTCCAGGGCTTGTGCAGCGATTTTGCAGTTTCCATACTAAAATTATAAAACACAGTGAATTCTTTCAGAAATTTTACTCATTTTCAAACTAATATTATTTTTGACACGATCGACGAAATATAAAATTGTCTACATGAAAATTGTAGACTGAAATGGCACCTTTTGAATGCGCGTCAGTATAACGCAATCTGATTAGTGTTGCCTTATATATGACACCAAACAACATCTAGTGATAAAAGTCTCTCAATACTTTTGCGATTATCCAATATTTTATTTTATAATTTATTTATGAATATTATATAGCCAACGTGCGATATTCGCATGAAAATAAAGCTAAACATTCGTTCGTTGTATGTATAGCTAAGCTATGTCGGTAGGTGCTAAGAGTTCTTCGGTCAAAGTCCTTGAACGCTTACCACAAGTGCCTTTGACGAAGAGGTTTCGCCACGTTACGTAACCCACGAATTAAGTAAAATCAAATATTGAGTCCTTAAACTTAACACTTGAAACTTTCCTCGAAAAACCTTGAATTTACATCATTCAATGTCTGCAGGCTTTGTGACAGTACTTTGGAGGGCGGCCATATTGCTGCTTAAGGTCCTACGAGTTTTAAAAAATGTTTACTTATGCGTCTCTCTTGAAATTGTAAATTGAAAAGTCGAATTGTGTTTGTTAAAATTCCACGTTGAGTTTGTGCAAAGTCGGTCTTGATTTATTAGGATTTTTCGTGAAAAGAGGCTCAAGAGATTATTTAAAACATTTAACCCCTTTGCAGCTAGATAATCTTCAAAGTCAGAATAATTGGAACTTCTTCTTCGGAAGAATTTTCAAAATGGTGCCAACAAACTTGCAGCAATTCGTGACCCGAAAAACAACATTAAAAATGAAATTGGCGAATTAAACCAGCAAATATGCCAAAATGTCATCGAAAATTTGAAGAATCTCGTCTTTCGCATATAATTGTCATAGATGCTACCCGATAATTAAATAAAAAAGCCTATAATACATAAAAATCCACAATACGAATACGTCGATATCCGAGTACCCGAATAGCCACTTTAAATTTATTTTTAAAATTCATACAACCTTCTTATTGGCAATTAGAAAAATTACTGATGATTCTAGAATTACTGCCACATAAGATATACACGTTTACAGTCTGTCCAAAGAAAACTGACATTTCGAAAACTGATATCGCCGAGCAGAGAAAAGAATAGAATGTTGTAGGCAATGGCAGAACGTTTCTGAATAAATGGCAAATATGCGCTAGCCAATTTCGATGCTCGATAGGTTTGGTGTTAATAAACGACGGTGTGTTGGGAAACCGGCAAATACGTCGGTGGAGAACAGCCGGCGCATGCCGAGGGAACAATTATAAAATGGCGAGTATTGCCTAATCGCCGATCGTTCTGGTACGTTCCCGAGCAATTGTACGCCTAAGCAGCAGGCGTAGAACCGGGTCTTATGTGGGCGAACTCGGCTAGACACTCGGAGACACCTCTCCCAGGAGTGTTGAGTCAGCGGTTCCTGACGCGAAACTGATCTGCTGAAGCTGCGCTGCGATTCCTGTGTCCTGGGTGATACGTTGCTCCGAGCAACATTAGACAAAACAATAATACAGTTTTACATACTGCGACAGCCATAATTCGCCACTCCACTACAGACTTTATACATTTATAACGGAACCAAATCGATACATAACATTCAACATATTTTGATGAAACTTATAGGAGCGACTATATTTATTATTTATTTATTTGCAGTTTTGTTAAAATTTTCTTGCGCGACTACATTTCCCATTGAAAAACACACAATTTAAAAAAGAATTCAAATTTTTTCGATCTCTGGTTTCCGAGGTATCTCAAAAAATATAGTTTTGACCCCCAACTTTGAGGGCTGTTAGCACCCCTTCAAAGTGGATAGTTGCTGATAAAAAAAAACACGTGTCAAATATTTTTCAAAGAACTATAAGCCCTTATAATGAATATGTTCCATGATCAGTGCTTTTTACGTGCAGTTTCAGGTTTTCATTCGACACTGAAATAGTTAAAATTGCCTAGTTTGTATTGTCCTGTAAAAATTACAAGATTTGGTGTATTTGAATTTTGTGCGATGGAATAAAGACATCCATCGAATCGATTTCTTTCAAGATAACTTATAAATGTAATAACTATAGCGTAAAAAACCTTTTTTATTCGACACTGAAAGAATTAAAATTGTCTTGTGTGTATTGTCTTATAAAAATGATATATTTTGAAAATATGAAATATTTTAAAAAAAACTATAAGCTCCTATAAGTTTCACCAAAATCAAATTTTCGCATCTGAATATGTTCCCGTGATAGTTCTCTAGCGAAGGCAATCAACCAAATGAGATTGCACTAAGGTACGTCAGCGAAGTAAATTCAATAACTATATTAGTACATAGTAACGCTTAACTATTACAAATTAAACAACGTACATTGCATCTTTACGCGCGACTCGTAACAATCTTGGCTCTCTCGCGAAGGCAATTAACCGAACGAAACAGCAATAAGGTAAAGTCGATTTTTACGAAAGCGAGATGGAATTTATTCGAGGAAAAATCGAACAAATTAAGGTGCAATCAAGAATAACTCGGCAGGCTGTTCGTATTCTCCGTACCGAAAAGGTTCAAGCGATGCTTTCAAAACGACCCATCCGTACGCACGAACGTGCATGGGTAGCTACGGGGCAAACAGCAATCATATCCATAAAGTTCCCGTGATCCCTTCGTGCCAGGGCCTCGCATGGTGAATAACAGCAAGTATTAATGGCCCGTCGGTCATTTCAATCTGTCAGTCGAACCTACGGTCGCGTTGGTATGTGCAGGTAACCTTGTAGCCCAACATGCGCAACTTTTGTCTCCGTGGATGAGCTAGCTGGCAACTCCAGCCAGGAACAAGAACAAGTCGCTCGAATTCGAGAAGAAGGGTATCGCCTAATTTAACCCTCGCACATTGGAAATAGTTCTGCAAAATACAGTATTCTGACACTCTTCAAATTTAAATAACTTGTTTAAGATTCGACCAAACGACTTGATTTTTCCTGAGCAATTAGTTGCATCGATTTAATAAATTATATACAAAATGAACAATGACCAATAAAAAAGGAACTTCTAAAATATTTTTTATTTGAGCCACGTACATAAAGTTTTAAAGACGCGTCTGTTGAATCTGTGATTGTTATACACATGCAGAAGAATTCATTGAAATTGTTAAAATTGTCTTTCAGAAATTGCAGGATTCAATTTGTTTAGATTTTGTGCCATTTTGTCTGATTTTATAAGTTAAATAATTATTAAATAGAAAATCTAGAAATGGTAATTCGATCGACTGTGGTAGCTTTAGTGTTAAGAATAACAGAAAGATTAAAAGACCTATATAATTTTTAACTTAGCGAGATTATTAACCCTTTGCACTCGAAGCTGTTTTAACTGCAACCCCAAAGCATTTTTCTAACCTAAAATATTTTCATTCTACTTCATTATTAATTTCAATCACTAATTTTATATTTTCGAAATTTGTTTACTATTATTCATCCTTGCAACGATTAAATTCTTACGAATTTCTATGACAAAAATATAAAAATGTAAAGATTGTTTTAAACAGTGCTGCAGCTATTTTCGATGATGTCGGAGGGTCACCGTTCGACTGCAAAGGGTTAAACGAGGAAAGAAACTTTTACGTTGATACTGCGTTTTATCGATGCGGATAATTTGTGTCTCGAATGAACACCATAATTCTAGTAATTAATTTTAAGTGAAACTTTCAAGTTCGTAGGTAAGGGGTAGTGGTCCAAGAACGGATTGCTTACGCGTTCCTGCGGCGGATGTTCAAAAATGGCGGCTATCGCGCATGGAACGCGAATGCCCTTGCAATATCCGTGGCGTGAGAATGCAATGGGGAAGGAACGATGCCGATAGAATGCGACGATATCGCTGCCCATAGAGTCTGATAATATTCCCCGATCCTCCGCGGCGAAAAGGTTATGCGGACAACGCGCAACATTTGCATTTCAGATTGATCGACTGAACTTTCGTCCAGGCTTCTGTTCTTTGACGCGAGACGAGACAGCATGAGTATCCCCATATGAATTCGATTTCCTCATTCCTTATTCCGTGCCGTTCGGTTCTTACCGTTGAGACTTTCGTGCCCTTTTATATTTTTTTACAGCATGCGTACAGTACCAATTGCAACAGTACTAATTGATACCGTATCCTCATTTATGAATACCTCTTCCGGTATAATCAATTAGATTCGGCACTTTTTGTGTAATTTCAATTATTCCGGTTAGCACTGGAATTTATTTTCTACTCAATAAATTTTTATTAATATGAAAAGCACCTTTAGCGATCCTGGGACAATGAAAAAGTCTCGAAACTTTTTAAGGAAACGCTTTTTAATTAATTTAAGCAATGCTAGTAATTTCACCCCTTCGCCAACAATTTATCTCGAATAACGGTAATTCGTAATGTTTTCTTTGCAATTTTTCTATTGAACATTGCCATCATTATTTGTTTAACTGTAAATCTACCGAGTATTAACCCTTTGCACTTCAAGCAATTTTAATTCCAATATCGAGACACACTTTTTTACATAGACTAGTTACATTGTACGTGGTTCATTTCCTTTCGTGCATATAAAAATTGTTACTATCATTCGTACATATGACGCTTCAATTTTTATCGATTTTTTAAATGGAAACATGGTAATGTAATAGTTGTTTTGAATAATATTATGGCAATTTTTATTGTCGCCTCAGAGGAGCCATTGGAGTTCTAAGGGTTAACCCTTTGCACTCGAAGCTGTTTTAACTAGAAAATCAAAACATTCTTTCTAACCTAGGATATTATCATTCTATATTCATTATTTCACCTTATGATTATGGATTTGATTACTGTTACTCGTCGTTATAGCCGTTCAATTTTTATCCATCTCTTAGGTATAAAGGTAGCGATGTTAAAATTATTTAAAATAATAGTGTGCCAATTTTTCGTGACGCCTCAGAGTCGCCACTCGGCTAAGGGTTAATATTGACTGGTGCATACTGTCTCGTGACGATGGCAAAATTTCGATTATTGCGATGCGTGATTGAATAAAGAAGTCGAATCGATTTCTGCGAACGCAATTTTACAACTTTGACAATTGTGAAATAAAAAATCAGAAAACTTTTGACCAGCTGTGGCGAGGTTCCGTCGTTGAAGCTTCGCCAACGAGAAAATCGATGTTCGCGAAAGTTCGAAGTTTTCAGTGTCGTTCGTAAATTTTCCAAATCGCGTTTCCGCGACGAGGATTGATGGACGAGCGCGATACCCTCTCGAAAACGTGCGCGCACACTCGCGTGCCTAATTGGCTATTTATGTAACGAGATACGGCGGTGTAAGCGCACTGAAATTTATGGAGTTTCTTACGCGATTCCTCGCCCTCTACCGAATCGTTGAAAGCATCGCGGGTTACTTGCGTAACGCAGACGCGTGAAAACATTCATTATCACCGTAAGTAAGAAACATGGCCGATTAGTGTCGCGAGGATGATTAATAAGAAGGCAACGGGAGAAAACTTCCGAGGTCGCTGCTTTTTCTCCTGTGACGAGTTAATAATGTCTAGAGAGAGGGATCGTAAGGATTAGAGGGAGGTCTGTCGAATTTGTAACCTGCTGGTCAGACTTTATTTAGAATTCGTAAGTTGATTAACGCTGCTTGTAGTACTGTAAATATTTCTTTTCAACATTAAGTCAATCTTTCATTAATGAATTATTAAAAATAGACTAGTTTTATTTTATTGCTTTTCTTATTTAATTATCAGGCAGTGGTCACCAAAATGGCCACCATGGTAATTTCTTGCATATTTGCACGTTTAATTCACCAATCTCATTTCTAATTATGTTTTTCGAGTCACGAATTGCTGCTGGTTCAAATAGCCCCGAAGAAAAGAGTCCAAAGGGGTGAAATCACACGAACGAGGTGGCCAATTCGCATCACCGTTCCTTGAAATTAATCGACCATTGAATTTCGATCGCAATGAAGATGATTTGCAGTTTAGACAGTGCTCAGTTAGGCAAATAATAAATTTTAACTAACATTGAAGTTACAAATGATTAATTGTGAGGGACAGAAATTATTTTGTTGAGCCAACACTTAGAAGAACCAAAAGTTAACGGACCACCGGAGAATTGAGCGAAGGAACGTGTTTTAGCGCGGACGGATCAATTTCATTCGAGGCCACCGTCTAAAAAAATCTGCTAATACTGATACTTCATCAAGGATTTTCCGCTCTGCGGTGGGAGAATGTAATTAACGTAATTCTACCCTTAGTGTCCACATTAATACCTTTGATCGCTCCTTCTCGGACCTTGGCACTAAGCCTGTGGCAACCGTGTTGCGTCATGAATTTTTTTCGAGCTTTCTGAGAGCCTAAAGATTGGATCGATCTTTTAGTGGACCAGGATAATGCGAAATTAACTGCGCCTTTGCGAAATCACCAGATATACATTTTAATATATATATATATCTTAACGATAGATGCTGATTCGTCGAATGAGCAAAGATTTTAAACTGTTCGTATCTCTTTTTTCACACTTTTTTTGCCCTCTTTCTTCCACTCATTAATCGAGAGAAATTAATCATTCGCATGATTTTAGACATCTTTTTCCGACAATATACATCGTCATCTTGATCATTAGGAATATTATGAAATATTCCGATGCTTAGTCATGTTACTTAATTTTCATTTTGGTCTTCAA
The DNA here is from genome assembly GCA_028453745.1 of Agapostemon virescens. NCBI lineage: Eukaryota > Metazoa > Arthropoda > Insecta > Hymenoptera > Halictidae > Agapostemon > Agapostemon virescens. The sequence continues at coordinate 15,926,054 of CM052099.1, forward strand.
GCGGAGACAGGAAGATTATTATTTCATGTTTCATAAGAAGAAGAATTTGCTATTTTATTAATGATTCTTTGAAATATTATTAACTGTTTTGTTGCATTTATATAATATTTTATTGTTCTTTGTATTTATATTTTTATTTGTATTTGTATTTGGTATTTATTATGTTAGGATTTCGATGCAGAATTTTATAAGGGATTGGGAATTGATTCGCCAAAGTTTCAGGATTCTTCATAGTTTCAGGATTCTCCAAAGTTTCAAGATTCTTCAAAGTTTTGGGATTTTCCAAAGTTGCAAGATTCTTTAAAATGTGGGGATTCTCCAAAGTTTCTGTGTTCTCCAAAGTTTGGGGATTCTCCAAAGTTTCGGGATTCTCCAAAGTTTGGAGATTCTCCAAAGTTTCTGTGTTCTCCAAAGCTTCGGGATTCTCCAAAGTTTCGGGATTCTCCAAGGTTTCGGAATTCTCCAAAGTTTCTGTGTTCTCCAAAGTTTGGAGATTCTCTAATGTTTGGGGATTTTCCAAAGTTTCTGTGTTCTCCAAAGTTTGGGGATTCTCCAAAGTTTC
>CM052099.1:15963452-15979345 GCA_028453745.1 Agapostemon virescens
TAGGTTGTTAGAATATTATACATTTTAAAAGCAGCAAATTGTACATTGTGAAAATATTGTGTATTGTAAAAAGAACATATTACATACTGTCAGGATGTTGCACATTTTAAAAAGAACATCTTGTACATTGTTAAGATATTGTACATTTTAAAAAGAACATGTTGTACATTGTTAAGATATTGTACATTTTAAAAAGAACATGTTGTAAGTTGTTGAGATATTGTACATTTTAAAAAGAACATGCTGTACGTTGTTAGGATGTTATACATTTTAAAAGGAGCAACTTGTACATTGTAAAAATATTGTGTATTGTAAAAAGAACATATTGCATACTGCCAGGATGTTGTACATTTTAAAAAGAACATATTACATACTGTCAGGATGTTGCACATTTTAAAAAGAACATGTTGTACGTTGTTAAGATATTGTACATTTTAGGAAGAACATGGAGGATTGCATCGTGATTTAGGAAAAGCCTGCTTCTAAAATTGTGCAGATGAATCGTAATTTTGTGTATTGTACATTTCGTAATCGTTGCGATTGGTTTTCTCGTTAGCTTCGCGAGAAATTGCTTATCATCGATTGCAAGAATGGTAAAAGAGAGGTTGCGGGACAATACGATGTGCCATTTTCGATTGTCTGGTAAGTGCTATAGTTGTCGAACCAAGGATATTCGTTTCGAAGGATATTATTAAGGTTTTTATCGTCGTCGTTATTGGAAACTCTGATTGGCGCGAAAGAACATGCTATTACCGTAATATTTTACTATCACTTCGTCATTGTTAACCCGCGGATTACGAAATTCGCGCGTTAATGAGAACCATAATTTAGCCGAATGACAGCTTGATAGTGCAATTATTAGCAATCATTCGACGCCGAGGAAGAATTATCTGCAGCGGAGAAAATTGAAACGTCTGTCGGAGTTGTTTCTGTCGATGACGGGGAACGGAAAGTTATTGGAAAAAATCATTCTGCAAGGCCTCCTCTTTTTATTACTCAAACTTTTGTACACCAACATTTGGAAACAGCTTTGGAAATAGCTTTCTGTTCTTTCTGTAATTTCGTTTTGTTCTGTTCTTAAATTTTATAAAATAACTGCGAAATGTTAACGTTTTGAAAGGTATTTACTAATTATTAAAAGAAGAAAGATGCCTTTCTGAATTCCCAAAGCTTGGACATAAGGTTATAATAAAACAATGTAGCACGTTCAAACAAAGAAGCACGCGAAGCGATAATCAGAAGAAAGGAAAGCGAGGAGACCTTAAATTACAGGAGCACAATAAAAGCGAGGCGAAACGCGGAGTGTAAGAAAAAGGAAAGTATGCATTGCCTCAAAATCGTGCCGAATCATAGCCCATTAAATTTCGCAATCGCTGTACTTTCACGAACCGCAGGTCGCACAGTGGTCCTGAATCAAGATTTAGCAGTTCAAAATTCATTTAAGTAATATCTTCGAAAGTTCAAAACTAAATATCGCTGAAGCAATTCTATTGTTTAATATCTGCCGTTTCGTTACTGAAAGCTAAAAAATTTAAAATAAACTAAGGCAACCTTTGAGAATTATGCGAGAACACAAACTTCATACATTTTCATAAGATACATTTGTTGCATCATAATATTCCTTAAATTCTTGAAAAATTCCATATTTCCTATATATTTAAATTAAAAATAATTAATAACTGAAATTGTATAATTTACAAGCTCAAATAAAATTCCGTTTTTCCCCTTATAGCAAAGTTTACTTTCCCTAATATTTGCTATTAACGTTAAACTTACCATTAAAATTGACTGGTGTACATTGTCTTATAAAACTGCCCAAAATTCAATTTATTTAGATTATTTGCGATTTCCATTATAAAGTATAATTGAACAGACTTACAGAATTTATTCCTATGGAGGCTATTTTATAACTTCAATAATTACCAAATTAAAAATTGGTCCTCCTCAGCATCCCCTGGTGATCAACCCTCTTCACGCTGCCAAAGTTTCCCATAGATTCGTCATAGTACAAACCTTGCAACCAAATAGAGACCAATCTGTGACATTGGACCCGGTATTCGACCACAAAGTTTTTTCACAAACTCATAGCAAATAAGGACCAGATTCTGCTCGAAGCAGGTCTCGGTACACTATTTGCTAGCAAATATCCAACTATTTGCTCGCAAAGTACGATACGGACATAGCAACAAAATTTGCTCGTTGCAGGTTCGCCAAATTGGGAATTTACGGAGCACTTATCGGACTAGTTTCGCTACCGAGGACTACCTCGCAGAAAGCGAGGTGCAAACGAATCCGTCGGTGGAGGGAACAATCGTCTTTGTCTATAATAGTCGATAGATAGCTCGGTTGCACATCTCGGGAGATGCTGGAAGGTCCAGAAGTCGAGGGAAAGGCAAGAGTGACGTCACCGGCAGGAATGAGGTTAAACCGACGCTAAAGTCGCGTTCGAACGGCGAGTATAGTGTTCGACGAGCCGCAGGATGCACGATCCTGCGAGGACTATAGACGGTGTCCCGGGGCTGAGATTTCCCGTGAGTCGAGACCCAGCCACGAGGATCATAGATCCGCGATTGCATCACGAGCGACCACGATCCTCGAACTATCTTCTGCCCTGATCCGTGGCTGCACAATTCGATGCATGATTTCTTCACGTTTCTTCCTGGTTTTCGAATCTGGCGCCGTTGGAATGCAGCGATTGCGCTACAGCTTGTTTACCGTGCAACGTTTCATTAGCCTGGAGAATTTATGCACTCCTAGCATGCGTTTTGTAACGTACATGAAAATGTTTGCGTCGAACCAAGCTGGAAACTGTTTTATTCTATTCCGTCTACAGATATTTTACGAGTAGGTGAAATATTGGATAGTTCGAGAAGTAATATTCGAGTATGTATATTGGCCATTATTATTTATGACCTTTTGCCATTTTTAGGGTAGAGCCATAATCCCATTGGAATAGAAGTTTTGTGGTTTATCGGCTAAAATTTGGCCAAGTGATTTTTACAGTCCTTTTTTCAATCTAATTTTTTACCATTAAAGTAGTTTTTCAGAGATTGTAACAAATGGTAATCTGATGGTGCAAGGTCTGGGCTATATGGTGGATGCATCAAGCTCTCTTAATTTTTGCCAAGTCGTCAAACTTATGTGTAGTCTGGCGTTGTCATAATGGAACACAACACCTTTCCCGTTGATCAATTTTCGGTTCGATGGATAAAATGAGATCGGTTTGTAAATGATAATACAAAACGTAAAAAGCAGTCGAATATCTGGACGCACCGCTGCCAAATAACAAGAATCTTCGCGCTTTTGAGTGTGAGCCGTAAAATGGTAAAACGTCAATCATACATGACAGCGGTTCCTCAAGAGAAATCGAAATTCTGCGAAATAAAATTCGTGAGAAATGACGCTGATGGCGAACTACGTCCGACATAGCTGCCGAACCGGCAATCATAAAAATTCCATGTAAACGAAGCAGTTAATTGATTTAATGAAAATTAAAACCGAGAGTCTGAGATTTGCCACAACGATTACGAACCTATGGATCTTCGTAGAATTTATAACTCTCGTAAATCTTTAATAAACAGTAAAAGTGAAAGTTTCGTCGAATTAAACAGGATCTCTGATCAGTTTTTACCTTCGTAACAGGAAATTACATTCTGCTTAATTTTTAAATTAATTTTAGACCTGAACTGTGACCTGGTTACGAGTAAAAATGATTTTTATAAAGAAAATATAATCAACAAATTCTTTTAATTCTTTTAGTCAATTTCTTCTATAAAAGATTTTATATTGCTTTCTATATTATGTGTAATTTTATATTCTTATATATTGTAATATATTTATCTAAATTATTCATTCTTTTTTAATATGCAATCCAAGGAAATAAATGATTTAAATAGTTAAGTAATGGTAAATTGTATTGGAACTTGTCGTTTTGACGAGTCCTGTGAACTCTGTGTTAACACTTAACCTAACAATCATTAAAATTGTTAGTAGTGTACATTGTCTTATAAAAATGACAAGAATATGTTTATACAAATTACCTATTCTTTTTCTAATATGTAATCTAATAAATAAATTCTTTTAATAATAACGTAGTGGTAAATTAAAAATTTTGAAACTTGTTGTTTTGACGAGTCCTGTGAACCCTGTGTTAACACTAAACCTACCGAGCATTAAAGTTGACTCAACTGTCTTATAAATATGAGAAGATATAAATTATTTAAAATTTCTGCAATTATTATTACAATGTATGATTGCATAAAGGAATCTGTTGAATCGATATCTACGAAAACAAATTTTATAACTTGAATAATAGTAAAATAGAAAATCCAAAAATGTCACCAACCTTCAAGGGCTATCAACCCCCAACTTTGAGGGCTATTTTCACCCCTTCAAAATGGATAATTGCCAATAAATAAAAAACACGTGTAAAATAATTTTCCAACAACTATAAGCTCCCGTAAGTTTCATCAAAACCGGATTTTCGCATCTGAACAGTGAAAGAAGCGAGTACGGATAAGCTAGCTGGTGTTTCTCGACGCGTGAGCGTGTTCGACCAGCCGTTGAAGTCGCCGCTACCGTGAGGCGTGCGATGATCACAGTTTCACAAGCGGAGAGGTTCAACGATTGATCTTTAAGTAATAATCGGTGAAATACGCCGGCTCGGTATTTTTAAAGAGGTAAAAAGGTCGAGCGTTCTTCGGTGCATAATTTTCCTGTCACCGGGTGACGATGTAATGTGCGGTTGCGGAGGAAGGCCGGCCGTTTTTCTTCGAATGTTTTCTGGTCTCGCGTGCAGGATCGCCGCAAGAACGATGTCTTCGTCTTGGGTTCCCGTTCGAGAGAAGTTGCTACGTTTCAGCATCGTCGTAGATAAGGTCTGCTTTATTAGTTGCCACTTACACCTGGTAGAACTCACGAACCACTGTTGGACAACGCTCTTATCTCTTATCACGGACGTTGGCCGCCACGTTCCACCGTACACCAAGTTGTATTCCTACTGTCAGCATCTAAATGTTAATCTTCAGTCGGAGTCTAGAACAAACACGCAACTTGCAACGGAACGAACGCAGTACTGGGTCCCCCTAAGCTTCTCGGCGATACGAAAAGATCGAGAAAATAATATCATACTTTGTATCATCCAACGACAAATTTTTAACCTCTTAGGTACTGATGAATTTTCCATGGGACTGTTTCTTTGTACGACAGAGCACATTGGAATTAAGTTTTTAAATGAATTTTAATAAAATTGTCCTTTCTCTTTAACCCCTTACCATTCGTGTTTCTAAAGCGGTGTATGCGTATAATCAACAGCCTCAAAAATTCCATAAAATCTGTTGAGGTATTTGTATTAAAATGAAAAGTCTCGCGTAAGAAAGGAGTGAAAAATAACTATATATATATATTTGATAGAGAGAAGGTAGAATACAATATTGGCGTCTACGCACTACTGTTGCAGTACGCACATTTATACCTAAACGCTCATACCTGCGAGTACACGCAGGTATCCCTAAAGAAGGCCCACGTACAGCTAGAGCGGTATACGCTGTTTTCGGAGGTGTGGAGTTTTCCACGAATACAGAGATTCTCATTCCTTAACAAAATCAAACTAATTTATTTCATACTGGAACAATTGAAAATTCAAAATGTCTGACAGATACTTACCCTTCGCTCTTCTTCTAATCTCCAGATATGGACTACACACTATAAACGAATTTCGGCCACTTTCAAACAAAACTTCGTTCAACTGTCACATAACATTTCCCGAACAGTTTTATCCGGTAACCCGAAATTTTGCAATCAAATTTCAATCGTTGAAACAGTTTTTCGATCACTGGTGTACACCAACGCGATCGGTCGACGGGGGGAAAAAATCGGAAGCGTCAGGTCGTCGAATAATGGCTCCTTTTCTCTCGGCAGCCGGTCTAATGGCGCCAGACATCAGCGGAAAAATACGCGGTCATAAGATTCCTCTGCAACCGGACTTGGGCGCTTAACTACGTGCTCGAAGGCTGGATATACTGCCTCGGTGGAGAGTATATACGCCGTGCATGCGACTATACATCTCGGGTCCGGAGAGCTTGAATTCTAGTCGTAGCGAGCCCTCGTAATCTTTAGCCCCCGAGGTCAGCACGAGCTCGTCCCGTACCGCCGGAGAGATCCTTCTTAGATAGAGAGAGGAGCCCTCCTGAGAAACTCGTGTCGGTATGTACCCGAGTACACGGCGAGTACCCCGAGTGTGTACTGGTTAGATGGGTACCCGAAGGACTCGAGAGCCCTCTTCGGAGGCTGACCGCATATTATACGCTCGAACTCGTGCTCCGGCTAAGACAAAGGGTTCCCCACGGATCCTGCGCTCAGATAGTCTCCGACCTGCGAAACCAGCTTAGGGTTCAAAGGTTCCAACTTTCGGACGCCGCGACCTGGAATTATGCGATTTTTTAGCGCCCCCTTTTCAACCTCGCCTTTCCGATCGACTCGCCAGGATTTCAAAGGGAATGCACCGTGATCCTCGGATGCATTTTGAGGTTCGCTGCAACTCGAGGTAACCGGCACTGTACTCCACATGCATTCCTGTTCTCCAGCCCTTCGCGCAACGGGATACTCCGATGCGCGTTCTCGAACCTTTGCCGATTATTTTCTATTGATACTATTGCTACCGACCGGTTCGCGTGTATTTATTTCTACCGTTGTGAACGCGCGCGGATAATTGTTAAAAATTTACTGTATCCAGTTGACTTTATTCGTACGCTTCTATCATTGACAATTTGACTGCCGTGTCATGCATATGTGTGGGTGACAGAATTATTTGAGCCGTTTATTTTGAAAGTGGCGTAAATCTATTTTTGTTCGAATCGAGATATTGAAGGGTTTACGTTGGATTTAATTTATGGTAACTGACTCGATTCTTTTTTTTTAATGGACTTACGTCTTACGACTTAGTGAAATAACTTTTCTAATTCTTAAAAATTGCATAAGTCCATGGGAAGAGTAAATTCACAGAATAACATAACTATTCTAAAAATGTCATATGACAATTGAACGATTTAATTTGAAAGTGGCTCAAATTCGTTTATGTGAAATCAATATTGATTTTTATAAAATTTTTAGGGAATTTTAAAATATTGATAACTGTTGAAATGGTAGTAGTAGTAAAAAATAATGTTTTTGATGAATATATATGTATTTAAACCACCTTCAAAATTAGTGAAATAACTTTTCTAATTCTTAAAGATGGTATAAGTCCATGGGAAGTATAAATTCACAGAATAACATAACTATTCTAAACATGTCATATGACAATTGAACGATTTAATTTGAAAGTGGCTCAAATTCGTTTATGTGAAATCAATATTGATTTTTATACAACTTTTAGGGAATTTTAAAATATTGCTAACTATTGAATTGGTAGTAGTAGTAACAAAATAACTTTTCCAATTCTTAAAAAGGCATAAGTCATTCGAATAAATGCAACTTCGTCTTTATTACAAAGTCGTGATATCAGTTCAGTGTTTGCTGGTTGCAGTATTAAAAATCGCACAAGGGTAATAAACAGGCCGAAGAATTGAAACAAGGATTCAAGGAACCCTTCGAGTATTCACGCAACCATAATGGCGTTCCTGAAACGAAGCTACGCGTTCGCAGAATACCCTCGACCTTGTTCGATCAGGTTTTCCCTTTTTTCGGCCTGTACACGCGATTTCGTGTACGCAATTACACGTATCTCGGCATTTCTTGCGGTGGATCGAATCGATTGCTCTTCCGAGAGCCTCCGAGTCGACCGCTAAAAGTGTTTACCCTTTTTCTTCCTGGCCCTTTTTGAAATTCGCCGATGGTCTTCCAGCTAGCTAATAATCAGCTCATGAATTATATGCTTTTAAAATTCTGTCCATTTTTCAAATCTACCTTAAACTTCAAAACAAACCTCTTTTTAACGCTGAAATTACCGAACATCCGATCGTACTCCTGTTTTAGACTTTTTATTTCACATTTATCGAAATTATACATTGCCTTCATAGATCACTAATGTACATATATTACCTTGTTATAATGACAAAATTAAATCCATTCGGATCTCGTACAATTTTTATTGTAATGTCTGCTTCAATGAAGAAATTCATTCCAAACTTTCTGGTAAAAATGCTTTTGTAACTTTAATAATTGTAAACGAAGAAATTAGAAATCAGTCATTTCGACTGGTTCGCTAGTTCTAGTATTAAATTAAATTTTGTCAATTTAACTGCACATCTTTGAGAAATATTTCATTAGTAAATAGGCCAAAAAACTGCCCTTCCGATTCAGATACAGGGTTGAAATTTTACCCAGTACATATTTTCAGGCGCATCGCTAAAGAAATTTAACTCAACGGCAATTTTGACCACCTTATCCGGCTGCATCTTTTAATTTGCTTACGAGAAGCCTAAATCACTGAATGCGTGACTCAAAGCCAGCTGGTCAAAGATGACTCTGGAAACTCTGGCTGGAACTATTTCGAAGGTTAAAAATCGCTGGTGAAGTAAAAACCTATTTAAAAATGTCAAAGATAAAGAATTGTTCGTTCTGTGTTCGTTCAAATTTTTTGACAACGCGAGTTCGAAAAGATTCCCAACTATCCTTTCAAATAATAGGGATGATACTTTGTTAAATAACTGGAGAGAGATTCACAACGAACGTAAATTCTATATTTCAACCTTTTGTACTCGAATGGTGACTCTGAAGCACCACTAAAAATTGTCAGACTATTATTTAAAGGAATTTTTACTGGCCAACTATTTTGAAAGTTAAAAATCGCTGGTGAAGTAAAAACCTATTTAAAAATGTCAAAGGTAAAGAATTGTTCGTTCTGTGTTCGTTCAAATTTTTTGACAACGCTAGTTCGAAAAGATTCCCAACTATCCTTTCAAATAATACGGATGATAATTTGTTAAATGACTGGAGAGAGATTCACAACGAACGTAAATTCTATATTTCAACCTTTTGCACTCGAATGGTGACTCTGAAGTACCACTAAAAATTGTCAGACTATTACTTAAAGGAATTTTTACACCGCTATGCTTGTATCTTTGAAATTGCTAAAAATTAAATTGCTTTAAGCACGAGTGAGAGTAAAAAACGCTATAGCATGAGATGAAATAAATCGTGTAGAATGAAAATATTCTACGTGAAAAGAAATACCTTGGTTTCACGTTGAAACAGCTCCGAGAGCAAAGGGTTAAATGGACCAAAACAACTTCGCAACGATTACAGATGAGGTTCGCTTGTCGATAAATATTTTTGAATATTTCTTTCCTAAAGACGGTTTTGAAGTTACTTCGAGTATAACTTTTCAATTTTAAGTAACCTCTATGTAGCCTGGCAAAATAAACACAATCCACGCGGATTTACATTGTTAGCTGATTGCTTTTAGCGTAGCAGGGAAAAGGTAAGGCGACCGCACAGCCTAAAGGTCACTCGAAGGTACGAATCCTACCTGCGAATGACGCGCAGGAATCCGCGCGTCTCGAGGGTCAACAATAACAGATAATAAACCCGGAAAAGCGCCTCGTCTTACAAGCGAGCGAAAACAATAAATTATAGACAGTGACTCGATGTCTGGTGACCAGATGCGGGTCGTAAATAAAGTACTTAATATTCTAAGGGAAGAAATGGTTTTCTGAAAGACTGCCTGCTACGACGGGGTTCCTATTGTACGATATGCTTAGCGGACTAATGAAATCGGTAAAGTAAATGGTGTCAGCTGAAAGATAATTCCGTCGTCATTCTAAATTTTCTATAGGCTTTACCGTCGAACAAGAATCGACTTTGGGGCAGAAAATTTAATCCTTAGTACTCAAATGACGCCCCTGAGGGCGATACTAAATACTGCCATACTGATATTCAAAATAACTTTGACATCGCAATGGTTGTGTTTAATATGTTGACTGGCGAGCGAATTTAGGCTTGTCGGACCAGTTTCGTTTATTTCGTTCATAGAAGCGAGCAACGTTATTAAAAAGAATTGTTAGTTACTGGATAATGAAGTTCTCACCTCATACTACAATCTGGTTAATTTCGATAGGAATAAATTATTGCTTGATGTTTTTAATTTAACGGTAATCATTGTTAAACAGTACAATTGTGTCGGTCACCGGTGACCACCATGGCGTTCGACGTGTTAACCCCTTGGCTACTGTGGGCGACTATAGGCGCTCAGAAATTTTGCGTTTCTGACACTGAGGGCGCCTATAGGCGCTCAAAAATTTTGCGTTAAAAATATTAAAAATATTTAATATTAACCCTTTGCACTCGAGCGGCGACTCTGAGGCACCACGAAACATTGGAACACTATTATTTTAAACAATTTGATAAAAATTGATAAAAATTCAACGGTTGCAAGGACGATTAACAGTAACAAAACCCATACACATAAGATGAAATACTTCAGGTAGAATGAAAATATCCTAGGTCAAAAGAAACGCTTTGGTTTTATAGTTTAAACAGTTTCGAGTGCAAAGGGTTAAATAATTGCATTAAAAATATTTAATATTAAATAATTGCATTAAAAATATTAAAAATATTTAATATTAAATAATTGCATGAAAAATATCTTGTGAAATACTTTACGTTAATATTACATTCCTAGTATTTATACTCACTCGGTCCAAAGAAATAAATAATTAATTTTATCGTAGTGAAATTCAGTTTTTTGACATATCGAAATATGTTTTCACAATTTCTGCCGTATGATACGTCCGATGCGTATCAAAGTTTGCAGTAGTCAAGGGGTTAAAAAGTCGGTAGAGATTCTATGCACCGAAAGAGAATGAACCATGTAGAATGGAACTATTCTCGAAAACAATGTCTGTATTTTGGAATTAAAATTGCTCGGAGTGCAAAGGGTTAAAATCTCCCCTTGAACGATGTATGTGTGTGTGGGTCGCTCGAAACGAAAGGCGTAGCGACCGATGGGTAGGCTGAGAGTTGCCTTCTGTATCCAGTCAGGATTACAAACTGTTCATTGGCTAGTAATTACGACGATTATACATCAGTTTTTCTGATTGCGAGCCCACAGGCCTACGTGCCGCTCGGACCTTACGCAAATGAGCGTTCGCGCGCGCGCACGAGCGTCGTAGGATAGCGAATACGGTGGTGCTAGCCTAACCGGTGCTCGATCATCCGATAATTGATCTTGCGTGTCGCCGACTATCGCCGTTGGTGCACGGGTGTTTCTGTGTACGTGGTTGTGCGAAGCTTTTATTAGACGTTACGTTAGATCTCCGAGCGACGTAATCGATGGCAACGATCTCGTTCCTCTTTCTGGACACCCACTTGCGCCGCTCGCCTATTATACCAACTGTTTGCTAATCAATATAATAGACTGTGCCCGGGACTTAGGGAAGTGTTTGATGGACTTGGTACACGGTTACAATTCGGTTTTATAGCCGGGACTTCTACAAGCCGGGTTTTATCGTCGCTCGCCTGGAGCCTTTGCTGGCACTTTCACTCGGTTTTGCTTTGTTTTAGCTGTGCGCCGTGCATACATTACCTGCATGCGCCGCACTTGTTGGCGCTTCTACACTGCCCGACAGAACGATAGAACATCCCTGTTGCATTCGTGTATTTCGTGCGACACTCTCACCCTGTGCAGGACACTTAAGAGTGGTATACACTTTAGAGCGCCTAAAAAGTTGTGATTTTTAGGAATTTTTTTCTCAATCACTGCAAAGTGAAGCATTCTCAAACTTTCATGATATCATGTTCTATATTTAAATAATACAATTAAATTTTCTACTTTAACACTAAACCTACCAGGGAGGGTCAAATGACCCTTTTCAGAATCTTTATTTTGCAATTATTGAAGTTGCAACATTGTCTTTGCAGAAATCGAATGAATGGATTTCTATATTCAATCATACATGCTAGTAAAAATTGCACAAAATCTAAATAAATGAAATCTTGTCATTTTTATAAGACTATATATATGCTAGCCAATTTTAATGCTCGTTAGGTTTAGTGTTAATGATTCATGTATTTTTTTTCGCAATATTTATAAATCTTCACAGCTCCGCGCCACGCACATCGTCAGTTTGCGTACATCCTAGAACCTCTAAGTTCTTTTTAATCCTTATAAAATTATCTCGTCGATGAACTAAGAAAATTCCAACAGAAAGTTGAAAAATGCAAAAATTTTGAGCTTTATTGAAAAAGTTACGATTTTTCGCTAAAAATTTCGACTTTATAATGTAAATTGAAAAAAAAATTCAACTATTTAGGAATCTTTTTAGTTCATCGACGACATTTTATCATTACCCAACGAAAAATCGCCTAAGGAGCTCAATTGGTCCAATAGATCGTTCTGTATCGTGTACACAAGATTCAGAAATATGATATTGAGAAAAACGCGTTTAAAGTTTTTCGACTGTTAGAGTAGTAGTTATCGAACACTTACTTCTGGAGGAAACTAATCCGCTATACCAGTGCCATATAGTAAGCCTTCCGTGGCTTCAAAAAATTCATTTTGCTTCATTCGGTGCATCCTACGAGAGATTCGTGCCTCTTTTGTGTCGCTTTGTCTGCGGCGTTCCTGTCTCGTTATGCGCTGCGCGTCATACGTATCGGCAAAGAATTTGCATTGTTGCCCGATATTAATATTTAATACATTCATTATTTTTAATATAGCTGAGTAGCCCTCGTTAAAAATGCCAGCCGCAATAAAGGCGGAGGTTTCGATAATTTTTGCTCCGGAATTTAGATGCTTTAGATTTAGGCGCGAAACCGTTGAATTGAAACTTTCATTGCAATTCTGTGTGCGTCCACCTAGACACCTGGTTAATAAATCCTCCTTTGAAAGTTCTTCATATATCGGTTTTAAATGTTTAAGGATATCTGGGTGAAGTGGACTAGGATGATTAAAATTATCTAATTCACCTTTCGCTTCAGCTTTGCGCCACTTGCACCTGACGTTTACCTGTTCGGCTAGCTGTATCTCCCAAAATACATAAAATTTTGCTCCGTAACTTTATACACGTATTCTAGACAGAAAATTCCCTTAGAAGCGGCCGTCTGAATAATTTGGCTGGTGATGAGGAAATAATACGTCGGGCCAGAATTATTTGGTATCGAAGGGTTGATCGTAATTTCGTTTCTTCTCAACTTAAGGAGGACTTAATGATATTTTTTTCACGGGCAACTTCACACTTTAGCCGCATAATCTTTATATATTTTTACAGCTGATATAGCAAGGCTTGCTTGTGAAAATGTTCGATTAATTCCACGCAATAATTTTTGATTGGTGCTTTATCAAATGTGGAAAGGGAAAAGCAGCATTTTTGGTATATTCTACTATTTTATTTATTTTTAAAAAATTATCCCTTGTGTATGGAGAAGATGTATCGCCAGTGCCAAAATTGGTTTGCAAAGTTAGGTACTTTGGATATTGAAATTTCTCGAACAATTCCTCGCATATGTAAATAATCGTGAATGCAAAATGTCGGAGGGCAGCATTTTGACTGGTCGTGTAAACGCAGCGTTAACCGTCGATACCGTGGAACGGCGTTTATACCTTCGCCTTTGTCGACGAAATTGGGGTTGGTCGAATTATCGATACGTGAACTGTAATTTGTTGATTGCACAAGCGAACGCACGCGTAACAGCGAGTAGCGTGTACGGACGGTGATAGCGGGGCTGTCGAATGTGAAATGTATCCGCTGTACTTTGTGATATTCGCGGTGTGTATCTTTTACCTGTTGCTGTTCTTTATCTTACGCCATCTTTATTGCAGGCTGCTTCGAAAGTGCCGGTAATAACTAGGAAGAAAATCCTTTTGAACGGCAATTAAATTGGTACCGTGTCTGCATGAAAATATTTGAATACTTTAACAGAAATTGCAATCTGTTCGAATCTGAACAGTGGACCGATGCTACCGGTCGAAATGACTCGTTGCTGGCTTCTTATTTGACAGTTATCGAAATTATAAGAATGTTCCCACGAAAATTTTTCCGTTCAAACAAATTGTCACGGCGTCTGTCCATGTGGAGTCGCCATAATGGAGAATTACTTCGTGGAGAACAACCCCTAAGGAAGTAGTAGAAGATAGGGGTTGTCATTCCTCGTGATAAATCTCTTACTGACCATTAGACGAAAACAACCCCCACTACACCTCACCGGAAAACAGCATTAACGTCGGACGATCAGCCCCTCGATACCAAATACCATTAGCCTAATGCAGTTTCCCCTATCACCGATAGCAGCCAAGTTATTCAGGTGGCCGGTTTTATGTGCCTCGCTCTATACTTTATCAGCTACAATTTCTGAACGAGATACAACTGCGGACGAAATACGAAACGACTTACAGTCTAGACAAGACTCGATAAAAATTGTATAGAAACGACCGAGAATAAGAATGCTCGAAGAAACACCGAATTCGATAGAAAATATAGATCTTCTGGTGAGGTATAGTGCGGGGTTGTTTCCGTCCAATGGTCGGTAAGAAATGCATCACGGGGCAATGAAGTTCAAGGACGATGTACACGAGCGATTGCTAAAGCTAGAATTAAAATGAACCCTTTTAGTGCCGAGCGAAAGTATCGTAGCTATGCGAAAAATACCGGGTCAATTTAAGGAATTTGCTAATGTTTCAGGAAAAGCTCATAAATACCAAACCAAGAATGATATTTACAAAACTAAAGAAGATGTTACGAAATAGAGGAAGAATAAAGCAATGCCAATTGTATTACAATATTTGTTGAAAATCGTACGAATAATATCGATACGAGAGATTATGAAAAACGTAGAAATGAGTTTCTCTTCTACAAACAATATTTGCACATAGAAATATTACATTCTCGTAATTTGCGTAGCCAAAATTTAGGAATTCGGTTCCTTGAAGGTCCGGCCACGGAGTGGGGCAGACAGAAATGACCAAGTTAAGCCGAAGAACAATTTTTCGAATTCTTTTGCAATGAAAGTAGGCCATTTGTAGCGTTTTATAAATTTGCGAATGCGAATATATCGTCGTTGGCACTTTTCGTAAGTGTTGCGAACGGCGATGTGTCGTCGTTCGGCACTAAAAGGGTTAAGAAAAATATGTTAGAGCTAGGGGATTTTTGTTTGGAACGATGTCGGTGTCGTCGTTCGAGTATCCGCGCTGCGCGACGTAAATTAGGGGTAACTCGTTTCTAGATCGAATAATAAATAAAGCGCAACCGTACAGTGATCGAATGCGAAACTAAAGAGAGGTAAAAATTGGCGCGGGTACGGTCGTCGGGTTCGAATACTCGTTTGTCGAGTTGTGTTCCAGCTGTGGGACGGATAACCGTGTTCCTAGGGAGAGCACTCCGGTTCTCGAAGCAGCGCGTGCCGGTGTAAGCGACTGTTTCGCGGCCCTGCACCGATCAATCGTCGGGTTTTACACCGTCGGGACGCAAACTGGTTTAGCAGGAACGTATTTGCGTTAATGGGGCGCCCATGCGCCGAATATTTGCCGCGGAATGCGACGCGCGACCATAACACACGCGGATACTGATTAGACAACCGCAAATCGAAATACCAACGGCGGCTTTCTGCCGATGCTCGAATCGATTCGAATATTCGGCTTCTGGAACGACGCATAGGCTCGTTAATGTCAGAAAATTGTCTTCGAAACTGCGCACTGTCTTCCAAATGACAACACTTTATATACTCCTGATATACAGTGGCTCACAAATAGAGATATAAGAACTATAAACTCCCATAAGTTTCATCAAAATCGGATTTTTACCATATTATGACGAGTCGGACTCTTGTTGAAGATTTTACATAAACGTTTTATTTTAGTACATTCTAGGACGTTCTAGTATATTTTAGTACATTCTAGGACATTCTAGTATCTTTTAGTACATTGTAGTACATTTTAGGACGTTCTAGTATATTTGAGT
>CM052099.1:16047038-16102915 GCA_028453745.1 Agapostemon virescens
TTAGGTCTCCGATTCTTTTGTAATTTTGGGAACACGTTTCTAGACGCGCGGTCAGAGTGTATGGCAATTTTCAGGTCGATCGGATAAGAATTGAAATTTCGGGGCGTTCAATGGCGAAAATGGAAAAAATACTGCGAGGAACAGTAAAAAGGTACATCGTTTTACTTACGGTACGTTTGTATAGTCCGATAATAATTGTGCACGTGCCACTGTCACGCCCAAAACAGTGATTTTGATTTACGTGACACTTTAAAAAAAGGAAAATTGTCCGCATAATCGAGCGCGAATCGAGCATTACCCGCCAAATATTTCCATTCGCCGCTCGAACCGTATGATTAAGGACAATTTCCCTCTCGGCTTTTACGTGCTCCGTGATTCGTATCTATTATCCGCGTTCACAATGCATTTCAGAAACATTGAGTTTCGAAGTGCGTCGAGTGGAACGTTCTATGCTCCATAATTAGCGTAATGACAATGATTAAATCGGCAGCACGATCTCCTCTTAGCGCAACCGACTCTTAAGGATGTTTTCGAGCTCAATCTGCGCTTCCAAATCAATTGCTATGCCTAACTAGACTGCTAAACCTTTAAATTTACTCTCATCGACAGAATACGGCATAGAAATAACAATAAAATCATTTTTATAATATTCAGAAGCCGAAGAATTAATTTGAAGTGCAGTTACTACATAGAAGCAAAGAATGACTGAAACGAATGATACTAAAAACGAACGTTCACAGAATACTATAAGCAATCGTTTTGCATTACTTTATTAGAATAATGAGAACCTGTCTACGCAAATTTTTAACTATCTACTTTAAAATGTGTATACAGTGTTTATACATAAATTCTACACGATTTTTATTTTCTTGAAGATCTCTTTAACCCTTAGCACTCCAATGGCGCCTCTGAAGCACCACTAAAAATTCTCATACTATTATTTAAAACAATTTTCACATCATTGTTCGTATCTAAGAAATTGGCGAAAGTCGAAGTGTTGCACGTACCAATAAAAGCAATAAACTTTCTAAGCCCGAAAAGAAATTAACCATCTTCAATGGAATTATTCTGCATTAAAAAGAGTCTCCATTTTGGAACTAAAATTGCTTGGAGTGCAAACGATTAAAATAGCAATCCTTCAACGTCTTCATATTCTAAACGAATACAACGAATGCGTTGACGTTCAAATTTCCTTGAAAATATTTGAAAAATTTAATATTAAAAATATTAATAAAAGAAAAAGACATTTCTCTGTTTTCTCGAAGAATTTCCAAAGTACTTCGAACCTAATAAATTCGCCTCGTGTTATTTTCGTTCGCGTCCGAATTAAAGAGACGTAACGAAACGTAAATGTCGGCGGACGATCGTGACAGCTGATACATTTGTCCATAAAGAGTATAGTCGACGGCGTTTCGAAACAACGAGGTGGAAAATCCCAGAAGAAAATCGAATAGGCGAAACCAGTCGTTCGAGCGACGAGCAAAAAGATAACCGCGACGGATAAACTCGGGAGCAGCAATAGAAATTCTGCGATACATTTCATTGACTTTTCAGCCGAGGGAAATAATGCAGGAGACATAGTAATAGAGAAGCCTGGCCCCACCTGGAATACATATCGGAATCATTGCGAACGAGATTCGAACGCGTGGAACCGTGACGTTCGAAAGTTCGTGGCCACGTTTTCGTTAAACGCTTGGTGGTTGACACTGTCCATATAATGGGGTTTCGCAAGAACTGGAATTTAAATTGGTTTGTCATGTAGCACGTCTAATAAAATGTACCATTAGCATCGATAACGGCCAGCCAACCACCGATCGGTTTGTACCCGTGACACGTGCTTAATTGCAACCGGTCGATCATTCGGCGTTTTCGAAAAATCGCTTATTTATATGTCCGATCGAAAACAGTGATTGCGCGTTTGAGCTCTCGCGAACCATAAAGGTGAACATGAATCTCAATGAAAATACTATACACATAGTGATTTATCGTTCTTCCTGACTTCAGTCTGAGCGAAAGCTTTAGCAAAAGCAGCAATCCATGGATTTTCAATATTCTATCATTAAAATTTACAATTTATCCCATTTTATCGGGCCTAATAAGAAATTACTATACTCCACAAATCAGGAAAATATTGGAACATTATATTTTATTTTTGCTATACAACTGAACAATAAATCTTAAATAAATAAGATAAATATTAAAACTTCATACAATTCTTATTGTAATTTATTTATCATTATTATTTATGAAAATTTCTGATGAAAATATTTTTATAACTTCAATAATTGCGAAAGGAAAAATTAGGGACCAGACAAAATGACTGGTTTGGCAGTTCTAGTGTTAATAAAAGTGATCGGTGTAATTAACCCTTTGCACTCGAATGGCGCCTCTAAGGCGACACTAAAACTTGCATTACTATTATTTAAACAGCTCTTACATCGCCAGGTTTGAAATTGAGAAATCAGTAAAAATCTAGAAGTTCTAAGCACGAGTCATAGTAATTAATTTCATATGAACGAAAGGAAATTAACTATCTACGGTGGAGTTATTATAGATAAAAATATTGTTTAGATTGTTGGAGTGGAATTACTTCGAGTGCAAAGGGTTAACCCTTTTTAGTACCACGCGCGGGTCAGGATAATTTTTAGTTTACGCTGATATTTCACAGATATTCAGACGCGTTCATGGTTTCTCAAGGTTCGCTCATGTATGTATATTATATATACCAGCTCGTTGATGGTCGTTCGAGACTTAAGGACCCCATAAAGATTACACTAATACGCCGAGGCTTATACGTTCATCAGGTACATGCACGCTGCGTGCAAAGCTTGCGTTATCGATAGATAATAAGGAAATGGGAAATGCAGTACGCATGACAGCATCGACTTATGAAAAAGTAATATTTATTCAATATGCATGTAATAATATGAGTTTGTTCATGATACGCAAACATGGTGGTGAAGTGTCGATGTTACTCGGAGATTTAAAGAGAATCTTTAATTACTGGTTAATTTCGTTAAATCCGTGTTCGATTCTATTAATTTTATGACAAACATTCTTAACCCTTTTGAAATGCGTCCTTGTATTTCGCTGTTGTAATTCATATTTTTATAAAATGGCGTCTTTTATATGTTCGCAATACTTTCGAACTTTCTTGGTCTACCCCGACGTGGTAATATTATTTCGTTGCACAATCATTTGTTTTCATGATCACGACGATTATAATTTGTTACATCCTACTAGTATATATTTGTCTGAACACTTTACCAATCGGCGATTGTTTCCGAATTTGTTAAGGTCCACAGTCTATGATTGAAAACTATTTAACCGATCTTTCAACGCTGACAGGAATTTTTATTGTAGAATCCTCAAGGCATCTTCAGCAACGTTATCTAATAATTTTGTTAGAAACTACAATGTAAAAGTGGTGTTGCAAGCTCCATTCTGTTAAGTGCAATTATTGAAAATCCTATTAACACTAGAACGACGGAGCATTAACCCCTTGGGTACGGATTTATTTGAGAAAATATTTGCATGTGGAACGGAAATAATTTTTGGTTGCTTGGAGTAGTATGTAAAGGCAGTACATTTTACGTAAGAATGTATTTATTTCTAAAATATTGGTGACATATGTAGTATTAAGATGTCTTCAACTAATTAGAATTGCAAAACAAAAATAAATTAATAACAACAAAATGCTAGGGAAACCAAGTGAATGACGTATCTCAGATGTCAAATGTATCTAAAAGTTTAATTTTTGGTTTGACGTCTTAGACACGTCATCCGCTCTTAGGGGAAAAAAGTGAATGACGTGTCTCAGACGTCAAATGTACCCAAGGGGTTAAACTATACCAATACACACTACTTTATAATAATGACAAGGTTGCAATTATTCAAAGCTTCTCGAACTTCTGTGTTAATAAATGTTCTAATGAAAAAGTTTATGCGAAAAGTTTTCGTGGGAACATTCTTATAATTTCAACAACTGTCAAATAAGAATTAAGCGACGAGTCATTTTGACTCGTTCCGTCGTTCTAGTGTTAACCTGTTAAAGGGGGATGACAAAATATTTCGTCGTACACGAACTACCACTAGAATGCTCGTGACGATATTTTTCGTAATGGAAATTTGCCGTAATATTTTGAACACGTTAGATTTTATGTAGTTCTTATTCAAGTAAATCAATTATATACGAAAAGGTTAACCCTTTGCACTCCGAGCAATTCCAACATTGAGACACTTTATGAGCTAGAATATTATAGTTTCATTGTACATGGTTAATTTCGTTTTGCGCACATCAAGTTTACTATAATTACTTCTGCGTGTAACACTTCAATGTTTACCCATTTGTTAAATGCAGATGTGGTGTTGTAATAGTTGTTTCGAAGAATGGTATAACAATTTTTGCTGTTGGCTCAGAGACGCCGTCGGAGTGCTAAGGGTTAAATGACCAAACCAAAATGCTTCACAAAAATTCCGATTTCGCACGTGCACACCTGGTAAACGATCATGCGAATTCCCCATGATGTACATTTGAATATCTCTGCCGGCATTGTAAACTTGCAGTGGGCAAAAAACGCTGGGTTCTTTAAGAAAAGAAAAATAAAATTAAAAAAAAAAGATAGCAGCGTGTGCCTAGCCTAATGGAGGTTTCGCGATCGGTAAAAAAGTATGGGAGTGGTGATTACGTTTGCAGCAAACGCGCGTTCGAGATCCAGAGGGGAGTACCGGGAACCGGTTCCTACGGGATTCCTTGATTTCCCTTATCGCGGAACAGTCGATCCGTGGTGTTTGCCTTTCGAACGATCGGGGCTCTCTCTGTTCTGCGGGATGAAAGTTATATTCGAAAAGGGGGTAGGCAGTTCGAGGTAGGAAATGCGGTTACCCGAGGAAATCGAGATGAGTCTCGAGATGTTACGTTGCTCCGGGAAGCAATATGCAGAAACGTGGCACGGTAATGGGTGCATAAGTGTGCATCGAGCACGAACGGTGCTCCGTTTTTGCAGTCGCTCCCTTTCTATCTTCTCGTTGCACTCCGGATCGGCAGAGGGGCGGGAGGGGAGGGAGAGAATTTTATGAGACGTGAAATTGAAGGCTTGCTGGGGGCATTACGGGCCGTCGCTTCACAATGACGAGAGAATCTTTTTGCGCTGTTAAGAGATCGGGGACCGTCGATCCGCTCGGCTATCTTACTTTTGTTTACGGCCGGGATTGTTTTGGTACTGATACGCAGATCGCTTGTCTCGGATTTTTCTTGCGTTATTTTAACACTTTACCGACCGCCGATTATTTCAGAATCTTTTAACTTCATAATTCGTCACTGAAAACTTCTTAATGAATCGGGGCCTCCTAAGTAACGTTATTCAATAATTTCGTTAGAAATTACAATGTGAAAGCAGCTTTTTAAGCCTCATTCTCTATTATCAGGCAATTATTGAAAGAACAATTAACACTTTAACTGCCGAACCAACAGCCTGAAAAATTCCACGAAATCAAAGTAGTTTATTTAACGCAGAAACAATTGAAAATTTAAAACGTCTGACACATAGTTATCCTTCAACCTTCTTGCAGTCTCCAGATACGAACTGAATTGAATGCAACGAATATATTACCGTACAAATTTATTTTTATTATTAATTAATAATTTAGAAATAAATTCGAATACATATTACAGTTTCTCTTTAAGCTCTAGTCTAACTAGTACTCTAATCATAAAATTATAATTTTTCTTAAGGATATGATACACGTATGTATGACTTTAACAATTTACTTTAATAATTAATAATACAATTGAGTATGGTACGTCTACGAGATTAATTAGCGCTGTTGTATACCAACGATAAAAGTCTCTAGCTTTTGCAATCACTTGTCCTTTTACCTACTGTTACTCATCCTTGAATTATACCTATCGGAGCACAAAACGGAGAAACAATAAATTTGTTAAAAATATACTGGACGCGGTTTAAGAATGATTGTAGACGTTTATGGCGATAATGCTGTTTCCGATAAAACATGTAGAGAGTGGTTTCGACGTTTTAAAAATGGTGATTTTTCTTTGGAGGACAAAGAGCGTTCTGGACGGCCACGAGTATTCGAAGACGAAGAATTGCAGACGTTGGTGGATGAAGATCCATGTCAAACGCAAAAACAAATTGCAGAAGCGTTAAATTGTGCTCAATCTGTCATTTCCGACCGTTTAAAAGTCTTAGGGAAGGTCTACAAGGAAGGAAAGTGGGTCTCATATGAACTCAAGCCAAGAGACATTGAAAGGCGGAAAACCATCTGCGAAATTTTGCTTGCTAGGCAATAAAGAAAGGGGTTTTTCCATCGTCTCATCACTGGGGATGAAAAATGGATTTATTTTGACAATCCTAAACGTCGAAAAACCATTTGTGATCCTGGCCAACCCTCAACATCGACGCCAAAGCGGAATATCCACGGAAAAAAGGCTTTACTCTGCATTTGGTGGGATCAGGAAGGTGTGGTATACTATGAACTGCTAAAAAACTGGTCAAACAGTCACAGGAGATCTCTACCGACAACAAATTATCCGTTTGAGTCGAGCATTGCACGAAAAACGACCACAATATGAAACGAGACAGCGTAAGGTGATTTTGCTGCATGACAATACTCGGCCTCACGTCTCAAAAATTGTCAAGGAAACGATAGAAGCACTTCGCTGGGAAGTGCTACCACATGCGGCTTATTCACCAGACTGTGCCCCATCTGACTACCACTTGTTTCGGTCAATGGCACACGCACTTACTGAAGAACGATTTAATTCGTACGAAGATCTCGAAAAATGGATCTCCGCCTGGATAACCTCCAAAGATGAATCATTCTTTCGACGCGGAATTCGCTTGCTGCCCGAAAGATGGGAAAAAGTCATCGCTAACGATGGACAATATTTTGATTAACGTACTTTTTCATTTTCTTTCATGAATAAAGCTTTACTTTTTGTTAAAAAACGGACGGAACTTTCCGATTTACCTAATACGATCAATTTTTCCACGGAATTCATTTCAAAACTATCCGAAGAAAGTGCGTTTGGAAACGCGGCGATATCTCCTGGAACTTTTGCGTTTCCGAAGGGATGGTAGCAAGCGGTTCGGCTTATCGATCGTTTTTCTGCCCGGCGGCATCGATCGTGATCGAGCAGCGAAGCCGAGGGACGCGGAAAATTATTGCGAACACGGTACCACCGGTGCTCGGACGATCGAACCGCTTCGTCAGTTTGATCGTGCCGACCTTCCTCTTGTTCGCCTCCCTCGCCGGTCGTCCTCCCCCAATCCGCTCGAAACGGAATCGAAGAGTTGAAAGAAGGCCGAGAAGGAACGGGCATCCAGATGGAGTACAACCTCGAGGATATATAAGTGGCGCGTATACGTTATAACCGTGGCATAACCATCCCAGGGCGTAACATTAATAGCTTTATGGTTTATTGCTTTCGAGTCTGCGGTTATGCTCCTCTCCGCCGCTCCCTGCGGGGCAGCTACGCTTTGCAATGCGCGGCGAAGGCTACGGCGGCGGCGGCGGCGGCGGCGCATCGTTGCGCTGCGCCAGCGCTTCAAAACGCGCGGCATCGTCTATCGTCCTCGCCGATCGTGCATCTTTATTTTCGATTTCGTTACGTTACTCGAACCCCAGCCGCCTCTCCACAAGATCGTACCCGACGATTCGATTTCTCTTTCTTCGGCCGGGGATTTACGATTCCTCCGCGTTCGAGATCCGCAAGCCGATTCCAATGCTGCCCCGAGACCACTTCGCAGAGATACATCCCCGATTTCTTACAATATTCGGATATTGTTTGGAAAGAACTGTTTTAAACGGGTGTGGAACTTTTTAACGAGCTTAACCCATTGACTGCCAGCTACGAGATATCTCGTAATGGGTGCTGCAAGTTTAAATTGGCTACAAATGGCTATTTGAGTTAGGAACTATTAGGAAGGATGAATGAAAAATATGTATAGTGTAGAGAACATATTGATTACCATTGCCAGATTAACAAACATTGCCATACTATTATTGAAACGACTGTTACATCGCTACGTTTGCAGTTAAGAAATCGATAAAAATTTTAATGTTCCAAGTATGAGTAATAATAATTAATTTCATATATACGAAGGAAATAAATTACGTACAATGGAGCTATTATAAATAAAAATATTGTTTCGATTTTTAAGTGAAATTGCTTCGAGTGCAAAGGGTTAATATTATTATATTTTGTAAAACTTCATGTTTTCTTTAAAATAAAACCGTAGCACCCAGGGCAAAACGCGCTAAATTTGAGTGGCAATCAAAGGGTTAATGAGCTTAACCCTTTCGCTACAGGCGGCTCTTCCGTCAAGGGACTCTCTCTCTGAATGAACTCGCCGTGCCAAAAATTTGCACGGTGCTCGAGAACGATCGTCAGCGGCCATGTTTACGATTCTGTGTAAATTGAATGGTTTTGGGGATGTTTATTGAAAAAATTAAACTTCCCTTCAACCCTTTCTATGCGAGCACCCGCGTTGGGAATTTTAACACTAAACCTACCTAGCAATAAAATGAGTTCGTGTATATTCTCTTGTAAAAATGGCAAGAATTAATTTATTTGGATTTTTTGGAATTTTTATTTCTGTGAAAACAATTTTATAACCTCAATAATTGCAAAATAAAAATTCTGAAAAGGGTTATTTGACCCCCTGCTGGTAGGTTTAGTGTTAAGCGTCGTTAACTTTGGAAAATGGGCCAAAAACCTAGTTTATTCGGTTTTACCCCATAGCTACCCTCTCGATTGAGATACAAGGTGGGAATTTTACCCAGAGAATTGTAACATGGACTTCCATTAACACTTTGACTGCCATGTCAGCCATATGTGGATGACAGAATTATTTGTTCATATTTAAAAGTACATTTTCACGTTAACATATTCGTTGCACTCGATTTAGTTGATATTTGGAGAATACAAGAATGTAACATTCTAACAACATAATTGACGTTCCAAGCATGTAAAAACAATCAGTCAGTATAGCCAATGCATCGGTAAATCTGTGCCAATCGTCTACCGTACCTTATAAAGTGTTTTATTGTTGTACATTTTGTTATTTCAAAGTTTGTGTTTTAATTTATAAGGAAACAGCTTTATAAAAATCATTTACACTTTCAATCTGTTACTGACAATTTCTTTTTACCAGATATCACGCTCTAAAGCATTATTCAAGTTTGTGAAATAAATAATTGTTGAAATGTGAAAAAAATCTTATATAATAAATAGATGTATAAAATATATAATAATATTTAAAAATACTTTAATACTAAATGTAATACTAAATGCAAATTAAAAATGTGCATATATACATGGTATTGCTTGCCAAGCATGCTTCTGGAGCGTTAAAAAATATGCGGGCCCTGGGAGTGCGTTGAGCTCGCAGAACGCCGTACGCAATGTGTTAAATTGTTGCTTTATTAAATAAACTACTTGGATTTTATGGAATTTTTGAAGTTGTTGGTTCGCCAGTTAAAGCGTTAACGCACGGTGGTCTTCTCGAACGCGTTCGGAAAAATCTGTGGCTGGATGGATCGTAAACTGGTGCAGGGCAGACAAAGGATACGCGTCGTCCGCGTCATACGCATTAATTCTCGCGGAACGGAGTGGAATAAAGCGGCAACAAAGCGTTCCACCCTTTATCGAGGGTCGAGCGTTGCCCGCCGGTGTCAGGAGTCAGCTGGCAGCGCTCGTAACGCTCGCGCCTCGGCAAGAGGATGGCAAACTCGTGTTTACATCGTGACTTTTATTAGAGAATCAGTGTCTCGGTGTTTCGTTGCGAGAAAGAGAGAGAGAGAGAGAGAGAGAGAGAGAGAAAGAGAGAGAGGGAGAGAGAGATAGGTTCGCTTTCAAGGTGGAAGGAGTCCATTGTTCCTGGGCGTTGAGCCTCTCGCCTGGACCGGTGTTCCTAAATTATTGTTTCCCCACTGAGCTTCCAGACCCGGTCTTCCCCCGTACTCCGAGAGAGCCTCTCCCCCCACCCTTCTCTCTCTCTCGTTGCCCGATGGCCGCGATGTAGCGTCTCTTCTCACCCAGCGATTTTTTTCCCGGGGCCCTGCGCCTCGGAAGGAACCGATCGGGGCCCCGATGGTTATTTCGCGCGTTTACGATACCCGGTCTTTATTCCGTCGGTGATTCGGCGCTCGAGACCAAACGGGAAAGAGAGAGAGAGAGAGAGGATAGCTATCGGCCGGACCGAGGCAGGATCGAGGGCCTGAGGGCCCCGGGGGCCAAGGTGCCCTCTCCCCGGGCTCGTCACGGCGCGCATCGATGTTTACGAGGCGAAATAAACGGCGATGCCGGCGCCGCCGACGCCGTCGCTCTGCCATCGGCGTGCGGTTATTTCGTATTACTTTGGCCCTTTAATGGCCTCCTAAAGTGCCGCATAAAAATCGACTCGCTCGTATCCTAGAAGGTGGTCGAGGGGCCGGCACGGCGGACCCTCTTCGGTTTCGCGGACGCACAACTCTTCGGCCCACAAAAGAAGTCTCGCCGCGGGATTTCAGTTTCGCGTCCGGTCTACCCGTCGCGTCTCGTCCACGAGCGGCGCGGCGTCGCCCAGCTTTTTTGCAACGCGGGTTTACTCATTGGCGAATCCACGTGGCGATGGCTTCTTCTTCGATCGTCGCGAATTGCCCGGTGCACAGACAGACTTCCGTGTCACGATACATTATGCATGGCCTCCACAACCGTCCCCGGTATTCGTCAATCGGAGATACACTCACGGACAAAAAGATAGCACACCTTATATTTTCACATATTTTCTGTCAACACTTTAACCCCTTAACCTACGATTTACGTTCGAGAATTTTCGGCCGAAAACGTAAACAAGCTCGACGCTCGAGGTACGACGGTCGCAGTTGGTAATTTGCCCCACCACAAATAGCACAGACAATTTTAATTCATACATTTTATGCAACAACATAAATCACGGGAAGAAACAATGTTACGTTGACTATAGGATCAACATAGCCGAACGAGGACAATTATCTTCTGGAGATATGCCAGAGAGACTGCACGCGAAGCATTGGGCTCATTTTCCAAGACATATTGATCCAACAGCAGTAAAATTAAGACCGTCAAAACCTTGTAGAATTTGCAAGAAAAAATAAAAAACGTAGAGAAAAAACGTGGGAGTGTAAGAAGTGAAAAGTTCCCTTACATCTACTAGAATGTTTGGAATTGTATCACACCATTGCAGATTATTAATTTTGTATTACTGATTTTTGTATAAATTAACTTTTTGCAGTACTTGTATCTACCACACTTATTGCATCAGGTTGTAATTACTTATCAAATATTTCACAAATATTTATAATTTTAAAAGGGCGCCGCCGCTTGTGCTATATTTATTAAAAAATATAAATATTATCAAAAATGCGTCGCAGAACTCTTTCTGCGAAAGAGTGTGTGAAATTGGCGCTATATTAAAATTGAAAGAAGAACGATATTCAATGACAAAAATAGCAAAAATTATTAACAGAAGTCGAAAAGTATATTTCTTGAAAAATCCGGAAAATTATGATAAAAAGAAGAGTTCTGAAGGTCCACAAAATCTAAATGCCCGAGAACGACAATACTAAGAGCATCAAATTCTAAAATGATTGCAAGGCAAATTGCTCAAAGCATTGGTTTAGACACTGCTATAAAGAACATAAGACACCTTTTACAGAAAAACAAATTAAATTTATAAC
The DNA here is from genome assembly GCA_028453745.1 of Agapostemon virescens. Lineage (NCBI taxonomy): Eukaryota > Metazoa > Arthropoda > Insecta > Hymenoptera > Halictidae > Agapostemon > Agapostemon virescens. The sequence goes on from CM052099.1 coordinate 16,058,760, forward strand.
AGGAGAAATGAATAGCAAAATGTATTTGGAAATGATTAAGAAATAAATAAAAATAAACAAATAAATAAATAAAATAAGATAATGTCTTAGTACACATTGTAGCAGTAGTAGAAGATTATCTTTCTCGAGAAAAAATTTGCGTTTTCGATTGGCCAGCAATTAAAAATGGTAGACAATTTGGAAACATTGCCGAATTAATTTAAATAATTTAATAATTAGATAATAAGAAGCGATTTCTCGAAGGAACGTTTGCTACGCTAAAGAAATATCGGTCTTTACATTTACATAATAAATTATAAAGATAGTTTAAAATATACAGACATGTTATAGATGTAATTATCGAATGAGTGATTTGTGTCGAAAGGTTCGACCTTTAAGACGTAATTCAGTACGCATATTTAAATCGAACATGCGGCATATAACATACAGTTGAAAGCTAATGGACGACTATCACAATAATTTGCATAATTATCCAGGATCTCAGGCACGCTGTTGTCAACTGCCATTATACTCGTGCCAACAATATAACACTCCGGGCCTAAATTGTTCAATTTAGCAATTTATTCAATTATACACGGTAAGAAAACGGACAGGGATACGAACCTTGCATAAATATCGAACGATCCACTAAATGCTTATCATTTTTCGAACAACTTCCAGTTTTTAATGTAGATCGCATTACAGTTCATTGCTGTGCCCAGGAAGGTGGTGTATGCATCCTCAATACTTCATGAAAATGAAGTTTAGAGAAATGTACGATGTACCAGGTCTGTAAATATGAAGCCGGAATTTTCTCAGACGTACCACTAGTTGTCAACGTAATTACCGTGACATTGACACCATTTTCTTTTCTGACATCTGCTTTGGTCAGCGCTGAAGAGCATCACAGAGCAACCATAAACATCCAAGAGTGACAAATAGCAACAATAAACCCCAAAAAGCATCGAAGAGCAACAAAGAACAGCAAAAATCAACGAAAAAATACTAAGAGCAATGATAAACATAAAAAATGACTCGATGACTGATTTGCCTTGAAAGATTAACAGTTATTTTGGTGTGGCATCCACAAATTCTCAGAGAGGTGGGAGAAATGTATTTTATTGTATGAAATATTTTATAAAATTTTTTTTTTTAATATTAAAAATTCCGGTTTCATATTTACATAAGTGGTACAAGCACAGCATTTTCACGAACCCTTTGAAAACGTTTACAGTGTATATCAGTGTGCGAAGAATAATTTAATTTCTGTAAGATTTCATATAAAACAGGCGTTAATAGGTAAAAATTAGGAGCTGAAATTTTGCAAGATATAATTGGTATTTGTTATAGATTAACAAACGGTGTGTAACTTTGCTATGCTCCCGGCGTCGACACGAAGTCGAGAATTTTGGGTAAATCGAAGCTGCTCCAGAAAATTTCTTAGAGCTCTTTAAATAATTGGCGAATTCGCGCCCGAACCCGTAATTGCCATCGCCATTGTCTTTCGGAAGTGCAGACTTGGTAAATTTAGGAGAATTTTAATTCAGGCTTAGCGGTTCGCCCAGTAATTTTCGTAACCCGTTGTCGAAGATAATTGCCACGTTTCTACAGCCCCTCCTAGCCACAGGGTAAAAAAATTGCCCGATGAATTTCATAGCGATCGTGGCTTGGAAGAGAAAACGTGTTGCTCTCGCCGACCTCGACCGACACTTCTGGCCTCAACCACTACTTTTCTCTCGCCGTCTAAACGCCCATTCGGTTACCTCGCGAATAGTTGCTATTTCTTTTTATCACGGTTTAAATTTCTTTCTCTAATTCCGTGATGCACCACGGGCCATCCGTGACGCGGCTCTAATCTATTGCTTGCCGCTTCGGTTACCTGGAAACCTCCTAAAATCCCGAATTTTTCGGAACTTCGATTCGCCGTTAGTTGCTTGGCCATTGTTTGCAGAATTCCCAATTCCAGGCTAAAAATTCTGCCTTTAACACGTTGAATGATATGTCAGTCCCTGGGGACTGATAGTTCACATAATATTAAGAAATATTCGCACTATTTCAATAGTTGCATTATTTCCGTTTAAAGGTAGGTAAAATGTAACGCGAAAGCTAAGCAAAATGGCGACGCACTCAACGTGTTAACCTGAGAAATTTTCACGAATTTTCTAGCCTAGAAGAAATAACATTCGTGGCTCTAAGTAAAAATGCAAATTCATTAGACGAAACAATATTTTCTGCTATATGGAAAAGAAATGAAATTCTTCATTTTAAATTGTTTATTTATTGTCGCATCTGTTTAATAGCCATCAGAGACCACTTGTGGGATTACTTTCTGTAGGAATCTGAAGCTGTTGCTGTTTCGTCTACGTGCTGTTGCATTTGATAAAACATCTTGATCTGTGAACACCAGAAATTTTTTCCCAGGCTTGTGCAAGGTTTTTGTTAGTCTTTCTTGTTCATGTTCTATCCAGCTTAAATATTATCGTCTCAATCTAGGTTCCTTAACCTCTTAGCGGCAGAGCACAATGGAATTAAGTTTTTGATAACTAAATTATAATTTTTCTTAAAGATACAATGCATATACTTTAACTCTAATAATTACTTTAATAATTAATAATGCAATTGAGTGTGCTCGAGCCACTATAGTGACGCATCGTAATTTAAGATGGCCTCCTAAATAGGAGAATCCTATTTATTCTAATTTATTATTTATACTATTATAATATAATTATTATATTATATTTATAAATTATTTATTATTCTATTGCTGTGGGTTTATAGCTGCCCAAGCATTCTTGAATAGTATCTGGCATTTTTGCTTTTTTCCTGGTATTGTTGAACGATGGACACTCTAATGGTAGGTGTTCAACGTTAGAATGTGGTCTATCAGTTTTCCAGATCAGGTACTAATGGGTTATTTTAGTATACCTTATCCTCAGTCGAGATAGTACTTCGTGTAGGGATAAGAACTTTGAATTAAGTCATTTTTGGTTCCACTTAAACCGAATATTCGTTGTTCAGAGATTCTAAGCATCGTCGAATGGAATTTCAGTGTCCTTCGTATCTACATTCGTCTAATTATTATTTTCTAGCTTTTCAATGCTACAGGGATAATTCCTGAGAGGGAAATATTTAATCTGTATAACTCGGAAAGTAAATCCTTTCGATTGTAGCAGGCTAATTAGGTAGAAAGGAAGTATTTTTCCGATTCCAAGTTCTTTATTTAAATGCATGTCAAATATGCAAGCGTCTTACTTTAAAGCAGTTGAAAATTTGTCATTTGGCTACGCGTCAGGATCGTCCGTTTATGTATTTCAAGGCGCACGATCGAGGTCGTCGAACTATACCGCTCCGTAGGTATACCAGCAAAGCGTGTAGCAATTTTTCATAAATTTAATAAGGAACCTCGGGCAACCCTGCTCAAATTACCTTCCACGGAATAGTTGATTTTAATGAAACGTTTGAGTAAGAGTTAATTCCTCGAGGTTGAACGTCAATTATCCTCGAGCGTGAAAGCGGAAAAGTTTCGAGGAAACGTTACTGCAGATGAAGAAGAAGAAGAAGAAGAAGAAGAAGAAGGAGAGGACGAAGGAAAGAAGAGGAACATGATCGACACGTCCCCGGAGGGTTCGAATCGAGCGTTCCTCCTCCCCCGTGAGTTTCCATCGCATCGCCATTTTGCTCGTCACAGAGCAAAGTGGAACGAGACGCGCACGTCCAGCGGAATATAAAAGGGAAGAACGGGAGGAAGAACGATTCTGTTGTAAAATAGCGAACGAACAGACGGACAGACGAGTCGAGGAGATGTACGAGAGGAGAGTTCAGACCGCTGCGTGCTGCGTTGCCTGAAAAGGAAACCAACGGCGCCTCCAGTTAGCGGAAGTCGCCCTCTGACTAGTTTTACACGTAGCCGACGCCGCCGCGTCCCCGAGCAATGTGAACAACCATGATCGTTGCCCGTTCACGTTATGTACGCGCAAACGCCGCTAATTAGTTCCTCGGTATGTGAACATCCAGGAATTTTCGTAGAAACACGCGGATAATCGCCACGGTGCGTCCACCTCGACCATCCGAGACGCTCGACGCGTTTTTAAATTCTTCAGAATGAAATCCTTACGGCGTTCAAGCAGAAGTTGGTCCACTTCTTCGAGGGCTTCCCGCGGTCGCCATATTTCTTTTACTGAAACAATAACCGAACATTTTCCAGATACTTTGGAAGCTGGATTAATTAATATATTTTATACTTCTTTACTTCTCTGGTTCTTGTTTTCAACGCTTGACTATCTTCTACCCTTAATCCTTTGCACTCCGAGCAATTCTAGGTACAAAATCGAGACGCTTTTTGAGATAGAATAATTCAATTGTACGTGGTCCACTTTCTTTTATATATGTGGTATTTTATTTAACATTTTTAAATTATTCTATCATCAAAAACTTTTTAATGGATCCCTCAACGTCGATAGCAATTTTTATGGAGAATCAACAAGGCCTCCTAAGCAACGTTATCTAATAATTTTGTTACAAATTACAATGTAAAAGCAAGGTTTTAAGCTTCATTTTGTTATGGGGTAATTATTGAAACAATAACCCAACATTTTCCAGATACTCTGGAAGCTGGATTAATTAATAGATTTTATACTTCTTTACTTCTCTGGTTCTTGTTTTCAACGCTTGACTATCTTCTACCCTTAATCCTTTGCACTCTGAGCTATTCTAGTTCCAAAATTGAGACGCTTTTTGAGATAGAATAATTCAGTTGTACGTGGTCCACTTGTTTTAAATATGTGATATTTTATTTAACACTTCTAAAATGTTCTATCATCAAAAACTTTTTAATGGATCCCTCAACGTCGATAGCAATTTTTATGGAGAATCAACAAGGCCTCCTAAGCAACGTTATCTAATAATTTTGTTACAAATTACAATGTGAAAGCAAGGTTTTAAGCTTGATTTTGTTATGGGGTAATTATTGAAACAATAACCCAACATTTTCCAGATACTCTGGAAGCTGGATTAATTAATATATTTTATACTTCTTTACTTCTCTGGTTGTAAATAAATTTGGTATGCATAAGACAAAATATATCGTGTCGAATGAAACTATTCTAGCTTACAAAAACTGCCTTGCGCTTGCAGTTAAACCATCTTCAAGTGCAAAGGGTTAGACGCCAAGCGATACTCGCAAACCGAGTGTAAAAATGGTTTAACAACTGAATCGGTCAACTATACAGGAACTTAATCGCGCCGAATGGTTTGCCAGGCACCGCAGCGTCATTCCCAGAAGATGACGGTATCGCGATACTAATACAGCAAGGAATTCGCAAGAGGAGCAACAGGACGCGTCGCGACAGGGTACCAAGGGCCGGGCCGCCGACAAATTTAATAACCCTAATGAACTTTTTGTCCGGCGCGAGAGCATGCCTCGCAATCAGGGAGTTAGGTCGCATCGGACCCATAAGAAACGCGACTCTTTCTTACCTTGCACGTCGATTAGGATATTAATCTTCGGCCGGGGAGGAGGCCGGCTGGAATCGCAAACCCGGGGACCGATGCAGATCCGAAGGTACCTTCGATCCGCATTCTCGAAGTTCGTGGCGCCGCGGTCGGTGCGCGAGTTCTGCATTCGTCTTCCTCGAGGACGAAGCATCTGGTCGGCAGAAAATACCGAAGCTCGGTTCCTCTCTTCGGGTGCCTTCTTTCCCGTGGGTCCCCTGCGCCCCTCCTGGTTCGTCCCGCAACGAACACGGCGCAAGAAGGATGTCGTTGCGCAATTATTTTCGCATGATTCCGATCGCCGGATCAGATTAAGACCGCCCTTTTCGCCGATGGAACGCAACGAGGACTTCGTTTGCGATCCGCGTTGTTACCCCGGCAAAACCGGCCACCGAAAAGACCGAACACCGGTACGTGCGACAATGCGACCGCGACTCTACGGGACCGACCGGACCCATTCTCTCGCCCCGGCCTCGACGAAAACGAAGACGTAAGCAAAGATGAAGAAGTCCAAATCAACCGGGGACGAGGCCGTTCTCCGACGTCTGTCGATCATCGCTGAAACGTTTTTGCACGAGGCGTGAGCAGATCCTCGAGCAACCCTCATCCCTTTCCCCCCTTAGCCCTTCCGCCGGTGTTCCGGTTATTAGCAGAGTTATGAATGATACCGATAGAGGACGGTCGAGGGCGGTGTCAATGATAATTGGCTCAATTACGTTTTTCGATTCGATCGTTTTCGGTTATTCGTGATTTCTTTGCTTGACCCCTAGGCACTCCAATGGCGACGCTGAGGAACCACTGAGAATTGCTATACTATTATTTAAAACGACATTTACGTAACTATATGTGCCCATGATTATGAAAGTGATCTAAGTGAAAAAAAAAATGTGTTTATCAGTTATTTCACACCACATTATTTTAAACTAAATTTATTCAATGTAATTTTTACGATATCGTCAAAAATGAACCATTAGATAGTGGTTGTAATTTCAACATTATATGGAATTCATTTAGTGTTAATTATGAAAGTGGTCTGAAGTCAAGAATTTAAAGAAATTATATAAACATAACTTGAAAATGCCGCGTGGCCCTCTGTGACGCGTTTCTGAACTACGTAATAAGCCGATAAATTATTAGCATTTAAGAATTCAAAAATTGAAGTGTTGTACGTATGAGTTGTAGCAATAAACATTCTATTGCACGAGAGGAAATGAAGCATGTATAATGGAAATATTGCAGATCAAACAATGTCTGGATTTTGAAATTAAAATTGGTAAGAAGTGGTAAGAATTAACGATTGTTTGGGTTTTACCGAAGAGATTTCAACCAATGCCCTACAATTGCCCTACAACAACGAGTCAGACTAGTGATCAAGATTTTAAAACGGAATCTTCTCGATAGTCCTTAATTTTCTATAAACAAAATAGAATTTTGTTATATTTATTTTGATATATTTTGTATAGAATATTTTATTTTATTTATTTTCCTTTTCTTTTCGTCGTTCTTTGGAGGACGAAGAGGATCTAGTCACTGTTTCCACAAAATAAATCGTAGGGCAAGGGGTTAAACGTGAACTTGTGTCTCTTTCGTTATAGTATCGCCACTTTCAACCCCTTGTCGTACCATTGTTGGATTTCGCGTTCGAAATCGCGCTTGACAACCTGTGACTCGAAATACGTCGCCATATTGGCGATGAAGACAGCACTTTGACTGCCACGTTGATCATTGGTGACCGAAACGCTTGATCTTCTTACGATTGTAAAAACTCAATGAAAATTAACAGTTAATGCATTTTGAATATAACCGATAAATAGAAGATACTTTGAAATAAAATGTGCCCCGTGGAACAATTAAAAATTTTTATTAGAGCATCGATAAAAAAATATATTATGCCATTACATGCTTCCAATAATAAAAATACTACCGTGACGTCCTGAGCGAAACATGCGACGTGGCAGTCAAAGTGTTAATAATAATTACAGTGGAAAAAGAAAATGGTATAGCAAGTGGTTGCAGAGACGTGGCTCACAAAAGTATTCGGACACTCTTCAAACCTAAATAACTTTTTTAAGACTGTACCAAACGTCTTGGCATTTCTTGAGCAATTAGTTGCACCGATTTAATAAATGCTATGCAAAATGAAATAAAATATTTATAAATATTTGCTTAATCTATGAAGTATCCAACAGCCACTGTATGTGTTCTATGTAATAAAAATGTCTATTTGACGGGACAGGCATCGAAAGTGAACGAATAGTCAAGTGTTAGCAGGTCGATTGATTCGGTGTGCCAGCAAGTCGATTGATTCGTGCCGTTCGTAACGAGACGACAAATGGGCCGTGCGGCAAGATTCATCCGCGTACCGTGCACTCGGTTGCACAACGAAATCAGGCGTACTCGGTCGTATGAAAGTGGGTTCGCCCACCGGCTCTGCACGCTTTTAAACCATAGAAAGCTATCTATAGATCGGTGGAAGCGTTTTCGACGATGTGGGTGGCGACCTCAGCCTGTTCCACTCGGTTATTCTATGAACGGAAGGGTCGTCGACGCACGGAAGTCGCGCGACGAGTGTTTACATTTGACTCGTCACTCGTAGGACGTCACTGTCGTCAGCTGATCAACAGAGCCGACTTACGATCGGGACACTTGTTTCCAAACAGAGATTATCCTTAGAGAGTCCTGTTGCCAATTTCAGTTTCCGTTCGATCCTGGACGCGGCAACTTAAAGCGCTCCGTAAATACATGAAATTTCTGTGCATGCGCGCGACAATGGAATCAACCCCTTGCGGTCGCGTTAACCCTTTGGCCTACGAAGGCCAATTTCGAACTGAATCCTCTAAACGGGTATTTCCTTAATTTTTTTAAAACGTAAATAACATTTTATTTCATTGTTGATCGAATACGGTCATTAGGGAATAACTAGGCACGCGGTAATTATTTATAAATGCTTTACAATGCAAAACCGACTACACAAAAAGAATTTATATGTATCAAAATAATAAGGATATTAAAATCGTTAAAAAATTTTTGGACAGTTAAAACATTCTACTTAATACTGTATATACCCTTTCTTTTGTATTGTTCATGCAAACATTGAATAAAATATTATTTATGCAAAACTTCCATGTGTGTGTTCAGTTTTGCTCTTAACTGTAATTACAAGATTGCTCTTCTCTTCTTCAACAACGATGAATCTACGAAAACGATGCCTCGTTTAAAATAATATTATGGGTTAATATAATGCCTTAATACCTAATTAGTAGTAGTATATATATACCCTATACCTAATATTATTTATTTAATATAATATTATTTGTATAATATAATATTATTTATGTAATATAATATTAGTTATATAATATAATATTATTTATATAATATAATATTATTAATAATATTATACCTAATATACCCTAATATAATAATAAACCTATAAATATTTATGTGTTTTCTAAGTGATGATCGAGTGAACTATGAATACTCGAATGATCAAATTGAAAAGGGTTGAAAGCGTTTATTTATACCGCTATGAAACGTCACCTCGTGTCCGTGTCCATTCCAGAGTTGCTAGAATAAATAATAGTACCGAATGAAATAATTTTTCGGCTTGATAACTAAATGTTTATCCGGTTTTTTGTTACAGTCTGTATCGGGACCAATGGCCGCCTCTCCGTGCCGTCCAATAAGCAACACCACTACCGGAATCTTCGAGACCGGTACACCAACTGTACTTATGTCGACGGTAACCTGGAGATCACATGGCTCCAGAACGAGACCTTCGACCTCAGCTTCCTCCAGTATATTCGGGAGGTCACCGGCTACGTCCTCGTCAGCCACGTGGACGTCCGGAAGATCGTCCTGCCGCGGCTGCAGATCATACGCGGCCGAACACTCTTCAAGCTCAACATTCACGACACGGAATTCGCTTTGTTCGTCACGATGTGTCAGATGCAGAACTTGGAGATGCCGGCCCTCAGAGGTAAGTTTCGAATATCCTCTGCAACATTATTCACGCTACCACCCCGTACACCTAAACGTTCAACCGAATGTTTTTATTGTAATTGTTATTGATTTTATGCATTTATGTGGAAGCTTGATTGACGATTGCAACGAGATGCTGCAATTTAAAATACTAGAAAGGTTAAAAGCATTGTAGCATATTAATATATTATTTAAAACTTATTGCATTCTGGCGTATTCTAATATATTCCGGTATAAACTGGTGCATACTGCAATATCATAGTCTATTCTAGCATATTGTGCTATAGTCTAGTATATTCTGATATATTCTACTAAATTATAGTATATTCTGGTATATTCTAAAATATTCTATTATATTCTTATATATTGTGATATATTCTGGTATATTCTGGTATATTATAGTATAATCTAGCATATTGTGCTATAGTCTAGTAATTTCTGATATATATTCTGGTATACTCTGGTATATCATAGCATATACTAGCCTATTCTGCTATATTCTTGTGTATTCTGGTATATTCTGCTATATTCTAGAAAATTCTAGTATATTCTAATATATCCTAAAAAATTGTAGTATATTCTGGTATATTATAGAAAATTCTAGTATATTCTGGTATATTATAGAAAATTCTAGTATATTCTAGTATATTCTAGAAAATTCTAGTATATTCTGGTATATTCTAGTATATCTGGTATATTCTACAAAATTTTAGTATATTCTGGTATATTCTAGAAAATTCTAGTACATTCTGGTATATTCTGATATATTATAGAAAATTCTAGTATATTCTAGTATATTCTAGAAAATTCTAGTATATTCTGGTATATTCTACAAAATTTTAGTATATTCTGGTATATTATAGAACATTCTAGTATCTTCTGGTATATCCTAAAAAATTAAAGTACATTCTGGTATATTCTAGAAAATTCTAGTATATTCTGATATATTCTGGTGTATTCTGATATATTCTTGTATATTATAGTATATCTTAGTAAATTCTAATACATTATGGTATATTCCAATATATTCTGGTATATTCTACTAAATTCTAGTATATTCTGGTATATTTTGATATATTCCGGCATATTCTAGAATATTCTAGTATATTCTGATATATTCTGCTATATTCTGGTACATCATAGTGTATTCCAGCATATTCTGCTATATTCTAGATAAAAATCCGCAGTCTAGGGATAACAAAAGTTTACCACCCCTGCAACAAGATGCTGAAAGAGAAGCAGCGTACATTTTCTAAAAATCATAGGAAAAATCTTTTATAGGAAAACGTGGTGCAACGAAAATGTTGATGCGCGTCGACGCGTATCGGATTCACAGCCGGTCTATTACCGTTCAAATATCGACGAAACGACGTTCAAACTAAATCGCGTGCCGTTCGTTTGCAGACATTCTCAACGGGAGCGTGGGCATGTACAACAATTACAACCTCTGCCATATCCGCACGATCAACTGGGACGAAATAATTACCGGCCAGAGCGGAGTGTACTTGTACGTGTACAATTTCGCGCCATTGGAGCGCGTTTGCCCGACGTGCGACAAAAGTTGCGAGCAGGGCTGCTGGGGCGAGGGACCGGAGAACTGCCAGAGGTACTCGAAAACGAACTGTTCGCCTCAGTGTTGGCAGGGCAGGTGCTTCGGGCCCAATCCGCGGGAGTGTTGCCATCTTTTTTGCGCCGGTGGCTGCACGGGCCCGAAACAGAGCGACTGCCTTGCCTGCAAAAACTTCTTCGACGACGGTGTGTGCACGCAGGAATGCCCGCCTATGCAAAAGTAAGTCGACCAGCCTTCTTATTAAGAACTTTATCGTTTGCCCCTACTGCAAACCTGTCGCAGACAAATTTGTATTTACTCTCCGTTCACACGGTCAATCGCGTTTGATTTGTGCGAAAAATATAGGGGACACCACCGGGTTACTTAAATCCACCGAGCATTCTCATTAAGGTCAATTTTACAACTTCAATAATAGCAAAATAGAAAATTTAAAAAGGGCCATTTTGACCCACTGTGATTGCTTTAGTGTTAAGCTAATTTTTGCCGGATTATTCGATTGACGTGCACGTACAGATTCAAAGAGAACTTACAAATGAGCTCCAATAAAGGAATACTATTGAAACATATGTCGTATTTAAAATGGCGCGCTTATTATCGCTAGAGATCGAATATTAGGCGTAATTTTACACATCGGCATTGAAGAATCGATGGTTTCAGGTACAATCCAACAACCTATTCGTGGGAGGCTAATCCTGACGGAAAATACGCGTACGGTGCAACATGCGTAAGAAAGTGTCCAGAACACCTCCTGAAGGACACCGGCGCTTGCGTAAGGTCCTGCCCGCCGAAGAAGAAGGCTTTGAACGGCGAGTGCGTGCCTTGCGACGGTCCCTGTCCGAAAACTTGCAAAGGCGTCGAGAAAGTACATTCCGGAAACATCGACAGCTTCAAGGACTGCACGATCATCGAGGGATCGATCACTATTCTAGACCAAAGCTTTCAAGGCTTCCAGCACGTCTATCTGAACTTCAGCTTCGGCAAACGGTACGAGAAAATGCACCCGGACAAACTGGAGGTGTTCAGCACGCTGAAGGAGATCACCGGGTTCCTGAACATCCAAGGCGACCACAAGGACTTCAAGAATCTCTCTTACTTCCGGAACCTCGAGATGATCGGCGGCAGAACCCTGACGGAGTACTTCGCCTCGCTTTACATCGTGAAAACCTCGTTGGTCTCGTTCGACCTCAGCTCCCTCAAGAAGATCTACTCGGGATCGATCGCCATTTTGGAGAACAAGAACCTCTGTTACGCGCAGAGCATCAACTGGACGAGGATCAAGAAATCGTTGGAACACGAGAGCTTGCTGTCGAATAATCGGAACGAGAGCGAGTGCAGTGAGTAGCTTTTCTAACTTTTCTAATTTTATTCTTTGAACTTTTATTCTTTTATTTTTATTCTCAAGTTTTATTTTCGTGTATCGAAACGCTAGAAGTGTCGTTAAGATCGGACATAAAGCACTTTTCTTAACACTTTACCGACCGACGATTATTTCAGAATCTTTTAAGTTGGGTAATTTATCGCTAAAAACTTTTTAATGGATCCCTCAAGGTCGACAGCAATTTTTATTGCGAATCAACGCCTCCTAAGTAACGTTATCGAATAATTTCGTTAGAAATTGCAATGTAAACGTGGTTTTTTAAGCTTCACTTTGTTACAGACATTTATTGAAAGACCTATCAGTAGACTTCCGGTCGGTAAAGTGTTAATTTAATGAAAATTATTGATCTAGAAGCAATCGTCTAGAGTTTCCTGTACAACATTCTTAGACGGTAATGTTTTAACCCTTTGAGGACGAATGTCATATATAAAAAAATAAAATATCATATAATTATTGTATTAACCCTTGGCACTCGAATGGCACCTCTAAGGCGACACTAAAACGTGCCATACCATTATTTAAACAACTTTTACATCGATAAGTTTGCAGTTGAGAAATTGATAAAAATGTTAAAATTCTAAATAAGATTTATAGTAATTAATTTCGTATGAACGAAAGGAAATGAACTATCTACAGTGGAGCTTTTATAGATAAAAATATTGTTTCGATTTTGGAGTGGAATTGCTTCGAGTGCAAAGGGTTAATATAAGATCAGTATATATTTTTACTTTCACTGAGAACTTAAAAATTTAATACAAGATTTTCTAGAGAAAATATGTCGAATATTTTCAAAAACCCTCGTCCACAGGAGGTTGATAATTAAATAGTGTAAATAGCTAAGACGTTAATTAACAAAAATGACTAAATGCGAAGAATAGGAATTTATGATTTATTTGTGCATTAGAGAAAGAGGGAAATTCTTGTTTCTCGTTTCTTGCAATTTATGCAGATAATTGTATACTTTGAATAAACATCTGCTGTTTACTTATTGTCGCAAGAACAAGTTAGACATTCAATCTGTATGTTGAACCGAAACTGATCAAGTGTTTGCCTTTGATTATTGCAGTAAAAGATGGATTAGTATGCGACGAGCAGTGTTCCGACGAGGGTTGTTGGGGTCCCGGTCCAGCACAGTGTTTATCGTGCAAGAACTTCATTTTAGGGAACGATTGCCTTCAAGATTGTACCGCGCCAGGGTAAGTATAATCTAAATGTGTATGCATATATAAGAATATATAAGAAAATATTATATAACAACGAAAACCTACAAAATTCTTCAATAACGTGTGTCACTTTTTTCGTATTAAATTCGCCTACCTCAGATTCTGGAACGAAGGTAAATTCGCCTGGGGAAATATCTATGCTCTTTTCGCTTTGTATTAAGATGGCAACTTAGTTTGGGACTATACTGTTTGATGATGGGTTCGAATGTGTTATTCGCTAGAAATTGGTAACAAATTGAGACATATCAGTGTCGCAAAACTGTGCCTCTACTAGAACTTGATTTTGTATCCAGTACGATTTATTAAATTTTGATGTTGTATATATACAAAAGGGATTATTCTGCAGCAAAAAAATGCCTTCATTCACATATTGCACTTTGACTGCTGCAGAAACTAATTCATTCACCATGCAACCCAAATTTTCCCAGTGATTCCTATTTGTTCAAGTCACTGCAACATTCTTTGCCTAGAAAATGTTTTTCCAAAAACAACGTCGAAACACGTTTCGTTTATTTCGAAGCAGAATATTTTAAGAGATATTTAAACCAAAGAAAAATTGTTAACACCTCGACGCAGCCATGTTGACCACCTATGAGTAACGTTGTTCTTTGATCAAGCTTAAAAATTGATTTGTCGTAGAATATTTGAGTCTTATTTAATCGTTGACTAAATAGAATGTTATTTCGGTTTAAATAAAATTAAGGAAACACATGCTTAACACATTAACTGCCCAACTGATGACTCCAAAAATTCCATAAAATCACATTAATTTATTTAATGAAGCAGCAGTTATCTATCAACATTCTTGTATTCTTCGGATATCAACTAAATCGAATGCAACGAATATATCAACGTACAAATTTGTTTTTAAACAAGGACTAATAATTCTGTCACCCATATGTGAATGATATGGCAGTGAAAGTGTTAAAAGAGTGTGTTAGAAATCTTGTAGGGCAACGGGATAATTATAAAATTGTAAAAAATAATTCAATTGAATAAAATACGTAGATCACGAACACAGTTGCCAACTTAATACGTGTGTAGCCAAGCCTCGCACTGTTTTCAACCGCTAGACATTAATAATCCGACGACAGGCTAACGAAACGTTCCTCTCCGATCTTTTCCAGGATTTACCAGGCGGACGAGAAGACCTGCAAGCTGTGCCACGAGGAATGCGACGGCACTTGCACCGGACCGAACGCGGAGCACTGCACGAAATGCAAACACGCGCGAGACGGTCCATTCTGCGTGCCCGAATGCCCGTCCTCGAAGTATAACGACAACGGCGTCTGCAAGGACTGTCACGGGAATTGCGTGGGTGGCTGCGAAGGACCCGAGAATAACATCGGCCCTAATGGATGCCACAGCTGCGATAAGGCGATCATGAACGGCAATGTACCTGAAGGCTGTTTGCAGAAAGGGGAATCGTGTCCCGACGGTGAGTGGCTCCGACTGCTCAAATATTTGATGGAACCACCGACCGCTTATGCGAAGCATATTCCAGCCTAACTGCTCGGAAAACTTTATTTCTTCATTTTCTCATAGTTCAGCGAATCTTCGAAAGATATCCTCGAAACGGACTTACAAATATCCTCTTAACACTTTATCGACCAGCGATTATTTCAGAATTTTTGTAAGGACTATGATCCATGACTGAAAACTTTTTAATGAGTCCTTCAAGGCTGACAGCAATTTTTATTGCGGATCAGCAATGCATCCCCAATAATATTGTCTAATAATGTTGTTAAAAATTGAAATGTAAAAATAGAATTTTAAGCTTCACTTTGATACAGCGCGAATATTGAAAAGCCTATTAATAGGCTTAAAGTGTTAAGATGGAAAGGTTCGACTTGAGCACAAGTTGAAGTCCTTTTCGAATGGTAAAAATTACCGGAAAACTAACGAACGTATTTTGTTGCAGGACATTATTACGAGTGGGTAAGTCCGCAGGAGCAAGGAGCTCTGAAGCCTCTGGCCGGAAAAGCTGTCTGCCGCAAGTGCCATCCTCGTTGCAAGAAATGCACCGGCTACGGGTTCCACGAGCACGTGTGCCAGGAGTGTACGAAATTCAAAAGAGGAGAACAATGCGAGGACGAGTGTCCGGCGGATCATTTTGCGGACGCCGATACTCAGCTTTGCATACCGTGCTTCAGCGAATGCCGGGGCTGCTTCGGCCGGGGCCCCAATCAGTGCTACAAATGTCGAAATTATAAGATTCTTCTGGTAAGCAACGTGGCTTAGATTTAGCAATTTATAAAATTTTCTCTAAACAAGTACTAACCTGTTTCGCCGGCTTTTCAGGAGGAAGACATAGACGGCAACGCGACAGCCTTCAACTGCACGGAGGTATGTCCGCCCGAGTACCCCCATAAGATCTTCCCGGTGGACAGCGAGCCTTACTGCTCTCTGGAGAACTTGGGCTTCGGACTTCAAGTGGACAACGAACTGCAACCGGCCATTCTAGCCGGCGTGGTAGTGTTCACGATAGTGTTCATCGTGGTCACCGTTCTGATCATGTACTTCTGGCGAATCCGAGCAAAAGTGAAGGAGAACACGGTGAAGATGACGATGGCGCTAACGGGGCTGGACGACAACGAGCCCCTTCGACCGACCGGCGTGAAGCCGAACCTAGCGAAACTGCGTATCATCAAGGAGGAAGAGATGCGGAAAGGAGGAATTTTGGGTTACGGGGCGTTCGGGAACGTTTACAAGGGTGTCTGGGTGCCGGAAGGGGAGAACGTGAAGATACCGGTGGCTATAAAAGTTCTGCACGATGGCACGGGAGCGAATACTTCTAAGGAATTTCTGGACGAGGCGTACATCATGGCTAGCGTGGAACATCCGAACTTGCTTCAGCTGTTGGCCGTCTGCATGACGTCGCAGATGATGCTCGTCACTCAACTGATGCCGCTGGGATGCCTGCTGGACTTTGTGCGCACGTTCAAGGACAAAATCGGCTCGAAGGCTCTGCTGAATTGGTGCACGCAAATTGCCAGGGGCATGGCCTATTTGGAAGAGAGGAGGCTGGTCCATCGAGATCTCGCGGCCAGGAACGTCCTCGTGCAGACACCGAACTGCGTCAAGATCACCGACTTTGGTCTAGCGAAATTGTTGGATATTAACGAAGAACAGTACAAAGCTGCCGGTGGCAAGATGCCTATCAAGTGGCTGGCCCTCGAGTGCATCCAGCATCGAGTGTTCACGCATAAGTCTGACGTCTGGGCTTTCGGCGTGACCATCTGGGAAGTTTTAACGTATGGTGGAAGACCTTACGAGAATGTGCCGGCCAGAAACGTGCCGGAGCTGCTGGAGAAGGGCGAGAGGCTGCCCCAGCCGTCCATTTGCACGATCGACGTCTACATGATCATGATCAAGTGCTGGATGCTCGATGCCGAGTCCAGGCCCAGCTTCAAGGAACTGGCCGAGGACTTTGCGAAGATGTCCAGAGATCCTGGCCGATACCTTGCGATCAAGGGCGACAAATATATGAGACTACCTTCGTATACATTGCAGGTTAGAGATTATTTCAGCTTTCAAATTATACTTGGCGGAATGTCGACCGAAATCGTTGACAGTTTTAGGAATGTCTTGTAGCGATATTGTTGCAATCACAATTTTTATGCAATTGTGGCGGCTGTACCTCCTACCCTCGCCGGCAGTAGAACGAGACTTTCTCGCTAGTTCCTTAGCCGCCTTCCACTGCCCAGTGTTTAAGGCAGGGTCCGCTAGTCAACTTTACTGACGAGTCCTCTAGCAGACCCAGAACGCTCCCCCTTCCTTCTTTCCTTTTCTTTGTCTCTACACCACACAATTATAAGAAAAATTCTTCGATACATAAACAAATTTCTATGTGGTTCTTATGTCTTGCATTCGTCATTCGCAATTTACTCAGTCGAGTATAATAACCATCCAAGTCGTTGTATAATAAACTGACTACATATTTGTGAACATATAAATTACATAGACGTTCATTTTTCTTTTTTGAATTATTGTAATAATCAGATGAAAATAATGCAACATTCTTAAATGTTTGTTCCACTTACACTTATCGTGTACATTTTCTACTTACACTTATAGAATGCGCAGTCTAGTAATAAATAAAGCTGATAGCTCATAGAAACTCTGTATTGTGCACTTATTAAGTAAGATATTTTAATCATCGCAGGACGAAAAGGAAATGATACGGAATCTAGCATCGGACGGACCGGAAGCATTGGTGGACGCAGACGAGTACCTTCAGCCGAAATCCAGAGCCCCGCTTCCGCATGGACTTTCCACGTCCAACACTTCCGCTTCTCCGCCGAACACGCCAGTGAAGACCTGCTGGCCTAACGGGAAGCCCCTAGCCGCAGACTCACCCACCCCACAAAATCAACAGAACTGGGACAGAGAGTTGTTGAGGTACGGGACGAATCATCGAAATGGAAATGCGTCGCACGAACCGGGTAATTCTGGGCAGCACGCGCATTTCACGCAACCGAACGGACACTGTGGACATCCCGTTGGATCAGATTGTTCCAGTTCCAGATACTGTTCGGACCCATTAAAAATGATCAGCACCAGAGGTAATTAAATAGTTGCTTTTCAATCTGTTTATTGAAAGACTGCATCGTTTGTGCATTGCATGGATGTAATATTTTATTTACACTGGGAACATCCATTAAACCTCCCCTCTTGGTATCGATAAGTAATTTTATACTCTATCAAAAGTATAAAGATGTATCAACCAATTCGTTGCTATGTTTACAGACTGCGATGTAACGGACGATTGTTACGATGGCGATGTAAATTCCGTGCACCAGCAGGCTCAAGTAGGAAACCTAAAGCTAGACTTGCCATTAGACGAAGACGACTACTTAATGCCATCGCCGCAATTGCCAGCAAACACAACGCAGTACATGGATCTCATAGGGGACTCGAAGCCAGCAGGTAAATACAGACCTCATCACAAATTATCAACTACTCATAATGC
Organism: Agapostemon virescens; assembly: GCA_028453745.1. NCBI lineage: Eukaryota > Metazoa > Arthropoda > Insecta > Hymenoptera > Halictidae > Agapostemon > Agapostemon virescens. Next base: position 16,077,353 of record CM052099.1, read on the forward strand.
AAATATTAAAGCCTCAAACATTTCAGAGGAAATTCAAAAAGTTTCATTTATAGTAGGTAACTACAAACCTCATAAATTATCAACTACCATACGCACAATATAAATACATCTACTAAAGCCTCAAACATTTCATTTAAAACTTAAAACTACCATTTGCAGCAGGTAACTGTAACCCTTATCATAAAAGATCAACTACACATAATGTAAATACATCTATTAAAGCCTCAAACATTTCAGAGGACATTCAAAAAGTTTCATTTATAGTAGGTAACTACAAACCTCATCATAAATTATCAACTACCATACACACAATGTAAATACATCTACTAAAGCCTCAAACATTTCATTTAAAACTTACAAATATCATTTGAGGCAGGTAACTGCAAACCTCATCATAAATGACCAACTACACATAATGTAAATACATCTATTAAAACCTGAAACATTTCACTTAAAACAAAAATATTTTTATAGATAATTGAGGCTTTAATAGATGTACTTACATTATAAATTCCATAATGCTATCATTCCAGTATTAAGTTAGAAGTGTTACGCTGGCATACGTAAACTTTCAAAACTGTACACCGATGACAAAAATAGTTGTGAAATATTTCCTGGCAACATCATACGCAGGCCACAAAAAGAACAACATAAAATGTTCTATGTAAACATTGCATCCATAAGACAAATTATAAATATCAAACAAACCTGTTCACGTACCGCAATCTCTGTAACCCTCTGAAAAGAATGCCAACAATGTGCAAATTGCAATGTGCAATGACCAAAGAAATTAACTGTAGCCTACCCTATGTCTTTCACCACTACAAAGATTAACGATAGCTTTCTTTACCACACAGAGATTCTCCTTTTTCTCTAGGACATGGTAGAACACACTCTCAAATCACTGAGATTTTAAGAGTGTCTGCTGCATCCACATGCCTTTCACCACTACAAAGATTAACAACAGCTTTGTTTTCTTATTTCCAGACATGGAACCGAAGCGAATCAACAACGGCTACCGAAAGTATCCCGAATTCCTGACAATCCAAGGGAAGACGTCGTTGGACAATCCCGAGTATATAATGTCTCAGGACGAGGGTCCTCTGACTCCGCAGACGCTGGGCATCCCGACGCCGAACCTGGAGAAGGTCCTGACGAACGGAACCTTCGGATCGCAGGTTAGACAGAGGAGTTCGGAGGAGGAGTCCGACCACGAGTACTACAACGACTTTGATCGCCTGGAACGGGAGTTGCAGCCGCTGAAACCTCTCAGGAAGAACGAAACGACCGTCTGATTCCAAGGACTCCTAAAGCGAAATGACTATTCCCGTTGTTCCGAGTCGGAACCGTAGTACTGGCATCGTTCGGTCAGAGCCAGATCGTCTAACCGACAGCTAGAAAAGCTAGGAAAAACGTTAGGCGACAGATTCGGTTCCTAGTGTGTAGGAAATTCCAGAGTACTTAGAAAGAACACTTCGCCCGAGTGCCGTGTTTCGATTGTGATTAGACGTAGAACGCGAGAACTGTGCTAACCTCCCGACAAATCCCCGGGGAATTGTGTCTCGTGCAGAAGGAACTGCTGCGCGTACCGCCCGTGACGAACAAGTAGTGCAAAGATAATCTTAATGTGCCATTCGCAGTGGCTTGTAAATAAAGTACTGTCTACCACTTGTTTAAGGCTATTCTAAGAAACGACGTACAGTAAATGGCATAAGCGATTGTCTACATCTCTATACCTTTACCTGACTTCGACGGTCCACGTTCGTCCCGCGGCGTCTCTTCCCCTGCGAAAGGATTCACGATCATGCCAACCGTAGGCCGACACACTTCGTCGCCTATTTCCATTGAAACGAACGCCGAATTACCTTCGCGTTCGCGTTTCGAAAGCTGACTAAATAATTTCAATGAAATAGCAAATTGAATTTTCCAAAAATTCATTGTAAAAAGTTTTACTTAACTTTTACTATCTTGTGGTATTGAATTCGGTTATCGAGGTTTCTTCCAAATCCGACATGTTAACACATTGAGCGTCGGCGACATATGAGCCATTTCGTTAATTATCATTTGTCTGTTTCTGAACGATCAGTAGCTAAAAAAAAATATTTAAAATATTATATTTACATTGAATATTTGTCATGTACAATTTAATAGAAACAAAATCGTTCAAACTTTTGGATTTAATTCACCTGACAGGCCGGCGCTCAATGCGTTGAAACACCGATTTTCTCGAAACGAAAAAGCCATTCCAATAGGCGAACGTCGGCCCCTTTCTTTGTCTTAACCTTCTCGTTCTCCTTGTGTAAAAATTCTACTCACCGTGGTCTAACTTTCCACGCGACCAACCATGGATCATGAGATATCAAAAAATGACACGCGGGGCTGTTTGGTAATCGCGGAAGTTACGATGCAAATTTCGAGCGCTCCGGGTGCGTAACATCTGCGCGGTTCGCCGTTGACTGTGATAAGAAACGTTCTACTATTTCTCGTGGACACTTAAAACATCTCGCCCGCTGTTCCAGCTTGTCGTTATATATCTCTCTCTCTCCCTTTATCTATCTATCTATCTATCTATCTCTATTTCTAGTATGGCAGTAAGCTACGACAGTGCGACAAGAATTGTCCTACTTTACTGCTCGAACGCGAGACGATCGTATTCCCCAGGATCGCAACACGAGAATCGCGTGCCCCGTGGACCAAACGGAAAACCGAACCGTTCTCGTTTTGCGATTCCACTTAAACGTTTACGACCCCCTCCCATATATTTTTGTATGCCATCGCCTCCGCGAAAGGGACCAATGAAATTGGCCGTAGCCAAGCACGGATGTATCTCGACTTTTATAGAAGAGAAAACGCGTCTTGTAAATAGACTAGCGATCACACTAGCCTCTAAGGACTTTTTATGAATGTAAAGAACGGAAATGTACTTGAGTAAGTTAAGCGAATCCGTGTCGTGTTTTTTTCTTTCTCTTTTCTTCTTCTTTTTTTTTTTATTTTGTTTTTGTTTTGTTGAATAGAGGAAACGAAAAAAGATAACAAAGACAACAACAATGGAAGAGAGCAGCGTGGGCGCAGAGCACGGGCTGCGCATGACCGCTTTGCGCACTGCGCGTAATCGATTAGGGGTTAGGACGTGCCATGTTGTGTACAGGGAACGCGCGATGCAGCGAACAACACCCGATTTTCACCTGTGTTCGCCGGAAAAGAAAAAGAAACCGGTTCATCATTTGCGTTGCGTTTCATTTGCGAAAGATGTGCATCGGGCGTCTGCGAGATTGACGATCTCAATTCATGGTGGTAATACTAGGTGGACAAGATTAACCTAAATTGATAAAGTCACAGAGTACCCCTTAGAGTAAGTACGCATGACTCTTACCGCGATCGGTGAAAGCGAAATTCCGCTTGAATTCTGTGCTCTCGAGAAATTCGTGAAAAATTCTCTGGACGGCGAAAACTCTCGAGGTATCTTGTCCGCGAAGTATGAGAATACTTCTTTTTTCGGGGGAAATAAAATGTCGTGCGGATTTTCTGTGATAAATGGGAAGAAAGGTTTTAATTGCGAAAATTGTTTTCTCTTCTATTTTACGTTTTGTTGTTTCATGGCCGCCCAGCTAACCGTCGCTGGTGGATGCGAGAACGCGCATCGCACGGATTTCCAATCTCGCTGCACGCGGAATGCAGGATCTTGCTCTTAAAGATATATAAGCAAATGCGTATCGTGTACATTGCGTCTACTATTTTAAGTGTTATAAAATATTTGCGTTAGCGATTTCTCTCTCCTTTGTATTATATACGATCACTCGTCGCGTCGCCAAGCGGGTATATGGCGTGTATCATTGTAGAAAAGAAAAGAAAAACGTTGTGTGCGCCCAATTCGAAGCTCCCTTAAGGAACTGGAAGAACGGAGAAACCTTGCGAAACCCGTATGTCCGCATTTTCCTCTACCCCCCCCATTTCAAATCCCCCCTCCCCTTCCACTTCCCCTCCTCTCCTGGTACGATGATATTTTATTCCCTTTCTATTTTCGTTTTGTAAACCGAAACTAGTACGGAGAGTATGCGTGTGAAACTAGAAATTGTACAATACGTTTGATCGCCGGGATAATTAGCTGCGAGGAATTGCATTTGCCATTCGGTTGTGGACCTATAGAACTTATAAAACTTTATAATATCATTGTGTTATCGTAAACAAATTATTGTAATAAAGCATCACCATCATTCTTACAAGGGTCCCGTCAATTATTTCGTGTCCACCACTCGTCGACTTGATTCAACAGATCCTATGCAAAAATTTATACATTTTCAATTTTCAAATGGGTCTTTAGAATTAACTTCATTACCGACTGGTACAACGGCTCGCGCGTCGTGTGGTGAGACGACAAGAAGAACCTCGGGGGAACTTAAGGGCAAGGGGAGTTTGTCGCTTTGTCAGGTAATCCAACTAATCTTTTATAATTTAGAGTAATACTGAATTGTTTTTACCTATTTATTTATTCTTTTAAAACTGTCTACTTATGTTTTGATTTATTTATTTATTTAAACTGTTTGTTTTAAATTGATTTTGATTTTAATGTTTATTTCATTTTGTTTTGTTATATATCATTTATAGTATGATTTTAGTTTTTGCTTTTATCTTGCCGTAGTATATCTCCTTTAAGCGTAGAGGGAAACATGTCAAGCCATTATACTAATAGGCCCCCTTTAATAGATACTGTCTCTCGACTTTGCAGCTGTCCCCTTTAACGCGCCCGACTTCTTAGTTACTTGCTACAGTTATATCCTATTTAAGACGCCCTGCTGATGAGAAGAATCGACATATTGATTTTCGCTCTATACTCTCTCTTTCTTTCTCTGCAGGAAGCGTAACAGTGACCTGCACCTTCTTTTTCATAGTCTCTTTGCCTCTTTGTATTTCTCTTATTATGCTTTGATTTCTTTTCTTCTCTTCTTATCTTTTCCTTTTTCCTGAACGCTTACTATGCTAAATTTTCTTGCTTTTGCTACTGCTAACTCCAATATACTTATTGCTAAATTCTTCTCGCTGTTTTAGTTCTCTCCTTTCTTTTCTATATGCCCTTTTATTTATTTTATGACACTCTTTCTTGTTTTTCCATTTTTATTTTCCTTCTTTCTTCTTTTTTATCTTTCTTATTTTTCTTTATCTTCTAGTTTTCTTTTATTTCGGTTAATTCTTATTTCTTTTTTCTACTCTACCTGCAGCTTTCTGTGTTGTTGATGAAATTTGATTAGGACAAATATAATTTGATATTAAGGATTCTTTCTTTTTTATTTTTCTATTTTACTATTTTGACACCTGTGAATCCCTACAATCTCAAATACCTGATATAGGATATTTAGTAAGTTTATTACTGTTTTAAATTTTTCCTTTTATATTACTTTTATTTTACGTTTGCTTTATTATTATTATTATTATTATTATTATTATTATTATTATTATTATATTAACGAATATTATCTTTTTTTTTGCTTTTATTACCTGTCTCTCAAATTTGATACTTGATATATGATGTTGTTTATTATTTACTTTTTTACCTTTTATTTTTACTTTTGATCAATTTTAGACATTCTGAGAGATAATAAAAAAATTCTTTTTTTTAAATTAGGATAAAGTTATAACATGTAAATTAGATTTCAAATAAAATTTAGGGTATTTTCTGGAGGAGATTATAACCAGCGGCAGTTAAAGACCTCCCGCGTAAGAATAATTATAGGGCTCTTCTTGTCATCTCACCACATGTGAGTAAACGAAAATTGAAACTTTTGCATACAGCCTTTAAATGTGAATAACTTTTTCTTTTGAAATTGCACCAAAAGTTTTGACTTTTCTTGGACAATTCGGAGCATTGATTTACTAAACGATGATCGAAAAGGACTTTGAAATAATTACAATTGCTACGAATTTTTTTCACCATCTTTTATTCGTGCCAGCAAAAATATATTTTTATTGCACATCTCGTAGATCTATATTTGTACACTTGCAGAAAAATTCGTTAAATACTTTTTACTAAATTTTGTAAATGTATGGACGAATTCTTTGCGTCCATTAACAGTGGAGATATAGTACAGGAAAAACTTCTCAAGTATCATGGAGTCCGAATATTTTAGCGATGTAAAAATTGTGCATTATTTTGTTCAACATTGATTACCGCAAAAAGTGTAGAAATTAAATAAATAAAAATTATGTTTCTAGCATTTAAAATAAGTGTATTTTATTATTACAAAACAACAAATTCTTTGAGTCCATTATCAGTGTAGATATACAAGAAAAACTCGAGTATCATTGTGTCCGAATATTTTTGCAATGTCAAAATTGCGCATTATTTTATTCAACATTGATTAACGCGAAAAATGTAGAATTTAAATAAATAAAAATTATGTTTCTCGAGTATCATGGTGTACAAATATTAATGCGGGTCACTGTACAATATCGACAAGTGTACGGAAATCTGCGAGTCATTGAACGATGACTTTTCCCACCCGGACATTTCCAGCTGTTATCGGCAGTTGCTCGCGAATCGTTCTGCGACGCAGATGTTTACGCGTCTCGATCTCTTAGTGTTTCCGCGTGATTACATTGAAGTACCACAAAAGCTATAAGTAAATCCTCAGCTGGAAATTAAAGGTTTACGTAACAAATCTATTTAATTATTTACGATTTCTAGTATGTCATTTGAGAGAATATAACAACACTATTTTACCGCAGTAATGTAATAATAAAATAATAAGAAAATAAGCTGTTTGTTAATAAAAATTTAATTATAGTAAATCACCTGTTGCGCGAGAACAAATATTGCGATATTCAGAATTCTTTGATTGAACATTTACAGAGGCGAACGTAACATGGAGACAATAGACGATCCTCATCTGAGACACCTTTTTGACGGCGATCAAATATTTAATGTTTACAATGAAAATGCCATAAATTTATCAGTCGGTGCTCCCGGTCCTGACCTACTTGAAAACCTGCCGGATATGATAAAAAGAGCTACGGACCACAAACTGGTAAATATAATAAATCGTTACATCGCTTCAAATTGTTTAAATTTATTTATTGACTTTTATTAGTTATTTTATAAAAATTATAGAACTGAATTTATTTAAATTTCTTTTCTGTAATTTTAATAACAGTGTGCACTCGAATGTAGAAACTTGTTTAACAGTTTTCAAACTGACAATAAGGCAATTCTTCAAATATATATATGAACTATAATACTATGATAACTATATCAGTACCGAACGATTGATAAGAAGTAAAAATTGAATAGTCATTTCATATAATTCGAACCTGTTATTTGTAAATATTTTTTTATTCTATAAAACAATGCCATTTGTATTAGAATGTAATTTTTCAATATGTCGTACACATTTGAAGTAATTAAAACATTGAAGTTGAAGAAATTTCTACAGTTTCATGAATTGATTAAAGGATTTATTAATCTGTTTCTGAGTTCTTTTTATTATTCCATTTTATTCACAGGAAATCCACGATTCACATATGATTAGATGTTTCATAAACTTTTTATAAAACGTATGCTTACTCTTAGGAAGAAGAACGCAAAGAAGGAATGTACTATCTCTTTCAATACGGTCCCACTGCAGGTTTGTGGGAATATCGCGATGAATTGGCGAGGTTTTTAACCAGGCGATACGGCGATCCAGTGGAAAGAGAAAATTTAGTTTTGACCTGTGGTGCTACTCACGGCCTTCAACTAATGCTGAACACCGTCCTTTCACCGAACGGAGTGATCTTTGTGGAAGAAGTCACTTACATGATTGCATTGGACATGTTCAAACAATTCCCAATGATGAAAATAGTGATAGGTACATTTGCAACAAATTAAGCTGATTCAAACATGAAATATTTCTAGCCAGTAAAAAATTGTTAGAATAGCAACAACAAAATGTAAAAGCATGTAACAAAAATAATTCAAATAGCATAAGCCTTAAAAAATTACTTAAGCATAGAATGCATTTTTATGGCAGTGCCAATGAAAAACGATGTAGTCGATTTGGACGCGTTTGAGAAAATAGTTGCTGAGGAAAAGAATAAGGGTGAATTTCTTCTAAACGAGGAAAAGATTTTTTGGGCTGTGTTTTATGCTATTCCCACTTTCCATAATCCAACCGGAAGCACGCTACCACCAGGTAAACAATAAATTACGTATATCTTGTAATTGATTTGCAATGATTTCTGAAATGTGTTTCGTAATTGTTAATTGTTTTCAGAGAGCTGTAAAAAATTGGTTGAAATAGCGCGCAACTATTCTGTATTGGTTACCTGCGACGATGTTTATAATTTACTTTATTACGGTAATGATTTCCCGCCCCATCGATTATATTATTACGACGATCCAAAAGATCCTGAATACAAAGGTGGGAATGTAATTTCGAATGGATCATTTTCAAAGATCCTTTCACCGGCAATTCGTTGCGGTTGGATGGAATGCCCTCCGCGGCTAGCAAAAATCTTTAGGTCGTCGTAAGTGTTTTTAAATTCAAAATTCTATACTACCATTTCTTAAATTTTCGTAACTGTGTGTCTATAAGATACTGATGAAGTTCATAACAGTATAGCGTATTAGAATGTCTTATTTGATTGTTTTACAAATCTAAAAATTTCTAGAGGGATCTTACACAGCGGTGGTGCCGTTAATAATTATATTTCCGGTGTTATTGCCAGTTTACTGCATCTAGGGATCGAAGACGAGTATCTCGATAAACTAATTGAAATTTACACTGTGAGTTTTACAATAAAAAATAAATTACTCATAAATTATTTATAAATTATAAAATATTTATTAATTTTGAAAAGTTCTAGATGTGTATATGTTTTTGCAGGAACGTTTAACAACATTATGTAAAGTATTAAGACGTTATTTACCAATATGCTGTTCATTTCAACAACCAAAAGGTGGTTACTTCGTATGGATTCATTTGCCATCAGGTACGTATCATGAACAATTTCAAACGTTTATACCAAACAAAAATTAATATTTTCTGCAGGGGTGAATGGTACTGATTTTATCAAATGGTGTCAAGAAAATCACAAAGTATCAGCTATACCTGGTGTAAGATTTTCATACGCAGAAAAATGTCACAACTATTTACGACTAAGTATAGGATTTCATAGGAAAGAGATTTTACAAACTGCTACGCAGACTCTTTGCGCTGCTTTACTATATTATATTAGAAATAACACTTAATTTATACTAAGGTAGCTATATGTAAGTTTTCGGTAGCTCTTAGTTTCATTGTTAAGTATTTTGATGTGATTGCAGATCATTACTAAAACATAAGGGAATTAGATAAATTTAAATCAATTTAAGAATAAAACAAAATTTCTCAGGTACTAAAAATGTTGATAGATTTTTATTATTTTATAGACAGTATGCTTCATAACAGAATAGAGAAAATACAAGAGGTGATTCTAATGAATAACATAAGACAAAGTAACTGTAGACAAACTATATTTACAATTTGCTATTGGTAGCAACATAAACAGAAACATGAGACTATTTATAATTTTATTTGTGAATAATTTACAAAGAAAGTCAAAATTGTAATTTTTATATCCTTAATTTTTGTCTTACTTTCTGTTTTACTTTGAGATGGAATTATAATATAAATTGTACATAACAATATCAAAATAACTAAGATGATTCACGTAAGAGTTCTTTCTCTTTCATATGCAACAATTTCTCAGCATTGTTCACATATTCATGACTTAGACCGCTTATATAGCTCTCAACTTTATGAACAAGATCTTTGGACAAATCTTTTTTGTTTTTCACTGACTTTATATGCGTATTTCTTACATCAGTAATGTTTCCTTTGCACTTGACAAAATATTGTTTTGCTGTCTTTGCTAGGGCTTCTCTGTACTCTTTAGTAATTCTATAAAATTCAAGAACAGAATTAATATTGTTTTATACTTTTGAAAACACAATAAAAATACACATTTTTCTTACTTGGGTATTGGTATATAAAGCACAGTACCGTCTTGTTGTGGATTCAAATTCATTTGAGACTTTGACAGAGTTTTCACAATTTCAGGAATCATTTGAGGAAAAGCGGACATATTCAATACTATAATTTTAGGTTTTCGACTAATTTCTGCTATCTCTTGAAGTTTGTATTCAGTTCCATCAAATTCTATAGTTACTTCTTCAATAGTACCTATGCTTGTACGCAAACCTACATGCTTCATCAACTGCTGTTTATAATCTTCTATTACTTCATCAAATAATGATTTCATACGATTTACATTTAAAACTCCATCTAATTCTTCGGCATTAATATGCACAACTTGTGGATTTTTCTTATCTTTTATGGAACCTTTAGCTTTTAATAATGTGCTCGTAGTGGAAAAATTGTTAATTCTGTACAGTTGCAGAAAATTATTCTGGTTACACCGTTCATTATAAAAGTTTGAATTATTGAAAGTATGTAACTTCCGGGTATATTCAATTGAAAATCTATTAAGTCTACATACGTAGAAATTTACTAAATTTCTTGCACACGAATGTAGTTTCATTGTAACCATCATTAACTTATTCCTTTTCTAATTCAGATATGAAAATAATCACATAGTTTAAACTTTTCATAAGTTATTAACAACAACAGCACAAAGAACACAGTTTACTACCACAATATTACAAAAGGTTATAAATTATAACAATGAACATTTCTACAGGTGGCGACACTAAATTACTATAGTGCTGCACCCTAATGAATAGATACCCAACAGATTCCACTATACCATAAACAGACAAAACAATTTCTGTTTCATCGACAATTGTTAATTTTAACACTATGTAGGAGGGATCTAGATAATACAAATTTCTATTTTATCAATAATAATAATATACTGTCCTACCGATATCGTTCATGTTAAGTAATTATAAATCATGTTAATCATTTTGAGCACATTGTTAAGACATTTATTAGTTAAAAAATGATGGTTGTCCAAAGTTGAAGATTTCGAAGAGTTGTTAACAGATAAGAATGCTGCCATATTGCCATAGTTCTCCCACTATTATCTTACCGGAGGAATGGAAGAGATAGAGTTCATTTAGAGTTTGTGTTGTTTAAACAAAATATACCTGAAAATATATAGTACACTTCAATTTAATTTCTTCCTTAAAAATAATCACACTATATATTTGGAAGAATATATAACTTAAATCGACAGTTGCAAACACTTAATTTTGAAACCTGATTCGAATGGATATCTATTACGATTTACTGTGAAATCGAAACAAATAATTCATTTTTCTTCTTGAAAGGTTGGGATGGTATAAGATAAGATGAGCAAAATTCAGTTATCTTTTATTTTTAATTTAAGAGTATTGTATTACATGCAGATTTTACTTCATTTTAAATCTCCAAAAATTCAAGATAGAAAGTGCATATTGCCAAAGGTATTGCCAATAGTCGAGTTGAAAAGTTGAAAAAGCCGAACATGGCGGTTGCAACCAACTCTTTCGATAGCTGGCTTAGTAAAAAGCTGCAGGCTTTGAATACTGACGAAGGTGTATTTGGATCTTATATCAAAGGGATTTTGGAAGGCGATGACACGGAGGATGAAAAAACTGAAGCTCTCGAAGGCATACTCGCTGCCATAACGGTGAGCAGCACTCGGATTGTGAGGTTAGAATGCGCTTGCTGTTTGTAGTCGAAGTTTATCAACCGGTCAAGAAATTCTTTTCTGTGGACAGTGTCGACTATTGTTTCTGTCATTGACGTGCATGTGCCTGTACAAATGTAATATTGTGTACCTCATTGTACTTGCACGTTTAACTGTAATCGTGTTACATTATTACTAACATTCTAATATGCAAAAGAACTATTGGTGTTGAATAACTTTATTATCATTTTATTTGAAAACTTTGCTGAACTAACTAATAAGTAAATCATAAATTTATTAAGATTCTTTGGGTAAAGTAATTATATTGTTGAATTAGATAAAATGGATTATGTATCATTTTTTTTAACTCATTTAACTATTTAATAATATATTGGTTGTATGTATAACATTTATAATATTAGGAACCATTGATTTTCAGAGCGATAACATTAGCAGTCACGTGACAGAAATATTAAGTGCCTGGATCAAATGGTTGCCAGCCGAAGACCTTGCTACTTCGAAAGGACAGGTAGAAGATGTGGATGTTAGATTGGCAAAGATGCTGGAATCCCAATCTTTGCCAACTACAACACAGAAAAGTTACACAGAAGAAGAAAAAAGAATAAGAGAAACGATCCTTGCACAGTACAGTCAAATATCCGACGAAGAAAATAGCGACGGTGACGGTGAAGAAACTGGTGCCAGTGGAGAAGATTGTGGAATTGAGAAAAATAGAAATGCTGCTATGATAATTCAGCAAGAGAAAGAAAAGAGAGAAAAGGCTAAATTAGAAAGTCAACAGAAAAAGAAAAGAGATAAAGAGGAACGGTAAGTTACAAATACAATGATAATAATAATAAAATATGAATCTCAGAAATTTTTTAATGTTAACATTACTATCCCTTTGTGTTCAGAGAAAAACAGAAACAATCGAAGGAAAAGCGTAAAACACAAAAAGGAGAACGAAGAAGGTAGCAGTGGGGGAACAGGATATTAAGAAAGTTTTCTTTAAGATCTAAGATAATCAAATGCAAAAAAGCATACATATACATCTGTATTTATTCTTGTGCATGCAACAATCTCCAGCGGCTCTTTAAATTAGACTTCTTTCATTCGATCCTTTCTTATGCTGTCTTAATTAATCTCACTTTCTAAAAGTGATATTTATTGTTATAACCTAATGTTATAATATTATAAAAAAGATATTTAATGTTATATCCTGTGCCTTCTATTTGTTGAAAATCTGTGTAAATCATTTGTTCTCTTGTGAAATAGGGTTTGCTATGTTTCTTGTATCGTTAAAGTTTACCCCATTATAGCATAATCTGTATTTGAAATGTAATCTAGTATTATTTACCTGTTTAATTCCATTAAATTTCAAGCTACAATTGTACGAGGTAAAGTACAAAAAGGTAATCTAAATACGTACAATCGATTTGTATTTGTGTTTGTAATTACGCTTACCCTATGTTATTCTAACTGTACCATGTATTTAATACTAATACGCTAAATAAATCATTCAAACATTTAATAAGCGGATACACCTGTATAATTTCAAGAACTTACAATTATTATGTTACTATATATTAAAGACCGCCTAAGTTACTAACGTGGTGATGTTTCTTCTCATTACAAACGACTATGGTAACAATAGTTACTGTGATCAAAATACAATCTTACAAAAAACACAATGAATTTTAACCTTTGTTCAATGATGCCGGATAAATTCTACGTTCGCTTCTTGAATGATTTCCCCGTGTACATCAGTACTTTAACAATGTTGAATTCTTGCGTTGCATTAGTCAGTCTATCGACGAATAAAGTATTCTTTACTAATCATTTAGTATACTAAACGTATACTTAACTATACTGGCTCACAGATGTCCGTATACGCCTAGGTAATACTTCTAGCATGCAGAAATGTACCGATGTACACCGGGTTGCCATCGACGGGCGCTGCGCTAAAGCGACGAGGCTCTATCGTTTGCGACCGTTCTCAATTTCCGATTTAGTTGAAACTTTGTAAAATTATAGAATGTGTTCTCCTGATTACGACCACACCCCGTTACAGGGGCACACACTCAATAGTTTTCGAGATATTTCCAATTAAAGATTCCAAACAAGTATAGTACCAATATAGTTCACATCATAACCAAGCAGCGGCGTGGCGTAGTGGCAGCGAGCTAAACTAATACGCCGTAGGCCCCGGTCCCTTCGTGGTAACTTTTCTTTTTTAATTTTTCACAAGTAAAAATGCATTTTAGCTGTTTAATAAAACTTTGTGCGATTCATTCAGCTCGCACACTTTTGCCAATCTCCGAATCATGTATTTATCTTACGATTTTGAATGATTATCGTGTACACCAAATAAACAACGAAATAATAAAAAACAAGAATAAACAATTCGAATCTTTCGTATGCAATAATTAAATACAAAACGAGATCGTTGACGATTTAAATGTTCTGCACAATCAAATATACTCAACGATAATCTATAGCTTCTTCGTTTGAATAATTCTTATTCCAGCAGCGACGCAATGCGAATGAAAAGGCTATGTAATAGTTATTTATTAGTTCTTAATCGAAGATAAATAGTTAAGGACTTTTTATTGAGTCATTCAGAAGGAATTCTATTTATATTTGGAGCTAACAACCTATTATTGAGATTATTATTTAAAAGAATACAATTCAGTGTTTTTTTTTTTTTTTAAGTTCAGCACAGTCATTGAAAAAGTTCCTTAATAAATAGATTTCCAGCAGCTGAAGCGTTAAGTTAGAATTTGAGCTGCTATAAGTTTATCTCGACAACGTTCCAAACAGATCATTACATTTGATAAAGTATTTTTAAGATATCAGCTACTACAATTTGCAGGGAACAGTTAATTTATCAGACGTTCTTCTTGTATTTGTATTTTTTATTAGTATATATTTACACACAAGATACCGTGTCGAAACCGAGTCATCTTGGTATTGCATTAATAATGAAAGACAAACGCAGTAAGATAAAAACAAACGAACAAATGATACAAAAGGTGATGATGCTTCAGTATTGTATCGTTATATGTACTAATGTCACATTATCATAATCATTTATTATTAGCAATTCATTTCTTCATTCACTATAATTAAGTGGGCAGAAATTGACGAACTCGCACTTACACGATATAACAAGGTCTTTCCCCGCTTGTCAACGCCGAGTTACAAATATTTTATTATTGCAACTCTTTTTTTCTTTTTTACTCTCCTTTACTCAATCTCTCTCTCTCTCTCTCTTTCTCTCTCACACTCATACCCATACACACACGCATACACTGCTTCCCATAGTTTCATTGTTCTCTGTCTCTGAGTATAATTTCTTTTTTTTTCTTTAATGTTCCCCCTCCCAGATTATTCTCCATACACATTTATCAATTTTTTATTATTTTTTTTTTTGCAAAGCTCGTTATAACACATCGAAATAGAACATTCTCGGTATATGCTCGACGACTCGAATCAATAATACACATCTTTGAAAGTAACACGCTGCTAACACATATACCTAATGAAATCACGATTAGAATGTACGCCATCGATACTGTTTTGTTTTTTTTTTTTGTTCCTTTTATCTCAAACATGC
Organism: Agapostemon virescens; assembly: GCA_028453745.1. Classification (NCBI taxonomy): domain Eukaryota; kingdom Metazoa; phylum Arthropoda; class Insecta; order Hymenoptera; family Halictidae; genus Agapostemon; species Agapostemon virescens. Next base: position 16,092,612 of record CM052099.1, read on the forward strand.
AAAAAACTGCGTTATCACTAAAAGGGTATACATATAAATATACATACATATATGTAAACCGTTCTCATATACGCATACATATATTTATACGTACATGCGTTTATCGTTACATTTTGTACATGCTTTCTATATTCACGGGATACGAACTATACCGATAACATGGATCATCTTCGATAGAGAGAACTCCGACAATGACAAAAAACCATACGAGAGAGACGCAGAAAATTTTTTTACAAATTTCGGTTAATACGGTACTCGGTTTTACTCGGTGATTGTAATAAGTTGTAGCCGGTGCGGGAAACGAGAACATCGTCAATCGGACATTTCGCGACAGAGAACGATACTCGCTGCTCGTGTGTCTAGTTTCTTTTCTACGGCCTAGGGGAATTTTCAACGACGCGCTTCAACGAAAGAAATTTGTTCGTTAGTCATGATTGTCCTATCGAGGATACTCTTCGTAAAAAGAAAAATCAAAAAAGAAAACAACAAAAGAAATAATCGATGAATCGTTGTGGAGGGGGAAAAGGGACGGTCGCGACGATGGCAGCCATATTTGCCATGCATGCGTCGGTTTGCTATCTAACTAGATAGATATCTCTAATCGCGTCGTTAACTCGACAATTAATTGCATGTCGCCCTATCTCGATACACGCTAAAGAGCAACTCTCTCCACGCTGAAAACCCAAAAGAGAGTCCTCCTCCCTTTTTCTTCTCTTCTCTATACAAATTTAGACCTTTTCGACCATCGTCCTTCCTCTCGTTAATTTCCGTTACAATCCCGGACTAGAAGGCGGCGCCACTGTCGTTTTCACTCGCAGAATTCCGACCGATCGACTCGAGTAACATTATTAAACTTATCGTGTTACATGCGGGGCTTCGGTTGCAAACTGTTCGAATTGATCGAGCTGTAAATGTTCTCTCTCCTCTTATTTTTTTCTTCGCTCTGTGTGCTTCGTTTCAGAACAGCATGATCGACAGTACGCGTTGTTTTTTTTTTTGTTTACTTATACGTTAGGCGTTACTGGGGTGGTCGCGTGCACGCAAACGCGAATAAGTTTATAGCGTAGATAATTAGTCGGTCCTAACTCGTGTTAATTTGATCCCACTGTATACAATAGCGAACACAACTAACAAAAACTCGACGGACTGTACAACTGGCGTAAGATATTCGTAAGAACGAGAAAACGTGACAGCACCGTGTTGCACACCTCCACGTTTTTTCGCGCTTACATAATTCTACGCGAACATGGTTGCTCGGTTTGCGTCGCTGAATCGTTTGCGGTAGAACTGTTTTGGAGACAATGATTTTGTCTCGAGCGCTCGAAACGGTTTGCCTGATTTATTTGTTTGTAACTTTCATCTTGCTTTTAAGATTTTAATTTAGTAGGATACAAGTCTCTGTTAACCGCTTTACCATTTTGTTCATTTTGTCCATGATTGAAAACTTTTCAATGGATCAAGGCTGACAGCAATTTTTATTGTAAATATAATAATTTATCTAATAATTTGGTTACAAATTGTAATGGAGAAGCAGTCTGTTAGGCTTCATTTTGTTACGGTGCAATTATTGAAAGTCCTAGACTTCCGTTTGGTAAAGTGTTAATCTATAATACTGTTCTCAAATTATTGCAACGAGATGATAGTATCAATATTTGGAATAACGTTAAATTTCGCATACAATTTTTAGTGTACTTGGTTCATTTTAACACTTTAATGACTGCTCACATAACATGTGTTTGATAGCTTTAATAATTATCACACAAAGGAAGAATATTAAATTTGTTGTTAAATTGTTCTTGTATTTTATCTTATGTGTACGTATTGCACATGTTGTATTACTTCGTGAATTTAATAAAGTGTTTTTAAATTAATTCTTCAAAAATAGTGCAGGCTCTTGGTAACGTGTGACTGCATAAATATGCGACCATTAAAGTGTTAAAGACCAATCTTCCAGGAGATGCTTAATGTTTAAAATATCTCTATTGTTTTTAGTGATACAAGAAGAAAGGACAAGGCGAATACAACGAATCAGCATGTCGTCCTATGTACTAGACATAGCTCACAAAAATGTTTTAACACTGATCAGCCACCATATTGAGCATATTCTTTAAATGCTACTCCTGTACATTTAATGACACAGTATAAATGAACACTGCACTTCTGACTGACACTATGCAGATTATGACCAAGTAAAAAAGCAAACAAATTTTTCTTTCCTCTTCTAGCATCGTTAACAACAGAGATACTTCAACGAAAGCTAACAAGAAACTTAACACTTTATTGACCGGAAGCCTATTATTAGGCTTTTCAATATTCGCACTGTATCAAAATGAAGCTTAAAATTCTACTTTTACATTCCAATTTGTAACAACATTATTAGACAATATTATTGGGGATGTATTGTTGATTCCCAATAAAAATTGCTGTCAGTATTGAAAGAGCCATTAAAAAGTTTTCAGTCATGGATCATGAGCCTTACAAAAATTCTGAAATAGTCACCGGTCAATAAAGTGTTAAGATGCACCGAATGAAGAATAATCGAACGCTCGATACTCCGTTTTCAGCAACTTTTCGTTTTCCTTTTTAAACGTTTATAAATTCACAAATTTATCAACGTTTGCGTCTATAGATTTGTAACCTTCGTCGCATGTATTTTATCATATTTGTTTCGGGTTACAACGTCCGAAAGGATTGATGCTTGAAAAATCAGTCCGATTAGTATCAATTTTAGAGTAGTTCTTCTCGCAATACGATTCGACGGACGCAACTATATATGTTTCGACAGTAGAAGGGGGCGATGGTAAAGGAGTGCTGGAGACTCCGTACAATGGAGCTACGCTGTTCAAACGGCTGTTTTTCGTTTTCTAATTACTGTCTAAATGGAGATACCCTATATTTAAACTCGCGTTTTCCGCTTCTGCATGGATTTTTCTCTTAATATCGTAAAATCGTATATGTATAATATGTATATGTATATGCGGTAATGTGATTCCACTCTCGCTGGACGCGCATCCTCTTCGTTATAAGCTTGTGTCTGCTTTTCGGGGGCGCTTTCGTTCCTCGATACTCGTTCATTCGCATTCTCACACTCATTTACATATATATCCGGATGCATACAACACGTGTCGTTAATAGTAGTTATTATAAACGATTTGATATTCTTGTTTTCACTATAAATCGGTATCGGTGTGGTACGTGTATTTATATGTTGGCGCGTATGTGTTTGTCTGTCTGTCTGTCTGTGTGTGTGTGTGTGTGTGTGTGTATATACCGGGTGTCTTACACACTATACTCGTTAAGCGTTAGACTCTTTGTTCTGACTACAGTCGAATGAAGATCTTCCGCGGGCAGCTCTTTCTCTCTCGCGCACGCTCCGACAACACCTGCGAATTTTTAATCATTTGGTCAACCAAATCTTGTCAACGAGTCACAAACCCGCGAGAGATGCCAACTACTATAATTCTAAGTCGTTCTAGCGCGGGTTCGTCTTTCGTCCAACATTTCGCCATTTTAGCACCTGCAACACGAACCACTCGAACGATTCGCCTCGGCGTCTCTCCGTCGCCGTTTGATTCGAACATTTTTCCGTTTTTCAAATGGTTTTCCAATTTTTTGAATCGTTCGAGTCGAATCTTCGAGTACTTCGTTCGCAACACTCGTCACGCTCTCCCTTTTCTATCGCTACTTCTTTTATATCCTAGCTTTGACAATGCGATTACTTATGCTGATTACGACGAAATCTAATTTCGGGTACCTATACACGCAAGTTTTCCCAGTACCAATGGAAGAGCTCTCGATTCGCGGCGGAAAATTTCATCGAAACGTTTACAAAAGTTTGCTCTAATTTACCTTTAAATGTAGTGTTCGAGATGATTGAACGAATCCAAGCACGATTATCTTGCTCGCGGCCTGTACGAAGGGCAGGGACGGGGGTAGGAAAGGGTGAAAACGTGCAAAAATTTTTAGCGAAGTCATGTGGATAACAAGGGAACGTGTTTCTGAAGCACGAATGCGTTTAGGAAACCGCGAGATGAAGCCTTTCGCGCGACGCTTTCATTACTCGAACCCCGCAAAATGGCGGCCGCTTGACGCTGCTAGATCGATATTTCTACGGGAATTACTAGTTTACTTCTCCGTAAACGATCTTCAAAAGAGAACTTTTCGCAAAGTATATTCAGAACTTATATTCTTTGCTCTTTGCAAATTTTTCATTGCTTTCGATGAAGTTTCGCACTTTGGCCGAATCGTTTCGTTGCGACGAGTAATGAATCGAAATGCGTGGGGGCAGGGGAGCGAAGTGGTTGGTGGTGGTGATCGTATACAAACATGAAAAATGTGTTTTACGTATCGTGGTTAGTGGTCGTCCTTACGGGGAAGGCTTTTAAATAAAAATTCTACGATGTCGTGTTACTTCAGTCTTCTCGCTTGAATCTTGTGTTCTCTTTTGTTCCTCGCGTGCGCGAACACGCGCGGCAAAGTCGTCGCCATCGCTTATAACGTAACCCCTTTGGATCGAGGACCTAAGCGCAATAGGTTCAACGACGAAGGTCGCTGCTCCGCGATGATCATGGAAACGGGTAGCGTCTCGAAGATTGTAACATTGAAGGGGCGGGTTCACCGAGATGGAGACACCAATTGGAGATCACGATGGAGGAGCCCATCGGAAAGAGAATGTTACGGTTGGTGGGTGCATCGGAGAGAGCTATGAACGAGGATACTCGTGGAGGGCATCCTTTCAAGGTCGCTCCAAGGTCGTCGGAGCTGTTGGATGTCGGCCGTGGACAGTAATTGCAGCAACAAGCTGCGAGAATTGCCAAAAGGATGTATAAGAGAGGGAAGAGGGTGAAGCACGAATCTTCCCAAGGCTGTCATGACACTGTTTGTTCACCAACCGGAGACCACGATGGAGAAGCCCATCGGAAAGAGAATGTTACGGTTGGTGTGTGCATCGGAGAGACCTATGAATGAGGACACTAGTGGAAGGCATCCTTCTAAGGTCGCTGCTTCGAGATGATCACGGAAGCGGATAGCGTCTCGAAGATTGTGGCATCGAAGCGGCGGGTTCACCGAGATGGAAACACCAATCGGAGACCACGATGGAGAAGCCCATCGGAAAGAGAATGTTACAGTTGGTGAGTGCATCGAAGAGACCTATGAATGAGGATACTAGTGGAGGGCATCCTTCCAAGGTCGCTCCAAGATCGTCGGAGCTGTTAGATGTCGGCCGTGGACAGTAATTACAGCAACAAGCTGCGAGAATTTCCAAGAGGATGTGTAAGACAGTGAATATGGTGAAGGAATATCTTCCCAAGGCTCTCACGGATCTGTTTGTTCGTTTAAAGTTACAAGAAATAAGAAAGTATGAGAAAAGAGTCTGATTACAAATTTAGCAAAGATTGCACCGCTGAAATCCTAACTTTTACAGGCGCGGCATCCAACAGATTTGAAAAGATTGTACCGACGTGCCGGATGTTGTGGCACGATGCAAGCTGCTCGAAAAAAGATGGCGGAACAGCCTAAGTGGCGCTAGAAGTGGCTCTTCAGGCGAACTATGAAAAATGTCGCTCCAAAGTCTTCGGAGCTGTTGGATGTCGGCCGAGGACAGTAATTATAGCAATAGACTAATCGGAAGCTCAAAGCTCCGAAGCTGCGAGATTTGCCAAGAGGATGTATAAGAGAGGGTAGAGGATGAAGTATGTATTTTCCCAAGGCTGTTATGGAACTGTTTGTTTGTTTAAAATTACAAGAAGTAAGAAAGTATGAGAAACGAGTGCGATTACAAATCTAGCAAAAATTGCATCGCTGAAATCCTAACTTTTACAGGCGCGGCATCCAACAGATTTGAAAAGATTGTACCGACGTGCTGGATGTTGTGGCACGATGCAAGCTGCTCGAAAAAAGATGGCGGAACAGCCTAAGTGGCGCCAGAAGTGGCTCTTCAGGCGAACTATGGAAAAGGACGCTCCAACGTCTTCGGAGTTGTTGGATGTCGACCGTGGGCAATAATTACAGCAACAGACTAATCGGAAGCTCCAAGCTCCGAAGCTGCGAGAATTGCTAAGAAGATGTATAAAAGAGGGTAGAGGGTGAAGTATGTATCTTCCCAAGGCTGTCACGGAATTATTTGTTCGTTTAAAGTTATGAAAAGTAAGAAAGTATGAGAAAAGAGTGCGATTACAAATCTAGCAAAGATTGCACCGCTGAAATCCTAACTTTTACAGGCGCGGCATCCAACAGGTTTCAAAAGATTGTTGTAGCACGATGCAAGTTGCTCGAAAGCAAGATGGCGGAGCAGCCTAGCAGCGTTAGAAGCGGCTCTTCAGGCGAACTATGGAAAAGGAAGTTTCTCGGTTTGCGTGCGAAGAAGGGTCAACACGCCCTAATGCAGCTGCCTTTGTCGCAGAACAGTGGAGGTCAAATGTCAAGTCAATCCGGACAAATGGAAGCTGTTACCGAGGTGTTTTCGACATTAGCGAATTCGTTCTGTATCGAGAACGGACGACAGCCGAAGAAGAACTTCCTTTCAGAATATATTGAATGGAGGCGTCGGATATACCCTGTTCGCAGGGGTTGCTGGGAATTAAATTCTGCTTGGCAATTGGAATCGAGATTACCATATACGGAAACATCTCTATTCGGCTGTTAAGCTCAAATGCTCGAAGACTATGTTAGAGGGAAGTCTAGCGCAACAGCGTCGCAGGAAGCAATGTTTCTGTCGGTCGCAGAAGCTCGAACAGAAGCTCGGTCGTTCGAAATCGAGGTGTCGTTGAGAAACGGGAGGAGCTACGCTATAGTGAGTACAAAAGCTCGAGTATCGTCCTGAAACTTTCATTGATCGAATGAGAGCGGACACGGGTTCGCGCGCGCGTGTCTTTTCCAAGCGTCGCGACGCCGAACACGGTTACGCCAACACCGGCTTCTCCTTCAAATCCTTCGCAATACGCTAAGGGGCAGTAGAGTCGCCAAGAATCTTTGTGATCTCGATTTACGCGTTTGATCGTTCTATTCCTGTTTCCCGCGAATCGGTGCAAAGACGCGATCCACGGTTGGGTCGGCGGACAACAGCGAGCGGCGGCTTCGAACGGAAAACAAGTCGTCGACCGATTCGACGACATAAACGGAAAAATCAGGGGGCTACTCTGGAGGAATTGATAGCTGAGCGAACGGCTCCGATGGTTTTCAACTCTCGTTGGATTTGGAGTCGGTGCGCGCGTTGTTATTTCGTTGCGGGGAAAAACCGTTGCGGGGGAAAAAGGGGCAAATCCTCGTGCTCGTCGTAAACTCTTGGGTTTCTCCGTTGTCGGGGCTTAATCAAAGTCTGTACAATCCTTAATACGTAATAATATAATTATAATATGTTATTCTTTGCGTATTATTATCTGACGAATAGAGCTTTTTTTTTTTTCGTTAATTTGTAATAATAATCTTGCGACAATAGCGAGAGCGATAATCATATATCAAGACAGAGAAAAGATAAATGATTAATAGTTAATGAAAATCATTATTAGCGATCGTTTACATCTTAATATCGGAGAGATCTACGTAAGACAGTGGTAGATTAATATCACAATAAGACTAATCAGGCCTCGTGAAACTCGGGCGTACACGCTTCGTTTCATCATCCTCGTATCACCCCCTCCCCCTTCCTATTCTAATCCCATCCCCCGTCGATAAAACTTGTGTGTGTGTGTGTGTGTGTGTTCTCTCCCCGTTGCACGAGTCCTCTTCGATGTTCATTCGCGACTACTATTGAATTCTAGCTGACGAGAAAATAGCGTCGCGCAGAAATCGTTGTCGCTAACATATTCCGCCCTCTGTCTGAATCATTCTTCTCGCGCGATGCTTTTCCTTCGCTCTTTTCGCGGGGTCAGGGGGTTGTTGTCGATCGATCCCGACGACGATCACGATCGTCTAAAAAAAGTCCTAGCGTATCGTCGTCGACGATGCGACAGGGCGAGCCGACCCGGATCCTTTCCCCATCGACTCGCAAAACCGCAATTTAGCTAAGTGAATTCTTGCTATATCTCGGAGGATGAGGGACCGAACGTCAGGGGAACGGAAACTCCTATCTTTCTCTCTTTCATTCTCTCATCTTTTCTCTTGATCGCTCGCACGCACGCGCGAATTGTCTCTTTCTCTACGTTACTTTCGACCGACTACGATTGGTGCAAATAACACGTCGTTACGATTACCTGAGTGACATCGGGAGCGGTCGCGCTCGTAAACCCCTCCGCGTCTGTCGTTTCGTCGTTCGCGACGAACAGGAACGACGACGACGACGACGAAACCTTGTCTCGGAGAAACCGCGACGGAGTCGGTTTTTATTCGCGCGCTTTTGCCACCCGCTCGTCAGATCATTTTGGCCTCATGGCTCGATGCATACACAATGCCGAGAGACTAGCAACACGTACATTTGCCTAGCCTTTGCGGCGTCCTCGATTTACGATCGGGCCGATCCAGCCAGCCAATTCTACATGCCGCGATAATATTATTATCCCCTTATCAGAAACTGTATCTCTATATCTCGCTCTTCGCGTACACTGGCGACTATCACTCGTGAACGGTTGCACGGTACCGTGCAAGAAGTTCATCGTGCCGCCACGATGAAGATCTTCTGCACGGAGCTAATTTGGTCTTTTTTGGCCGACGGTCGATCGCGCTGATGCTTTATTGTCAAATCGACCGTCCCGCCTCGTCTATTCCGAACCGACTATTATATCCTCTCGCGAGTTCTCTTCGCCGCGGAAGAGTTCACCGGAATAGGCGTTCTCTATTTTTCATTCCCACTTTATTTCTTTCTCTCTGCCTCTCTCGCTCTGTATATATGTATGTTTGTGTGTGTGTATGTTTGTGTGAACGGTCTGTACGAGAGAGCGAGTGTACGGCGGTTTGTATGTGAGATTGTGTTCCTCTCTCTCTCATACGCGTCTTAATCGTCTTTTTCCCCCCCATGTTTTCTCTGCTTTTCTCCCGTCTGATTCCGTTTCGTCGCGGTTGTACGCGAGAGAGGGACGAGTTCGATCGCGACACGGTACGGCGCGAAAGCATCTAGAAGTGGCTAGCGCAGGCCCGACTTCACAATATCGGCGGTAAAAACGTACCGGAGTCGTCGAGATTCGGATCCAAACTCGCGACGATATCGCCGGTCGAAGCGTGTCTCGAGGTAGTGCTCTGCGCGGTACTCGCAAGCGCGTGGCTGCTCGCGCTTCCGTTCAGCTTGCTCTTCACCACCAGGCCGCCGTTCTCTATGTTGTCGTCCATGCTGAATATCGGCATGCATTTACGGCCTGTGTAGAATCGCTGTATCTTGAACGGCGGGTTTACCAACGTGACAGCCCGTTGCCGAGGAGCGCTCGCCGTTACGCTGACCGTTTGGGCGTGTGCCGATTGCGAGGTCGTCTCCACGGTGGTCGTCGCGTTCGTGTTCGCGTTTGCGTTCGCGTTCGCGTTCACGTTCGCGTTCGTGTTCGCGTTCGCGTTCGCATTTGTGTTCGTATTGATAGCAGTGTTCGTCGTGTTCACGTTCGCGTTCGCGTTCGCGTTCGAGTTCGCGTTCGAGTTTGTCGTCGACGAGGCCGTCGTCGACGAGGAGGAGCTCACGCGGGAGGAGGAAGTCGATTTCAACCACTCGTGACGAGCCGCCTCGCTGGGGGTCATGCGCTTGTCCGGATCCCACCTGCGACAAACGAGAATCATAGTTAACCCCTTGGGTACGGATTTATTTGAGAAAATATTTGCATGTGGAACGGAAATAATTTTTGGTTGCTTGGAGTAGTATGTAAAGGCAGTACATTTTACGTAAGAATGTATTTATTTCTAAAATATTGGTGACAGATGTAGTATTAAGATGTCTTCAACTAATTAGAATTGCAAAACAAAAATAAATTAATAACAACAAAATAAAACTAAATGAAATAAATTCAAAGTTTAATTTTTGGTTTGACGTCTTAGACACGTCATCCGCTCTTAGGAGAAAAAAGTGAATGACGTGTCTCAGACGTCAAATGTACCCAAGGGGTTAACGATTGACGAGTTTGACTGCCATGTCATCCATATATGTGGGTGACAGAATTATTTCTCCATGTTTAAATGTATGTTTAACATTAACCCTTTGCACTCGGAGCAATTCCATGCCAAAATCGAAACAATATTTTTACTTACATCAACTCGATTCTATTTCTACTTTATTTCCTTTCGTGCATATGAAATTAATTATTGTTACTCGTACTTAGGACATTAAAATTTTTATCGATTTCTTAACTGCAAATCTAGCGATATAAAACGTGTTTAAATAATAGTATGAC
>CM052099.1:16107915-16120655 GCA_028453745.1 Agapostemon virescens
TTGTATCTTTGAAATTGCTAAAAATTTAACTGTTTCAAGGACGAGTGTGAATATACAAAATCATGTCAATTGTAATTGGTCTAATGCTTTTAGAATAACTAATATAATTTTGTATAAGTCTTTCCATATTTGCACTCAAATGTTGACTCACTAAAAATTGCCACACCATTATGTATAATGGTAAATAATTTAACTGCTGTAAATTTAATTGCAATAGAAATATAATGATTGTAAGAACGAGTTATAGTCAACGAATCCATATCCAGAAGATAAAATAGATCAGGTAGAATGAAAATATCCTAGGTCAGAAGGAATGCCTTTTGTTTAAAATTGAAACAGCTCCGACTGCAAAGGGTGCAATTTTTCTGACTTAGGATATTTTCCTTCCACATGAATTATTTCACCTTATGCATAAAGGGTTTTCTACTGTTATTCGTCCTTACAACGCTTAAATTTTTATAAATTTGTTAAATACAGAGATAGCGATGTTTAAATTATTTTAAATAATAGTGAGCGAATTTTTCGAGGCGCCTCAGAGTCGCCACTCGAGTGCAAAGTGTTAATAGAAACAAAATCGTTCAAGTTTTCGAATTTCAATTCAAGTGTAACACACTGAATGTATTAACATTGAAATTCGTGAAATTCGTTTGAAATACATGGAGTTTAAGTGGCTACTATTATTTTCCATAAAAATAGACGAAACCGAGCTACTCACCTCATCAACTCGAAAGTAATGCACAAGTGGTTCCTGAAGGAGAAGTAATCTAGCATGTGTATCACATTGTGGTTCGCTTCAACGTCTTTCTTCCTTAGGTGTACCAAGATCTTCACCTCGGAGAGCCCCTGGTGATGGTATCTCGTTTTGTTCCTGCAAGGACAAACGAGTCGTCGCATCTTGTCGTTTGAATGAAGGAACAAAGCGTGTAACTGGTCGACCGCGACAAAGCGTCTATAATTGAGCCTAGCATGTCGTCTATCGCAATTTCGCGTGATTCACGGGACACCGACGCGTTGCTTCGGCCGTTCGCTCACCTGATAATCTTGATGGCGATGTACTGGCCGGTCTTGTGGTCCCACGCTCTGATCACCTGGCCGAAGCTTCCCTTGCCGATCACCTCCAGGATCTCATATCTGAACAGTCGAAAAACAGTACGTTCACTATTTGATTTTTAAGCGTCTTTCAATCGGCCAAACAGACTTTGCGCAGCATCGCCATTATTCACAGGTTTCTTTGCAACAGTTGTCGCGTGCACGTTTTCTATTATTTATTATAGTTAAACCTGGACTTCAAAGATTAACAGTGGACTGTATTTCTGATGATAGCTGACCGGATGTTAAGGTGTTACACTAACTTTATTTAATTCGTGTGAATCACTTTAATGTTCGGACACTTTCAGAATTTTTCGGAGGCCCACCAATGAACAGTGTTTGAGCCAATGGCAATTTAGTCTCGTCTAATAAGTCCCTTCTCCTTCATTTGAATGTTTCCTCCACTACTGAGCAACCCTGTTTACAATCGTATTTTTAAAGCGACTCTCCTAATAGTTGCATGCAAACTAAAAATTATACACTTTTGATGCATACATATTTAATTCGAATTATTAATTAATTATTTGTTGCGACGCGACAGTCACTATGGAGGTTTATATTGTGGCGGCTGTACCTCCTATTCTCACCAACAGAGGGACAGTAGAACCGAGACTTTTCCGCTAGTTCCTGATTCACCTCCAGTTCATATATACAGTGAATTATTTTAATATTCGGACACTATACAATTTTCATTTTGTTCACGATGAAGAAAAGAAAAATTAATTCTAAATTACATTACCTTGTAGAGTCTAGTTAATAAAAGCATAATTTTTATTTATATGATTACTAACGTTTACTAAGTATTCTATTTTAAACGAAACAATGTCTAGTTTTAACAGTTTGACTGCCATATCAAAATGAAAAATAAATTAAAAAATAAATTAATAATTAATAAAAATAAATTTGTACATTAATATATTCGTTGCACTAAATTTCGTTCAGATCTGGAGAATTGAAGAAGGTTGAAGGATAACTTTGTGTCGTAGATTTTAAGTTTTCAATTGTTACCCTGTTAAATAAATTACTTTGATTTTGTGGGATTTTTAAGGTTGTTTATTAAGGGTGACAATAATATTCGGACACCCTGGAATATTTTCTTCTTAGAAGTTACAAAGAATTTCCTAACGATACGTAATTTTGTGGTTTCGCATAAAGACTCTGCGCGAGCGATCGACTTTCGATAACGTGAAATGTCCTCCGATAGCTTCGCCAATTAGTAACTGCCACGAATGCATAAAGATTTACAGTCGGACGATCGAGAACCCGGTTTGCTCACACTTCTTAATAGATTAAATTTATGCAATTTCAGTTCTTTAGGTTTGCCCTACAAGAATGTTAATTTGCATAAAAACGTTCACAGTCGGAGCCGGTTGATGAATATTCGATTTCTGACGTTCTCATCGAGAGCTACGTTCAATTTTCATCGGCGAATGAAGTTCCTTCGATCGTGACATTTTATGTCACTCGTTTCCGAGCTATTAACTCTCTTTTTGTAAACGTTACAACGCTTGAATCATTTTTCCGTTACTTTATACACCGAAAAAAAGCGGAGAGAGAGAGGCATAAACCGTTGCATTTTTGCAAAGTACTTTATGTTTTCCTGTTCGCGTTTTATTCAGAGGCGCGATTACAGGTGTGTCCTTGAACCACGGTCTTTCTCTAAGGATTAAATCGGTTTATGGCCGATACAAGCAAAAATCTGAAACTCTAAGCGTTCTATCAGTTCGCATAACGAATTTATTTATGTGCGATGGTAACGTTTTTCAGATGTTAGCCTAAAAGGGGCAAAGGCAAAAGTCAGAAAGTTGGTTTATAATAGGGTTCCTTCAGGTATGTATTATATGTATAATATTTAGTTATTATTGCGTTTTTAGTTTAATTTGTATGTAATATATGTGTATGTTAAACAGATAAGTAAATATTGGTAATAAAATTGTCAATTTTATAAAATAAATCCATCTTTTTGATCCGATATCTTATCAGCACAATTTGCTCTGTGATTGACGAGTATACTCGTCATGACTCGATTCTGGCGACACAAAATGGCGCTCTCAAACGAGGGCGCTACAGTTAACTGGTTAAAAGGAAGAAGAAGGTCTCTTGTTGAGGGAAACAGGGAAAGAAGAGACCCACCTGAACGAGATATGATCGTGGAGGACTTTCTTGTAGTTTCCATTTTCGTCGTCGTATCCGCAGTTGTAGAACCCACCCGCTACGCCGGCAATTTTGATGGCAGGCAGGCCCAGATACCAGATCTCGGCATAGTCTTTGATTTCCGTGCGCTCGAATTCCGTCAGTCTCGATCCGAAATACTTGAGCGCATTTTGAGGTGTCATTGGCAGTCTCCCAGCTATTTTGAGACGAACATGATGAGAAATGAGAGAACAAAACATGAGAGACGGAAGCAAAGGACAACAGTAGATTTTTACGTACAGTATATGTCATATGTGGATGTTGTTGTCGTCGATGTTGTCGTTGTTGTAGGCGGCGTTGATGTCGGCGTTGATGTCGGAGTTGTTGTGTTGTTGTTGTCCGATTTGTCCACTCGGGTCGGTTTCGGACGAAAAAATGCCACCAATTTCTGCAACAAAGAATCAACGTGGAATCGATTAGACAGTCTCGCGTAGAGAATCAGATATCGAATATTTAATTACACTTTCCTCAAACGCGATACGTAATCGCGTACAGCAACGACGAGTCACAGTTTGCTATACTTTTCTGACTATCCAATATATTGCTTTGTAATAATGACAAAATCGAATCCATTCAGATTTCGTACAATTTTTATCGCAATGTCTGCTTCAATGAAGAAAAATTCATTTGAAACTTACTGAGTGAAAATGTTTTTATAAATTCAGCAATTGTAGCAATTTTTATTATAATGTCTGCTTCATTGAAGAAAAATTCGTTTGAAACTTTCTGGTGAAAATGCTTTTATAAATTCAGCAATTGTAGATGTAAAAATCTGGGACCAGTCATTCCGTACAATTTTTATCGCAATGTCTGCTTCAATGAAGACAAATTCATTCCAAACTTTCTGAGTGAAAATGTTTTTATAAATTCAGCAATTGTAGACGGAAAAATCTGAGACCAGTCAATTCGTATAATTTTTATCATAATGTCTGCTTCAATGAAGAAAAATTCATTTGAAACTTTCTGGTGAAAATGTTATTATAAATTTAGCAGTTGTAGACAGAAAAATATGGGACCAGTCAATTCGTACAATTTTTATCATGTCTGTTTCAATGAAGAAAAATTTATTTGAAACTTACTGAGTGAAAATGTTTTTATAAATTCAGCATTTGTAGACGGAAAAATCTGGGACTAGTCATTTCGTACAATTTTTATCATAATGTCTGCTTCAATGAAGAAATTCATTCCAAACTTTCTGAGTGAAAATGTTTCTATAAATTCAGCAATTGTAAACGGAAAAATCTGGAACCAGTTACTTTGACTAGATCTACTGTTAAAACGATATCGGAACAGACAGAAAAGAAGAATCGCGATTACCATTTCAGATTTGTCTGGAAAGGTACCTCCGACGCGGCACGATATGGTCCCGCCATTTGTAAAAGCCATCGACGAGACGCTCTCATCCGACGTAAACAAGTTTTTCCGCGTTCTCGGCGCCGATAGCTTTCAAATTTCTTTATCTGCGGTACGCAAAGAAAGTCGTGTTTTCATCGCAGCATTTTATCAACGACCAGTTTCGCGGAGAAATGCAGGGAAAGAGGATTCCACGGTGCACGTCGACGACAACGAGAATCGCATCGGCGAGTATGTTCCCGTCGGAGCACGCGACCATAATGGAACATTTGCGAATATGCCGGTAATTATCCGATGGAATGCTTTGAAGAACTGCGTGCAACGATTGTTATAATTTACCGGAGGCTCGTGGTACTTGTGCGGTCTTGCGTTACGAGGTAGAAACGACCTCGTACTATTTTCAATGCCAAGTGCATGGCTTCCAGCGCACATCGCTCGAATGCAGACCCGCACGGTGATTTCGATCGAATTCACGCACCAAACTGTTTTCGTCTAAACATTTTTGCGAGCACGCAGCGAAACGGCGACTTTGAAAACTGCGAAACCCTCCGCGAACGAGAATTTCGTAAAACGTTAAAAATATCAAAAAAGGAAGTACCAAATTCTCATTGTTTAACCGTTTGCACTCCGAGCAATTTTAATTGCAAAATAAAGACATCTTTTTCGGCCTAGAATAGTTCCATTCAACATGGTTCATTTCCTTTCGTACGTATAAAATTTATTACTATTACTCGTATGCGTAACACTTTAATTTCTACCGATGTTTTAAACGCAATCATAGCGATGTCAAAGTTTAACTAACAGTATGGCAATATTTAGGGTTGCCTCAGTGGCGCCATTGGAGTGCTAAGGGTTAAATAATCGAATTTTAATTACGCAATGAATTTCGTAAAACGTTAAAAATATCAAAAAAGGAAGTACCAAATTCTCGTTGTATAAATAATCGAATTAGTCGATTGCAAACCGTAGATGTTAAAATGTTTGGTGCCGGTATTCGTTCTCGTTGAAAGGTGATTAACCCTTGCGCTACGACGGGCGACCAGTAGCTTGCCGCAACACCCCCGCCAGTTTGCACTAATCTTGCAGTCTCATCGTTGAATGAAAAATGGGTGTTCGTAGAAAAATGATAAATGTCACTTCTTCTTTTTTCTTTCTTCCAAAGCACATCGTCGACGCGGCGAACATTGCCGTCAACGAATTGGTTAGAAACAATTAAAAGTTGATTACTTCAATTACGGGACGCCATCGCTGCAGAAAAACCAGAACCTCCGCGGAAGCTTCTTCGCCCACACTGTGGCGACTCGACAACATTCGACGCGTTTCGGTCAACGTTCGTAGAACGACTGAACCGATTTATCAGTGCTTTTATCAAAATAATCCTTAACCCCTTGTCCTACAACGAGTCAGACTCGTGATCAAGATTTCGAACGGAATCTTTTAACACTAAACCTCCCACAAAGACAAATGACTCTTTTCAGATTACTTATTGTGCAATTACTGAAATTATAAAATTGCATCTGCATATATCTTCTTCTCACAAATTCACAGTTCTTTTGACAAATTTTTATGTACACATTTATTTCAGACCTTTTATCTTACAATTATTGAAGTTAACAAATTCCTTTCGGAGGAATCGGTTCGATAAATCTCTTCGTTAAATTATACAGGGTGGTTGGTAACTGGTGGTACAAGCGAAAAGGGGGTGATTCTACATGAAAAAATAAGTCGAAAATATAGAATAAAACTTTTTCATTTGAGGCTTTGTTTTCGAGAAAATCGACTTTGAATTTTCGCAAAGTACGCGTGCACTTGATCATGTCTCGTTATAACAGATCTCATTGTAGATCGTAAATTACGAAGTAATCACAATGTTTATTATTACAAAAATAGCTGAAAAGTTACCTATTCTGCCGAACACATACTTCTGCTCTTCTAATCAAATTTCTATGAACACTTTCTAACGTATTCGATTGTTTTAAAGTAAAATTCAAAATCGATTTTCTCGAAAACAAAGCCTCAAACGAAAACTATTTATTCTATACTTTCGACTTATATTTTCATGTAGAATCACCCCCTTTTCGTTTGTACCACCAGTTACCAACCACCCTGTATATTTATAGGAGAATAAAAATTGCGAACGATATTACAAAGAACGGTGACATCGCGAACGTTTTGCGACGTTCTTTCCGAATCGATACTGCGAAAGTTGCACTATTTTAGCATCGTCCGAGGAACCGTGGACCGACGCGTTGTAGAATCGTCGCGAAAGTGGGACGAGATGTGTGTCCAGAACGCCTGGATATTGACCCTGCAGCGATGGCTCAACAAGTTTAACGACACCGGGAGAAACGGCCCCGGCAATTATGTCTCCTCTTTGAGGCATTAAAGCGTTTCGTTTGCGAAGCGTCGCCTTTCCGTATGGCCAAGGCCAGTCACCGGTCGCCGGTGCCGTTTTGAATGACAATCAGCAGCACCCGACGTCTGTCGTCGGTTGTCCTCTGGCAAAGTTACACGACCTGCGGCCGGCCATTAATTTCCCGCGCGTACTTTTCACCGGCGCGCTGCAGCAGCTTAGGCCAGCAGCCGATCGACCAACGGATTTCACGATTTGCCTCGCGTACGGGCGTTGTCGATCGTTTCGACGAAGTTACGGTCTCGTAAAACGCGATCGATCCGCCGGGGAAAAAGAAAACCGTCCTGGGAACTCGGCGAAATTAATTCCTCGCAGTTAGGCGTTCGTGCGAACGAGTCTTGGTCACGCGGAAACGATTCCCGCGTCGCTGTCGTCTTTCTCTTACTTCTTCGTTCATTTCGCTGTTTTGCCCCTCGTCCGTTTCTGTCGATCGATCGAACACGAGGCGAAACGAAATTTCCATGCAGATGAAAAGAGCACAGTCGACGGCGGACAGGAAAACGAAATTGATTCTCCGTTGGCCAGCGATCATATCGACACGTCGTCGCGTTTACAGTGCCGTTTCTCCGCTGCGATTCTCGCGTTGGTTTTCACCGACGGGTTTACCGATCGCACAACTGAAATCGGTTACAATTTATTTTTCCGATAGGCTGATGTCCAACCAGGGCCCGGTTATACGCCGGTGAAATTTCAGATTTCTCTGATAGATGCGCTGGCGAAGAAACCGCGCGAGATGTTCTCCGTTATCCGAATGTCATCGGGAACGTCGTTAGCGGAACACGAAGCTGTTTCCTTTGGCGCGTAGATATTTGTCACGCGCGTTCGACTCGGTCAAAATAAATTATTCCTGCGGTGATCTCAAATTAACGAGTTCGTTGGTTGTTACATTGCTCCGTTTGTATTTAAGGAGTCGATAAAAATTGAAGTGCTGCAGGTACGATTAATAGTAACGAATTTAATATCCACCAAAGGAAATGAGTCACGTACAATGGAATTATTCCAGGTCGAAAAATGTGTCGAGTGAGGAATTAACCCCTTGGGTACGGATTTATTTGAGAAAATATTTGCATGTGGAACGGAAATAATTTTTGGTTGCTTGGAGTAGTATGTAAAGGCAGTACATTTTACGTAAGAATGTATTTATTTCTAAAATATTGGTGACATATGTAGTATTAAGATGTCTTCAACTAATTAGAATTGCAAAACAAAAATAAATTAATAACAACAAAATAAAACTAAACGAAATAAATTCAAAGTTTAATTTTTGGTTTGACGTCTTAGACACGTCATCCGCTCTTAGGGGAAAAAAGTGAATGACGTGTCTCAGACGTCAAATGTACCCAAGGGGTTAAAATTGCTCGGAGTGCAAAGGGTCAACTTCTCCAGCTCCGCGACGAAGCGGCGAATCGGCGAGGCTTGTTTGCAACAACAAATTTGAAAGATAAACTATATATAGCCGCGTCTGTTAGTGGGTTATCGGTGTCTGGACGGTAAGAAGCGTTAAAATCCCTGTGTACGATTAGCAAGAAACCCGAACTTCAGATAGAGTGCCTATTTTAATTGAATTTCGCATGGAACATCGTAGCCGACGCGGAATTAATAGATAGATTTTCCTTTAGTGATTTTATTTATTTTATTTATTTTATTTATTTTATACGGTGTATGGACATTTGTTTGCACCGTTTAAAAATTTGAATACTGCGGAAACATTTTCAGCCTGCATCTTGGGCTGTACTGGAAGTTTACTCGTTCGAAGGGTTTTACGTTGGTCGATGCAGTGGATTAGAACAAACTTGCGACAATTAACGAATTAATTCGTCTCGACCCGGACAAGTTGAAAACGTTGAACGCGCAGGAATTAGTTGAAGTTAGCTCTCGCCTCGGTTCAAGTAAATTGATGGCGTTGAAATTAATACGGACGCGTACGAACGACTTCGAGGAAGTTTATACATGCTTAAATAATTCGTACGTCGTTCTCGGCGATACGGTAATGTACGAGAAATATATGCATCATGTCTATAATACACTTTTTCTCGCCAGCGAGAGTGGTCGACGGAGAAATTAATTTATTTAACGAAGCAGCGATTGAAAACTTTAAATGCATGGCCTATGGTTAGCTATCAACCTTCTTGCATTCTTCACACATCAACTAAATTGAATGCAACGAATATATTAACGTACAAATTTATTTTCAATAAAGCAAATATTTCTTAACACTTTGACTAACCCATATAAGGGTGACGGAATTATTTGTACGGTTTCTAAATAAATTTTTACGTTAATATATTCATTTGCACCAAAGTTGATGATTATACAGAAAGTGCAAGAAGGTAGGGCGAACATTTAACGGCACACATTTTATTTTTCCTATTTTTATTAAATTTTGTGGCTGCTAGTTCGGCAGTCAAATCGTTAATATTATATGAATTATCTATAACATATTGATTTGTAAATTTGATACGGTCAGTCCCCAGTGACTGACATAGCATTCAACCTGTTAAGCAAAGTTCCGCGACCCTTTGATAGAAGTTTATGTCAACGTTCGTCCGATGGCAATCGTCATTAACCCGAATAAATTGCCGTTGAATAAATTTCGGGCAACGTCACGACGCCGGACAAGGAAGAACCGTCGGAAGCTTTTTCACCGATGCACCGATGCACCGATACCGAGACGATGTCTACGATGCAGCGGGACGATAATTTCAACGTGGCGATCGGCGTTGCGTGATCGGCGAATACGCTCGATCGCATGATCCTGTGATTACACGTTGCTGCAACGAATTGCTTTACAAGCTACAAACTGTTTATGGGATTCGGTCGCATAACGGCGGAAAGAGAGAGATATATCGTCGTTCAACGTTGCGGATTCACTCGCGAACGTCATTTTCTTCGGACTTATGCGCAGCCTACGTGGAAATTCTTGGAAACTGAACGTTTCAATGCATTCGCCGTGTTGCGGTCTTTAAAATTGAATTTATTTCACTGCAAAGATGAACAAGTCTGCTGAAACGCGCTTCGGGATACGAGGCTCGGTTATTATATGGCCTCTTGGTCATCGTTTCGCAAACAAGTCGCTTCCTGTACGGATGGATTGAGTCCGAAGACATAGGAAGATCGAGAGGTGACTCTCGCTCACCACATTATTCGATGCCGTAACTCGAGAGGTGAGTCTCGCTCACCAGAACGTTATCTCGCTTTAAACGACATTTTACGAGTTCGTGGAATCTTCTTCGTCAACTATGCTCCCGAGGACAACAAAGGCAGTTGTTGAACAAGTTTCGCAGCTTCAGGAGTGGGTCAGGAGATAACGATATAGTAAACTAACCTAACACGAGACTCGTCTTTTAAATAAATCAGAACTTTCGATTACGGACACTTTTATTTTTGATTCGGTTTCTTAACCCTTTGCACTCGAATGGCGCCTCTAAGGCGACACTAAAACTTGCCATACTATTATTCAAACAATTTTTACGTCGCTAGGTTTGCAGTTGAGAAATCAATAAGAATGTTAATGTTTTATGTCGAAGTTGTAGTAATTAATTTTATATGAACGAAAGGGAATGAACTATCTACAATGGAGCTATTATAGATAAAAATATTGTTTCGATTTTGGAGTAGAATTGCTTCGAGAGCAAAGGGTTAATCGTAAAATTATATCGATCAATGTTTAAGAAATAATCTTCCGTGATTAGCCCCGAAGACATTGTACGGCAAGGGGTGAAGGATAAAGCAGTTCTAATGATAGCAACTGTGAAGGAAACGATAGAACAAGGGGTTGATGGAACGCGTGCCAGCGGATTCTAAGCGAACGCATCCCG
This sequence comes from Agapostemon virescens, assembly GCA_028453745.1. Classification (NCBI taxonomy): domain Eukaryota; kingdom Metazoa; phylum Arthropoda; class Insecta; order Hymenoptera; family Halictidae; genus Agapostemon; species Agapostemon virescens. The sequence goes on from CM052099.1 coordinate 16,118,782, forward strand.
CAGCCATTACAATATTTACAGTTTCTCGAGGCGTCTATTTAAATGTGGTCGCAAGGCCCGCGAGAAGCACCCAGAAGCAGATGTCTCAAATATTTTCGGACGTTTTACGTTGTCGAACGGTCCGAGGCGAGCACGCTCGGAACACGAGGAGGAAGGACGCGTAATCTTTCGGCCACGAGAACTCGCTTCCAAAACGAAATCGCCTCTGCGAAAACGCGCAACAAACTAGCGGATTTACAACCGAAACGACCGGCCATTAAAATTGATCAGCACAAGCATAGTTTTTACGATTTTTATTAGAATATATTGCATAGTCAGAAAAATATTGAGAGATTTTTATCACTAGATGTTGTTTGGTGTTGTATATCGAGCAATACTAATCAGATTGCGTCATAGTGATGCGTATTTGAAAATTGACATCTCAGTCTACAATTTTCATGCAGACAGTTTTGTATTTCGTCGATCGTGTCGAAAGTAATATTACTGTGAGAATGAGCGAAATTCACAGTATTTTGTAATTTTGCTACGAAAAAGGTAAAATCGCTGCACAAGTCCGGGAAAAAATTTCTGTTGTTCACGATCAAGATGCTTTATCAAATGCAACAGCATGTAAGATGGTTTGCTCGCTCCTGTTCTGGAAATTTTGATATTAACTCTTTGCACTCGAAGCAATTTCATTCCAAAATCGAAACCATATTTTTAACTATAATAGCTCCGTTGCACGTAGTTGATTTCCTTTCTTGCATATGAAATTAATTACTGTTACTCGCACTTGGAGCATTCAAATTTTTATCGACTTCTTAACTGTTGACCTAGCGATGTAAAAGTTGTTTAAATAATAGTGTGACAATTTTTAGTGGAGCTTTGGAGGCGCCATTCGAGTGCAAAGGATTGAAGATGCACCTCGTTCTGGTCGACCAATCACTGAAAAAGTCGATGAAATGATTAAAAAGAAAAATGGCAGAAGGTCATAGATAATAATGGCCAATGTATGCTTGAATAAAATTCATTTCAAATAAAAGAAACGTTTAATAAAAAAATTTAAAAATCTCTCAATACTTTTCCGACCATCCAATCTATGGTTTAGCAAAGTAAATCGATGGCAATTGATTTCTGCGATGGCAATTTTATAACTTGTATAATTGCAAAAGGAAATATCCGAAAAATGGTCAATTTGACCAGTCGTGATAAGTTAAGTATTAACAACACGGCGCCGGGCTCTCCGATCGACCTCCCGCGTAATGAAAAATTATTATCATCCAGGGATCGCATGACTCGCGGCGGATCGGCATAAATAAAAAGCTGCAGCGTGGAATAACCGCGACTGCGAGTAGCCCTCTTACCCCCGGCGAGAGGAGCTTGCTCGTATATAAATTGTAATCGTGTGCACCGAGAGAGAGAGAGAGAGAGAGAGAGAGAGAGAGATTTCCTTTCTCCTTCTCCCCCAACCCTTTTCTCTTTCTTATTCTTCCTTTTTTTTTCCTTCTTTTCCTCTCGGCGCTGTCCTCTCGATTCTCGCGGCGATGCTCGCCGGACTTTTGCCAGGCGGCATCGCGACACGATGCTAACGGCACCAAAGCATAAATAAAACGCAGGATTCATGGCGGGCCAAGATTCACGCAACGCCAGATACGGCAAGCCAAAATTCGAGTTCGACCCTCGATGCCTCGATACGCTCCCTCGAGAGCAGTCCCTTGTTCTTGGTTAACCGCTTTAAATAGTTCTGTGCGGGGGTCACGCACGCCGCTAACTTCTGCGGCCCTCCATTTGTTAACACTTTACCGACCGGCGATTATTTCAGAATTTTTCTAAGGTCCATGATCCATCACTGAAAACTTTTTAATGGGTCTTTCAACGCTCACAGCAATTTTTAT
>CM052099.1:16183690-16206899 GCA_028453745.1 Agapostemon virescens
TATGTATAATTAATGATGTGTGTATCATGGCTGTCATTAGTTGAGCTGCGCGCGCGTTCTGCATTCTGGTGCGTCAGCTAACAAGACAATTGACAACTGACCTACATGTGAAAACTTAGGATTCCTTCTTGCGACCGAGCTTATCGTGTACACCCATTCCGCGGACCACTTAGGAAATATTCACCGACTCGTGACTACTCGGTCGTATAAAACACCATAACTAGCTGAATCTTCTAATTCGGTACTAATAACGACAAACTGATCTGGAAAATGTACGCTATAATAAATCTTAGTACAATTTTCTCTTCTGACAAAACAAAAAGAAAAATAAAACATAGATTCGTCTAAAAATAATTTTTTAATTAGTCTACGCGATAAACACAAATCTTTTTGTAAAGTATAATTTTTTAGAGACCTCGAAAGATTCTAGATTCGACATGTTTCAATATCGTAATGGCTTCGGGGTCCGGACTTCTTTTTCTTTTTTCACGGAGAAAGAAAGAAGGTTCGCGTTATCTGATCCGACCCGATCCAATCAGGATTCGAAGATGTGGTCCCCGAAGCCGTAGATACCAGTCTTGCAGTTATAAATTTTCGAGATCGGTGCCCGTGCGCGCACCTTTCGTTTCGGTTCGTTGTAATTCAATATTTACAGAGCGCGAACCTGTTTGCGATCCAATTTGACCGGGTGAAATTTTTTTTCTGACTAGACTCGACTGGCCTCGATCAGCCTCGACCTTTTTACGCAGAGACTTCTCAAGATCCAGTGTCCTCAAGGTCGAGCAAAAACTAATCATTCCAGTATTCGACTCGATCCGATCTAGACTTCAGACGATTCTGCCCCACGGCTTTGCAGATCCACTCTCATCGCGACGCTACTTGACCCGAGCCGAGTCTTATGTCCAAACTCGACTTGACCCAATTTCTTTTTTATAACCTGACTCGAGTGGGCCCGATTTCATCCCGATCTGACTTGACCTGATCCAATATTCCACAACTTGAATTCTAGACCCCCCGCGACGAGACGTTCAAACGCGCAGATAAAACTCTCCAACTCTTCAGGACCATCTGCTTAATATTACGTTTCAATCTTTCCTATGTTGATCGTTTCGCTTCTTTTGATACTACCTTCGCTGCGCAGTATCCTCCACACAGCATACATAAAAATATAAAATATTGATACAGCACAAGTAGCCTACTGAAAAGTTGATTTAAACGTTCACATTTACAAATACCGAGTCTCTAAATATGAAACCGGAATTTAATTTCGTTTTTTCCCGACAGAGGATTTAATTGTATTTTTGTTTGTTTGGTAGTATTTATTTCTCGGCAGGTTTTAGCGTTAAACAAACAGCCGGCGCCATTGTGCCAGTTCCGACTGGAGTGTGCGTTGCATAAAAGTGTATTGGACTAGAATGGCCAGTATATAATTTAATAAAATATTTGTTCATTATACGAAAATTGTCTTTCATTTTCACAAAAGAAACGAAATTACTTTCCGAACAAGCCAATAATTACCGTCAAACCGCATTATTTACGCCATTTTCTCGTTTCGACGTCTGATTAAAATTTTCAACTCGCAACCATACACGTTTCATACAACCGTCATTCAATGATTCCGCAACAGTTTTCTTCAAATGGTAACATTTCTAGTTAACACGTTGACTGCCAAGCGAATTTTATGTACTTTAGACAAGTTTAACCCTTTGCTTTGTTTACTATTATTAAAACAACTTTTACATCGCTAGATTTGCAGTTGAGAAATCGATAAAAATTTGAATGTTCTAAGTACGAGTCATTGTAATTAATTTCGTATGAACGAAAGAAAATGAACTATCTACAATGGAGCTATTATATATTAAAATATTATTTCGATTTTCGAGTAGAATTGCTTCGAGTGCAAAGGGTTAATTTATCTCATTCATAGAAGTGATCAGTGTTGTTCAAGAGAATCGTTGGTTACTGTACAACGAAGCTCTCACTTCATATTAGAATCTGGTTAACTTCCACGATAATAAACCGATGTTCAATGGCATTAATTTAATGATTATCACGCTTAAACGACGCAATGGCACCGGTCACCGGTGACCACGTTGGCAGTCAACGTGTTAAAACAGCTTCGAGCGTAAAGGGTTAATATTGCTTCGAGTTTGACGAGTTAAAAAGTACGTTGCCAGTCCGGTACGAAAGATTAGAGTAAAAACTAAAATAAACATCTGGAGGAAAAAGAGATTTCTCTGTTGATCTGTGCGAAATTCAGCGAATAAATAAAATCTCTGTAAAAGAAACTGTTTTGTACATTGTTTTTCTGAATGCAACCGGTAATTAGTCGAGCTTGGCGTATTAGAAGGCGAGTGCAATGTCTCCTGGCAGCCGATCGTGTCGCAACCTTTCTGAAATAGGTTGAGCCTTCACCGTCCGTCGCTAATACCAGAAGCGGTTTCACCTATCAATGACCACCAGCTAATTGGTACTTGTGAAAACGTCACGAGTAGGAAATCCATCATCGCGCGCTTGCGTTAACGTCTGTCGAGAGTGTCGCGTCTAAAAACATTTTGCAGCCCTAATTGCGCGAAACGTCTACTCGATTTCAGAGGATATTGTTAATCAACCGGTGCCTCGAGTCCGTACAATCAACGAGCTTCCAGTCCAGCGTAATAAATCTCGGAAAACGATCGATTCAATCTATTCTCAGTGATAAATTCACAGCTCGAAATTAATACTAAACGTATGGTGAAACGCAACGATTACTGAAACAGTCAGCACTATTAACCGTTTCAGCTTCCAAACCAACGATCCCAGAAAAAGCATAAAATCACAGTAATTTAGTCGATGAAGTAACTAATGGAAGCCTAGAATGCACAATACGCGGTAAGTTCTTCAAGATTCTTGCATTATGCAGTTCTCGATTAAAATTAAAAATATTATTTTTAATTTATAAATGATTTTTACGTTAGGATAAATAATTTCGTCGTGCGTAGTTATTCTGGTTTCTAATATTGTTAATTTATAAATAGAGTGAAAGCGACAGACTGTTATACTTATTCGTGTATTTCAGAACAACCTTAACACATTACCGTCCGGAGACATAAAAATACGTTTTCCCTTGACCGCTCGTGAGACGCTGGAGACGTATAAATAGGATTGTACATAATGTGCATTAAATGCCGGCGATAAATGCCATATGCATGCGCGTATATTAAAATGTGTATATGTAACATGATATAAAGGAATATAGAAATGTTAGAAATCGTCTTTATACCGTACACTACTTTCTAAACGATAATAAAGATTCCCCGTGACCCCTGTTTAATGTCTATAAATGTGAAAAAGGAAATTGTGACTGTAACTTTATACGACTGACGAGATCCGGCTAATTGATGTGTACTGATTGACTTGAAGACGACTGTCTCGACTTTACGCCCCCGCTTCGGTCCCTCTGTCCTTGGAAAAACCACCCCTTAAATCTGAGCACTTAAAGCCAGAGACGCCTATGGTTTCGATGCATCTAACAAGAAACATGTATTTTCTTTGGAATATATTTTTTAGAATTTTTAAATATGCCGGCTAGGCGCAAAAACTTTTGCAGAAACAGCTCCTGGACAGTATTGAGTTAAAGTATTTGGTACTGGAGGAATTGGCCTACCACAGATTAAAAATTTCTTGAAATTCCTGTTACAAGTTATAGTAACAGAGAGAGTTCGTGTTCATACTTATTGGACGTTTCGCATAACTAATATCACAAACTTGTTAACCTCTTAGGCACGAGGCGTCACTATAGTGGCTCGAGCACACTCAATTGCATTATTAATTATTAAACTAAATTATTAGAGTAAAAATTCAACCGTGCCTAAAAGGTTAATTGTCGAACATGATCTTACAAGGGAACATATTCAGATGCGAAAATCCGACTTTGACAAAACTTATGGGAGCTTATAGCTGTATTATTTAAACAAAACTCTTTTGTTCAAATTTTCATGCGCGACTAAATTTCCCATTGAAAAACACACAATTTAAAAGAAACTTCAAGTTTTCCGAGCTATGGTTTCCGGAGATATCTCAAAAATACCCCAACCTTGAGGGCTGTTTTCACCCCTTCAAAGTGGACGTTTGCCGTTATTAAAAAAACACGTGTAAAATATTTTTCAAAGAACTATAAGCTCCCATAGGTTTCATCGAAATCGTATTTTCGCATCTGAATATGTGTTAGTCTCCTCGACGCGAGCTAGCGAAGGAAAATGGGTCCCCGGAGCCGGACAAATTGCGCACGCATTAGTTGCCACGTTCGTCCGTAGAGTTTTCTTTCGACGCGGAGTCGTATGAGACTGACCGCAATAAAGTCCTAGAAAAATGAACGGAACATGAACACAATCACGAGATGGTTTACCGAAGAGCGTCCTCGGGGAACGGAGGAAGTGGCGCGCGATTAGACTCGGCCGAAAAACGGTGTCTCGTTTACGGTACACGATAGCAGAGAGGAACACGCTTCGCCTCGGCTTGCGAGTCTTCCGAACGCAAGAAAAGGAACTCGCATTACCTTTTTGCTCGGCGAGCCGCGGTTTTTGCGCAAGCGAATTGCACGGTGCGAGTAGCACGCGATGACGCTCCTCTTTCGCTCCGTGGAAACTGGTCTCGAGGAGAGAGAAAGAGAGGATACGACCGACAATGGTATCGAGGAGCGTGCCCCAACGCACGAGAGAACGCTCTCCTCGATGCTGGAGCAAAGGGTGAACCTCGAAGGGTGCGTTTCACCCTTTGCAATAAAGGTCCGTCCTCACGTGACATTCAAATCGACGCATTTACGGACTCCGTCGACACCCCCGGCTTCTTTCAGAGACCTTTCGGACTCCATTTCGAACAACGCGGTACGCAATTACTTTTTATTTCACGGCTTCTAATAAATTAATATAGCCCGAGAGGCACAGGTGTTACGCGGCTGAACACTCGGAAATGAAATAGCTTTCACGCGTGGCAATTATTTGAATCATCAAATACTTCCGTGTCCGGGAACGCGGTGGTCATCGCCATTGATCGTACTCGTACAATCTGAGAAGTGGCTAGAAATTCTAGAAAATAATTGATGAGACCTTCATGCAAAAATCGACCTTCTAGTTGTATTCGTCGAAGCTTTGCGTATTTTTATACATTCTCAGTTTTACATGGTTCTCCAAAATTTCATCTGAAAAAATTCGTACAAAAGCTGAGTATTTTGATAAAATCTCTGACTTGATCCATAAATTTATTTAACCACTTGCGGTGCAAAGAAATTCGGGGTGCGTTGAGACAGCGTTCGGGGGGTTCTAGAAAAAAATATAAAGACGACTCAACTCATAATAAAATTACATATATATGAATACTAAATTTATCAATTAATAATTTTGCAGAATTGGATATTTTTCAAAACAGCTTGGAACGTGTAAATTTTTCTTTCTGCAACGATCGCCTGAAGACGCGTGTAACACGTCGCTGCCATTCCAGAAACAGAGGCATCTTGACGTGCCTGCCATGTCTTTCCACCGCAAGTGGTTAAAGCGTTCAAGACTGTTCTAATTCGAAGAACGTCGGTTTGTTTTTGATATTTTGAAGGAGAGTTTCCAAGTCGAGACGACCGTCGCTCTTTTGTCCGGGAACCACGGACGGAAACAGAGCCGAGAATTTGTTTATCCTGCGACGCCGGAGTCGCGAACACTGCACAGAAGCTTGGTGTACGACTGTCACGTGAAAACGAACCTTAACGGCAAGAACGAACGCTCGTGGACGAGTATAGAACGCGAACCGCGTCCGCTTTGACTGGCGCACGCAGAAGAACGAAAAAAGGGGTTGTGCTCAAGAGGCGACGTCTGTTCCGGCCGTAGGACATGGAAGAGTCGAGAATGTTTGCTCGTCGGATTATTTTATTGCTGGCTGGCGAAAGGCCGCGACGAAACGGGGCTAAACCCCTCGGCCTTTCGTCGACTTCCGTTTTGTTTCGCGCCGAGAAATCCGAATTGGATTGCGAGGAGCGTTCGCCTCGTCGAGGCGTACACGCAACTTGTCGGCAAATTTCTTTGTGGTTATATCTCTCCCAGGGATACTACGATGCCGCCGAGTTCAAATCGTCATTCTCCTTCAACGATAAACGAGCATTCAAACTGCCGCTGCGTTGTCTTATAAAAATGATATGATCCGACGCTAAAACTACCGAGCATTAAAATTGATCGGTGCATACTGTCTTATAAAAATGGCAAGATTCAAGTTATTTGGATTATCTACGATTTTTATGTAAAAGTCTAATTGAACAAATACATCTACTGAGTCAATTTCTATGAAGGAAATTTTATAACTTTAATAACTATAAAATAGAAAATCTGAAAAGGGTTATTTGACCCGTTGTGGTAGATTTAGTGTTAAATCAGTAACCATTTTGTTCTATGACCGTTTGCCATTTTTCTGGCAACTTGAAACGATCCTGGCGGTTTTGTTGTTTATTGGAAACAAATTGACTGGCCAGTTGACGAATCCATTTTTACTCGCAGCAGCAAAGTCGCCATTTAACGGTAAACATACCGAGCATTAAAATTGACCAGTGTCAATTTCGCCAAATAATCCAAATAATTTTTATACTGTCTTATAAAAATGCCAAGATACTTTTTATTTGGATTATCTACGATTTTCATGAAAAAGTATAATTAACTACAGACATAGATAATTGTAAAATAAACTCGTTCTGCATCGATGTGTATAAAAGCTATTTTATAACTAGAATAGTTGTTAATTAAATAAAAATTGTTAAATAAAAATTCTGACTACCTTCGCTATCAGAGAGCAAAACTCTATATGTAGACTATGCGGATTACGTTAAACTACTGTCTGTCCCCTATTGATAAGCTTTACCATTACCAGATACAGCTTGTAAACGCGCGAGAAGAATTTAAGAATATTCTTGCATGACTAGTAGCAACGAAAGATTAGAAACTAGCAATAAAAATGTTAAACACGAGAAAATCGAAACAGGCGCCGCGACATCAATCGATGCTGGTTCTTAAGCTTTAATTTATGGTTTTCCTTATCTCGAGGCACGGTTCAATGTGTCAACGACGGCCGCTGATGTGTTAATTGGCGCGAAGTTATCCCCGTCGATCTTCAGAATTGGTCGAACCTTTGTTTTCCCTTGCTTTCACCTCAATTCGAGAAGTAGCAAACAGCTGGCAATTTTTAGAGGATTACTATAGACGATAGCCGTGATAGGCTTCGTGTCACGCGACCATCGTTTACGCTGCCGATCCGCGACGACAATGTTTCATACGTTCAAAAGCACATAAACGAAAGTTTCGGTTGGTACGACAGCCACTTGGGTAATTTCGAAAAATTGTTGATCCTTGACCTAGCCCAAGACCTTCTCGAAGTATCGCAGAGAGGAAATTTCAATTTACTATTTCTAGAACGAATTACCATTCCGCGAAACGCGATCCGTATCTGGCCGAGCGTTTACCAGGAGAATCTCAATTTTAGCATATTAAATTTGCGTGTACGTAATCGCCGTATGCAATAGGATCGAACGACCGAAAAAAATGGCAAATAACCGGGCGAGATGGCTAGAATATTATAAAATTAAATAATTATGTTGCACAAGCGCGCATGGGACGCGGAATAGGAAAGAAGCCGACGCATTAAGTGCACGAAGGGTGTTCGTCGGCGCGAACGATCGGATCTGTCGCTCGGGGCCTCAGAAAAACCACCGCCTTTCCTCGTGTTATTAATCGAAAATTGTTTAACTAGTCTTCTTGGCGCGAACGTTTATTGCCCAACGAGTATGCAGCGTCCGGTCACGTCATACTGCCATCTCAGACACGTTCATCGACAGCAATCGTAGTTGTTCGAAAAACATTTTCTAATTTTACAAGTTGAACCTTGCGGAGACGACATATCCGTCGCCTGTTGTTCTCACCGTAACGAATATTGCGAAATTTATTACGCCAGGCCAGATTGTTAACAGTGCACACTGCTGGGCAGGTTTCAGTTGAAATGAAATAACAAGTAAACATTTGAAATGAAATAACAAGTAATCCATTTGAAATGAAATAACGAATAATAATCCATTTGAAATAACGAGTTATTTTACATACTTCGTTATTCGTATTATACAAGTAACATCAAAATTTGTTTTCACAATAAATAATAAATAATATCGTCTCACAAAGAGGTTTCCGAACTAACCAAATTGATCATTAAATTTAAATTACGTGAATTTTGTTGGTTCCACGATCGAAGTTTCGTTGCAAATAATTCGCTTCTCAAATTTTGCGGCGGTACGGGAAATAAATAGAATTTTCAACGTACGAACTAACTTTAATGAAAATTCCAGTAATGAAATAATTTTGAACGAGTAGGAAAATATCAATTTAGATGGCTAAACTGCTGGAGGTAAACGAACAATTTTCATGGATTAATTTAAAAGCTTGTAACACGAAACTACATTTTGCAAACTGGCTGAAAACATAACCGAAGCGGATCATTAATCGATTCACTCGAGATTTGCTTTAACAATGAAATTACATTGTTAAGTGAACTATTTTTGTTATAAACTACTTTTCACGTAATTTTCTAGCGAAAGTACAGAACTTCTATTTTTATAAAATTTTCACAGAAAATTTCCACAGAATTTTCAGTGGCAGAGACTTCGACAGAAAACGAGATTTTTCAAACTTCGTTAGGTACCCCACGAGATGTTATGTACAACTTAAAAATGGCGGAGGAGGCTTTCCAAGCGCAGAGTACTACTTGGAAGTTCCACCATTTTGTAAAACAGAATTAATTTCGTTAAATATTGTTAAAAAGAAATTTTAAATGTTTAAAACATGTACAATAAAGACCTTCGACAAGATTCTGTATGATATACACAAAATTACTCTGTTATGGAATAAAGAAAAGAGAATCTCAAGTTCCGAACATGAAAATTCGCTGTTCAGATGCGACGCAACGATTAGGCACAGACAGGGCGCATCCGTAACGCGAATTTCTCTTTCGATGATGCGACTCGATGATGCTCCATCGTTCGCGAAATCCCGAGTCGGTTCGCGTGAGAACAGGCCGTGTCGTACCTCGGGGGCTCGGCGTATCGTTATCGGCGATGACGAGCGAAATTTAAATAGGCCTGAACGGGATCATTCACGCGTACTGGCACAAATACCCAGCCGAGAGAAATGTTTCTGTTTGATAAGCCGGGGCTTAGAGATCGTGCGCGCGTTCCAAAACAAATATAGAAACGAAGCACGCGTCGGCTGCGAAAAAAAATGTCATTGAGAAAATAACAATAGAGGCGGTGCGCGCGACGGGATGTGCAGATCCAACGAGCTTCTATGCAAATTCACGATTTCCCGATCGGTAGCCGCGAAACCGAGGCGAAATAGAATTTCACTTCCCATGTATCGATGGCTGCGGTTCGATATATGTTTCCGGCCTTTCAATCCGGAACTTGCGTCTAGGGGAGTTAGTTCCCTAACGACGGACGGCGCACCTAATGCCGGAGAAACTATATATACATATATAACAGTAACTATATCTTCAACATTTAAAAGTTTGACGAGCCGTTGCAAGTTCTGGAGGAACAATGACAAACAATGAGCACGTTTTATCGAATTTCTGTCGCGCGAACAAGGAGACCTCGGGATCGCTTGTTGCTGCTGACAAGCATTCGCTTTGCATCCTACAAATTATAAATTATTACGTCTATCGTAATTGTTGTATTCGAAACGCAAGTAACGTAAGCAACTTTGTAATTACCTTTCTACGATGCGCGCAGAGTATATTGATTTTAACGAAGTAATTTTCTTTGAAAGCCCCGTGGTGTGAATAAAAATCAATTTATTAAAAATATTTATATAAAATTTTTAAATACCATCTCCAGTAAGAAATTTACGTATATTATGTATTACTTTCAGAAGCTAAAGAGTACAAACTAATTTATTATATTCGAACGCTAAAAGACGTTCATTGGATGCTCAAAATATTTATTTAATCTATATTAATCTAATTTATCTATTCAGAAATGATTTTGTTGTCAGAGATTAATTGTAAATCGAGCGTATTACCGCATTGCCTGAAATATGCGTCGGTTTTGAAGGTATCCGAAAACTGCGGGTGGACTTTCATAATCGGACGCATTACGGAAACCGGTCTGTTCGATCCGGTCATCCTAACCGAGAATTAATGACGGTCTAACCCACGCGCAGGCTAAACATAATATACCAGAGGGTGGGCTTCTGATCCCACAAATAATTTATCTCGTCTAGAACATTTTAGAGTGATTACTCGCCATCCGTTATGCACTGCAGGTTAAAATTAAAGAATCATTTCCAACTCGGTAAACTGAACGCTCTTTGTCGGAACCCCGTGCAAAAGCGAAAATACCATTTACGGTTTACAATGTAAGCATTATTCAACGGCGTTCCCGTAACTCGAGCCACAACGTTGTAACTCTCGAGCTACACACTAACCTAAAACTCTCACACTGCTGATTTTCAGAAACTACGGGCGCACGGAGCAGAACTTAACGCTTACGGATACTAAACCAAAAAGTTATTCGGCATCTGAAATATTTATCCAATTAAATAAATAAATATCCAATCAAGCAATTTTAATTCCAAACTCGAGCTGTTCTTTTTATTTTTCGTGCATATAAAATTTATTTCTATTATTCGTACAAACATTAAAAATTTTACCGATTTCTTAACACGTTGAATGTCAAGCGAATTTTACGTGCTTCAGACATTTGTCATTTGTTTAATTTATAGAAATGATCAGCGTTGTTAAAAAGAATTGTTAGTTCCGGAATAGCAAAGTTCTCAACTCGTACTATAATCTGGTTAATTTAGGCAGTAATAAATTAATGTTCAATGCTATTAATTTAACGGTAATCATGGCATGCAACGTGTTAATTGCAAACGCAATGTTTTAAAATTTTTTAAAATTTAGTGTCCCCCGAGAAGAGCCATTGGAGTGTCAAGGGTTAATCTTTCTAGGGCGACACGCATCAATTTTCCAGGTCGATTTCAGATTCAGGGGAACATCCGGCGACACCGTTTCCTTCCACTTTTGCATAAATGGCGATCCGAGCGGATCCCCGCAGACTTGCGTCGTCAGGGAAAATTCGAAGAGCGGGTCAACAGGCTGGAAAAGCGGAAGATCACCGCGGGAAACGGGTTCGGAAAAGGTTCGTCGACGCTTTCGAAAATTTCTCCCTTTCCTCGAGGCTAACCAGGGACCCCCTTTTTTTACCGCCGCCGGGAAGATCCGCACCGGCCCTGATGGCCTGTAAACACACAAGTGAAACAGAACTTTCACGGCCACGGGCTCGACCTGGTCACTTGGTTTCAGGTACAAGCGCGTGTGTACGTACGTATAAAACGCGTGCGAGGAGAGGTCGAGCAAAAACCGAAGCAGGTTCAGCAACAGTAACGGCTGACCGGTGGCTGGTTTCCGTGAAAGCGGAATCGACACATAAAAAGGAAACAGGTTATCGAATTAAAGCGACGCCGGGACCCCGATGTTGCCGCAGAGACGATGATTTTCTATCCTGAGAGCCTCAGGAGCACGCGCGAAGGACAAACTTTGCAGCCTTCGATCCTGGAGCTAGCACTCTCTATATACCGACAATTCTAAATCGATGAGGCGAAAGAATTCGTTTTCGCTGAGAAACGCTCGACAGAAATATGTCTCGATCTCTTCGAAGGGTCAAGTGAGGCTTTAAGCCACTTCAACGCGAACAAGGTGAACGGGAAGCGACGTTGCAATTTTTTCCGATTCGCGTATCCTTTGACTGTCGTTTGTGCCAGTCGTCTTTTGGCCGAAAGTTCTTCCTTGGATGTTCTAACTGTGCGGAAAGGGATTTTATTGTTAATCGATATCGTATTCGAGGAAACTACCCCGACAAAATGTAATTAGATGTGTATATGAAATTATCATGCATTCTTGAAAATACTGGTAGGAATTATCTTAAAATAATTACGCGACGGAATAACTATTTTACACGAAATCTATTCAGAGGATAATAGCATCGATGAGGATTGTGCAGTTAATAATTTAACATTTAAAAAATTACAAGAAGGCATAAGTTTGGCTGAAAATTTCTTTGATGCAAACTCTTTCGCTAAAACGGGTCGAAAATTCAAGAAGCTGCTGCAAAACTGTCTAGCTCCATAGCAAGAAATTTATAATGACCTTGTAAGAACCAGTAAGCGAAGGAAGATTACAAATCTTTTTAAAGAAGATAATAATAAAGAAAATAAGAATAAAGAAAAAAGTTCTGAAGGTTAAAGCGATATCATTCCACCGAAAAAACGTCTTCGGTTGATTATACTGAGCAGCGACGAGGAAGAAATTTATTAAATTAAGGTTGCGTTAAATTAAAATCATATTTTCTGCTTTGTTTTTGTGTGTTATGCATGCAGTTATATTTCTAATAAAAATTAAGTTGCTTATGTAGAATTTAAAATAAAAAATTTGTTTTTAGGAACCTATTTACTGTGTTATAGGAGGCCTACTTGTGTTGCACAAATTTTCAATTTAGTTCCGAATTAAAATTTACAATGCAAGACGAACAAAGAATACTTCGACGTAACTCTGATACAAAAATATGTGTAAATTGCTTTTTATTTATTTGAAAATTCTGAATTATTAGAATTTCAGTGTCATCAAGCTAGTTTGTTTATGAAAAAGAGAATGTCGCGAAGAAGTTGATAAAACATGTCTACGTCCACCAATTGTTATAATGCGAGCCAAATGACGTTCGGAAAACAGAGTCGCTCGGCAATCATCCCTCGCAAGACGGTGGTTGCTGCGCCTCAGATGGCCCAGTAAAAAGAACCCTTACCCAGATCATTAAATTGTTTTCGTTTATGAACGGACCGGTACCGGATGGAATCCCGTTACGCTTTTCGTTTCTCCAGGCCCGAAGAGAAATTCGATTCCTGCGAGGGGCCTTCCTCACGGACGTTCCCCAATATTTTTCTACCGACCATAAAATCGTCCATCGACTTTCTCGGCCGAGATACAGTGCTATCTCGAATAACGCCGTCGCGATTATACGCGAATTTCTCCCTTCGTTTTCACTATTCGCGCCTTTACGATATCTCCTTCGTCGAAGAAATCGCGAAAATTTAAATTCACATCGACTTCCATTTAACACTTTACCGACCGGCGAGTATTTCAGAATTT
This sequence comes from Agapostemon virescens, assembly GCA_028453745.1. Classification (NCBI taxonomy): domain Eukaryota; kingdom Metazoa; phylum Arthropoda; class Insecta; order Hymenoptera; family Halictidae; genus Agapostemon; species Agapostemon virescens. The sequence continues at coordinate 16,196,885 of CM052099.1, forward strand.
TTCAAGGTTTCTCACAGGTCTCTCAACGCTGACAGCAATTTCTTTTTGGCAAATTAACATGACATCCTCGGTAACGTTATTTAATAATTACAAATTACTGTGTAAAAGCAGTTTGTTAAGGCTTCATTTTGTTACAATATCAAATCAGCCTGCAGTGCTTCAATATTTGTCATACTGTAGAAAATTATAACAAATATTATTCTTTTAACAAATATACATTCCTCAATGTCTACAAATTCATACAAATCAACCATCATTGCAATATCTCACTCGATTCCAAAATTATTATTTAACAAAGTGGCGTCAAGTTGCTGGTAGACTGCGTTTAAAAATGTGCGAAGTGCGAAAAGTCAATTGTACTACAATAAATGTTAAAAAAAAGAGATTTAATTATACTTCGTACACGATGTCAAAATCGTTGCAATTGCAAAGAAAAAGGACGTTCTCTCCGTGCGGGTAATAGAAGATAATGTAACGAGACACGTTCGCGAAGCCGCAGGCTGCGAGGGGACAGGTTCCGATAAGGATAACGACGGAAAAGAATACATAAATTGATTTCGTGTCCTATTCCAGATCGTAGTTTTCTTTTTTCCCCGCGTTAAGGCGTTATCGCATGAAACGTGTGCAATTACGACGCATAATGTTTCGCGGCGATACCGACTCATCGATATCGGTACTTTTCTTTGTGAATCGAGCAAATGTACTGGTGTATCGCTCGTATACTTTCTCTCTCTCCTCTCTCTCTCTGCTCTCTTTTTCTCTCCTTCTCCCTCTCTCCTTTTTTCTTTTTTTGCTCTCTCTCTGCTCTCTTTTTCTCTCCTTCTCTCTCTTTCTTTTCCTCTGCGCTCTCTCTCTCTCTCTCCTTTTTTGCTCTCTCTGCTCTCTTCTCCTCTCTTTCTCTGCTCTCTCTCTCCTTTTTTCTTTTTTCCTCTCTCTCTGCTCTTTTTTCGCTCTTTTTCTGCTCTCTCTCTGTTCTCTTTTTCTCTCTTTTTTGCTCTCTGTGCTCGCCTTTTCTCTCTTTTTTGCTCTCTCCCTCTCTTCTTTTTTTGCTCTCTCTCTCTCTGTTCTCTTTTTTGCTCTCTCTCTGCTCCCCTTTTCTTTCTTTTTTGCTCTCTTTTCTGCTCTCCTTTTTTCTCTTTTTTCCTTTTATCTCTTTTTTCCTCTCTCCCTCTCTTCTTTTTTCTTTTTTGCCAACTCTGCTCTCTTTTCTCTCTCTCTCTTTCTCTCTCTATCCGCCGGTCAAGAGAGGACCCAGATTACTTCGTGCACGTGTACACACGTGCGTCCCAGGGCGGTCGGGTTTTTCGTCGGTTTCGAGTGGATCCCATCGCGGGTCTATTCCCATAACACCCCCAGTCGACCCTTCTCTCCCGCAGCACTGACAGTGAATTAGACTGTGAGCGAACGTTGTGCGGGTCCCGTGTAATGTATATTTAGACGGTGGAGACACTTCGAAAAACCGCGGGAATACACTGTGGGAGAGACGAGTCACATTGTTGCTTCGAACACGATCTTGCACGGCCGTAGATCGTTCGACCGATATATCCGATAATGAAAGTTATCGTCCCTAGACTCGATAAGGATGAACTTATTTTTACGCCGCAGAAACCAAATCTCGGATTCACTCTCTCTCTCTCTCTCGCTACGACGCGACGCGCCTCGCGGCAAATTGTTATGCAAATGAAACGGGCGCATTGTACACCGGAATAGTGTATTACTTTTCCCGGCGGGCATTTTTACGAATCCGAGACAATCGGCTTTGTCTAGCGGGCACAGATGTCGATAGCGGCGTGTATGCAGCTACCGATAACATTCGTCAGAGATAAATAATTTATGCTCGAAATAACGCGCGACTATTTGGCAGAAATAAGCGACCAAAACACGGGACACCCCGATTGTTCGAATCTCTATTTCGCGTTGTATTCGTATTGTTATTGAGAACCGATAGATAAATTGCTACGCGCATTGTACCACGGTTCGCGTTTTTAAAAGAAGATACCCCCCGAAGTCGCGATAGCCGCCGCCGTCTACTTTGCTCTTACGTTGCAAGTCCGAAGTAGTATTTTTATTCGATGTATGAATAGTAGATTGTTCAAATGTCTATTTCGCGTTGCTATTGCGAACGCATAGATAAATTGCTACGCGCATTGTACCGCGGTTCGCGTTTTTAAAAGAATATTCCCAAAATCGCGATGGCCGCCGCTAACTTTACTCGTACGTTGCAAGTCGGAAGTAGTGGGTTATTTTCATTCGACGTACGAATAGTAGATTCAACACAGACAACGCAGCCTTTTCTCTTACGCAGTTGGCGTTTCCAGTAATTTATTATTACCGCTATTACTTTCACGATGATAAATGGTCGAATTAAATTCATTAATAATATTAAATTGACTCCGCAGAGATGGAAACAGAAGGAAGTACATAATATTTCAAGATAATAAGTGACATGTTTATTTAACGTGATTACACGCCTGCAGCTGCAGGGCCAAGCCCGCAGAATTACCCGAGAAACACCGCTATCTTTTCTAATGCGTGTATCCCGTTAACGAAAATTTGTTGTATCTCGTATATTACTTCTATGGCAAAAACGCGATTACCGCGCGCCAAGCAATTGCAAATCGCCCGGAGTCATTGCGGAAATTGATGATTGTTTCGAATCAACGTGAAATTAACAGGCAACGATAGAGGGTGATGCAAAATTATTATCGGGCGCCAGAAGTTTCCTTCGTTGTCTAGAAAACTTCCTACGGGTAAGAAACGAATGTGAAATCGACATTGAAAATCTATGATTTGAATTTTAATTCACGATCCATCGCGGTGTTACGTAATTTCGACTCTGCGTGCCGGTTTCGAGTCAGAACCATCGCGGAACAGTTATTTTAGAAGCTGCAGTTACATCTCTTGTTTACTACGGTATATAGTTTATCGAAGCAACGGCAAACAACGGGGTTGACACTTTTCTCGGTACGGTAGCATGGTTCTGCGTCGTAACCGCGACACCCATTGTCCGTTTGTCAATACGAAGTACCGTAAGCGCGCTAGCCCGATCAGCCTGCGCTTTCGTTGCATACACACGTGAACGATGATAACAGAGCTATCTCTCGCATTTAATGGCCGGTACACGTTTCAGAATTATTCGTTCTTCGGAATGCTAATTTATGCCCGAATATTCGACCGAATCTAGAGCTATCGCGTCGCTGTTAAGGCATCTTATACAATGCATCATCTGGACAACACATCTTGTTTATTTAACCCTTTGCAGTCGGATGGTGACTCCGAGGCACCACTAAAAATTGCCACACCATCGTGTATAATGGTATGATTCAACTGCTGTAAATTTAATTTTAAAGCAATTTTAAGTTGAATACCACAGATTTAATTTAGCAATGAGATATTATTATAAATATCATGCTAAAATTTTTTCAAACTCTTAAAAGTGGCGGGGCATAGTTAAAAAAAATAAAAACCACTTTTTTTGGCGTTTTTTTACAGTTCTACTCATCTTTTCTGAAACTAAGGGGGTTAAATTGACTTGGTATTTTTCGCATAAGTATATTTTCGTTGGGCACTAAAAGTCGTAAGTCAGGGGGTTAAATTGGCCTGGCATTTTTCACATAGGTATAATATTTTCGTTCGACACTAAAAGTCGTAGGCCAGGAGGTTAAATTGATCTAGTATTTTTCGCATAGATATGATATTTTCCTTCTGCACTAAAAGTGGTAAGCCAAGGGGTTAAATTGGCCTGGTATTTTTCGCATAAATATATTTTCGTTGGGCACTAAAAGTCGTAAGTCAGGGGGTTAAATTGGTCTGGCATTTTTCACATAGGTATAATATTTTCGTTCAACACTAAAAGTCGTAAGCCAGGGGGTTATATTGATCTGGTATTTTTCGCATAGATATGATATTTCCCTTCTGCACTAAAAGTGGTAAGCCAGGGGGTTAAATTGGCCTGGCATTTTTCACATAGGTACGACATTTTCGCTCGGCACTAAAAGGGTTAATTTGATGAAATGAATGGGGTTCATTTCCCATAATCAGCGTGTACCCCGCGTATTTACTTTTGTACGAGGACTCCCACGATCTAATTACAACGCCATTGCCGGAACGTGTAATTTGTTATTGACACGGCACGCTTCTAAAATTTCGAGGATATACGACGATTACGATACAGTAACGCATTGTGCGCGTCATCGAAACCGTGTTCATGACAACACACAGGCCGCTTGTACCGATTGCGCACACGAGCAAACGTAGCACGCATCGACACGTACACGGACAGGCGCACACAGCCTCGTTACACGTGCACACAGCTTCGTTACACGTGCACGCGTACGTATTATGGGTAGACGAGCGTGAGACTCCCGAACAGACGCCTCCCGCCTCATGTACGCATCTGCATTCGCGTCGAATGAGGTTAACGTTAATGAGGCACAAATATCTCCAGACACCGTGGCCAGACCTTCCCTTTATTGTTTGTCCCTATATTATTATTATTACTGTCATGAGCCCTCAACGGCTGCGTCGGACGTGCACGCGGATAGGGATGGCGATTCTTCTTTTTCCCGCTCTTTCTTCCTTTTTCTTTTTTTGTTTTCAACGACCGTTGGTTCGTTCCACTCGACCAACGAGAGTACACGTTGGTCAATGCACGCTGCGTTGGGGGGGAGGGAAACGGCTCGTTCCGGTTCACAAAGGGTTTAGAAAGATTTGGAATACAGTTTGAACGTTGCAGACACGCGTTTCACTTCCCGCTTCCAGTTTACTTCCAGTCACCACTTAAGTTTCCAACGCGAAAAACCGAGAAATATGTAGAAAACTCTGTTAACAACACTTTGCACTAGAATGGTGACTCTGGGACACCTATCTTGTGGATAATCACAAAAAATTGTTAAGATAGTTAGAGCAAACTCCGCCTTTTCCCAAGGCGGAGTGATTATTATATACAAACGGTCAAAATTATTAATATTAGATTGGGGATAAAGAAATCAATTATTTTTAAGTCTTGAAATAGACATAAAAATAATGATAAATGAAAAATTAAAGTTATTCTAACGTCTTCGTCCCTAAAAATGTTATAGAAAAGAAAAGACAATTTATTAGATTGAGGAAAAAGAAATCAATTATTTTTAAGTCTTGAAATAGACATAAAAATAGTGGACTTCTTTTTCCCCAACCTAATACTTATTGCAAGCTACTTGATAAACGAAGTTTGCACTGTACGCTATAATTTAATTCATTTGAGAACGAATAAATTAATTTTTAGTGCTAATAATTTTATGAAAATCAAAATGTTAAGCAAAATGTTAAAGATATAGCTACTTCCTGCTATTGGGTGCCCTCCAATGTAGGGAAATTTACCCTAATGGATGCGCAGTGAATATGATATAATTAAGATCAGTAGAAAAGATTTACCTTCCTTCTCTTGTACAAAGAAATCAGAAGGAGAAGATTCTCCGGAGATTCGGAAGGGTCCATTAAACCTCTCGCAGCGGACAAAAGACGGCAGCCCGTGGTCGAAACAATGACCGTTGAAAAACGTTCCAAATACATACATACAAACATAACAACATACCCACACACACGCACAGAAATCTTTTGAATCGACGCGCGGCGTATGAAGGCCGTATATCATCCGTCTCGGGTCACCAACAAACACGACAGACGCCGCATGCTCGCGTACCGTTATGTTCGCTCTCGAAGACCTGGTCCTTATCAAACACGCATTGGATATTACACCGCGGCACGTACTTTACAGCTGCGAGAGAGAAAAGTAATTAACTAAAAGAAAACTAGTTAGCTACGATTACTCGGTAAAACAGAACATTTAGGAACATTAGTTAAAAAATATTTATCAGTGCAAGTTCTGTTGCAAATAATATATTATTTAACACTAGAACTACCAAAACAGTCATCTTGACTGGTCCCTAATTTTGTCTTTCGCAATTAGTAATTCTTTAATAATGTACATGTTACAATAAGGATTATATGAATTTCTAACCTCTTACTTATGATGCGCCACTATAGTGGCTTTTGAGGATGTCATCTCGTATTACGACACAGCATTATAGTGCTTTCAGCACACCCAATTGTATCACTAATTATTAAAGTTGAAGCATATACCTTTAAGAAAAATTATAGGTTAGCTCTGCCGTACAGAGAAACAGACCTGCGCAAAATTCAACCGTACTCAAGAGGTTAATAGACGAGGTCTCGTTATTATTACAAAGCAACGTATATCGTTGGATTTATTGTTCGGTAGTTCTAGTTTTAAAAAATGTATAGTATATAAAGTTTTAATGATGTAGTGGTAATCTTTTATTTTGTAATAAATAAGTATCTCGAAGTAATTTATTCTGCTTGTTTTCAAAAGCGAAGGAAATCAGTTGCTTTAATTAGAACCGAAGAATTTATGGAACTGATTAGTTAATCAACGTGTAACTAGTAAATATCGGTCGTTAAAAATAACTAAACTCACAATCACTACTGTACATTGCACCGTGATACGTATTTGACCGTTCGACCGAAGACAGGTTCGATCATGTTCCTCCTCGCTTGTTAACCTAGGCCTGTGTTGGACATGCGCAATAATGCGCGTCGCGCTTAAAAATCGTAAAAGTGTTTTGATCGTTCAACGACTCACTGTGTACCCGCTTCGATCACAAACGGATACTGCTTTTTAGAGTGACCGTTACGGAAGAAATGGTCACGGAAACGCTCAAGGTTTGTTTACATCGCTAATCAAGAAGATGCGAAGGTCGAGTGTCATTTTATAAATCACGTTCACACTGATTCGTGTATGTACAAGTTCAACGACTTGTGAAATATATATACACACATTTGATTAGAGCAGTAGTCGGCATTGAACTTGACGGTCTCGTAAGCAAGCGAATGTTTTCGATCGGAAGACTAGTCCGTGGAAAATACGAAACTCGTGTGTGTGAGTTATATTAATTGTAAAAACAGAACGGCTCCGTGGTCGCGTTTAACCCCTCGAACTACATAAACATCTTCCGTGTGTTTACTTAACTTTAAAAACATTGTCTGCGTACCCTTAACCTGTTAACCGTTTTGTTTCATTTCAAGACCGCGCTCGTGTGTGCTGAATTATTACACTACCATAACTGATTTGGAACATCTTATTCTACAATTAATGAAATTATTGAACAAATTACATCATTCGAACTCATGTTATAGAATCTTTTTTATAAAATAACGGATTCCAGTCATATTTTGTAATCGACGCGGTTAACCTTAAGCTAGCATTATTTTTATGCTGTTTTTACATTATATTCAACAGCAAATGTAATTTTTTCTCTACGTAAAGATTAAACTCGTTATTGAATTAAAATTCGACGGAAACAGTTAGCAGGTTAAACGCAGACGGTGTCATATAATTTTAGCGTGTCCCATCATATTGTACGGTAGAGTTCATGGTTCATGGTGATACAATTAGTGTAACGCGTTGCGCGCGCATAAATTTTACTGTAACATCAGTTACCGGTCATCGATACAAGATTCGGTAGTATAGCGTGTGCATTGTTACTTACACCATAGAGGGACTTCAATTTTACGTGGTTCACCGCCGGCACGTCCACCATGGAACACTTAAGCAGTATGGTGGTAGTTTGACTGGGCATGATGCAAGTGTCTCTTCTTCACTTGTCACGTGTAACAAAACTGGTGGCACGTCACTACCGTGGGAAACGTTCATCGGTGTGTCAGCGGACTATGATCTATCGGTGTCGTCTTACGACGAGACTTAAAACACGCGGTCGGCGACCATAAAGGGAACACATAGAAACTGGAAGTGTATCGGCTTGACCAATCGGCTGGACTTCTTCCGCGGCTGGTCTCCAATCAAGTAAAATACCTCGGAACGTCGATCCGGTAAGTACGACCGAAAATAAATGCTTTTCGAACACAAATCGTTGACGCGGGACCGATTTATTCGGAATCCGCGCGGTTTATTGGCAGTGAACAACTGGCAGTGCACCGTTACCGATCGGACCGTAACCGCGGGGCTCACCCGACGTTCAAGTTCTTCTTAACGATTAACGACCTGGTCGCGATCCACTCGGTCCATAATCACGATCGAGCGAGTATAGTTTAAGGGTTCTCGGGCCACAGAGCTCCCGTACCGTACATACTCCTGCCCGGCTGGCTCGCTGACTGACTGACTGACTGGTTTTCACTCACTCACTCACAACGTGAAACCGAGTGGAATTGTAGGCACATCTCTCCCCACCACCGACCGTTTCCTTATCCCTTCTACCGAGTTTCGAGCCAATCCTCGACCCAAACAACGCACACGCGTGTGCGTGAATACGGGACGGGACGGTGTGCGTGGCCTTTCCGTGCACTCGGTGCCGATGCACGCGTGCTTCGGACTTCGTGTGTGCGTGCCGCGCTGTCTCCGCGTTTTTACTTCGCACACGATGAAAGAGAAAAGGACCTAGCATCGACGGCGCAACCGGAGCTGGGTCAGACTTTCGGGGAAAAAATATTTCAAGCGGCAGTTTAAATAATCGTTCTTCCACAATTCGGCTGAAGGTACAGTGGAACGAATAATATTGAATTAATATTGGATTGTCGGAAAAGTATTGAGAGATTTTTGTTACTAGATGTTGTTTGGCGTCGTATATCGGGCAAAGCTTATTAGGCTGCGTCGTACCGATGCGCATTTGACAGGTGACATTTTAGTCTACAATTTTTATGCAGACACTTTTGTAAGTACTTTTGTTAAAGTTCAAATTAGTTATGTGTTTAACAAATAAGCAGATCTTAGCAGAATTATTAAGGACAGATATTACATTTCGAGGTTACCTGATGTTATGATATACTTTCTGCACTATAGATAGAAAGAGAGAGAAGATTGATAGACTGATCGAGTAGCACATCTAACGGAACATGTGAATAAAGAGGGTTTGGACCGAGTGACAGTTATTTAGAGTGGTTTCGAGTAATGGAATAAGACAGGGAGTCGAGCAACGGGTGTGGATACATGTGCGTGTGTTTTTAGGTTAGGTATGGGACGAACATCGAAGACCGAGCGATCGAGATGGTTAAGTGAATAGGTCACAGTAAGCGTTGAAAACTATAATATATAGAAAAGCTCACATAGAAACTTTTCTAAGCTGAAAAATTGTCTTGAGTTTTTAATTAAAATTTGAAAAATTGAATTGCTGCGAGTGAGCAACATTTCCAACCATTTTCGTTTCTCCAGATAATTTTTGTTTATTCCTTTTCGTATTCGCACACGCACGAGGTTTACTTAAATTTTTTACATTAAACAACTGCAACGATTTACAATTGTTATTAATGTAAATTCTTTTTTAAGTTACTTCGGTAGAACCGCTATAATCTAAATTGCATAAACATCAGCAGTGCAATTGAATTAACTTTTTGTACCGTAAACATTGAATTATTAATAGATGCAAATTGTTAATTTTATGTGCAACACTCGAGTAAACTATTTTCAAGCTTCTCTTACGCGAGTATGTCAGATCTACGATGGAATCGCGCGGACAAGGACGATAATTAAAAACGATAAAGCAAGATAGATAAGCACGCAATGGACAACACGACGCGTGAATCACCTGTTTCTAGAATCTCAGCTGACTACAATAACGGTCCTTTTGTGACGGCGCCGTCTACGCGCGTAAAAGCCATACTACTTTCATTGTACATTGCGATGTTTATCTAGTAACAACTTTTTTATAATGAATTGCAAGTATGAGCAACTTTACCATTAAATAGTTAAACACGTATTATACCTTCATAATTTTTTTAAATATCTCAGTGATTACTTTCTGTATTTTTAAGAAGCTAAAACAATTTTCAATCGAGTTTAAACGTATTTTACCAAATTAGATTAATTTTATTATTATCGTTACAACATATAATACTTACACAATTTTATTTAAATATCTCAGTAATTATTTTCTGTATTTTTAAGAAGCTAAAACAATTTTCAATCGAGTTTAAACGTATTTTACCAAATTAGATTAATTTT
>CM052099.1:16211899-16225480 GCA_028453745.1 Agapostemon virescens
ATATACAATAATAAAAGGGACCAGGATAATACAAGAAGTGACTAGAATGTGTTGCCCTACAACGTCGTGTGTCGGACACGCAACGCAGATTCTGAACAGAGTCCGATAAATATGTATGTTATTAATTTCTTTCGAATCGAAATCAAATTCTACGTTGCCGAGCAGTTGCGATGTAATAATGGATAAAGAAAATCTAGTCACTGTTATCAGAAAATAAATCGTAGGTCAACAAGTTAACGAAAGCGAGATGAACATTTTCGTTAAGGAAATCGTCCCCTTGAAGGTTTTCCTAAATTTTTGGAACATCCAAAAACAGTTCTTCCGTCATTATCTTTATCCGAGTAGACTTTGAGTATTCAGACTTTGAGTATTCAAAAGTCGAAGGCTACAAGTTCCTAGATCGTGTGCAATATCGTACCCTAACATTTCGAACTATTCGATTGCTGACAGAGTCGCAGCGAACATTTCACATTATACCGTTCGACGTCTTATTAGTGGATTTCTCAATGTCCGTACAGCTGGCAAAGTGTTCAAGATCGGCCATTCTCATAATATATGAACCAATTATGGCGTTAGAACAATGTATCAGACTCGTTTACTCTTGGAAGTGGTTTTCTGCCTTTCTCATTTCGCAACGACGGTGCGAGGGAATCCTCAAGGTGTGCCAGGTGTTGCCATATAGCTCAATCAGACTAAATGTCTGAAATTACAGGGTAGCATGTTGTGCCGATGTGTTCTTATAATCCGTTTAGCGGGAAATGCACAATATATAATGGTTTCCTGCTAGAGAGCCGTGCATGCTTCGGCGGCAATGCCTTGATCGCTCCGCGTTCATTATAAAGCCAGAGAGCGCGGATAAGCAAGTCTCCGTTAATTGCGCGCAATTTACCAAAACTGGTATATTCTCCTATTCATTTTCTAGTAAACACCGAACGTGTCAAAAATTCATAACTTTACGGCATAAATGTTGTCTCGATTACTAACCGAATCGACGGCTCGTGAATTCAGCAAGTACGTGTGACGCAGGATAGTTAGAAATTCCATCAGTGGAAGTTTCAGTGGACGGAACTTGTAGGAACCGTGGCGAGAACTGGTCGGGAGACTTCGAACTCGTTAATATTTCAGATCGCAGAGTGCTCTTGTTAAAGAAGACTGTTAACAACCTCGGCCACGATATCGTACATCATTAAATGCTCGAATCAAATAACTATGGACTTGATCAAAATCGATAAGCGTGGAACATTCGAATATGGCAACGTCGACGTTTGCAGAAAACGCGTTCGTTCGAAAAATGTTTCTGATTCACCAAATTATATTTGAGAAAAATCGTAGGCGGTTCTTTTTAACCAATCTTTTTGGCGGTGGTAAAAAGAAGAGAAAGAGCAAAAAGGAAAAAGAATTGTCAACGAGGCTATCTAAGCAGTTAACACTAAACCTACCGAGCAATAAACTTGGCTAATGTATATTGTCCTATAAAAGTGATAAGAATTAATTTATTTGGATTTTGTACAATTTTTATTGCAGTGTATGTTGGAATAGAAAAATCCATCGAATCGATTTCTACGAAAACAATATTTCAACGTCAGTAATTCTAAAATAGAAAATCTAGAGAGGGTCATTTGACCCCTTATGATAGCTTTAGTGTTAAGGACGGTATACATAGTGCCCCGTAAAGTTTAAAGAAATTTAAAATGGGGCGATACTTGCGAAATTTGAAATATTTCGGTTCGTCCAAAGACAACCTCAGCGGTTTAGTCCGTTTATCCAATTGACCCGCGGTTTTCGCCGACAATTCGCAAACGAAATGTCAAACCGCAAATTGGCGAAGGTAAACAGTGCTTTCGCCGCTACCTGAGGAATCCCCGTTTAAAGTTTCTTTGAACTTTACAGGACTCCCTGTATAGTCATCGGTGACACACCAGCGGTGGAATAGCGTCGAGCAATTAGCCATCTGCTGGCAAGCGTAGGAGGTAGCCGTCACAGAGTTCGGCCGTAGTTGGGATTGATATGAACCGATAGAGACGGCGAAAGTGTAGATAGGTATCGTGTACGTGTATCGTTTGTTTCAATTGTGGCCGCTCAACGAAGGTATCTCATCCGATTGCGTAACCGGCGCTTTTCAATTACGGCGGCCAGTAGACCGGTTGAAAAACATCGCGAAGAAATCCGTTGGTTCGTTCCGTTTCGAATTGTACCGTTCGTTCGCCGGTTTGTTGAAACGAAATTTGCCAGTGCCGGCTCTCGAAACCTGACATCGAGATTCTACTTTCGATCGCGGACTTCCGAATCGAAACTAGATTGGTCACAGGTGAGCTATGAATTCCTGAGGCAACGCCAACTGGATCCACTACGTGAGTCATGGGATAGTGAACGTGTTCGAGCGGTTACGGATCAACGGTCCACCGTATCGACAGAGAATAAAACGAAAACCGTTCCGGGCTTTCGTAGAGCGACCGTGTATATGCGTGTACAATCGATGACCTTGATTGCCGCGCAATAAATTCGCCGATACATAATTAAACGTAAATACACGCTTTCGAGTTGATCCGCGATGAAACACGCGACGAACAAAATGTCCGATGGGATTCGATCGTATCGTAGAGACAGATGGAAGATTCGTATTCCATTCGGAATCGATGTCACCGAGATGAAAAAAGTTCCGAGCGAGTGCAGCAGTACCAGAGCTCAGGAAATCGAAAGAAATTGTATTCCGTCGGTTTGTCGCTTTCCTGCCATCTAAATATTTATCAACGTTTCTATCTACTTTACGAGCCTGTAGTTTCACGTCCGAGCTGACACGAATTTCGCCGAGCGATGACGCACGTTTCACCTGGTATAGTTCGTCTGGGTTGGTAAAAATCGGCAATTACCTGCCGCATGGCCACCAGGAGGAACTGTCCGGTACTGATCGGCGAACTTCCAAGGCGGATGCTTAGGTTAATACGTTTTACTGGTCACGTAATGGCGCCAGTTTTTAACGGACACTCCGTTTGGACCGCCTAAAACTCTTCGCGTATTTTTATCTCGGTTTTTATACGGTACTTTGTACAGTAGAACTTCCCCTTCTACCCTAGATGTCGTAGAATAACGGCACCGACAGACTGTACACGCTGTGGACTAAAAGGAACCACTGTGAAGAAGTTTGCGAAACCTGTAGAAGAAGTTCCCTTATTGTGGGACACTTACGGTTGTTCTTAGATACGTCGAAAGACATAATACTTTATACTTTAAATTTCTTGTAAATTAACAACATTAGCAACCAGAACGGAATTAGAAACAATCAACATTTTTAACGTCATTAATTTTAGGAAATCATGAAGCGTCCCTTAGTATTGGACACGATAAAAATAATTGATAATTTACTTTAGTTATAGTCCACCTTTAAAAGCCTAAACATTGAATTACTCTTAACCATACTCTGTCATGGTTTTAGTGTTCTAGAAGTCTGAAGTTTGTTTAAAAATGTTCTTTTAACTTTCTTGCTTATTAGTTATGTTACTTCGTCGTTCATAGTTCACGTTGAAACAATAAATAATAGTACAAAGGAAATAGATGAGATTAAGTTGTGTACTGTCTAGTATTGGGGGACAATGAACCTACCAAAGAAAATATTTCGAAATCAATACATTGTATGCTTATAAAGAAAGAATATTTAAAAATACTTATCAAAAAATATAGTTGTCACCTCAACAAATTAATAGGTACAACAGTTTATTAATCTGTACGATTTCACAATATCAATTAGTGATTGTTTGTTTTCGTTCGCGTAGGATATTAAAGCTTTAACGATATAATTACCGTCCAGGGGAAACTCTGCCAATATACTCATTTGCCAATATGGCGGAATCGTATAACACGCGGTTCGCTCCTAAATAAGTAACACTCGGACAGAGATGAAAGTTTGTCGATTGTCGAGTGAAAGTTCAATAACAGCGATTGTTATTAATTGGCCATTGAATAATAAAATATTCATGTTATAATTCGACGGGATCGTGATTTTATCGATACACGGTGTGTTTCTCCCGATTGGTGTCACCGATGACTATCGGAGCGTAATAATACGTTCGATGTCCGATTGGTGATGCGATTATCATTTCACGGACCGCCTTTGCAATATTTGATGGTTACCCGTGTTATTCAAGTTTTCATAACCAGCTCTGGCAGCGGTGTTATCTGCATGATTTATAGTCGTAACTGGACTGTGGATTTTATGCATTTATTACAACAACTTGATACAATTTAAAACAATCGAAACCTTTGTAGAATTTAAGAATTGTCAATGTATTGTCTTCAGCTTATTAACACGTTGAATGCCGAGCGAATTTTGTGTACTTCAGACAAGTTTCGTTTATTTCATTCATAGAAGTGATCAGCGTTATTAAAGGGAATTGTTAGTTACTGTATAACGAAGCTCTTATCTCATACTACAATCTGGTTAACCCCTTGCCATATTATGACGAGTCAGACTCGTGTTGAAGATTTTAAATAAAGTCTAACAAGTATAAATATTATACCTTTCTTTTTGGACAAAATCAAATGTTGTTCATTTATAATCAATATTTAAATATTGAAGAAGATATAGCAGTATAAAAGATATAAATTGTCTTTTCCCTTCTGTAACATTTTTAGCGATGAAGATATTACAATAACTTTAGTTCCAAAGGAAATGGTATGGCAAGGGGTTAACTTCCACAATAATAAATCGATGCTCAATGCCCTCAATTTAATGATAATCATTCTTAAACGACGCATGCTACCGGTGACCACCGTGGCATTCAACGTGTTAAGATTGTTAAAAAACAAAATAAAGGTCTATACGATTACAGTTTGTTGTAATCAGTGCTAAAAATTTTTACTTTTCATATAGATCCGCGATTTACTTAAGATTCGAAGCCCGACTTGTAGCAAACATTTCAAATACTGTTTAAATAACATTTTATTTAATTGTTGATCATATACGGTCATTGGAGAACAGCTAGGCACACGGTAACTACAAATTTGTCTTTTCTTTTTGTCGTTCTGCAGAGGACAAGGAAAGTGTAGTAATTTTAATAAAAATGCGATAATATATAATTATCATATTAGTAGTACATTATATTACAGATTATAGATATACGAATTCGGCATTAATTCTTTTAATTCGACCGATAATCCTTTTTTCCGTTTGTCTCGAGCAGAGGGGAAACCGCAGTTGACGACGAAACGTACTCGAAAATATATTAAACCGTTATTTTCATTAAATAAAAACCTACAACATATACAGGGTGTTCCACGGTTTAACACTAGAACTACCGAACAATAAATCCAACGACTTACATTGGTTTGTAATAATAACAAGACTGCACCTATTAAAATTTCATACAATTTTTATTATAACACGTATGTCGTTAAAGAAGCACAGTCGAAAAATTCTGATGAAAATATTTTTATAATTTCAATAATTGCGAACGGAAAACCTTGGGACCAGTCAAAATGACTGGTTTGGTAGTTTTAGTGTTAAGGATAAAACTGTGTCAGTATACTCTACGACACTAAATAATAAAATAATAAAGAATAGTATAAATGTAAAAATAAAAATAAGGGAAGTTTCGCTTAGAAAAGGGTAAGTGTGGGAACGTCTGGAGCTTCGCTTGGAAATAAAAGACGTACTAGTGGAAAAAACAGTATATCGAATGGGGTACAAGAAACGGATCAGAATCGAAGATAAAAACAGCTGAAAAAATCTAAGACAATGGGTGAATGCGTTAATTAATAATGAAAAAAGTTTGCCAGGCGGGAGCAGTCGGTGCGTCGCTGCAGCGAACGCAGTGGAACCGGGTATCTTCGAGTATCGAAGTTGCAAAGACCAAGGTCTCGGCGTGGCTCGAATGAACAAAGAAGGTATGGGGAGCCGGCGAGCCGGGCATCGCCTATCGAACAATTTTTTCGTGCGCTTTACAGGAAAGCTTTGACCGTAAGTGGACAATAGGGAGGACCCGCGGAGGATCCTATTATACCGGCGCGTTTACGAGGGTGTAGAAGCGTGGGCGTCGGACGTGTACACGCGAGATTCGCCGGGCTTTGTTGCCGGCTGAGGAAAAAGGGAGACGAGGAACCCCGACGAGAAGGAAGAACCGTGTAGAGGTGCGCGAGCACCCAACGAGACAGCTGTCTGACCTGATTCCACGAAAGGGTTTCCAATCATAATGACAAGGTGGGCGAGCGTTTTAGTGTGAGGCGCTCTACTGGCCCGATGCGTCGCGCCGTTGTCGCCTCGTGTCGTGTCGTGTCGCGAGAAATGCATTTGTCCTTGTCGCCAGAAAAATAGACTCATCCTCCCGTTCTACGGGGTTGACGAACTTGCCACCGTTTCAAGGTGCCGCGGCACACGGAAAAAGCCGATATGTGTTTACCTAGTTTCGCCAGAATTCTAAAAGAATTCGAAATTCTTCGTTGCGCGTTTCTCGTCGCCAGCAGAAACACGAGTTTTTCCCGTTGATTGTATCAAACTTTTTCACCACCATTTTGTTCTCGTTTGCTCGCCGGGGTTATGTAGCAACTCGGAAGGGAGTATTTTTCTCTCTAGCTTTTACAACCTAATATTCTGTTCACGTTGCCCTGGTGTGTGTGTATCGTGGCAGCGCGGTACAGGTATATAATTTGATTATGGTAATCGTCGGCACGGCGAAATGTTCGACAAGAAAAAGGAGGAGTGAGCTTTGATCCCTGGAATCAGAGTTTACGTGTACATCGAAGCGAAGCTTCGTTTATATTTTGTTCTGTTCCTTTTGTGTCTGTTTGTTCGAATGGTTATCGAATTCCACGAGACTGCGGTAGAAGACGACTGTTTTTTATGCAGAGTTCGAACGGTTCGTTTGTAAATCCGGAGTTTCTATCTAGTGAAATGTAGAGCACATCGTTTGGTGAATTTATTATTAAACAACTTTGTTGAGCGTACTTAGTACCGGGTCGACGGGGCCTTACAACGCCACGCGAACTGGTATTATTAATTTATAATAATTTAATTATTTAATTCATTTAATTTAATTTATAATTATTTCTTTGAATAGATATCTTTTAAAAAATTACTAAAGAATTTAGATAGACGCGCCTTCGTTATTGGTATAATTTAATGTAAAATGTTGTGTTAAGTTTTTGTAATTATGTCCTTGGAAGGGCTTGGATATTTTTTTAATATCGTAATTAGCGTAATTTTTACTCATTTAGCATTACAACCAAGGTTTTGTGTTTATAAATTGAATTTCTCCAGTCCATACAATTTTATTTAAAAAAAAGAACTTTTAAGGAAATATAATAAATATAGAGACAGCAAATCGAGGGAGTCGAGAGGTGAATAGTGGGGGAAGCGCTTTCGTTATTGGTACAATGTACTGTAAAATATTCGGTTATGTTTCTCCGGAAACCTTGTGTTAAGGTTTTGTAATTATGCCTTCGAAAGGGCCCGAATATATAAATAGGATAATATGTATATAATAACATTCAAGCAGTAACACCAAATCGAGGGAGTCGGGAGACGAATGGTGGGGGACGCGTCGTAGTGACGTCACGATTCGCGCTGGGAGTGGGGGGACACTATCAACGATCTTACAGTACAAAACGACGCCACTAGTTACTCCCACTATCGGTACAAGTTTGGTAGGAGAATTTTCAGAACGTGACGTCACGTAATCCTTCCATAACCTTTTAGAATCTTAAACGGGGAATACTTTTCTCATGCGTTCTATATTTAGTCCTTTATCTTTACAAATTTTGTTACCAATGGGAGGGCACCAGGAGGAGACACTCCTGTAAATGCATTTCTACTGCATTTTCCACGATGCATCGCAGAAACTGAATAGCTTAACATATTTTCCAAGAAAAAAAGTTCTGTTTTTTAAATCACGAGAGCTCGAAAACCATAAACGATGCAAACTGCATCATAGATTTCGATCGCAACCCTAATACGGCAGAAAGGATAGGCTGAAGGCGAGATCACGATAAAGACATCGGCTTCGACCGGAGCTCAATTGATTTACGAAGAGAGTCGATCGATTAGTACATTATCGTAGATCAAGGTTCGCAATCTTGGCGATAATCAGCGTCATCGTGGATCGAATGACGCGCCGCGAAGAATTCGAGAAACGCGGCTTCGATCGGCCGGGGAAGGCGAGTGATTTCACCGGCAGAGACGCTGGGGATATACACGTGATCGGCCGTAAAATGACTCACTGACGGAAATCTGCATGACCGTACGGAACCGGTGGGCGCTTTGCAACCCGCGGACTAATTTAATTACCACGTTTACCAGCCTGTAAATAGGTCTCTTTTTCTGGCGAACGTTCTAGAACGGTTCGCGGCGACGAACAATGAAACAAGATGTAAAACGCGTGCACGGAACACCTGTCGGGCGCATTGTCGGTCCATTCGCGTCGGAAGAGAAAAAAATCGAGCGTACTTTGGCGGAACGAGCCTGATTCACCCAGATTTCTCGCGGTAAAAAAAAGAAAGGAGAGCATCGCGACGCTGCTGGTTCGCCGGAACCTCTTTAAGAACCGGCGCAATACGACATAATTGTTCGCCTCGCAACGAACCGGCCTTTCTCTGCTCCGGATGCCGTTAAGCGTAATAAAACTGGCCGCGCACTTTCGTGTTTTAACGCACCTTGGCCGCAATGAAGATAAACCGATCTTTCGAAAAGTTTCGGAGAAAGACAACGTTATCCGACCACGGAAGACGATAAAACGACCCCGCCGACAGATAGACCACGCCTTTTCGGGGACGCGGGGACAGGGACGAACAATTCGGAACAATGTAAGGACGCACAGTTTGTTTTGATCGTCGAGTTGGGCAGACGCTGCTCAAATCTCGCGCTGATCACGCAGATTAACTTTTTACTATCGGTTTACACAGCTTTCGTTCTTCGTACGCGATGATCTTGATCAGAAAGAAATGGGAATTGTCGTGTTTACAAAGTAAGATTACGTTCGAGCATTTTTTAATCGGCGTAGGACTTTCAAGCAAACTTTTATGGAGCATTTGTGTCTTGACGGTTATGGTCGAAGATATTATTCACTGTTCTTTACAGTTAATGTGATGACATTAGGATGTATGTGCTTATAATTATGAAAGTGGTCTAAGTCATATATTTTTAATAAATTAAAGAATATTTTTGTACTATGCAACATTTTAATTTAGCATTTTATTAGTCTTGATTAATGGAAACTTATTATGAATATGAAATTTTGTTTTTATAGTTTGAATCGACTTGGACCAATTTTCAAAATTAACTCAATATCCTATAAATGACTTAAAGCATTAAGAAAAACGAGTTTTATTAGAAACAATAATTTTAATGAATTTTAATTCATGAATATTTATTAATTATTTTTAAAAAGTAATCCATTTTTGTCATTTTAGGCTTTCATCGTTATGAGCTTTTAAGATTCTTAAAATGTTCCTGAATAACTGGAGTGTAGTTCAAAAATGCGCCAAAGAGGGCCACGTGCCATTTTAAGGTTATTTTTATATCATTTCTTTCAATTTTTGACCTAGACCACTTTCATAATTAACACTAAATGAATTCAGTATAATGTTGAAATTACAACCACTATCTCATGGTTAATTTCTTACAATATCGTAAAAATTACATTGAATTAACTTAGTTTAAAATAAATTTGACTTAGATCACTTTCATAATTATGGGCTCAAATATAGTATAAAAATAAAAATAAAAAAGTTTAATTATTAGATTATTACTACTAGAATTTACACGTTGATCGCGGAGCTATTTTGCCTAGTTTTCACGTGTCATTTTATTTGATTTTAAACGGTAAGAATAAAACTATGCATAAGCAAAAGACTTGCTCATCTCTATTTGTGTTTTCCTGTTTTAATCGAATCTACTAAAATAGTGTAAATATTTCTTAACATTATATGAACTATATATAACATATTAATTTGTAAATTTTATACAATCAGTCTCCAGGAACTGACATTGCATTTATTGTGTTAAATATTAAAATTAGATACATAAGGTATACATAATTTTGTATTGTTAATAATAATAAAAATTCGCTCAGCATTGAACGCGTTAAAGGGACTCGAATACTTTTTTGACGCCTTGTGCAAATATTGATAAAATCAGTAGGAACCTAGAATCTCCTTACGTCACACAAAATTCCATTTCTAGTTGGTCGTAGAAATTTCGATTGTTCGCTAAAAAATAAATTGTGTCTACGGTACTCGCTGCACGACTGATTTCACAGCGGCAGAAAAGTTAACGTCACGGCGAACTTTATTACGGTTTGTCGCAAAAACCAGCCGGAAAGGAAGAAAGAAGTCGGACACTGAATAATTCACGTTGACTTCGAATTTGTTAAAAGCGGATGGAACCGCGTTGCTTTCTCCCATGATTTATTTAGACTTTCCTGCGCATCGAATTTTAATGCATTACCGGTCGCACGGAGTGCATCGGTGCTGCGTTAGAAATGGTGCAACCGAACGACGGTAGCGGTTACTTGCACTTATCCGAGAATCGTTTCGCGCGTTGACGAATCAACCGCCGGCAATTTCGCCGGTAAGAATCACCGCGAGCCGAACCGTTAGACCCGATAACTGGTTATTATTAATTGCGAACGTTGGTTCGACGGTTCTCAGACCGATTAGAACGAGTGCGCGCAACGTATCGTCGAAATAATAGTTCGCGCGGCGGTCGTTTCACTGATCCCATCCGCATAGCGAAACCGCCGACGGAAAAATTATATAATCCGGCGAAAGGGAAACTTCGAAAAAAAAAATACAGCGTTAAATAACAATTACTTTCCCCGTGGAACGAAACCGAGAATTATCCTCGCGGGATTAATGATGATGGGACAACGGTTCTGGGCTCCGCGAGATGATTCCTATTTTCAGCGACGCCTGGTTGCACGGTCATCAGTCTACTGGCCCGAAAGTATCCTCGCATGTACGAATTAAGTAGAAAATTGGATTGTATTCGATGTTTCGTATATAACGGTCTGGCGAACTTTCACGTTCCCTGCTCGAAACGAACGGATTTCACGATGCATAGAAACTTTTCGTAGGAACGTGGAACTCGTCACCGTGAAAAGCTGACGCGCACACGCCGAGAATCGTTTCGTTCATTTTTCAACGAAATCTTATTTGCTGCTCAATTATCGATGTGACGAATAACCGTTTCCGACTTCCTCGTCGAAAAAAGAACCCGTTAACGTTTATCTCGGACGCGATTTATCCTCGCGCCTCCGATAACCAATATAAACACGGAATTGTCTGTGGAAATTCCTCCGCGTCGAACAAAGAAGGAATTAAGAAACGAAATGTAAAGCGTCGATGGCGATTTAATGGATATGAGAAGAAATAAGAATTTCACGAATTTTCTATAGCCGTTCGCGAACGTGTCAAAATGAATTCGCACGGATTCCATCGAACAAGCGTTCGCACTCAGAAGCGAAAGAGAAAAAATAAAAGAAACTCGACAGCGGAACGCCGACAGCAGGATTACTTTCTGCTTATAGGTAACGCGAATTTTCTGACTCGCAGAGAACTGCGATTCGACGAGAGATACCTGCCGTGCGAGATGCCTGGCACACTTTATGCTTCCGCGAATTCCCGTAAAATGGTAATGACGGAAATTTCATCATTATTGCCCGTGCAATGCTCGCGCGACGCTTTGCCGCTTGTAACCCGTCGCTTCTCGACAGCGAAACATTTCTAATTTGGACGCGGCGTGTCTCGACCGACGATATATATCGAACAATGTTTTCTGACAAATTTTGACGTTGCTGCTGTCACATTCGACGGACGAAATTTGAAAATCTTCTTCGTTGCTCTCGCTTTTTGAGAAATTCAATCCTCGAAACAGTTGAATGTACAATTTAAAACTTTTTTGTTTAAGTAAATCTGGGTTTTCTATCTTTTATATTTTCACTGTTAATGCTGTATAAATGTTTCTTTAAAAAAATGTATGTATGCAAATTGCTTTATGAATATTGAAACCTTTTTGAACAAGAAAAACCTGAAAAATTCTCCTACTGGATGTTAACCCTTTTAAAGGTTTCTGAATAAATTTTTAATTTAATAGATTCATTTGTACCAAAGTTAATGCTTATGCAGAAAGTGCAAGAAGGTTGAGAGAGCACTTGACGGCATACATTTTATTTCTTCAATTTTTATTTCAGTCAATATCTGATTTCTCAATAGTATAATTATACATTTATGAATAAAAAATAGTGTTGCATACTTTTAGTACACTCCGCACAATCTTATGTTGCAAATGCAATGTTCCACCTTGCGTTATTTCGTTTTTCTATTTGCAAATGATTACCGGAAATGTACGCATAATTGTAATTACCTCGTTCACCCTGTACACCGAAATACCGGAAATCGATTTACCATTTTTCCCTGTTTCGCATTGTAAAGTTGATACAAGTCAAAACAGGCCTCTTGATTTCTATGAAACACTCTCTCACGCGATCGGCTTTACAATTATTGCGAAATCGGTTTCCAGTCACGGTGTGGTCAGACATTACAAAAATCTATCCTACCATTCCGATCTGGAATTACTCCAATTATTTTCTCGCACGGTTCTGCCACGCGTGGCGAACATTATGGCGGCCGTCAACTGTAACTAACGTTATGCGCCGCTAACAAGATTCACCCTTTACTGAAATTTATTAATATTACGTTTTTATGCTCGCCCGACGAGGAAACGATCGCGATCGAATCGCAGATCGGTATACTACGTACCTTCCGATTTTTACGCGGATCCCACCAAGAACTTTAATGAATCCGAAGATTTCGAGTGTTAGGCGACTCTGGCAGTGTGTAAATGTGTCGTTTATTCTCGCCGGTGTACGAATAGACCATTAAAATGTAATTTGTGGGCTTACGTCCCCGTGAATTCCAACGAGATAAGTTAGACGGAGCGCGATATTTCATTCGGGGTACACCACTTTCTCCGACGTATTAACTCGCTTGATTACGAAATTTATTGAAACGAGATGGAATTTCGCACGAGAGACAGAGGCCCCCGTCTATCCCCCACGTGGAAGCCGTCGTGGGCCCAATGTTTTGATTCTGACGTCACACACGACGTCAGAAATGGTGTAAATTCAGCCCATCATTATGAAAGTGGTCTAACTTAATTATTAAAAATTAATTATTAAAAACTTAACTATTAAACTATATTAATTCAATGTAATTTTTACGATATTGTTAGAAATGAACCATGAGATAGTGGTTGTAATTTCAACATTATACTGAATTGATTTAGTGTTAATTATGAAAGTGGTCTAAGTGAAAATTTTTTAAAAATTATATAAACCTTAAAATGGCACGTGGCCCTCTTTGGCGCGTTTTTTAACTGCACTCCAGTTATTCAGGAACATTTTAAGAATCTTAAAAGCTCATAACGGTGAAAGCCTAAAACGATAAAAATGGACTACTTTTTAAAAATAATTAATAAATGTTCATGAATTATTTCATTGAAATTATTGTTTCTAATAAAACTCGTTTTTTTATTGTTTTAAGTCATTTTTGAAAATGGTCTAAGTCAATTCAAACTTTAAAAACAACATTTACATA
>CM052099.1:16237134-16247555 GCA_028453745.1 Agapostemon virescens
TTTATTACAAAGTGAGTTTGATAAAGAGATCTATGCAATCATTTCCTGTTAATGCCTCATTATAATTTTGAGGGTGGTAAAATTAAAAATTTCAAACTCGTAAATGAGAATGTTAAATTTATCGTTAACAAGTTATAATGTTCCTAATTAATTAGTTTTGAATTTTTAACATGGTCTCCGTCTATCGAATATGGATCATCCTGGTAGAAGCATTGCTGCTTGGTTATGTAGAGCATATTTGCACTTGATAAATAGATTTTACATAATTTTTATTACAAAGTAAGTTTGATAAAGAGATCTATGCAACAATTTCGTATTAATGCACTGTAATAATTTTGTGGGTGGTAAAATAAACAATTTCAAACCCATAAATGAGAATCTTAAATGTTTGCACTTGATACTTAGATTTTACATAATTTTTATTACAATGTCAGTTTGACAAGGAAATCTATGCAACAATTTCCTATTAATGCACTGTTATAATTTTGAGGGTGGTAAAATTAAAAATTTCAAACCCGTAAGTGAGAATGTTAAATTTATCGTTAACAAGTCATAATGTTCCTAATTAATTAGTTTTGAATTTTTAACCTGATACCGTCCATCGAATATCGGTCACCCTGGTAGAATTTTTATTACAACGTGAGCTTGATAAAGAGATGTATGCAATAATTTCCTATTAATGCACTGTTATAATTTTGCGGGTGGTAAAATAAAATATTTCCATCCCGTAAAGGAGAATTTTAAATTTATCGTTAACAAGTTATAATTTTCCTAATTACTTAGTTTTGAATTTTTAACATGGTCTCCGTCCATCGAATATCGGTCGCCGTGGTAGAAGCGTTGCTGTGTGGCCATTTAAACCATGTTTGCATTAAACATTTATATTGTACATAATTTTTATTGCAACGTGAGTTTGACAAGGAGATCTACGCAACAATTTCCTATTAATGCCTCGTTATAATTTTGAGGGTGGTAAAATAAACAATTTCAAACCCGCAAACGAGAATTTTAAATGTATCGTTAACAAGTCATAATTTTCCCAATTGATTACTTTTAAATTCTTCGCCTGGTGTTCGTCCATCGTACATTAGTCGCCATGCTGCGCGGTCATGTAGAGTACGTTCGCACTTGAAACCCGAAACATAAACAGTGCAATCGCGAAGCGAATAGGCTGTAAATTACGCACCGTTTCCCTAGGTCTAAAAAAGTATCGGACGGTCCGGAAAGACGAAGCGAGTTTATTTACCGGGAGAAACCGCAGAGCCGAGAAGCAGGTTTCCAGCGACGTCCCGAATCGCCTGCAAAGCGATCAATATCCGCGTAAAAATGTTGGAACGCGTTTGCTCGCATCGCGCGAATCGTGACTCCGCCGCGTATTTTCGCGCAGGATATTTATTACCGCGCCAGCAACTTTAAAAACATCACGTCCGTACGTCGCCATTGTTAACGCGGCGTTAGTAATTTCTGATCTAGGCCACCGGTGACGTCACCAAAGGCCAAAGCAACCACGCGGGGGTGTTCAACAAATTTTCGCCTGTCCCGCATGAACTGCGTTAGCCATCGAACAGAATTATTATCGTTCGCGTTATTCAATAACAGAAGGCACGATGACAAATAAGACAGAGATGCTGGAATACGTTCAATTAATATCCTCGAAGGCCGCGCGCGCGCGTCGTGCCGAGGCTATCGGCAAAAATTGTCCATTCGACCGGGCCGGCAGATTTATTTCTCTGTGCAACGATTGAAAACCAAACACAACGAAAATTGCGTTCATCGAAACACGCAAAAAACCTCTGGTCGACATTGCTCGGCAAATGAACGCTGACCGACATACGTACAATTTATTTTGTTTGCTAATTGCGTACATGTACGATCAACACCTAGCAGCCCGCGTGCGTCGGCTCTGCCTCGAGAAAGCGCAGAATATGATCAAATCAAAAGTTTAATTAAAACCCATGACTGTCCGGATCCGTAATATTAATTTATCGCTGGCAAGAAATTAGCTGTTGAAAATAAACATGTATCCAGTTCTCCGAGAACGGAACATTTTTATTAGTTCATAATCGATGGCATTCAGGTTTATCCATTGCCGTATTCATGAATTTCTTTCTCTTGCCTCTCATTACCCGCTTTTTCTCGATCACCGTGTAACAAATATTCATTCAATTTAATCGCTAGATTCTGCGTCATTAAACGACGATTTTCATCCGGTGGATTAGAATAGACTTGGAACCGCACCTGCAGGATTAATAATTATGTTGAAAGTTAGTAGTAGTTTCTTTTTATTTGTTGGAGAAAAGATGACTGTGTGTAAAAATGAAGAGGAATACGTGGAGCGCCATCTGTGGTACGTCCGATGTATATGGAGGTGTTTTCGAGAACGAGTGACGGGTCAGAGTTGCTCCAAAATCGTGAACAAGTCGTTGGAACGAAACAGACTGTACATTCAGCGCGTGAACATTTATACAAAAATGATTTCTTTAACATTTTAATTGCCGAACCAACAACCTCAAAAATTCCAGAAAATCGAAGTAATTTATACAATGAAGCAACGATTGTAAATCTAGAATGTATAACACTAAGTTATCCTTTTGTATTCTCCAGGTATCAACTAAATTCAGTGTAACGAATATATTAACGTACAAATTTATTTTTAAACATGGACAAACAATTCTGTCACCCATATATGGCTGACGTGGCAGTCAAAGTGTTAACCTGTTAGCAGCTCACGAGTAGTAGTAAAAATCCCCTGTGGTGAGGGCAAAATTTCAACAGTTATGGAAAGAATACTGTCACGTTTGTAAATCGGCGTCAACAACCAGTGATAGTGAAATCGTTTGTTTATTCGATGGTATTTTAATTGCACAGACGAGTAAAGTGGTAAAAGTTTCTTAAAAAAGGCAAAATTCGAAAAGTTGCAATTTTTTGGCTTTGTTTCCATTGGTGAAAGTATCACATCGACAGTCGACTCCTTACTCGGATGTCCATTTTCACAATTACGGCAGAGATATTTTCAACAATTAATAGTTACGTTTATACCAGTAAACTGAGGTTAATAACCAGTTAATCTTACTTTGTTTTGATTAGAAAAATGGGACGAATACGATGGTAACAATTTAATTTAAAAAATACAAAACTAGAAAAGTTGCCATCTTTGGCTTTGCTTCCATCAGTTTAAGTATTACCAACCTCTTTAGTAGTGGAGCCATAATTTTGATAATTATGGCAAAGATATTTCCAACAATTATGAAGACAATACTGTAACGTTTATACCAGTAGACCGGTGTTAATAATCAGTTAATTTTAATTTGTTTTGATTAGAAAAACTAGACGAATACGAAGGTAACAATTTAATTAAAAAATAGATAACTAGAAAAATTGCAATCTTTGGCTTTTTTCAGATGTCTAATGCGTTTACCGCTTAAACGATGCCACGGAGAATCCCCCCAATAGTGGGGATTCAATTTTGACAATTACGGCAGAGATATTTTCAACAGTTACCAGTTCCGTTTGAACCACTAGCCTAGGTTAATATCCATTTTATTTAAATTTGTGTTTGATTAGAAAAACGAGACGAATACGACGGTATCAATTTAATTAAAAAATAGATAACTAGAAAGCTTGCAATCTTTGGCTTTTTTCAGATGTCTAATGCGTTTACCGCTTAAACGATGTCACGGAGAATCCCCCAATAGTGGGGATGCAATTTTGACAATTACGGCAGAGATATTTTCAACAGTTACCAGTTACGTTTAAACCACTAGCCTAGGTTAATATCCATTTTATTTAAATTTGTGTTTGATTAGAAAAGCGAGACGAATACGACGGTATCAATTTAATTAAAAAGTAGATAACCAGAAAACTTACAATCTTTGGCTCTGCTGGTGTAAGTCTCACAGTTACGATAGAGATATATTCCACATATACGAGAATATCGTACACGTAAAATGGGAATTACTACTTTGAACTGTCGTTCACGGAAGCTAATGAAAGTTGAGCACATTGATCGAAATCGGATTTGACGAAGGCGTTTGGCTGGTGCCATTCAACGTCACTCGTTAGATATCCACGCCAAATTGGGAGGCGCGCTCTTCCTGCTCGCACCGTTAATTACTCTGCATTTGCGAGACGCAGCTTTCGGCCGTGTAACGACCCATTTGCCGTGTTCCGATCGTTTTCCGTACCGACCAGTTTCGCGTACCTTTCGAACAATCACGATCGCTAGAGAAAGTTTACAGGACAACTCGGTTAATTAATAGGTTCGGGCAAGTTGACGTCGAGGAATAATCGACGCCGAATCAAACGGGCACACCTTCTTTTCGCACGATCGATCCTCGTTTTATCCAGCGGATTGCTACCGACGCTTAGGGATACGCAAGAAATCATGAAAGTCTGACTGACGTCTGGTTCACAATTTATGGGAGAAATATTGTTTTTAGTATTCGCGGTAATGAACCTCGCAACTAATGAAGCGGTAAATTATATGTAATTTGATCCGTTTCGCGTGCGTATGTGTTTTGCAAGTAGCGACGACTTGGGTGGAAAGTAAGTACCGCTTTTCGCTCTAACATTTATTTTTTATTTAGATCAGAGACCCTAACGCAAAACACTTTCCATTTCAGCACGCGAAAAACTATATTTGCCATTTCGATGAATTGTATAATTTTATCGATATTGTTTTCGGAAAGATAGCACACACGAAGCTGAAAATTAAGATACTAACAAATTTAGTATCGCATATTTTAAGTTTTCAATTTTTACTTCATTACGTTACTCATTAACACTAGATTTACCAAACCAGTCATTTTGACTGGTACCTAGTTTTTTCTTCCGCAATTATTGAAGTTATAAAAATGTTTTCCCACCCATATATGGGTGACAGAATTATTTGGCCAAGTTTAAAAATAAATTTGTACATTAATATACTTGTTGCACTAAATTTAGTTGAGATCTGGAGAATAGAAGAAGGTTGAAGGATAACTATGTGTCAGACATTTTAAGTTTTCACTTGTTGCTGCATTAAATAAATTACTTTGATTTTGTGGGATTTTTAAGGTTGTTGGTTGGCCAGTTAAAGTGCTATTTGGAAACTACATATTAATATATAAACGTTAATATATTCGTTGTACTAAATTCAGTTGATATCTGAAGAATACCAAAAGTTTGAAGGATAACATTGTGTCATACATTTTAAGTTTTCGATTGTTGCTTCGTTAAATAAATTACTTTGATTTTGTGGAATTTTTTAAGTCGTTAGTTGGGTAGTTAAAGTGTTAATGCAGTCTCGTTATTATTACAAAGCAATGTATATAGTTGAATTTATTGTTCGGTACTTCTAGTGTTAAATTGCTTCATTATTTTAATTTTATGGAATTTTTGAAGTTGCTAGTTTAGCTTATGAAGCGATAGAGAAATTCCCCTTCAACTCTGTCTCTTTTTCATTTCTATTCGCCATGTGTTTGCAGGCCTAGAACTTCAGTTGCATTTTACACGATTATTACCAATTTCAATGTGCTGTGGGTTTAACCCCTAACACTTCGATGGCTCTCTTGAGGAAACACTAAAAATTGTCATACTATTATTCGAAACAGCTTTTCTATCACAATATTTGTGTTTAAGAAGTCGCTAAATATTCAAGTGTTGCACGTACCAATTATAGCAATAAACTTTCTGCGCAGGTGAACAATGCAATAAATGAAAGGAAATAAACCGTGTACAATGCAACTATTATACATTGAAAAGTATCGCAATTTTAGAATTAACCCTTTGCACTCGAATGGCGCATCTAAAGCGCCACTAAAAATTGCCATACTATTATTTAAACAACTTTTACATCGCTACGTTTAAAGTTAGGAAATTGATAGAAATTTTAATGTTCTAAGTACGAGTAATAGTAATTGATTTCATAGGTACGAAAGGAAATAAACTATGTACAATGCAGCTATTATAGGTAAAAAATATTGTTTTGATTTTCGAATGGAATAGCTTCGAGTGCAAAGGGTTAATGTTGACGTAGTTTTCTTTTGGCGAAACTCGATCTCTGTTTTGTCACTTGACCTTTCCCTCTGTCTTTCTCTCTCTCTCTCTCTGTCTCTCTGTCTTTCTCTTTCCCTGTCGATGCAGAAATTAATTACAAATATTTGCGTACACCTCCAGTCGATGGATGTGAGAACGGCCAGGGAATGCGCGAGGTTGTGTTGGCTTAACGAGACTCTTTCAGCAACGCTGGTTTAATCAGATGCGGTCATTATCTCGCGTCGACGCAGAGCTTTATACGCGGCTGATATCAAACACTGCGATTTAGCAGCGGTAAATCTCCGCGTGATATTTACAAACGTATCGATCGCGGAGCGAAAAAAGAAGAACCATGTCTCTGACCAGCAACAGGTTCGTTTTGCCAACAACGAGAATTGTTTGCTGTAATTCGCCGCGTCCTCTTTCATAATTCCTCCTCGAACGTTTGCCGATGCGTTCGATCGATCATCGGAATGCCTAGCATGAATTCCGATCTCTTTCTTAAATCATCAACGTCTCGTTTCTTCGTACACAGTGTGAAATAACTGAATCGATGGACATAGCGACTAGCTTGCTACGCCAGTAATTCTAAACGCCTCTGCAGTACTCTCTCCGTATTTGTCGGAAAGATCTCTACCATAATTGTCAAAACAGTATCCCTGCTACTTTGGGGATATAATTTGGAACTAGTCGAGCGATTGCAACATTCATAAATTTTTATTACGAAACTGTTACCATCGTATTTGTCTCGTATTTTTCTAATTAAATTGACAGTGTCATAAACACAAGGAGGAGAAACACAGGCGATGGGACTTTCCTAGAAGTCTTTCACAACTATCTTCGTTCGAATGCAAGTTTTTCTTCTCCCGAGAAGGTTCGGAGCCCTTCCCGGAACTTCGCTCTTCTCCTTCACAATAAACAACGTCTTATTTTGAAAACATAAATGTAAAAACGCTGCGCCCGTCGTCCCCGCGGCCGTTTTCCTTTTTCGATCGCCATCCTTTTCTCCGTTTAACGATTACAAATAAAATATGTAGAACTGTCGCTTGACAGATTCGAAGGTACGCGTCGTAATACAGGGTGTTCCGAAAGTATTCAAGTTCCTTGAAAGAGATAATTCCTCCTAACTGTTTGTTAGAAGTTTTAGTTAAAATTAAAAATTGAGCTAAACATCAGAACTGTTAGAATTACTTCGTAACAGTTTTTGGCAATAGAAGCTTCTGGTTCGACGACACCTGGACGACCACATATTCGACCACATATGGACGACATGGCAGTCAAAATCTTAAAAAAATATAAGAGAAAAGTTTCTTTAAATTAAAGGTAAACATTGAATTCAGGAATTAGCTTTGCAAATAATTAAATAATCGAATGATAATTCTTCAAGGCGCAGGGATAATGCAACCGCCAATCGAATTCATCGCTAATTATTTTAATTCGTCTGATAGTCGTTTTTTATTGTCTGTCTCGAACAACGGAGAACTTGACGACGTGCTCGGAAATCCATTAAATCGTTACTATTGTTAACACTTTGACTGCCATGTCACCCACATATGGGTGACAGAATTATTTGTCTAAGTTCAAAAATCAATTTATACATTAATATATTCGTTGGACTAAATTTAGTCGAAATCTGGAGAATACGAGAATGGTTGAAGGATTACTATGTATTATACATTTTTAATTTTAAATTGTCGATTCATCAAATAGATTACTTTGACTTTATGGAATTTTTGAGGTTGTTGTTCAGGCAGTTAAAGTGATAAATAAAAATCTACAAAGAAGTTATTTACACGAGTATCACAGTATCTTCCTACAATTGAATTTGTCTGGCGAAAATTCGCAGACTAGTCACGCAGGAACGCTGCGGATGCAGTAATAGCAGTTTCCCTAGAATTTCTGGAAACTGTGACGGTCTCGACGCAACCCTGCATTCGTCATTAAACTTTTTCCCCTAATTCCCCCCAGATCGCGGTAATAACCCATCGCGAAAGTTTCTCCGTTACACAAATCTGGCCGTAAGCCAGAGAAAAATCCGTGGAGGTACCGGCCAGCTTTTTTCCGCGATGGACCAACCCCGCCCGATCTTATCCGTTCGCATATTTCGAGCACGAACTCTCGAGGCCCCAGAACGAGAAAACGAAGATAAGAGCGGTGGGATTTAGTATGGCCGCGGCGCGGGAAATATCTTCGCCGGAGAAACCGGAAAACCGTGGAACGATTATCGCTTTGATCGCTTGAAACGCCGAGAATTTCTCGCCACAATTATCGCCGGCTCGGGTCGTTTTCCTTTTACTCCGGCAACTTAGTGTCGCTCGAACCGATAACGCTGATTTGGCTTCCCGGCTGATTCGGCACAGTCGCATTCGTTTGTT
Source organism: Agapostemon virescens (assembly GCA_028453745.1). NCBI lineage: Eukaryota > Metazoa > Arthropoda > Insecta > Hymenoptera > Halictidae > Agapostemon > Agapostemon virescens. Next base: position 16,245,525 of record CM052099.1, read on the forward strand.
TATCTTAATTCCGCCATAAACGATGCAGTGAATCATATCTGAACTGCGCGGCAGCTGCATACGGGAGGAATCATCGCAAGAGATTCTACAAAGTGTAGATTGTAGCTGCCCGAAAGATCTCTACCGTAATTGTCAAAATGGTATTCCTACCGCAGGAGGAATTCCTTTTAGAACCTATTCGAATATGGGTATATAATAAAACTCACTATGCTATTAACCCATTGCCATATTATAACGAGTCAGACTCGTGATGAAGATTTTAAACAAAGTCTTAAAAATATAAATATTCTGCCTTTCGTTTTAGACGAAATCAAATGTTGTTTATCTGTAATCAATATTTAAGTATTTAAGTAGATGTAGCATTACAAACAATGTAAATTGTCTTTTCTCTTCCATAATATTTTTAGTAACGAAGACGTTCTAATAACCTTAGGCACAAATAAAATTGTAGGGCAAGGGGTTAACACTTTGACTGCCGTGTCACCCATTAATTATTACACCTTTGAAAAATAATAAATATTGTATATCAATTTCTGGAGATTATTACATCGATATATACATCGTACTTGCTTTTGAATTTGTATTGAAACGATTAAGTCTGGAAGAATAATTCTTCTATAGTCTGTAACCATTTTATTTAAAGTTGTTTATTACCGAGGAAGACTAATTCGACTCGATGCCAATCGATGAAGAAGTTAAAATGTATATTGTATCCAGTTTATAGACTATGAAATTCAGCGACTTGAATATTTACACAAATACTTCGGATTCTGTATCGGTCACAAAATGTTTGCCCCAATAAACATCGATTGAAAAGCAATCCATTTAAAAATTGTTATTTTACGAATGTTATGGCAGAATCCTTTCACCGTACAAAAATCGTATAAATATAATCTTTTGTTTCGTTAAGTAAATCTGAAATAAATCCCCGAGAAACAAAGCGATTAAATGTGCGATTCGATCAGAAACAATTCGCGAGAGATTTCGCACGAATGATCGTACGGTGGCTTGAAACTCTCGTTCCTCTTTGTTGCGTCTGCCTAATCGTACATTAAGATCGAGGAAACGGAGGTTGCAGAAACCGGGCGACCTCCGTCGGCCATCGAGCAGGCCTGCCAACCTGAAACGCGCGGGGTCGACGCGTATCGCACGAGAAGTCGCTAATAAAAAGAAGCGAATCGTTGAAGCTTGCGTTTTCGAGACGGCCGTTTAATGCCGTCGGAGAAAGAGGTTCAAGGAATTGGATCGTTCGGATCTTCGAAGCGGGCATCAAGGATCCAGTTACTGGTGCCGGCGTGATCATGGTCGCCGCAGAGTATGTACACAATCCCACGGGCGAAATTGACCGTGAACCTTTCTGACCTACTTCCTTACATAATTGATCCGTCTTCGTTAACGCGACTCTCGTTACGCCGCGGCGATGCAACGAAATTACGTGACCGCCATAAAAAAAATCCGAGGGCGTCCACCATCACAGGCCGCCATTGTGTCCCCTTGGAATTCCGAAACACAGAATTTTCTTTCGTCCGTCGAATCCTTTCACCTCCACCAGTGGCTCCTCAATCATTTAAGTGGGTAGCTCGCTCGTAATACTTTTCACGTTCCTCGAGTATCTATTCTTCTTCGCCGGAGAAAGAAGAGATTCAGCTTCGTTTCACGTTTAGAATTTTCTATACGTTTTTCTTCGTCGGGTAATTTGTGTTCGACTCGAATTCTCCTTTTGTGCTCGATTCAACAAGGCTCGCGCGCGTTTTCTCGAATTATTAATTAGAATAGAAAGCATCTTCGATGCGGTGGATGACTTCTGTCGGATGTATAGTCAGGGACCTGATCGTAATTATTAGGCGTCGCACGTTTCAATCAATGCTTGTACGCTACGCTACCCCCAAAGTTTCTATTATACTTTATGGGATTTTATTTTTATGGTTGTCAGTCTTAAATCACCTGTCGCACGGTTTCAATCAATATTAAACCCTACTGGGTAGTAATGCTTGGTTAGGTATATTTTACTTTACAATTTTTAGAATTACA
>CM052099.1:16308235-16319572 GCA_028453745.1 Agapostemon virescens
TCCTGATATTCGAAATATATTTTTTTGACATCGCTGCACGATAATTACCATGCGTTTATACCTATCGCGTTTTCAGTTTCACAGCTACCAAGTTTGAATACCGTTTAACGTTTCCGTTTACTTTACAAAGTTTTAAACCTTCGCGCTCGAATGGCGACTCTAAGACGCCGCTAAAAATGGCCACGCAATCATGTATAATGGTAAATAATTCAACTGCTGTGAATTGAATTACAAGAAAAATTTAATTGTTGCAGGAACAAGGCGATAGCAAAAGAACCCATATCCACAAGATAAAATAGATTAGTTAGAGTGAAAATATTCTAGGTTAGAAAACATTAGGTTAGGTTAGGTTAGCTTGCCGAATTTAAACCATAATTTCACTGGGAAGGCTGTTACAGTTCTTTTCGATTTCTGCACTCCCTTTAAATTAAAATTTAATTGTTGTAAGAATAAGGCGATAGCAAAAGAACCCATATCTACAAGATAAAATAGATCAGTTAGAGTGAAAATATTCTAGGTTAGAAAACATTAGGTTAGGTTAGGTTAGCTTGCCGAATTTAAACCATAATTTCACTGGGAATACGCTGTTGCAGTTCTTCTCGATTTCTGCACTCCCTTTAAATTAAAATTTAATTGTTGTAAGAATAAGGCGATAGCAAAAGAACCCATATCCACAAGATAAAATAGATCAGGTAGAGTAAAAATATTCTAGGTTAGAAAACATTAGGTTAGGTTAGGTTAGCTCGCCGAATTTAAACCATAATTTCACTGGGAATACGCTGTTGCAGTTCTTCTCGATTTCTGCACTCCCTTTAAATTAAAATTTAATTGTTGTAAGAATAAGGCGATAGCAAAAGAACCCATATCTACAAGATAAAATAGATCAGATAGAATGAAAATATTCTAGGTTAGAAAACATTAGGTTAGGTTAGGTTAGCTTGCCGAATTTAAACCATAATTTCACTGGGAAGGCTGTTACAGTTCTTTTCGATTTCTGCACTCCCTTTAAATTAAAATTTAATTGTTGTAAGAACAAGGTGATAGCAAAAGAACCCATATCCACAAGATAAAATAGATCAGGCAGAGTGAAAATATTCTAGATTAGAAAACATTAGGTTAGGTTAGGTTAGCTTGCCGAATTTAAACCATAGTTTCACTGGGAATACGCTGTTGCAGTTCTTCTCGATTTCTACACTCCCTTTCTCAATTTTCTCGACCGTTTTCCTATTTTCTCATACTTCCTGCCATTTATTACTTTCTGGAAACTAACGATTCCGCAGTTCTCCGCAGTTTCTTGTGGAACCGTAAATACATCCGCGGTCTAATAATTGTTCATTGAATTCATAGCCGGTAGGAACTTTTTCGCTAACTTTTTGTTAGTACAAGCAGTTTTAATCGCAACGCAACCGAACGTTTCGACCAGCGGAATGCAGTAATTCTTTTTTCGACGAGTCACAGTCATCGGAACAGTTTGTCGTTGGATTTTTCATAATTAAAGCGTGTTTCTGATGCGTTTAAGTTTTTACTAACCACGTTGAAAGATCTATTAACATTTCTTTCTCTCAGGCATCGATTTGCAGGCTCGTAACGATGCAAGAAATTTTCCATTAATTTTTATCGAATTTTTGAGGTCGTCGCGTTGATATTTAATTTTTAACGAGCGTTAATATTACTTCCAATAATTTTAACATCGCTGTCCTTGTATGTAAAAAATTTCGAAAAATTTATCAGTTGTAAGAACGAGTTAACGGTAAACAACCCCATATACATAAGCTGAAATAATTCATATAGAATGAAAATATCTTACGTCAGTTGAAATAGCTTCGAGTGTTAGCGTCGACGATACAAACAGAAGGATACGGTTCTTTCGCAATAAATGGCGAATATAATTTGAAAAAATGACAGAGACTTATTTGCACCCCCAATATCTTCCCACTCGACCAAGAAAATAAGCAGTTACATCCGCTTCGAGGGAATTGCCGAATGGATAAAAATCGTGATCGCCGGAAGGATGGCACCGGTGAAAAAAAAAACGAGGGTGTCGAATGAAAACAGGGAAAACGGAAGTTCTTTTTAACGAGGCAGAAGATGCGACTCTGTGAAAACACGATGATGCCGCGGCCCGATTGCCGTAAGCCGGCGGCCATGTAAGGATTAGCCGGGAACGTTGGCACGTAATTTGAAATGGACCCGCGAGTGCGCGCTCGCATAATTTCGGAATGAAAAGTTTCACCGACGGTAATTAGTCGTTCGCCATTGCTCTGGCCACGTCGACGAGTGTAATGGAACGCGTTACCGGCTCATCGTCGGTATCCTGCCGGTTCTAGGACCTTTCCCACACTGCCGTTGCGCCATTGTTTTATTCTCCCGCGTTTTTCCGAATGGCCGAATTAATGGGAACTGGTATAATAGGATTCAGCTTCGATGTGTCCGCTCGAACATTATTCACGGCGTGGAAGTAGAATAGAACGGGCACAATGCCGGCCCGGTGTCTATGAACGATTATCTATCATTCGCGCAATCTGCGATACGATCGGGAATACTTTGCGTCCCCGTTCGCAGTCTTCTCTGAACGCAGCGTCGTCGATGAATATGTTTATCCGCGACGATTATCGGGGATCGTTTCTACACCTATTAATATACCTCGATCTTTTCCAAGCTCCCCGCGAACTTTTCCAGTTCACGTGCTTCCTGGCCATTCGCGTAAACCTCATTGGCCATTTTACTTTGCGCGTAAAACCGATTTACCGTCTCATCCGAAAGAAATTTTAATCGCGCTTCGCCTCTTCTTAGATCGCCTTCGATGGCTTTCATAAATTTATTCGTTTAGACCGTCTGCGAATTGTAATTCCGTTTATAGTGGCTGTCGAAAATATTCGGACACTTTTTAACCCTTTGCCCTCGAGCAATTCCACTCCAACTAATCGAAACAATATTTTAATCTATAAAAGCTCCACTGTAGATAGTTCATTTCCTTTCGTTCATACGAAATTAATTACTATGACTCGTACTTAGAATTTTAACATTTTTAGCAATTTCTCAACTGCAAACCTATCGATGTAAAAGTTGTTTGAATAACAGTATGGCAAGTTTTAGTGTCGCCTTAGAGGCGCCATTCGAGTGCAAAGGGTTAACCCTTGAAGGTCGGTGTGCCAGTAGCGGGGACATTTTTAAATCGCCGTAGAAGAATGAAAATCGCAACATTTATTAGAGATAAAAAAATATATAATTAACCCCTTGGGTACATTTGACGTCTGAGACACGTCATTCACTTTTTTCCCCTAAGAGCGGATGACGTGTCTAAGACGTCAAACCAAAAATTAAACTTTGAATTTATTTCATTTAGTTTTATTTTGTTGTTATTAATTTATTTTTGTTTTGCAATTCTAATTAGTTGAAGACATCTTAATACTACATATGTCACCAATATTTTAGAAATAAATACATTCTTACGTAAAATGTACTGCCTTTACATACTACTCCAAGCAACCAAAAATTATTTCCGTTCCACATGCAAATATTTTCTCAAATAAATCCGTACCCAAGGGGTTAACGACCCCCTGCGAAATTCAGCCGTACCCGTGAGGTTAAGAATGCAAGCTCAGGAAGTCTTTAGGACGTCGCACTTCGGAAATGGTACTTTTCTATACCATTTGCGGTTCGCACGAGGGCTACAACGTCTCTCCTACTCGATAGCAATACTAGAAACGTAATTAATATTCCCAAATGTCTTCAAGCCGTCCCATTTAAAAGCAAAACCGTATAATTAACAGATTTATAAATTCAATTCGACTGTTTCCAATTTTCGACGATTGTGTGCGATGTCCTTAACACAGGAGTATTTGTGTCACGCGTGTAAGGCAAATCGTGTTTCCTTGAGTTTCGCATCGCGTGACTGAAGGAACGCCTGTTCCCGTGGACAACGACAGATGTCTCGGGCCCCATAGATCTTTCTCCAATGACGTCTCTTTGAAACCATTCGGCCAACACAAGACCCTGCTGGCTCTCTTTCATCCGCAGATAGTTGTCTCTTGCGCGGCTGGGGTATTGTCTTGGTGGTCTGTATCCGCGGCGGCGATCGTCTGTTACCGTTTTCCCGTGCCACTTATCTTTATTGTACCTAATTACCTCGGCATACCGACGGCCAATTATCGTTTCGTCGGAAGTTTCGTAGTCGGAGAGCGCCGCGTATTACGCGGAGGGACCCTCACGCGACACGACACGACACCGACCGGTCTTCCAGACCTTGGTCGCCGGTATAACATTGCCAGAACTTCCACGGCGCAAACTGATGTTTCATTAACCGAACAGACCGGGGATGTAATTTATATTGCCGACGAACATGGAATTGCTTGGCCACACGGTGGTGCCGTTCGCGTGGAGCCAGATATCCCTCGTGCGAAATCGAACCGGCAACGAGAGGAAACACGGGGTAACCCTTTCCATCGAGTATTTCAACGCCTAGCTTCGCCAAGCATTCAAATTATTTAGGTATTATTCAGTTATAAAACTAAAAACTATTATAAATTAAATTATAAGAATTAGATTTAATATTGTAATTAGATTATAAAAATTAAAGGCTATTAAGTTATATTTTGTTTGAAACAATTATAAAACTTATAACTATTAAGTTATATTTTATTTAGAAAAATTATAAGACTTAATTAAGTTCTATTTTATTTAGAAAAATTCTAAAACTTAAAACTATTAAGTTATATTTTATTTTAAACAATTGTAAAACTTATAACTATTAAGTTATATTTTATTTAGAAAAATTATAAGACTTAATTAAGTTCTATTTTATTTAGAAAAATTATAAAACTTAAAACTATTAAGTTATATTTTATTTTAAACAATTATAAAACTTAAAACTACTGAGTTATATTTTATTTTAAAAAAATGATAAAACTTATAACTATTAAGTTATATTTTATTTAAAAAAATTACAAGACTTAAAACTACTGAGTTATATTTTATTTAAAAAAAAATGATAAAACTTATAACTATTAAGTTATATTTTATTTTAAAAAATTACAAGACTTAAAACTATTAAGTTCTATTTTATTTAGAAAAATTAGAAAACTTAAAACTGTTGTTATATTTTATTTTAAACAATTATAAAACTTAAAACTACTAAGTTATATTTTATTTAAAAAAATGATAAAACTTATAACAATTAAGTTATATTTTATTTAAAAAAATTGTAAAGCATTATAAGTCATATTTTGCACTATATGAAAGTAACGAGGATGTGCCTATTTAAATTTTTGGCCATTTTTTAACACGTTCCGTACTATGGTATCTTTCCTCGATTTTTCGTACATGGATGTCCAACTCCATTATTAAGAGTTGTCTCACTGTCCACAGCTTGTTCATTCAGTTGTTTTCGAGGGAAATTTTTTAGTTTTAAAGCCAGGATAGTCATTCGTACTATATTATAATCTTGAGTCTATAAATGATCATTTTCACACTAATGTGATTTTTGACACTATTGAGGAAACACAAAACTGTCTGAATGAAAATTGTAGACTGAAATGCGCGTCGGTATGACGCAATTTGATTAGGGTTGCCCGATGTACGACACCAAACAAAAATCTCTCAATACCTTTTCGACTATGCAATATCTTGCATTCCATAGTGATATTATAAAATATTAAACGATAAACAATGCGCATCTCTAAAAAGGCAGAATTTGAAATTGAAATTGAAATTGAGAAGGCAGAGTTTGAAATTGAAATTGAAATTGAAAAGGCAGAAAGAAAACAAAAGTAAAATTACTAAAAATGCCACAAATGGCGTCGTTGCTTAAACCAGTTAAATCATTCGACTACAATCAAAACTACAATTTTGAAGCTAGGTTAAAAAATCCGCTCGTATATACAAACCTATTTTCATAGTGATCTACTATAATATCAATAGTAGTTCTCCGGCAACGGTTATAGTTCGTCACCTATTCTTTTTCTTTTCTCGGCGGGACAGCGGTGTCCAGTTGATAAAAACCGATTTCGCTGCATCTTATCGAGCAAACTGTAGCCGTGAAAGTAAGAGGAAATGAATCGCAGCCGTTCGTGGTGCAATCCCCGTTGCAGTGGAACCTCGTCGACCTGCCGCGCGCATTTTCCTCGGTCGTGTTCACGTAACTCGTCGCCTTTCAAAATTAATCAGCCGCCCGGACGCGGAGGAAGAGCTTTCAAAATTCTTTCGCAACGAAATCTTGGGCAAGCAGAGGCGCTCAACCGCGCTTATTCTACATACCGGGCGAGCAATTAGTCACGGCCGAAGATTCTGGCCAATTACGTGAACCAGGTTGGACGGGATGCATATCCAGAGCAAACCCGGTACGCGATTGCGTTTCGTCGGCCCGATATATTATCGACGACGTTTCTTCCACGATTTCAAATTTCTTCGAAACTAGACTGCCGTGCAATTCTGGTTGCATTTCACGACTGATTGTGCAATTTTTCCGCGTCCGCTTGTACACCGATCTCGAGCGTTGAATTTCTCGGATACGTTTTTAGGGCTAGGAAAAGAGGTTTCAATTAAAATTTCGAAAATATCAGTCTTAACCATTGCCATTGTAGAAACGTAATCCATGATTCCAAATTTCTTAAAATCTGTGTAGAAGTGAAAATATATAATTAACGTACTCTAGAAGTTAATAATGCAAGCTCAGGAAGTCTTTAGGACGTCGCACTTCGAAAACGGTACCTTTCTAGATCATTTGTGGAACGCAACACGATGCCTACAACATCTTTCTCTTATTTGGGAATAATTGTAGTAACGTAATCTATGATCCCAAATTTCTTAAAATCCGTTTGGAAGTGAAAATATATAATTTTAACGACCCCCTGCGAAATTCAGCCGAGAGGTTATGAATGCAAGCGCAGGATGTCTTTAGGAATCTCGAATGTTGAACTTCTTGGATACGTTTTAGGGCTAGGAAAGGAGGTTCCAATTAAAGTCTCAAAAATATCGGTCTTAACCCTCGCCATTCGAACGATGACTCTGAAACACCACTAAAAATTGCCACGTTATTGTTTAAAATGGCTTGCATAAAAAATTGGTTGCATAGAAGAAAGTCACAGGTTGTGTGACACGAAAAGTACACTGTTGTGCTTCTGAAAAATTCTTTGGGCCTAAGAAATAGATTCTAATTAATATTTGCACATAGAAGGAATTTGATGCTTGTTTGAATATTCAACCTAATTGGTTTTAAACTAAATTAAATTATTAGTAATAAATTGTATAACTTTATTATTATAATTCTTGTCGACGATTTTTCCTTAATATTTTCATCTTGTCTTCTTAGATATTCTGTAATTTGTTTGCCGTTCCTTTCCACCCTCTTTCCAAGCTATATTCCAGTCTCTTTGATCGTGGGCAGACGTAAGTCAGATATTCCAGCGTATTTGGTTTCTTCTTGCATAATCTTCTTCCATATTTTTATATCAAGCTTTTGCTACTACTAATTTGTGGATTTTACCTTCTCTCTTTCTCATTAAATATTCAAGCACAGCTATGTGGCTTATAATAATTACGAACACAGTAGATTTTATGCATTTATGGAAAAATCGAGCAGGCCTCATTTAAATTGATAAAAATAGAAAAATTTCAGTCAGATGTAGCCTACCTGGTTTCTTCTCACATAATCTTCTTCCTTCTTCATTTCTTCCAAATTTTTACCTGTAGCTTTGGCTACTACTAATTTGTGGATTTTATTTTCCTTCTTTTCAATTAAATATTCAGGCACAGCTATGTGGCTTATAATAACTACGAACACAGTGGATTTTATGCATTTATGGAAAAATCGAGCAGGCGTTATTTAAATCTGTAAAAATATTTAAAAAATTTCAGTCAGAAGATGTAGCTTATCTGGTTTCTTTTCACATAATCTTCTTCCTTCTTCATTTCTTCCAAATTTCTACATCTAGCTTTGGCTACTACTAATTAGTGGATTTTACCTTCCCCCTTTCTCATTAAATATTCAGGCACAGCTACGTAGCTTATAATAACTACAAACACAGTGGATTTTATGCATTTATGGAAAAATCGAGCAGGTCTCATTTAAATCGATAAAAATAGAAAAATTTCAGTCAGATATAGCCTACCTGGTTTCTTCTCACATAATCTTCTTCCTTCTTCATTTCTTCCAAATTTTTAACTCTAGCTTTAGGTAATACTAATTTGTGGATTTTACCTTCTCTCTTTCTCATTAAATATTCAGGCACAGCTATGTGGCTTACAATAATTATGAACACAGTGGATTTTATGCATTTATGGAAAAATTGAGCAGGCGTTATTTGAATCAGTAAAACTAGAAAAATTTAGAAACAATATTGTATTATATTTCTAAGCTATTAAACGTACTCCAACAAAAAAGTAAACTTCCATTTCACCCGAATTTGTTATAATTCAAGTAGACAGTTTTTATTTTACATTTAGGTCTGCTGTTTTCTTTTAAATATATCCAATTAGTTCCAAATGTCTTATTATCTACTTTTGCATTTGCATAAAATTCTTTGGATATTTTCATTGACGATATAAATTCGAATTAACCGTACAACTTTTAAAAGTAAAATATCAATTCTACTCGAATGACGATCGAATGGTTTCTTCATTGAAATTCAATTTTCCATTTACGATCGCGCACATCGACAGCAACAATCGCGCGAATAGACAGGAATAAGTTGGCGATGCTTATGGCAGTTCCTTCGACCGGCTCGTCATCGGCCTATAAACAATGACGAAAGACAGTTTCAAGAATCGCGTATAAGGCGAGGGGGTTCGACGCATATGCATGAGCCACGGTTGCGGACGTCCGCTCGTCGGATATCCAATCGTTTTGTCTGCCGTGTATTTTTTCTCCTGCTGGGTGGTTTCCATCATGCAGAGTCCCGCTAATGGGGTTTCTCAATAACCATATAGCTCAAAAAGTGGCCACGGACAAACATCTTGGCTGCCTACCGAGAACCAAAGCGAGATCTTCATAACACCTTTAGCCGTATGAACTGGTTTCTAGATGACTGCGCGATTTATCTGACTCGCCTGACCCTTACCGACAGCTTGCAAAACTCTTTTTATTATAGCGCAAAAAGAAATCTCCGGATGCTGCGCAAACCGAACTAAATTGATTGCAAACAATCTGTTCGCGTACCCAGCGAACGGGTTTTATCAGCGTTACACGAAAGAATGTCGAAATTAAATGTTGCCAGTGAAAAAGTCTGCGTAATCGTTTCTCCGTCTCGAAGATCGTTTTTGCACCTTGCGACATTCGAAAATAAAGATCTTAACCCTTGCCATTCGAACGACGACTCCGAAGCAGCACTAAAAATTGTCAGGTTATTGTTTAAAACAATAATGTGTGCTTCTTAAAAATTCTTTGGGGTTAAGAAATAGATTCTAATTAGGATTTGCACATAAACGAAGCCCTATGCTTGCTTCAACACTTAATCTAATTGTTTAAACTAAACCTAAAAGGTTTAGAAGTTTAGCTTCTTGCACTCCGAGCCATCCCAATCTTTACCTACCAGCTATTCGGCGCCATTTTGTCGCATATGTTTCTTCAACGATTTAAAATTTCTTCGAAACTAGAATTTGCACTCGATTTGAAGTGTTGAACTTCTCAAAAACTCTTTGTGGCTAAGACAAAGATTCGAATTAAAATTTGCACAGAAACGAAGCCCTATGCTTGCTTCAACACTTAATCTAATTGTTTAAACTAAACCTGATAGGTTTAGAAGTTTAATTCTTTGCACTCGGAGCCATCTAGGACGTTATTGGCCAGTTACTCGGCGCCATTTTGTGCGCCAAAACGTGCACTCACGAAACCTTAAATTATTTAAAATTGACTATGGGAAGTTCCTTTTAGAATACGAAACGTACTATTTTTAATTTAATTATCAGGTATCATCTATGAAAATCATACGAGAAAAACGATATTATTGACGATGTTTCTTTAACGATTTAAAATTTCTTCGAGGCTAGACTTGTACTCGATTTCAAGTGCTGAATTTCTCAAAAACTCTTTGGGGTTAAGAAATAGATTCTAGTTAGAATTTGCACGTGAAAGGAGCTCAATGCTTGCTTTATCATTAAACCTAATGGTTTAAACTAAACCTGATAGGTTTAGAAGTTTAATTCTTTGCACTCGGAGCCATCTAGGACGTTACTGACCAGTTACTCGGCGCCATTTTGTGCGCCAAAACGTGCGAACCATCACGAACCATCTTATCCCCTTAATATAGGGGGGTAAAATGAAAACAATTGAAAATATCGAACGCCGAAGAATAAGGGAAGTTTTCAACAAACTCTGAAAGAATTTGTAAATAAAAATCTGAAGGGGTAAACAAATATCTGAAGGGGTTCTTGATTTTGCATAGTTAGCCCTTTGAACTCTATTTTAACTTGCAAACGAAGGCATTTCTTCTGACCTAAAATATTTGCAGTTTAAATTATTTATTTCCTCTTATGTCCCTATAATAATTGAATTTTTATCAATCTCTTAAATGCAAGCACAGCCGATGTAGAAATAATAGAGAAATAATGTAAAAATATTGTAAAAATAACTAATTTTAAATAATAGAGTGGGAATTTTTAATGGCGCCTTAGATTTGCGATTCGAGTGCCAAAGGGTTAATTTTCGAGTCGATCGATTTGATTCTACTCTCGATCGGCGGCCATTTTAAGGTATTACAGGGCCGCCTACGTTTTCTGCGCTTTCATGCACTGAATGCTATACGGTTCTGTGGTTTCTAGGATGATCCGCATCGCGCGCACTTGCTCGTAAAAAAATTCGGTCAAGTCGGCGGATTAATTAAACGCCGCTTTTGCGTTTTGCTTGGCGGCTCTCTCGCAGATCGGCGGGGATTTTAGTGGCCGTAGTACGAAGACGGGTGCACGGTTTTTTTTCCATTTAAGCGGTTGCCAAGTTAATGACTGCATTAGAATTGCGAGAGGCAAGTTCGCAAGACCGCGGCGCGATCTCTCGAACGTAGCGGAATCAAACCGTAGAAAGTCGCGTCTGTGGTTCGTTGCGTGCCGATCGGACGAACGGGGCACGCCGAGGAAGATCTTGTATCCTGTTTTTGATAAACGACCCGTAACATAAATCTTTTCGGCGGGCAATTTTTCAGATGTGGCTGCGAGCCATCGAGCAATAAATTCTTAATTCTGACGAGCGCCGAAAGTTTTCTTCGCACGTTTCTCGAAGAAACAGTCGCAACAACACGCACAACGAAACGTCTTACGAACTGTGCTCGAAAAGAGGATTTTTCGAAAAAGGCTTGTAGGAATATGTGTTGCGTGAATGAATGTAGGAATGTACATTGTATGGATGCA
>CM052099.1:16324572-16338954 GCA_028453745.1 Agapostemon virescens
AAAGCGAAAAATGTTAATAATGTTCATTTTGCAGAGAGATCCACTACTTCCGGTTCATTCGACGACATTACGCCATTTTTGCAACACTTTGATTCGGTTTTTTCGCGCTACTCGAACCAGATCGATGCTAAAGCGCATCGTTAAATATATGCTTGATAAAATGTATCGATAAACTATTTCTAACCTGTTCAAATTATCAAAAAACGAAAGAATGTCTTCAACGGCTTCTGTTTCCTGCGAAAAACACGAAAAATCTAAATAATGTTCATTTTGCATAGAAATCCGCAATCGGTACGATAAATCTTAATTGATTAGCTCTTCGTTTACCAGTATCCGGGCAGCGAAATGTATGAAATCATTTTCTGTTTTATTTTGTCGTTATACAATTTGCTTAGAAAATATAAAATCAACGAAAGTTCAACTAAAGTGCAACTCGATTTGAAAATTTAATAGACATTTTAGATAATCTTCTTCTCAATTTTTCAACAATGCTTAAACGAAAGTAAACGAACACAGCTTCGACAAAGGCGTAATTATCCGTCTAGAAAATCGATTAAAAAGTCTTTAAATTATATATTGAAATTTATACATTTATGGATTGCCTGTCTAAATTCCATATACTAAATATTCCATAAAAGGAATATCTTCTCAAAAAAGAAAAGTGATGCAATTATGATCTCCTTCGGAATATATGCAAACGACTTGTACTACCTATAAACACGGCCTTCTAAATGATCTCTTTAAATTTTTATTCCGAGTTCCTGCGCTCTTATCTCTGCGAGGAGATGAATTTGCATCGTGCTCGCCGAAGAAGATGAACATGGCTTGAATCGCTATCGCACGACCGCCCCGAAAAACGTTTAAAAACGAAAAAAGAAAGCACAGACAATACGGTTCTCTAACGAATCGCGTGTACAGAAGATCCAGATGGTAATCGTCGGAATGACGATCCGCCGATAACGATCAGCCGTTTCAGTTCCTGAAACGATTAATCTTTGCCGGACCGAATGCACGAACCGAATGCATCGCGCGGTTTCTGTTCGATGCACGACCGAGGAACAGGTACTCGATGGTTGCTCGTTTTTCAAGTTATGCGACCCGCCCAGCAAAGACATCCAGCCAACGTTGGCCAAGCCACGTGTCGAATTAATATTATGCAAACGAATCAGACTAATATCAGACACGTCAGACAGAATCAGACATATCTTTTTCGCCACAGGTGACATCCAACCGATCGATCTCGCCCGAACTCTCAACCGTCCTCCTCTGCTCGCTGTTTCTAACCGGAAACCGCGCAGCTTCGTTGCGTGCCACTCTCGATTTTTCTTTTCTCCGTTTTTCTTTCATCGCAACGGACATTATTTATTCGTCATCGTAAATGCCACTGGTCGGACCTTCCGAAGGATACCTGAACCTCGATCCTTAAATGTTAATCGCTGGAATGCGATTGTTCGGGCGAACTCGCGGCTTCCGAGGGTGTGGGTACCTCTCTTTATATATCTTGGAAAGAAAATGGAATAAAATTTTATTTCTAGTTTTGGTTCCCTGCCTAGCGGGAAGTTAGGGCTTCTAGATCAAATACGTATGGAGATTAGGGAAAGTAAAAGAGTGATGTTAATACTTTACCGACCGGAAGTCTGTTAACACTTTGACTGCCAAACTAGATATTGACTGAAATAAAAATTTAAAAAATAAAATGTATGTCGTAAAGTGGTCCCCCTGTCTTCTTGTATTTTCTGTATAATCATCAACGTTGTTACAAATGAATATATTAATGTAAAAATTTATTTAAGAACAGTACAAATAATTCTGTCACCCATATATGGGTGACATAGCAGTCAAAGTGTTAATAGGACTTTCAATAATTGAGCCCATAATTATGAAAGTGGTCCAAGTCAAAATTAAAAAATGATGAGTTCATCAATTATTTGACAGCATATTATTTTAAACTATATTAATTCAATGTAATTTTTACGATATTGTCTAATCATCATGCCTACCCACGTTCAGCCTTCGATTTTTTTGTGATGCTCCCTTTGAGATTTTTAAGGTTCCGCCAACGGCATGATCAAGCCAGATATTCATAGTTTACTTGAGAATTTTTTCAAAATGGTATCATTAAGGGTGCTCTTTAAGTTTGCCCTAATGTTGGACCCAGAGATCTCGGGGGTTGTCGTCGGTTTGGACGTTGAGGCGTGCCCTTTTCCGAAATGGCATTTTCCGGGGACCACGATGGGCTGAATACCTTGCAGAATACCTAGAGAAGAGATTTCTGTCTCAAAAATGACATTCGCAATCGAATTGCAAAAATGGCGCCTCGAAGCGTCACGCCTAATTAGACCACTTTCATAATTATGGGCACAATTCTGATGTATGAAAATGAAGCTTGCAAGACTGCTTTTAGATTGCAACTTATAACGAAATTATTAAATAACATTACTGGGGATGCCTTAGTAATATCGATAAATCGTATACTTTTTATTTAATCGTTAGACATTCCAGCGATTGGCCAAAGTAAAACCAAAATTTAAGATTCGTACAGTTACGTCTTCTTTAAAGTTAATTTTGTTGCGGCAATAAACGAAACGATAACCGTACGTATGGAAAGTGAATTCTATAACAAACGGAACTTTTGACGCCGGACAAACTAAATGATATATAGCACTTCGCTTGTCGACAAAGCAATTTCGCGTAGCATTCGGGTCTGCGGGCGACGCAAACTATATTTCGAAGTCGACAGAACTAAAAAAAAAATCGAGTAACATAATAAAAACGTAAAAAAGAAAGGTTGCAGTTGTCGGAAACTGAAATAATTCTATTTATTCTTTTTCTAAAAAAGAAAAATGCTAAAACAATTTTGCCCGGTTTGGAGTAAAACATTCTTTGTTTGTCATCGATTCAATTGTCAAAATAAATACAGATTTGCAGCGTACACGGTTCCCTTCCTCCACGCAGCGAATTTTGAACATATTAAAAATCCCGTATGCTTTTTCATCGAGAATTTAATCAATTTTCACAATTTTAATTTAATACAATTTTAATATTGGAAAAACATGAAAAAGTAAAACCGAGACAGATGATTTTGATGGTTTGCAATGTTACATACGGAACGGGCACGTAAGTGGGACTACTTCGCTATTTATAGAAGCATCGAAAAACAAAGAATTGTTTAAAGTGAAACGGTCGGAGGCCTTGAGTCTCATATTTTTATTATTTCCTCGGACTCTTATTTTTATTTTCCTTTAAATAGCTGTTTTATGTGTCTGTAAGAGGCTCGGATACTTAGCTGCTCCCATTTACATGGCTCATCCTGTATATAATATGAAGCTACATTAAAATGTTTATCTCGTCGCTTGCAGGTTTGCAGGACGCTATAAATACACAAACATCTGGAGTCTAGAAACCACTGGACTTGTAGACCGCGCGTACATTTCAAACTCGGATACGCAGCCTTCGAATTACACAGCTTTTTCATCGCGGTTTCATTGTTTTGGTCCACTTTAAATGCAATCGAATCGTTTAACCGAACGGTTTCAACCTATCCGAGAGCAACGATGTTCCTTTTGCAACTTGCAATTATAGCAGAAAACGTGCCTACAAGCTGCTTATCCGAGATGATTGAAATCAAATTATTTCGCAACGTTGCAACAACATTTTTTTCAAACAGTCCTTTATTTTCGACGAATTAACCACAGATTATTCAAAGATTATTATACCCCGCATATTCTGCTTTCATTTTTCTCTGGGAACAAACCGACGGCTGTCACGCCGAGAGAAATCTCTCGTGCACAAATTCAAAGTGATAAGAACAGCGAACGCCTTTTCACCGTAATTTAACGCGTGAAAACGCGTATTTGCAGAAACATCCGTAATTTGCTAATTAACGCGCGTCGCACTGGAAAATGATTGATAACATCATGTAAGTTATAGATAGTCGACCCTGATTCTCAGCCGATCCCGTTAACCCTGGTCTTTTTACTCGAATCCGTTTACTTTCCGTTTTGTTGTACTCCCCATGCTTCTTTTTCCCGCGCGGCTGCCGGTAGTCTTTAGTTGAACCTCTTAGGCACTTTTGCGCCATTATAGTGGCTTTTGCGGGCGCCATCTTCTTGCACGGCGCGCCACTATAGTGGCTGTCGTGAATACCATTTCTCTAAACGATTAAATTGTATTATTAATTATTAAAGTAAATTGTTAAAGTCAATTTTATGATCAAATCCGTTATATATTGTAGTATATATATATTTTGTATCATTTACAAAATTCAGACGTGACTAAGAGGTTAAAAGTGCACGGCGACACTTCCGCTGCAACCATACTTTCGCGGAATCGCATTCGGCGACATTTTGGCCGACGTCTGCCGACTCGAAGGCTCTTGGGAAATTCGTGTTCGGAACTGCGCTGCCCGACAGCCAAACGAATTTTTCATCTTGTTCGTTCGCTGGCGAACTATAAAAAATTTATTATCCTACGACCAGGCTGCGAATCGTCGTTTTGAAAATGTCACGGCGAGCGATGCTCGGGATGGTTGCGTTTCTGAAATTAAAGCTCTGCGTGGAATTCGGTTTTGCGAGTTTGCCGAATTTTTGTTAGAGTCTTTCTTTGCTTTTGTATAGTTACGTTATAGCAATTTAAAGATGAAAACACGAATTTTCGAAGAGCATTTCAGCGGAGATGCCTTAGGCATCCGCCACAGGACGACCTTCATCCTTCAGCGATCTCCGGATCACTTTTATTCGCGCTTCTATCTCAGCCATCGTTCTTTCGTCTTTCACGGTTATGCTAGCCGTCACATACAAAACAGGAAATTTTTCTTATAGAAATTGTAGAAATTTTTCCTATAGAAATTGTAGAAATTTTTCTTATAGAATTGAAGACATTTTTCTTATAGAAATTATAGAAATTTTTCTTACGGAAATTATAGAAATTATTGAAATTTTTCTTATAGAAATTATAGCAATTTTTCTTATAGAAATTATAGAAATTTTTCTTACAGAAATTATAGAAATTGTAGAAATTTTTCTTATAGAAATTACAGAAATTTTTCTTATAGAAATTATAGACATTTTTCTTATAGAAATTATAGAAATTATAGAAATTTTTCTTACAGAAATTATAGAAATTATTGAAATTTTTTTTATAGAAATTATAGCAATTTTTCTTATAGAAATTATAGCAATTTTTCTTATAGAAATTATAGAAATTTTTCTTATAGAAATTGTAGAAATTTTTCTTATAGAAATTGTAGAAACTTTTCTTATAGAAATCGCGATATTTATATCTTCGTGTTCCCTGCACTGTTTTGCGGAGATACGAAAACCGGAGAGCAATTAATGCCTGCGCAAGATGATCGCAGACATTGCGTGTAAAATTTCACATTTTGTTTCACATTTTGTTTTAACGGCAGAAACTTTTTACAATGCAACGACCGTTTTGTATATTTTAGCCCTTTGCAGTCGAAGCAATTCGAATTTCAATTAAATGAATTCAAGCGCTTCTTTGAACATTTTTATTCCTCGGAATACGTTCTTGCGTTATGAACATTGTTTGCAGTAAATATGTCTTTTTGCGGAACAGTTGAATTTTTAGCGATTCATAACAGACTGCTATGAAAAATGGTACCGCAATTTTTACTGGCGCCTCGCAATCGCCGTTCGAGTGCAAAGGGTTAGAACGTGCCGGTGAAACGCAAGGTGTCTAAGAAATGTGTATCCATTTGTATCGTCAGTGACTTGCAGTCTCATTCGTACTGTCCTCGTGCAATTAAAACATCGTTACTTAACAACTATAACTGTACAGTTGTTTTTTTAACACCCTGTGCGAATGATCACAAATCAAAAAAGCCTGTCCGCTTCTTAAATGCGTTCTTTCTTTTTCTTTTTTTTACATCAGCAAAAGTTTCGATCACCCATCTCAAAATCACGAATAGACTGCGGATTGCGAAGCAATTTCAAAGTTTTCCTTCGTGTGAACAGAGAATTTTAGCATTTAAAAGATTTCCTCGACGAAATTCAGAGATCCGCACTCTAACGACAAATTCATGTTCACACCGTGTACGTTAGGGTAGATTGTTGCGGACACGCCTTGTGTCGCCGGATCGGACTTTCAACAGCTTATTTTTCGCTGAACGAAATAGTTGCATGAAACGGAACGAAAAGTAACGTCCACTTTACCGTACACGTCGTGCAGTAATGCCTCGACGGACATTTTGGGTCCATTAACAAATGTTGCATCTCTCAAAAATACACACGGCCTCTTCGGACAGGCCGAAGAATCATCTTCAATTCTCATCTAAAACGTCTCCATTTTTTTTGGCATTACAAAATGTACAGGGAAAGAAATATTTCTTTCAAACAAGCAATATTGCAATAATAAAATTTCAAAATTACCGCTCTTCCTTTCTTTCTTTTAGCTTTGCACATTTTCACGTGTAAAATACCATTTCTAATGAAAAAAGCAGTTTAACTACAATCCGTTCACTTTCAAGTGGCCTCCATAATTTTATTTAAAAAATAGACGGTGATATCTCAGAAAATCACAAGAAAAATACATTGTCCCTTCGCAATAGTTTTTCTAAAAGCATCTTCACTCTACAGAGAATGTCCCAAAAATGTTCGAGTCCATTCAAAGGGAATAAGAAACTGTTTCCTTCACGAAAGTGTCGTACATACAGTAGCACAGGAAAGTATTCGGACACTCTTCAAACTTAAATAACTTTTTTAAGATTGGACCAAACGTCTTGACTTTTCTTGAGCAATTAGTTGCATCGATTTAATAAATGATATACAAAATAAATTTTGTAAATATTCGAACTGATGTGAATTACATGACCAATAAAAAAGGAACTTTTTAAACATTTTTTATTTGAGCCACGCATAAAAAATAGTTATACGCATGCAGAAAAATTCATTAAAATCGATCGACGTACACGCGAGCTACGTGCCATCGAAAATGGTGAAAATCGCAATTTTTAACGATTCTTGATCGGTTTCTGCTTAAACTACAGAAATTCTTACATCTTTCTACGCGTGCCATTTTTTCCCGCGTCAATCGATTTCGGTGAGATTTTCAGCACGTGTATAACTAACACAGTTCTGAAAAACGCGTATTTTAAATTTTCATTACGAGTTGAAATAAAAATGTTTTAAAAAATCTCTTTTCCACTTTCCCACGTAATTTCTACCAATTCGAATTATTAAAATTATTTTTGCATATCATTTAGTAAATCAATGCTGCTAGTTGCTCCAGAAAAGTCAAGTCGTTTGGTTCAATTTTGAAAAAGTTATTTAGGTTTGAAGAGTAGCTTCGTCTTCGAGTTATCGATACACAAGACGAACCAATCGGACCATGGCAGCAGCGAACAAATTCTACCGAGTCTAGCATTGCCATTGGCCGAGTCGAAAGTCGTCCATTGCAGCTGCGTTCCCTAACAATTTTAAAACTTTCAAGAAACTCATTTAATTGGGACACCCTGTACAATTTCCCGTACCGACAAAAATCAAGGAGACGCTTTAGATGAAAATGTTAGGTAACCGACCCAGTGTCATCGAGTCATTACTGTGCCGCGCAAGAAGATGACCATTCCCCTCGCCTCCGCATCGCCAAGACGCATCCTCCTGAACCGTCCGCGAACCGTTATTCACGTTCGCCTAATCCGTGCTTTGTCGCTTCGTATTTGTTACCGGCGCGTTCGTTTTCTTTTGAGTTGCTGGTCCCTATCCTGTTCCTACTGTCTGTTCCAGATTTCGTACGAACCGTCAGCGTACGGTACGAACGGCACCGCTCGCGACGAGGATGTAGCCGACAGGCTGCCAGTAGACGCGAATCGCATCGAGGATGTGCACAATAGACCGACGATCGTCGAGAGAGCGAGAAGCTTACCCGTCGAGCCGAGCTTATTGTCCGTCGAGCGATCTGAATCGACGAAGATCACTGCCGGATTAAGTAGATAGTTGGGGTCGTCGAAAAAACTCGAGAGTAGCATCGAGAGGTAGCGCCTCTCGCTGAAGAAGAAGCTCGGAGAGATAAAAAAAAAGACTGAGTAGCGTCGATCGAATAGAAGGAAGAAGATGTTGGGCGTGAGTCAACCGGGAAACCCGCCATCGAGCTTGCGACACTCGGCGAGCTTCTCTTGTCTGCAGCGGGGCACGACCGGCGAGGGTCATCGAGCGAGGACCTCGACGTTGTTGCAGCAGCCGAGCCTGCAGTTGAGCAGCAGTCATCATCAGTACGCGTCCGGGCAGTCGTCGTTGCTGCAACAGACGACCGGCACGGTTCAGCACCGGGTGCAGGCGTTGGAGTCGCTCCAGGACAGCAACGACTACGGGTTCGTGAAGGTTCGGCCACGTTTGCGCAGCACGAACGCGACCCTCTACCACGAGGAGGAGGTGGCCGCGCAGAAGACCGCCCTCTGGGACCACGATGCCTCGGCGTTCAGCGATCGGGAATGCGACTCGAACTACAGAGAGTGCTCGCTGAAGATCAAGGACCGCGAGCACTCGCCGAAAAGCGGTAGCTCCTCGAAGAACCAGAATCCTTTGAGGGGCGCGTTGATCCTGTTCACGTCGACCTCGTCCTGGTGGAAAGCACGGCAGCGAGAAGATCAGCTGGCAGGCTCGGAGCGAGCTCTCACCTCGACCACCACCATGTCCGAGAGAAAGTGGTCGAGCACGTCGATGGCGTCGCCGTCGAACGAGCGGAAGTGGGCGCCGCCGGTGACCTCGCCGACCAACGACCGGAAGTGGTCCGTGGGGAACAGCGGGATGTTGTCGTCGTCCTCGGGGAACGAGAGGAAGTGGACCAGGTCCTCGGTGTCTTCGAGCTCGGCGGGCCAGCAGGACCGGAAGTGGCGGTCCCTGGGCGCCCTGCTGAGGGCTCCCACGGGCACCGCCGGTTCGCACGGCATGCAGCACTCGCTGTCCCACAACATGAGCGTCTCGATGATCGAGGGCGAACACTTCCGGGAGGATCTCCGCGGCTCCAGTTACAAGTCCTCCTCGTCGTCCTCGCGCTACCACCACCAGCAACAGCAACAGCAGCCGCAGCCTACCTCCTACTCCGCTCGCGTCTCCAGGGTCAGCAGGGACATTTACAGGGAGAACGGGGAGTTCGTGCAGACCGGCCGGTCGAAGGTCAGCCGTAGACTGTATCAGGATAGCACGGAAGACAGGGACCTCGAGGAGAGACACCTGCAGGCCAGACACCAGTCCGAGGACGATTGTCGCAGCAGGAGGAACGGCGGCGAGACTGTCTGCAAACAAGAGCAAACCGGCGCCGAGATTCGCGCCACTTCTACGAGATCCAGTCGGGCGCAAAGTTTTTATCTTTTGGATGACTTTCTGCGGCCGCAGCAGCAGCAGCAACAGCAACAGCAACAGCAGCCGCAGCAGAGCAAGTGCATGCTGAACGTGTATCTGTCGCCCTCGCATTCTAACTCTGGGAATGATCATAGCAGATCGGTCGAAGCGAAACAAGTCTCTCAGGGGAACGTGACGAATATCACGCCGCCCAGGCGACATAACTCGAGCTCGGATAGCCTCGAGGTGGCGACCAGCCCTTTGCCGCCGCCTGTTCCGCCACCCCCGCCACTTCCGCCCCAGGTCAACGCCAGGCACAGAGACAGGGCAGACAGTTTCAAGGAAAAGGACGTCTGCCCGTGCAAAATGTGCTGGACCAATATGCAGCAGAGATCTTTCGTTGAAGAGGTAAGTCCCCACGGATGGGAAACACCGTCCGAAGGGATCATATATGTTATCATCATCGTCGCGCGGTATACTCTCGAGCTGATGCGATGGCGGCAACCGCTCGAGAACGGAGACACCTCCTACCACCCCCTGGAATTATTAATGTCCCTTTGTGGAATCGCTCTGTACCGCGGAAATCGAACTGTTTCTATCCTCCCCGATGGAGATTGATGTTGCGATTACTTTTTTCCTTTTTCTCGCGCCAACGGATTTTTCGGCGGACAAATGATTACGTTCGGTTTGAATGATGATACGTACAGAGCGTTCCTTTTATCTTGCACCCCTTGATGTATTAAGAGTCGATCGACTCGGAATTTTGCTCAAGGTCATCTTTGTCGACTTCCCAAGGTCGTCGATTTTGTATCAGGTTACACAGCGCAAGATGAATTCGACGATCTGTGATGTGGCCTGACCTTCAAATGATCTTGAAAGAAAAATTTTGGGGCGATTATTCTTTGAATTATATTCGGAGAATAGAGACATAATAATTCTTGAATATTATTCAGAAGTTTTAGTAATTTTTGGTGGTATTGTCGAGATTACTCTGTTTCGGTTTTTGAAGTTTTAAAAAATGGTACAGCCAGGGGAAATGGTAAAAAATGTCTTGGAGAGGATTTAGAGGGTTTCTGTACCATTTGATAGGGTATATCTAGAAACAGCTTCGTATCAAATTTTAATCCTCTATCTTGACCAGGGGTGAAGTTATAGGGTGAATTCGGATTAACAGGTCTCTACCGAGTTTCTTCATTTAGTTGCGTACAAAAATTCTGAAAAAATTCTGACACGCAAAGGCTGTTATTTTATGGCCATTTATGGCCATTTCACTCGACCATACCTTTTGCTACAAGATTTATCAAGAAGAGGATTCAAATCATGATGAAAGGTCAGAGAATTCGGATTAACAGGTCTCAACCGAGTTTCTCCATTTAGTTGCGTACAAAAATTCTGAAAAAATTCCGACACACGAAGGCTGTTGATATGCATTTTAGAGAATTTTTACCGATTTTTAAGTTGAAAATCCTGGTTATGAAAAATGAAAATTCCTATCGCATTTATGGCCATTTATGGCCATTTTACCTGACCATACCCTGTGATGCAAGATTTATCAAGAGGAGGATTCTAATCATGCTGAAACGTCAGCGAATTCAGAAAATTAATGATGATCCATAAAAAATGGCCTAAGATTGAAACGAATACGTTTATATAAATATAAACATTTAACCCTTTGCACTCCAAACTGTTTTAACTCCAAGGCATTATTTTTGTCCTAGAATATTTTCATTCTACACAATATATTTTATCTTATGCATATCAAATTAGTTAACTATTACTCGTTCTTACAACAATTAAATTTGTAGGAATTTCTTTGACATAGCAATGTAAAGATTGTTTTAAACAGTGCTGTAGCTGTTTTCAGTAGTGCCTGAGAGTCTGGGGCACCACTAAAAATTGCAACACCATTATTTGAAATAATTTTTACATCACTATGCTTGCATCTAGGAAAGTTATAACAATTTATTATTTATTATCGTCTTTCAATTTATTGTAAAGACGAATAATAGTGAAAACCTGGATATATATAAGATTAAATAAATAACGTAACGTTTTCGAAGGTAAACTAGCTTCGATTGCAAAGGGTTAATATCGCAGAAATATTTAACAATTAAAATATGTATAATAAATTAGAATTTTTCAAAGATTACGACGTTTTCGAATAAGGGGAAAATTTTTAGACTATGGTCCGTGAAATTAGAAGACAATTTAGCCACGTGCACTGTGTTTGTATTATAGAATTTTTTGATTTATCAATTTTTCGTATTATTCGAATTATTAATGGAAAATGTGTTATAATGGAGGATGCAAAGTGGGAAATCGGTTTGCGGGTTGCCGAGTCGGCGGAATAATGTTCGCAACTCCTCTTTTATGCAATCTATTGTCGAGCTCGTTGCATCGAGGGGCAACCGAAACGATTTTCGTCCGGAGAAATCGTCGAGGCTGAAACGACAATGTCGAAGGAAATTGCGACGTTGTTGTCGTACAGCCAGGAAACAGATAGCGAGAAATTGATTTATAGGTACCTCGGATGGGAGAATAATTTTCATAAATTTCTCTTAGAAGCAACATATTGTGATACTTGCGTCACGGGGGTAGTTCAAACGATTTTCCCCGAGGTGAAGTCACCTCGGATCAAAATGACAAGGCGCAAGTAAATTGAGATGTTGCGTTCGCGCAGCTTTGAGAATATTTCTTTGACGACATTTCATATCCTGCTCGAAATATGCAGTTGACAAATCAGTCTTTCGTTGGCTTCTAGATTTTGTAAAATTTAAATTTCCCTCGCTCTGAATGGCAGCGATTCACGGAATATCCGTCGGAAGCTTGAAACGTCGTAGTCGATCGTCGAAACACGATTGTTTGACCCATTAATTGCCAAATGTTTTTCTTTTTTCATTTTTAACTAGATAATTTATACATATATGCACAAAAGATTGTGTAACGGTATAATTGTATTCAAATTATGTTGTTTTAGAAATATTTAATAATTTTGAAGAAGTCTCAAAAGGGGGTTGTGGCAGGTTGCATTAAAGAAAACTAATAAGAAATTGTTTCTTTTATTATATGCGTTATCTTATACGTACAAAAATAGATATTATTTATGCTATTTTTCCATGCAGTCCATACGTAATTCGACGTTACATTTACCATATTGTTTTGCACACTGCGCATTTTCTTCGTTTTCCTTCAAGAATTCTTACTAGCAACATATTCAGATGCGAAAATCCGATTTTGATAAAACTTATAGGAGCTTGTAGTTCTTTAAAAAATATTTGCCACGTGTTTTTTTGTTAGCAACAACCATCCACTTTGAAGGGGTGAAAACAGACCCTAAAAGTTGGGGTATTTTTCAAATATCTCGGAAACCAGATGTCGAAAAAATTTAATTTTTCTTTTAAATTGTGTGTTTGTCAATGGGAAATATAGTAGCGCAAGAAAATTTTTAAAAAGTTTTTCGTTTAACACATTGGCCGCCATTTTACCCATATAGGGGTGACAGAATAATTTGACCATGTTTAAAAATCGTTATAAACGTTAATATATAACGTTTTAATTAATATATAAACGTTAATATATTTTATATTAATATATAAACGTTAATATATTCGTTGTACTAAATTCAGTTGATGTCTGAAGAATACCAAATGGTTGAAGGATAACTACGTGTCACACATTATAAGTTTTCAATTGTTGCTTCATTAAATAAATTACTTTGATTTAGTACAATTTTTGAGGTTGTTAGTTGGCCAGTTAAAGTGTTAAACAATAAAGCTACTAATAGGATTTTCAATAATTGTGATGTATCAAAACAAATATTAAAAACTGCTTTTACATTGCAATTTGTAAAAAATTATTAAATAACATTACTGAGGATGCCTTGTTGGTTTACAATAAAAATTGCTGCCAGCGTTGAATGACCCATTAAAAAGTTTTCAGTAATGGATCATGAACCTTAGAAAATTTTTAAATAATCGCCGGTTGGTAAAGTGTTAAAATTAAAATTGCTCGGAGTACACAGGGTGATTAAAGGTCTCTGTGCTTAATTTTCACCGACGACAACTGAACGAAAAGACGTTGCTTTTCCATTTCGCTCGGAAAAATGGAGTTCAATCTCCGCGTTTCGAAGCAACGGTGCGTCGTCGTCGGTTCCACAATACGGGTCATTTACTATCGCAGACAAGAGAGACGCGTCACACGCGCGAACATGATCGCGTCCAATAACAGGGCTGATCCGGCGCCGGTAATTTTCGCTAACTCGATTTGAAGGCGATAGAACGAGCAATCGCGGACACACTGTTCGTGTGGGATGACGGCCGTCGAAACGCGCGTCGAGGTATCGAGTTTCTAGATCGATGTTAAACGCGCGAATCGAATACTCCAATTGTTGGACCCTGGTTGATCTTTCGATCGAAGAAAACCGAACGACTGGTCGCCTCTTCCGGTGAAAGTTGCTTTCGATCGGCCGGTCGATATTGTTGCAACGGGTATTGTTTGCGAAAGAAAGAAAGAAAGAGAGATAATAAAAAAGAAGAAACACTTTGAATCGGCAAGAGAATTCGACGGCTTTCCGATTGGCAACGTGGGTGTTTACTATCGACAATGTTTTCTCTGCTATTTCGCTTTGAATACGGTCCACTGCCAGGCTGATTGTCTCTCGGTGTTGGCCGAGCTTTTATCCGTAGGCTTGTTAGCGTCGGTTTGTTCCACGTTGTCGATCAACGCCTGGCTGTGTCATCGTCTGCCACACACTTGTCAGTGATTATTCTTTTCGAACGCGATTTACACTTATTTTCTATTCTAGTTTCACGGTACGATCAAACGCGTATTTTTCTATACAAAATTCCGGTTAAGTATTTATATAATCGGAAGAAGCGATTTCTTCATTTAGTTGCGTACAAAAATTCTGAAATAATTCTGATACGCGAAGGCTGTCGATATGCATTTTCGAGAATTTTTACCGATTTTTGAGTTGAATATCCTGGTTAGGAAAAATGAAAATTCCCTAGAAATGCAGATTCCTGAAGCGGTTTCTAATGATACGGGAATCATTTTAATTAAAAAGGGCATTTATGGCCATTTCACC
>CM052099.1:16354949-16367540 GCA_028453745.1 Agapostemon virescens
CAGAAAGTTGCATCACCGGTTCAGTATGCTGAATTTGTCCCTGAAACTGAAAGTCTGCGCGTTGTGAAACACTCTGTATTTCCAGGTTGTACTACCGAGAGGAGTTTAACTGTTCCTTGATTGCGCCGGATGAAATAGGTAATGGGCCATGATCTCGGTAGCCGGCTCTAATTAAAATACTCTATTCGGAGCGCAATTTCTTGCGATAGTTTCTCGTATAAAAGGTATTTACGGTAGGCATGGTGGGATAGGCGGTAGGGGCAGGCTGGCAGGTTAGAAGATTACCCTAACAGTTCTGGAACATAGTGTGCGGAGAGCTCGGCTCCGGCAGCGAAACCCGTCGCAACGTGACGGTTTAATCGAATGTAATTCGGAGAAGGCGGAAAGATGAAAGAAACGCAAGGCCAATCCTGGGTCATTGCCGTCATACGAGCTTCGTCCTCGCATGCGGGCCATGTCCGTGCACTGTTTCCCACACAAACACAGACCCGCGACCGTCTGTGTACACTCCGGATCACTATACTTAGATACTCTGTCTATCGTTACGTACCGGGTGATTTAAATGTTACCGGCCGACCAGTCTCCATTCGAAACACGACTTCTTTGTTGCTTCTAACGAAATGATACAAGAAAGCATCTGTACACTTCGAAAGACGTTCATTGTTCGCACTTCGAGGTCATTGTATTACCGTTTAACCCTTTGCACTCGAATGGCGCCTCTAAGCCGCCACTAAAAATTGTCACAATATTATTTAAACAACTTTTACGTTGCTAAGTCTACAGTTAAGAAATCGATAGAAAATTTAATGCTCTAAGAGCAAGTAACTGTAATTAATTTCGTATGCATAAAAGGAAATCAGCTACCTACAACGGAGCTATTATAGTTAAAAATATGGTTTCGATTTTGGGATGGAATGGCTTCGAGTGCAAAGGGTTAGCACGTTGAATGCGGAGCCATTTTGCTTAGTTTTCGCGTCACATTTTATTTATTATCTATATCATATTAATTTGGAAATTTGATACATAGCATTCAACGTGTTCAGCTCTTAGGCACTGTGCGCCACTATAGTGGCTTTTGAGGATGCCATCTTCTTGTACGACGCGCCACTATAGTGGCCACTTAATGAAGCAGCGATTGAAAACTTTAAATGTATGGCCTATGGTTAGCTATAAACCTTTTTGTATACTTCAGACATCAACTAAATTGAATGCAACCAATACATTAACGTACAAATTTATTTTTAACCCTTTACACTCCAAGCAATTTTAATTCCAAAATCGAAACCTTTTTTAATCTACAATAATTCTATTGTTCATGGTTCATTTTCTTTCATGCATGCAAATTTTATTACCGTCTCTTGTACGTGCAATGCTTCAACTTTTACCAATTCTTTTACCAATTTTTAAAAATTGTTTTGAATAATAATTTAACAATTTTTAGTGTCTCTTCAGAGGAGCCATTGGAGGTTATGGGTGGCATGGCTGTCGCAGTGTTAACTCTGCGAGAGAAAAATTGAAAGAACAGCTGAAATAGATGTAGTACAACGCCTTTCATGTTGCACAGGTGAAGTTCGTGTGAATGCAATTTATTTTAGTACGAGCAGTCGGTATATTGGACTAGGTATGTCAAGGAGTATGATCGTACGTATACGTCGTTGTCTAACATACTGTTCGTAATATCTCAGGGAGTCGGTGAATGATAAACCTTGGTCTAAGAATATATTATTTGTATTTTTCATGCGTCTATTTATAGCGACTGGTAAAGCTGGATCAAACTTATCGATATAAGTTGTTCGAAGGTATATAGTCACTTCCAGGCGAAACTATAGTCAGGAAAACTCGTTTAACACTTTGACTGCCATGTCACCCACATATGGGTGACAGAGTAATCTGTCCATTTTTAAAAATAAATTTGTTCATTAATATAATCGTTGCACTACATTTTGTTAAAATCTAGAGAATACGAGAAGGTCGAAGGATAACTATGTGTCGTACATTTTAAATTTTAAATTGTTCTTTCATCAAATAAATTATTTTGATTTTGTGGAATTTTTAAGGTCGTCGTTCTGGCAGTTAAAGTGTTAACCGAGAATCTAGGCAAGATCTGAATTAAATATAAAATCTTATTTAACAAAAAATTTTAATAAACACTGTCTCCGTTTCGATAAAATAGTCATGCGTTGTCGATTTATTTTAACGCGTCGTCGAATCAATATTTGTGTATCAAACTGATTCAAAGACACCCGGTATAAAACGGATTGCAAGTGTTGCATTCGTAGGTGAATAAGTGTAGCTTCAATTAGCCAGTTTAGACGAGTCTGACGAGTTTTTTAAAATGTATAATCAAATCTGATGAAACCGTAATCGATATAACCAGAATGCAGACGCTTATGCTAATCAACGTTTTTTCGCAGACTAGTTTACCGTGTGCAAATTCATTCACATTATTAAGGACCGACGTGCGTTTTTTCATGAAAATCTGTCTCTGCATCCAGTAAGATTTTAATTGTATTACGGATTTATTTTACGAACGTGTAATAAATGTATAAAATCATGATCAGAGCAATAGTGTATCGATCATTTGATAGGTTTGAGTCGAAACCATTCTATGACACATTTTAAGTCAGTTTATTATATTTTATTATTACATTCGTCCATGAAGGGTTAACTTTTATTCCAAATCTGTCTTTCGAAGAATAAATACGTGCCTTATCCGCTCTTTTAAAATGAAATTACATTGAACAGTTTATTGAGAATCTTTAATCTCGGAATTTAAGATTAAACTAAATCGACTTGCAGAGAAAAGATTGTTTATTAATATAAGTAAAATACCAAAAGACGGAGGCAAAGGTTAAAATGGGGAAGGCATTGCGCGGATAAAGACAATTGTACGGATGCTAGCTAAAATGAAATCAGATGTTGTATGAAATAAAAATTGAAAAAATAAAATGTATAATGTAGAGTAAAATCACCATCAACTTTGATACAATGAATACATCAACGTTGAAACTCAATTAGAAACGATATAAATAATTCTTAAATTTAATTCTTATTTAAATAATAGTCTGGCAATTTTTAGTGGTGCTTCAGACTCACCATTCGAGTGCAAAGGGTTAACATTAATATTCCAGATTTCAGAAAACTCCCTTCCTCCGGGTCCGTATTCCTAAGATTAGGTCGCGCCATTACCGACAATTACGGAAACCGATTACTTTCCCCAACGGTTTCCACAATAGCCAAGCATCTTACCCTCGGAATCCTCGCATTTCCTGTTATCCGCGCGAAAGGGTGAGAGAGTCGACTAATCCGACCACGGGCTAAAACGTGCAGAATCAGCAGTTGATCGCGATCGTTCGAGCCACCCCCGGAGCAGCGTGCTGCGATCGTATCGAGTTCGAATTAAAATATCATTCCGCGGTAAACGACTAGGTAATACACGGATTTCGAATTTCCGTGGCGGAGATAGGGAATCTCGGAGGTGGCAGAGGGACGAGGAGAGTTGCGTGGAGAGACGAGGACGAGGCAAGGCGAGGCAGGGCGAGGCAAGGTGAGGCGAGGGCCGCAGGACCTCGGAGATTACACCGCGTGGCGCAAGGATAACGTTACTGCATAAGGCCCGGCTCGCTTGCCGAAGGCGTGGGCGTTAGGTGGTGCTCGGGCCCCGTTCCTGCGCTGGCCTAAGTGCGCGCCATGGGTATTTGTATGTGAAATAGCGCCTTATGCGCTATCTCGTTGGAAGGTGCGATATATTGCGAGCCCCGGTCTTGTCCACGTTGTCGCGTAGGAGTCTTTACCAGTTCCCGCCGCATCGTGTCGCCGCGTCTCTTCGGGGTGCACACGCTCTGCATCGCCATTTTCTTTCTCTCGTTTATCCTCCTCCTCCTCCTCGTTGTCCTCTTTGCTCGCGATTCGAACGGCGAGTCCTATGCGGCCGATGCGCGCCTTTTTCCCCGTTTCGATCCCTCGGCCCCCTGATCCTCTCCGCCCGCTAGTCCTATACCTTCTTCTTTCACCTCTTTCGTTTCCTTTTTCCTTTCTCTCTCTCTCTCTCTCTCTTCTAGTTCTCTATTCGCTGTCGTGCTCACTGCGATACGATCCCGGTACACTTGCCAACAACCCTCCTTCGACCATTCCGGATCCACATTACACCATAGATTTATGTGTACCACGGGCTGTGCCCTGCTTGCATCGATTCGATCGTGCCCGAAAGGTATAGAACTCTCCGCGCGCGAAACCACGAATATTTGCACTGGCTGCGATGCCTGCCAAATATTAACCCTCTCTTCCCGGAATCAACCTTGTCAGGTACGTCGTGGTTGATGCAATCCGTCTGTCTAACGTCTCTCTCCAATCTTTCAGCGATCACAAATGTTGCTCTGCCACGGGAGGTGTGGATGGTTGAACAGAGAGACGTATACAAAACATATCACGTATTCCGGGACAAAACTTTAACATTAATAATTTTTTAACGAAATTGTATAATTTTTCTTCAACATACGATGCATATATGTTAACTGTAATAATTTACTTTTATAATTAACCCTTTGCACTCGAAGCTGTTTTAACTAGAAAATCAGAGCATTTCTTCTGACTCAGGTTATTTTCATTCAACATGAATTATTTCACCTTATGTATACAGTATTCTTTACTATTATTCGTCTTTATAACACTGAAATTTTTATAAATTTCTTAAATATGAAGATACCAAAGATACATGTTAAGCAGAGCTCCCACAATTTAGGTTAGCATTTCAGGGAAATCCAGGGAGCTTCGTTTTATCAACCTCAATTTTTCCCATTTTCGCCATTGATCGCTCCGAGATTTCCAAGTCGCGCCACGGTTGCAATTCAATTCCGATCGAGCTAAAATTTGGCATACACTCTGCCTACTCATCTAGAAACGTGTTCTCAAAATTACAAAAGAATCGGAGACCTAAAGATTTTTCGCGATTTTAAGAAGGGGTATACCTTCAATATTTAGCGATTTCGTGGCAATATTTGGCAAATCTTTGAAGTCGTGCCCCGGCCAAACTATTAGAGCTATCGACATGAAACAAACGCGAAAATCTTCCTCAAACCTTCCTCTTTAAGAAGAGCTCCCACAATTTAGGTTAGCATTTCAGGGAAATCCAGGGAGCTTCGTTTTATCAACCCCATTTTTTCCCATTTTCACCATTCATCGCCCCGAGACTTCAAAGTCGCGCCACGGCTGCAATTCGATTGTGATCGACCTAAAATTTGGCATACACTCTGCCTACGTGTCTAGAAACGTGTAACCAAAATTACAAAAGAATCGGAGACCTAAAGATTTTTCGCGATTTTAAGAAGGGGGTTACCTTCAATATTTAGTGATTTTCGTCGATATTTGGCAAATCTTTGAAGTCGTGCCCCGGCCAAACTATTAGAGCTATCGACATGATTCAAACGCTAAAATCTTCCCCAAACCTTACTCTTTAAATACACCATCGTTCGGAGTATGCCACACAATACGTTTTGCCATAGATCTATTGTCGCGAGATGTTTTAACCCTTTGCACTCGAAGCAATTCTACTCCAAAATCGAAACAGTATTCAATAATGTTCATTTTCTTTCGTTCATACGAAATTAATTACAATGACTCGTACTTAGAACATTAAAATTTTTATCGATTTCTCAACTGCAAACCTAGCGATGTAAAAGTTATTTAAATAATAGTATGGCAAGTTTTAGTGCCGCCTTAGTGCAAAGGGTTAACTTCTCGTATCGCGCGACACGTTTCCCCGGAAACATAGAAACAGTCGTTGAATATTAATTTCGCCGACGGCATTGGAAAGGATCGAAGAATAGATGTGGTTCGTCGTTTTACTCCGATATCGAGAATCACCACCATCCGTTTTGCTTTTTATAAACGCAATCGCGACTTCGGAACAGTTACAACTTCAACCGGATCGCGACCGCCGAGGAACGAGGACGTTACAGACCAAGAAGAACTCCATTGGTTTTAGGAAATTCTATGGCACACCCAGTGTGCATCGACGAAACCACTTCGCGTTTGCCTTGACAGAGACAGTATCCGCGGCCCCAATCGCGGGCTACTGCAATTCCCGAGCGCGGTGCAACACGCTTCAGGAATTGTTCCCGAAGATGTACACGTCAGGATATCGCGCGCGGGGTCTGCCGGTAAAACGCTTGCAACAGTTGCGTGCAGAAACGGATTCGACCGATCGGCATGCATTTTCACGAGGATCGTGATCATAATTGGTTCTAACCATACGATGGAACCGTACTCGGAAGTAGCCGCTGCGAGTGGCGACGAGCACCCCAGAAAAAAAGAAAGGGTTGGAACCAAAAACATTTCGAGTTTTCAGGGACGGCGATACGTGCGAAACGGAAGCTGAACCGCGAATAATCGGCACGAAGCTTCGGACGAAAGCAAAACGAGCCAACCGTTAATGTTCCTCGCTTGTTTCACAGTGAACCGAGGCCTCGTGTCGAGATCTCGCTTAACGCCGTTTTGTTGAACATTAGCCGACGGCAACGAAAATGATCGAGTCGCGGTTTTTCTGGGATGTCCAAGTGTCGAGGATACGACGGTTCCCACGGCCGCAAGATTACGTTTGTTTACACTGCGATGATCTTCCGTTGGCAAAACACCCGCGAAAAAACGTTACGTAGTCCTCGCGGCTGACGTTCTCAAAATTAAAGTATACAGGGTGTCCCACGCAACTGGAACAGGCTGTACCTCCTAAATGGTTGAGAATAGAAGAAAATGTTATAAGTAGCAGTTAAATGGTATCAGGCGGTGCATAATATGCAACTAATTTTATGCACTTTTGTGCATCGGTGCATCAGAAAAATGCAACTGCATATTTTTTTTTAAATAGAAACCTATATTTTTGACTGCACCAATCGATGCAGCTTCTTGTGTTCTACATAAAAGTACTACTACATAAAAGTTATCGAAGTTAAACATTACAAACATTGTAATGGAGCCTAACGTAGGTACTCCGGAACACTTGCCGAGAGGCCGAAATAATTCAGAGAACTTTTAGCTTCGATAACTTCTTAACGAATAAGTTTAGGGCATAAGTATGTTAGTACTTTTATGTAGAGCACAAGAAACTGCATCGATTGGTGCAGTCAAAAATATAGGTTTCTATTTAAAAAAAAATATTCAGTTGCATTTTTCTGATGCACCGATGCACAAAAGTGCATAAAATTAGTTGCATATTATGCACCGCCTGATACCATTTAACTTCTACTTATAATATTTTCTTCTATTCTCAACCATTTAGGAGGTACAGCCTGTTCCAGTTGCGTGGGACACCCTGTATAATCAGCTGGCAGACACCGTTGATCGCTCGCGGCCAATTACAGATGAAAAATCAACGCGCAGCACAATCGCGAGAATAAAATCTGTCGATCGAACGAAGACGTTCCGTCACGGTGCAAAATTTTTGTGTAGTATCGGTGCCGGTCGGTCGGCGACTGAAAACCGGGAATTTGCATAAAACACCGACGCGCTCGAATAATGGCGGCGAGTGGTTCTCGATCGGATCGCGTTAAGTGTCCGAATGCTAATAGCCGATAGCTGTAATTAGGATCCTCGTGAGCCGCGCCCTCTCGGCCGCTGTGCTATTCAATTTACTTTCGGATTTGATGGTTCATCCCGTTCAATTGCCGACACTTACTATAATGGCGGCCGGAGTGAAGGTTACGTGCGAGGTTCATGGGATATTAGGCGGAGCAGAAAAAAGAACGCGTTTTCCATTATTGCTCGCAGTATGGTTCGCTAGTATGCTCGCGGGGGAACCTGGTGGAACGGCTCGAAGGATGCCGAAGACCCGTGACACGTGGGCCGCGAACCAAGAGGGGACACGCACAGTATAACCATACTCCCCACCCTCAACCATAACAGGATACCGATGTTAAGCACTTCCGTGATGTATCGTGTGTCTCCTTTGTCTTCCAGCCGTTACCAGGGAATTTATCCTGTGCTTAAGGTGGAATGGTAATGACGATAACGACCGAGCTGAAGTGTTTCAGCGGGCCCCTTGATCTTGCCAGGATAACGCTAAACGATCACTTGCTATTACATTTCGGTGTTAAACCTATGGATACGTCTTCGAATCGAAATTCATTCCGATGCGAGGTTCGCGATTGTCGCGACAGATTAACCCTTTGCACTCGAATGGTGACTCTGAAGCACCAGTAAAAATTTTCCATATTCGAAACAGTTGTCGTATTATTAAATTCGTCTGTATTCTAGAAATTGTTGAAAATTCAACTGTAGTATGAGGAAACATGTTTAGCATTGAGTGCACAGTGTAAAGAAAAATTCCATAGAATAACAATGGTCGAGGTTAAAAGAAATCTCTGAATTTTAGAATTAAACTTGCTTCGAATGCAAAGGGTTAATAATAATAAAACTTCGTAATTTGTACGAAATAAAAATGTAAAAATTTACACGTTAAAGATATACCTATTGCTTGGTATTAGGAGAACTTAGGAGATTCTAGAGATATTAGAAGAAAAGATATTAGGAGAACTGTCCCCTATATTACACTTTCGAAAAATCACAAAAAGATAAAGCGGTTTCTAACAGCTTGTCCAACCGCGTAGAAACTGGCCGGACGGTAATATCGACAATTGACGAACGTTAACGAAGCGTTATTGTAAACGTTCGTTATCCAGGATCAGATCCGGTCGAATAATTCTATGATTTAAAAGGAGAACCAGCGCCGGTTGCTTGTTTTTGAAACGGAAAAAAAAGAAAAACGGGAAAAAAGGTACAACGGAATATAACTTTCCACGGAAATTGCCACTCGAGCGGGATTCGTGAAAAAGCAAGCAAAACGTAATATTTATTTCGTTACCAGTTCACAAAGTAGCTTTTTTATTTTGCTCTCGACGAGGTTTCAACGTCGAACATATTTCCCATCGAGTCGAAACGAACCACCTCCCCTCGAAACGTTACACACAACAATCGTGCTTAGCTCGCGTGAACGAAGCAATTCGTGAAAATTCATAAATAAGTTTTTAGCGAAGGTTAT
Organism: Agapostemon virescens; assembly: GCA_028453745.1. Taxonomy (NCBI): domain Eukaryota; kingdom Metazoa; phylum Arthropoda; class Insecta; order Hymenoptera; family Halictidae; genus Agapostemon; species Agapostemon virescens. Next base: position 16,363,981 of record CM052099.1, read on the forward strand.
TAGTCTCAGTAGAAGGGACACGCGGTTACGAGGCACGATTTTCTCCCTCGAGCGTGCTCGTTTTCCCTCGCGTGTTTTCGAACCGTAGAAAAATCGGCTCGAACCGACGCTCCGCGACGGCGTCGTAGTCCATAATAGACCCCTCTCCTTTTTCCATTACACGATTTCACAACCGGTGAAACGAAAACGACGGACGAACGAGATCGTTCCGTGATCACGATGCGGATCTCCGAGAGATCCTTGACGAACAAGGCCGCGATATGGTTGTTTCGACGTTTTAAGCATTTAACCGTTCAATCCAGCTTCCTCGTACGCCTGAAAACGCGCACGAACGTCCGAAAACGTACACACCGGAAGCTTGTGCCACCAAACTGAATCCGCACTTGAATTATTCGGTTGTTCGGAAAGTAATTTCGTTTTTTCCCGACAGAGGATTTAATTCTATTTTTTTGCACCCAACTTCATACTTAACACTTTATCAACCGGCGACTATTTCAGAATTTTTGTAAGGCCTATGATCCATGACTGAAAACTTTTTAATGGCTCTTTCAACGCTGACAGCAATTTTTAATGCGGATCAACAATGCATCCCCAATAATATTGTCTAATAATGTTGTTACAAATTCGAATGTAAAAATAGAATTTTAAGCTTCATTTTGATACAGCACTAATATTGAAAAGCCTACTAATAGGCTTCCGGTCGATAAAGCGTTAAGCCGCATAATCATTATACGTTTTGAGAGCTGATATAGCAAGGCTTGTGTGTGAAAAAGTCCAATTGATTCTACGCAGTAGTTTTTGGTTGGTGGTCAATTCAAGGTAGATTCATTGGCGATATTAACGGTTTGAGACTAATTTTATATGAAAACCATCGCGCTGACCAATATGCAGCATCATACTGTTTTTTGCGAAAGTCATTAAAATGATGGCGAAAATTGTTTTTTTTTGGGGTATGGAGATGTGCGTGATCAATTCGTATACAGGGTGTCCCACGCAACTGGAACAGGCTGTACCTCCTAAATGGTTGAGAATAGAAGAAAATGTTATAAGTAGAAGTTAAATGGTATCAGACGGTGCATAATATGCAACTAATTTTATGCACTTTTGTGCATCGGTGCATCAGAAAAATGCAACTGCATATTTTTTTTAAATAGAAACCTATATTTTTGACTGCACCAATCGATGCAGTTTCTTGTGCTCTACATAAAAGTACTAACACACTTATGCCCTAAACTTATTCGTTAAGAAGTTATCGAAGCTAAAAGTTCTCTGAATTATTTCGGTTTCTCGGCAAGTGTTCCGGAGCACCTACGTTACAACAAGTGTTCAAACGGTCCTCCATTGAAGTCCAAACATTTTTCCATCCGCTTCTTGACGTTACGCAACACATTCCTGATGTCTCTTTATGCATCCCTTATTAGTCAAAAATATAGGTTTCTATTTAAAAAAAATATGCAGTTGCATTTTTCTGATGCACCGATGCACAAAAGTGCATAAAATTAGTTGCATATTATGCACCGCCTGATACCATTTAACTTCTACTTATAACATTTTCTTCTATTCTCAACCATTTAGGAGGTACAGCCTGTTCCAGTTGCGTGGGACACCCTGTATAGCTCCTAGACAGAGCGAACGCGCGCAAGAAACAATCCAGATACGTATTTTTATGTAATTACAACAGTAAGATGTCGAATGTCTTTGCCAGTCGATGCGCCGATGCAATCAACCAGACTGAATTGCATTTTATTGCAAATAATCTGTAAAACCACTCCGTAATGCAGCTTCGAATTGTGATAAAAATCTGTTTGGTAGACCGACGCTCGACCGTTTTCGTTTACGTTAATGTAGAATATAATGGTCCTTCGTAAAAGTTTCGTTTTTCATAATCAGGATTTTCAACTTAAAAATCGGTAAAAATTCTGGAAGATGCACATCAACAGCCTTGACGTGTCACAATTTTTCCAGAATTTCTGTAAGCAATTCGATGGGGGAAAAACTCGGTCGAAACCTGTTAATCCAAATACCCCTCGGAACTTCACCCCTGGATAGAAGGTTAAAATTTAATTTTACACAATTTTCATTTAAATTTCCATCGGTCGATGGGCATTTTTGACCATTTTACCCAGCCGTGTGCCATTTATGGTTGCAATTTTTTTAAATTGGACCGGTCTTTGAATTTTTGCACCTTGAATGTTAGTCCAGCGATTCGTGCGATTCTTCAAATGGTTCTTTCGTCGCCGTGAATCGTTCTGGGAGAGGGAGATGGTAATTTTATCGAGCACTCGGGTCATGCCTGACCAGTTCTTCGGTGGCTACCTAGGCAGACTGTACCGATATACCACTCTTCTTCCATCCCAGACGAGCGACTTCATAACCCCAGTAACCAGCACGACCACCATGACCATCGCACGCCGGCTAGAGGACTGGTATGGGAGTTGGTTTCGTATTATATAACACATAGAGACTGGATAGCAGCAGGTACAGGACACGTTCGACGTGGCGTATCGCGAGAGCAGGTGTTGCCTCCGCGTCGTATCATTAAGGGCTATCTTCGAGGTACATTTGTTGAGCCTTGATCCGCAGCGTGTTGCTTACCGTCCGAAAACTGCTCCTATCGCGCACTGTTTCGTCTCGTGTACAGAACCGTGCAAACTCTCGATTATCTCGCAACTGTTTCCGTCAAATGAAACGATTCTTTCTATTTTCACCGTCCGCAAACTCATTTTTATCGGTTTTAAACGTCTAATATAATAAACAGTCTAATAAACGTCTCATTTCCAAATACATTTTTCTATTAATTTTTCCGGTCATAAATTTGATTTCCATTTTACCATAGTGGCCGATACCGCAACCAAATCTTCGCACCACCACTTCCCATTTGCCGACGACTCGAAAACTGTTCCTCTTTTCGCATACCGTGGAAATAGTAACTCAGACCATCGGGGTCATCCAAGTTAAAATTATAATTGAAATAATGAAAATTATAATTTTTCTATAGTGGCGCATAGTGCCTAAGAGGTTAATCAGCTTTTAACACAAAATATGGGTGTGCTATCTTTGTGTCCCGGAGTGTATGTAATTGGTGGTATAACCGAATAAGGGCTGACTCTATGTCAACGGCGATCCAATTGCTTTTGGGGCGCGACATAGAAATTTCGCAGTGGCCAAAATCGCAAAAATGGCTAAATGGACTTGATATAATAATTCTTTTATGCGAGCCCCAGACATACTAGCTTCTTATAACTGTAGAGGTGTCTTCATGGATGTTTGGAGTTAATTCAGGAATTTTTTCATATCGATAGTATTATTAATCTGGCCATGGCAGATAGATATAGTTTCGTCAATTTTTAATGGTGTGCCCGGGAGAGGAGTTTCAAAATGGCCAAAAGATTGGGTTACCAATTCTTTTCTAATTTGACATATACCTTCCAGGTTGCGTTTCTAGTGTGTCTGTCAAGTTTAAGATCTACAGCGATCCAATTGCTTTTGGGGCGCGACGTAGAAATTTCGCAGTGGCCAAAATCGCAAAAATGGCTAAATGGACTCGATATAATGATTCT
>CM052099.1:16372540-16388531 GCA_028453745.1 Agapostemon virescens
AATGGACTCGATATAATGATTCTTTTATGCGAGCCCCAGACATACTAGCTTCTTATAACTGTAGAGGTGCCTTCATGGATGTTTGGAGTTAATTCAGGAATTTTTTCATGTCGATAGCATTATTAATCTGGCCATGGCAGATAGATATAGATTCGTCAATTTTTAATGGTGTGCCCCGGAGAGGAGTTTCAAAATGGCCAAAAGATTGGGTTACCAATTCTTTTCTAACTTGACATATACCTTCCAGGATGCGTGCCCCGTGTGCCTGTCTAGTTTAAGATCTAACAAAATAAGTTGTAAATATCGTTGTCGTCGAGCCTGGCCTCAAGCTATCACTCGTGGAGGAGGATTCAGCAGTTTATGGCGGTAAAGACATTCGACTACGATTGTAGCCGGTGTCCAAATTAAATCAGAGTCAAATTCAACAATAATTGTTGCTCAATAATTCTCTCTAAATGGAATGCGTAGATTTACTGCATGTGCTATCATTTTATCCCGCTTGCGAACAATAACATTTTATGTATTAATATCTCGTCGAAATATATGTTGTAAACAATTACTTCGTAAATCGTATACACAAACATGCTCCGAGTATCTTAATAAACTTTGAACACAAAATATGGGAAAATATAATATGTGCCATCTTTTTGTCCCAAACTGTATACAAGAAAGAACTTCTCGAGTATCATGGTATCCGAATATCAACACCCGCCACTGTAAACCCTAACTAAATCCGTACCACATGATACAGCCATTGTCTCAAAGTCAGCCCAGTAGTCAAAGTGTGAACAGCTCGCAATCTAATAAAAACTGCGCTACATTCTGGCCGGGTATTTTCGAGGTTCACGACGCTCGCAATCGCCGGTTCAATTTATCCGTCCTTGAGAGACGGCACACGGGCTTGTTCCTACCTGCGGGAGGGTGTCACGACAGAAGAACATGCCTGTCAGTGTACGGTATAGTGGTTGGTTCGGCGTATCGTTTCTTCCGCGGACGATTTTCACTGTCGTAATACTGAAACACCTTGGGTACCGGTAACGGTGGTTTCGTAACGTCTCTCGTTCGAAATGATACCGGGCATGAAACGTGCAGACGTGACTAACGTTGTTTCATTAACGGCGGTGCCGCCTTTCTTTCTCTCACGCTGCCGTTTGATATAGTAATTCCTCTCCGACGCGACGGCAGGGTATACGTGGGAGTTCAGTTGGCGAACGGGCGTCGTCCTCCTCCTCTGCCGTTGCTGCTGCTGCTGTTGCCTCGCTTTGACTACCATAGCAAACTGACTGTACACCGACTACCATCGGGAAACCACCTTCGCCACTACTACTACCCTGCCATTTGCTCGGCTGGCCAGTCATGGGTCAGCGAATCCCAGTTCCTAGTCACGAATCTGAATACCGGTGGGCGTGAGCTTCTTTAACCAGACTCGCGTTCACGTGATAGCAGGAAGCTGTACGTCTGCGAAACGTGGCTGAACGTCGAACGGAATCTGCCGGCTCCACAACTTTTTCCCGCGTAAATTATCCTACCACCAGCCACCGCAATTTCTCTATGCTCGTTTTTCCTTTTCATCGCCGGATTGCGGATATTCGCGTTTCAATTTCGCGATTTCATTCGGCTCCGCGCGGTAAATGTATCTGTTGTTAGCGTCAACGTATTTTTAATCCTTTCAACCGTTCGCTATATGGATTAACACTTTAACCCCTTGGGTACGGATTTATTTGAGAAAATATTTGCATGTGGAACGGAAATAATTTTTGGTTGCTTGGAGTAGTATGTAAAGGCAGTACATTTTACGTAAGAATGTATTTATTTCTAAATTACTACTAAATTACTGTTAATTACTATGACTCGTACTTGGAACTTTAACATTTTTATCGTTTTCTCAACTGCAAACTTAACGATGTAAGAGTTGTTTAAATAATAGTATGGCAGATTTTACTGTCGCCTTACAGGCGCCATTCGAGTGCAAAGGGTTAATCTATGAAAGCGACGTTAACAATTTCTTTAATGCAGCTTACATAAATATTGGTACACGGACGCTGTCGTTAAAGTTAATGCCACTCCCGTGAATTCGATGACGTAATCCTCATTGACAATTACGTTTATCGAAGTCGTCCCAAGGGGCGCGAAAGTATTAAATGGCTCTAACTCAGGCAGGATCATCCTTCTGGGAGCAGTTTTAATCTATTTTATATAGGACAGGATTAAGAGGGGAAGGGCGGTTCTCACAGCGGGTGACTCACTTCTATCGACCTCTCGAATGTCAAACTTAGGGCTAGAAACGATTATCTCTCTGCCATTTAACCCTTACTTCGACTATTGGGTTGATCAGATTTCTATTGCCCTCCGGAAACTTTCATAAACTCGTCGTTGGAAATAATGGAAACGGCAACATCGTGCTCTGATTGGTTCGCGTTCCTTTTATAATATTTAATTAATCAATATTTAATTATAATATTTAATATATAATTAAAACGGAGCCGCGTACGACATTTTCGCAAAAGGAAAAGTTTCTTAACCCTTAGCACTCCAATGGCTTCTCTGAGGGGACATTAAAAATTGGCACAATATTATTCAAAACAATTTTTACATTGCAATGTTTGTATTTAAGAAGCTAGTAAAAATTGAACTGTTGCTCGTACAGTTAATAGTAACAAATTTGATATGCACGAAAGGAAACGACTACGTACAATGGAATTATTGGAGGACAGAAAAATGTCTCGAGTTAGGAATTAAAATTGCTTGGAGTGCAAAGGGTTAAAATGATTCCGGAAATGTCCGTTTTCAGCGAACTCGAACAATTTTGGGGCACTCTGTATAAATATATGTTCCTATAGCTGTTTACCTTACTCTATTCCACCTGGTGATTTTACATCGCCTTTTGCACTAATTTTGTAGCAACAAAACTTGTAGTAACAAAGCTGTTGCGCGATTCTTCTTACGTTAAATAAACGTTGAGTTTATTTCGATCGTCAGAAGACCTCATCGATCTACGTGTGAGTTATTTTATAGCATTAATTAACCCCTTGAACTATGACTTATTTTACAATAACAGTGACTAGATTTTCTTTATCCTTCGCAGACGAACGACAAAAGTAAAAGACAAATTTGTAATTACTGCGTGCCTAACTATTTTCCAATGACCGTATACGATCAACAATTAACACTTTAAATTGTCCATGTTTAAAAATAAATGTGTACGCTAATTATATTCGTTGAACTCAATTTAGTTCATATCTGGAGATTACAAGAAGGTTAAAAGATAACTATGTGTCAGACATTTTAAGTTTTCAATTATTGCTGCATTACATAAATTACTTTGATTTTGTGGAATTGTTTAGGCCGTTGTTTGGGCAGTTGAAGTGTTAAATAAACTGTTATTCCTGTTTAAAGAAAATTAAAGAAATAAATGTTTAGAAGATTCAGTTCGAAATCTTGATCACGAGTCTGACTCGTTGTTGTGGGACAAGGGGTTAAGAGTATGGCACTCGAGTTCAACGATAAATAATGAAAATGCTTCAAGACTCGTTCGAATTCCTCGCGTCGAATGCGCGTCTAAAACGAGCCTAAATCGCGCCGCCTGGTGTCGCGGTTTTTCAATTTTCCAGCTTGTACATCACTGTCGCGTCCGGTTAAGGAGGGAAACCGAATTTTCCATTTGCTCGTGGTGCGTTGTCCTCTGATTAGTCGAACGCGTTCGGCTATGTCCTTCTTCGCGACCAACCCCCACCCTCGGCGCCCTTTCTATCTTTATCTGACGGCGCATCCCAGGACGAGAAACGCGACGCGCTTATTTTTCTTAACATTTTATTTCTCCCCAAGTCATGACATTTTATTTATTCACGGGACTGCCCCTTCGCGACGCTCTATTTTTCACCCCGTTGTTTCGCTCTCGTCGTTTTCCCTTCCTTTTTCCGTCGTTTGTCTTCGGACCCCGTTTGCCATCCCCTTCTCTGAGTTTCTCTCTCTTTCTTGCTTTCTCTCTTTTTCTCTGTGTCTCTTTCTGTCCTCGGCGAGCTGAAAATACGAGCTCCGTGGCCGGCCGGTCATTGTGTCGAGGAAACTGTAGTTTTGCGACTACGCGAGCACGCGTTACGAATACTTAAGCAATCTCCCTTCGTGGCTGAACAGTGGAACGGCTGAATTATGAATCGACCCTTTTACAGCGCCAAGCTCGCACACGAAAATTATTCCCGCCGTGTGAGGACCCATGCTCGCACCGACCATCGACAATTAAGTACTTTGAAGCATGATAATGTCTCGATATATGCGAGCAAGATGTGCATGATGTTTGGGGAACGTGTTTCCTCGTTTTCGTGGCGACTGTACGCCTCGTCGAACTTGTCAAACAACGAACCATGTGAAACCGTTCGAATTATCCTACTAGAAAAGCTTGTACACGATTCAAGCTTTATAAAAGGCGCTTCGAAAAAAATGTAACTGCAGGTAAAATAACTGACCATCGTCGTAGATCGCAGTATTAACAGAAAATTCTGAAGAACGCTATTTGTACTTGTCAAACAACAAACAATGTGAAACCGTTCAAATTATCCTACTAGAAAAGCTTGTACACGATTCAAGCTTTATAAAAGGCGCTTTGAAAAAAATGTAACTGCAGGTAAAATAACTGACCATCGTCGTAGATCGCAGTATCAAGAGAAAATTCTGAAGAACGCTATTTGTACTTGTCAAACAATGAACAATGTCAAACCGTTCGAATTATCCTAGTAGTAAAGCTTGTACATGAATCAAGCTTTATAAAAGGCTCTTTAAAAGAAGTCCAACTCTAGGAAAAATAACTGACCATCATCGTAGATCGCGATATGAAGGGAAAATTGTGAAGGACGCTATTTGCACTTGTCAAACAACGAACAATGTCAAACTCGTTAAACAAATTCAGCTGCAGGTAAAATAACTGGCCATCATCGTAGATCACGGTATGAAGGGAAAATTGTGAAGGACGCTATTTGAACTTGTCAAACAACAAACAATGTCAAACCGTTTGAAATACCCTCATGGAAAATCTTGTGCACGAATCAAGCTTTACAAATGGCACTTTGAAAAATTCCAGCTGCAGGTAAAATAACTGGCCATAATCGTAGATCGCGATATCAAGGAAAAATTCTGAAGAACTCTATTAGCACTTGTCAAACAACGAACAATGTCAAACTCGTCGAACAAATTCAGCTGCAGGTAAAATAACTGGCCATCATCGTAGATCTCGATATCAAGGGTAAATTGTAAAGGACGCTATTTGAACTTGTCAAACAACGAACAATGTCAAACCGTTCGAATTACCCTACTGAAGAAGGTCGTGCAAGAATCAAAAAGTTGGTTGAAAAAGATCCAGTATCAAGTAAAATAACTGGCCATCGTCGTAGATCGCGGCATCAAAGGAAAAGCTTGAGGTCTGTTCGGGGCTTAATTGTTGCGCGATAGGATCGCGATGTTTATCTCGATCGCACAATTAACCCCGCGGCTAACCGTCGTGCACCGCGTCGACGTAATTGCGGAATTTCCGAAGGCTCCCAGCTGGCTCGTTTGCAAAGACAAGGATTACAAATTTGTGAGAGGCAACCGGCCGCGAGATATTCGGCGACGATGCATCATGGACCGACCGGATGAAGGACCATGGGTATATCCGTGATAGGATGTAAACCATCGGCCCTGCAACGTACGAAACATCCGCCGCTGAATGAGATTACATTTGCATGGTCTTAGAGGATCTTGATCCTGCTTCCCTCGCATCACAATGTATACTCTTTAAGCTGGATGAAGGATCAGAGTACTCGGGTGTGCTGGCTGTAAGTGGATCAACGCTGATGACGCTGCATGCGCGCACCATGGTCGAATGAATCTTGCTTAGCGAGCCACGTGTCAGTCTGTTAGATGGAGTGATCATCGAGATGATGCCTAACTCTGTGGTGGTCGTAAAAATTTTGGAGCGAGCTGAAAATAGTGTGGCGGAAATGGAGAAAAGGAATTTCGTCCTGGGTCCGTTAGAGGACTCCGTCAGTAAGTTATACTGTATCATATGTTGTAATAAAAATTTCAGAAATTCTAAATACATTGTATCTTCTCATTTTTATGAGACAATGTACAGTAATCGAATTTAATGCTCGGTAGGTTTACTGTTAAGGACAGTATATATGTATATGAATCGGAGACGGACCAAGTACTAGCGAGAAACTCTTCCTATTGTTGCCCCTCTATCGGTGAGCGCAGGAGGTACACATTTTCGCAGGTACGACATTTTCGTAGAGCAAGCAGTTTTATAAAATTACCTAAACAACACCTTTCAACCAAAATAGGCTATCAGGACGAATGAAAAGCACTTACAAACAACACCGAAATAAAATGAAGTGAAATTCAACAATAATTGTTGCTCAGGGACTGGACAGGGATTTTAACTTTATGCTTTAAATTTACTATATGTGCTATCATTTTGTTCAATAATACTTACATTTTTCGTGTTAAAATCCTGTCGAAAAATACGTTGTGGACGATAATTTCGAAAATTGTATACTCAGACATGCTCCGAGTTATCAATAAAAGAAAATACGTATCTTAATCAGGTTTTAACAGAAAATATCGGAAAATATAAGGTGTGGTGTCTTTTTGTCCCAGAGTGTAGATACAGCGACCGACCGACAATTTCGTGTTCGGTTAGGAACGATCACGATGGGTTCGCGCAGAATTCGATCCCACGGATCGAACGAGCCTCCGGTGTTCCCTTCTTTTCGACTCGAAAAGAAAGGAAACCGTACGACAATTATTTTTCAACCGCGAGGAAGCGGCAGGAGAAGGAAAAAGGATAGTAGGCTTCATATTTATGTATGAGAGCCCGGCGGTAAAGGGTACGAGATCTAATATACAGTCAATGAATGATTTATAGAACGGTATCTGCTTTTTATCCGAGAGAGTTCCAAGCTGTCCTGGCTACGGAGGCCCAGTTGCACCGAGATTGGTCGCCCGGAGGATGCAAGCCGTTCTATGTAATTGCGACCATAAACATAAAGGCTGTTTAAGAAAATTCATCGGTACAATAAGAAACCGCACCTGGACAAGCCCGGCCGTTTCCTTTGATTCGATCCCTCTGATTATCAAAATCTGATATTTAAACAAACGACGGCTTCGTGAGCTTCAACCCTTGTCGTACAATGTTGCGTCAGACTCGTGATTTGTAGGTTCTTAATTTATTTAATATCGTTGATTTATTACTGTCGACATTAATCGGATTATGGTACGATGCGAGATTTTTATTATTCATTGTTTAAAATAATTAACACGTTAACCTCTTAGGCTCGGCTCGATTTTGCGCGGGGCTGTTTCTCTATACGGCAGAGTTAAATTAAATTAACTCTGTTAAATAAAATTATAATTTTTCTGAAAGATATGGTACACGTATGTTGACTTTAACAATTTACTTTAATAATTAATCATACAATTGAGTATGATACGTCTTCAGAGAGATGGCGTCCGCGAAAGCCACTATGGTGGCGCCCGTACAAGAAGATGACCTCCTCGAAAGCCACTATAGTGCCGCATAGTGCCTAGAAGGTTAGGTTTTGCCTCGCTTTTCATTTCACTTTTAATTAACACTTTACTGACCGGAAGGCTATTATTAGGACTTTCGCTAGTTGCACTGTAATAAAATGAAGCCTAACAAACTACTTTTACATTGTAATTTGTAACCAAATTGTTAGATAAGGTTACCGAGGACGCCATGTTGATTTACAATAAAAATTGCTGTCTGCGTCGAGAGATCCATTGAAAAGTTTTCAATCATGGACAATGGACCTTGAAAAATTCTAAAATACTCGCCGATCGACAAATTGTTAAGTTTCAATGGAAAATTGCAACTTTGTATCATGAACAGAGTTGCTCGCGCCATTTCTGTTTTCCCGTTTCAACCATGTTGAAATTTATCTCATAAATGTAGAAGAAAATTAATCTACTATTTCTTTGAAAGGAAGGATCAATTGAACCTGCATCTATTAACAATATTAACCCTTTGCACTCGAAGCAATTCCATTCCAAAATCGAAACAATATTTTCATCTATAATAACTCTATTGTATATAGTCTATTTCCTTTCGTGCATATGAAATTAATTATTATTACTCGTACTTATAATACTAAAATTTTTATCGATTTCTTAACCGCAAACGTAGCAATGTAAGAATTGTTTAAATAATATTGTAGCAATTTTAAGTGGCGCCTTAGAAGCGCCATTCGAGTGCTAAGGGTTAATATTAATATTATTTATTAACAATATTTCACTGTTTCCCGAGAAGCTTCCTTCACGAAATCAAACAGTTCGCAAAGATTTCTCAGCGAGGTAATCAAATGTAAAATTACTATGGGACACAAACGGAGCAGAATTGAAGTTCAAACGCGAATCGCTATTGAATGACGGTCGATTAGGTTTCACGGTGACATAACAGGTCAATAAATCCGACAGAATTCGAGTTGAGTAACGGGCGCGCGCGATCAACGGTTTTGTTTTCATCCGCGGAGTACGGCGGCGTTTCACAATAAATTATTTATAAATAGCGGATACTGTATCCTGACATCATCTAAACGGGATCATCGTCCGAGTTCTCGTCGCATGAACGATGTCAACGGGAAGACTCCATTGTACGTTTGAAATTGGCCCGATGCAATTATAGTTGCCACGCCGTGGCGGCCGGTGTATTTATGGCGTAAAGTTTTGCAATTGCTCTTTATAAATAAAATGTCCGTATGCCGCGGTCTTATGTAATGCACACGGATGATGTAATCGGGCTTTATCAGTAGGACGAGTTATCCAAATCGAAATTCGGGTTGAGTAACCGTTGCCGGTTGTTTCACAACGGATTCGCAACGGTGAAAATCAGGATGACCGACAACAACAACGGGCGGCACACACAGCTTAGGCCAGTTTTCCTGTTTCCGAAGTCCGTGAAAGTACGTCTGCGCAATAAACGATCGTCGTTAGCAGGAATTAGTAGAATGGTTGTACACCGCGATCGTTAATTACCAGCGAGTAATCGATCAAATTTAAGGAAAAAGATTTGACGAGAAATTCGAGCTCTTATCGTATAGCGAAGAAATTATGCATGTCTAGAGAAATTCTTGTTCACTGTCAAATCTTGTCGAATCGAACCGGCGACAGAGCGGCTCTTCGTCGAACTTTCTCTTCTTTTTCGTTTCGCGTGTAATTCAACCGGCTCGTCGGCTTAACCCTTTAACGATCGGCACCAAGATTCGACGGCTGATTTAAACGAACTGCAAGCGTTTAACGGGTTTCTCATTAATCATCGCGCGTCGTTGCTGGAGCGTACAAAGTTCGGTCGATGATCGTGTTTGCAATAAAATATTGTTAGCGTGGATGTACGTGTGGAGTCGCCATTAAGTAAAATTACTTTGTGATGAGGAATTCCTAAGGAAATAGTAAGAGATAAAGGGTGTCACCCTTTGACAAGATAAAGGTGTCAGAATTATATAGAAAACATAAAAATATAAGAATATAAGAATTATGTAGAGAATATAAAAATATAAAATTATATGAGGAGTGTAAGAATATAAGAATTATATAGAGAATATAAGAGTATAAAAATATAAGAATTATATAGAGAATATAAGAGTATAAAAATATTGGAATTATATAGAGAATATAAGAATATAAAAATATAAGAAGTATATAGGGAATATAAGAATATGAAAATATAAAAAGTAAAAATATAAAAATATAGAGAATATAGGAATATAAAAATATAAGAATTATATAGAAAATATAAGAATATAAAAATATAAGAATTGTATAGAGAATATAAGAATATAAAAATATAAGAATATAAAAATATAAGAAGTAAAAATATAAAAATATAGAGAATATAAAAATATAAGAAGTAAAAATGTAAAAATGTAGAGAATATAAGAATATAAAAATGTAAGAATTATGTAGAGAATATAAGAATATAAAAATATAAGAATTATATAGAGAATATAAGAATGTATGAATAGAGAGTAGAGCAGTGTGTATGAGGAATTCGATAAAGCCAATCTGTACTATATTTCACCATAAGTAATTAATAATTTGTAAATAAATAGATGTAAAAACATTTGAAAAATATTACCTCCGACAGTAACTTCCGAGTAAAATCAAAATCTGTATCCTGCAGCAACGATTTAACCGATTCGCAGGGAACAGGAACAGGAAGCGTCGCTTAAAGATCTTACGAGGCAGAACGAGTTGTTTGCCCATTTAAATTAAAAAAGGAAGGCAAACGGACTCTCAAACTATTCTTGTTCTTCCACAGAACTGAGATGGGTAGGTATTTGAACAAAGCATCCGGAAACGCGGTTATTCGGCCCGTATTAAATCCCTCGTTGCAAGAAAGCGAATATCCCTTTAACGGGTTTGAACTTGTAAAATCTGAAATCTACAACGCTTCGGAATAGAATGAACGAAGCGACGTTCAGTGGATTTCCAGACCAGTGAAAACATATCTTCGAGGTTAACGAGCCCCGTTGGTTTCCTCGAGTGTGTATGAATTCTTGTTAGCGCTTCGGGAAAGATAGAAATCTATTTATTACGCATCCTCTCGTTTCGCGAAGTAAATAGCGCGTAATCACGGCTCGGTTCTATCCAAGTAAAAAGTGTTCCGATCGCATGCTAGACTCTATCCACGAAAAAAAAAAAAGTGTATCCGTCTCGCGAAATGCGAGACCGCGGTTGGATACCGATGTAAATATGCACCACTTTACCGGCGATTATCGTGTTAGAAATTGTGTCAGCCTTAGACGATGCCCGTCTACCCATAGTGAACCATAATGGAGCATATTACAGCAATTCATCTCTAATCTGCCAACAGCGTAGGAGCCACGAAACGCGACGCATTAACATACCACGACATTAAGCGATCACACATCCCGGTGCCGTGAATCACGCTCAATTGCAATATCATAATACGCGGATGCTATAGCGCGAACCGAGTCTCATTGCTACCCCCTTTCGGAAAAGCAAACCCGAACGTGGACCTTGCCAACTGGATTTAACCCTTTGCGCTCCGAGTCGTTTTAACTGGAAAACCATTTATTCCGACTTAGGATATTTCGTTCTACACGAATTATTTCATTTTAGAGTGGCTTGCAAAAGTATTCGGACACTCTTTAAGTCTAAATAAATTTTTTTAAGGTTGGAACAAACGTTTTGATTTTTCGGGAGCAATTAGGAAGCATTGATTTGCTAGATGATATACGAAAAGGATTTTGAAAAGGTTGCTAAAGAACTTTTTATATATTTTATATATTTTTCTTTTATATTAAAAATATTAAAGATGCATTTGATAAATCTATGATACTTATACACAATTTCGCAAATCGAAAATCGCAATTTTTCACGATTCTTGGTCAATTTCTGCTTAAGCTCCAGAAATTTTTACAATGTTTCTTCTGCTTAAAATGTTTTAAAAATGTCTTTTCTACTTTCTCATGTAATTTCTAGCAATTAGAATTATTTCAAAATTATTTTTGCATATTATTTTAGTAAATCGATGCTTTTAACCTCTTAAGCACGATGCGCCATTACAGTGGCTTGAGCACACTAAATTTTATTATTAATTATTACAGTAAATTATTAATGTTAAAGTATATGCATTATACCTTTTAGAAAAATTAAAATGTAATTATGATAATCCTCATTCTAAAATTATTAATGTTTTTGAAAAAGTTGAAATTGGCATGAATTATATGTCAAATGAAAAAGAAGATTTTAAATATTTTTTATTTGAGCCACGTATTAAAAATATGAAATATGCATCTGGTAAATCTATGATCATTATACACTTGCAGAAAAATTCATTGAAATTGATCGACGTTCGTTTTCCATTACGAGTTGCAACAAAAATGTTTTAAAAAATGTCCTTTTTATTTTTTCCTGTAGTTTCTTCCAATTAGAATTGTTTCGAAATTATCCCTGCGTACCATTCAGTAAATCGATGCTTCTAATTGCTCTAGAATAGTCAAGTCGTTTAGTTGAATGGTTTGAAGGGGGTGAAAACAGTCCTCAAAGTTGGTGATCAAAACCATATTTTCTGACATAACTCTGAAACTAGAGGTCGGAAAAATTTGAATTATTTTTTAAATTCTGTGTTTTTCAATGGGAAATGTAGTCGCGCAAGAAAATTTTAACGAAATTGTTTTATTTAAACAATAAAACTATAAGCTCCCATAAGTTTTGGAGTATGTTGGAATATGTTCCCTTGTTAGATTAAGTAGATACCTTAAATTTAGATTTGAATAGTGTTCGTATATAGTGTTCGAAATCGATGCTTCTAATTGCTTTAGAATAGTCAAGTCGTTTAGTTGAATGGTTTGAAGGGGGTGAAAACAGTCCTCAAAGTTGGTGATCAAAACCATATTTTTTGAGATATTTCAGAAACCAGAGGTCGGAAAAATTTGAATTTTTCTTTAAATTGTGTGTTTTTCAATGGGAAATGTAGTCGCGCAAGAAAATTAAAAAAAAATTGTTTTATTTAAACAATAAAGCTATAAGCTCCCATAAGTTTGGAAGTATGTTGGAATATGTTCCCTTGTTAGATTAAGTAGATACCTTAAATTTAGATTTGAATAGTGTTCGAATACTGTCGTGATCCACTGTACGTATAACTTGTTTTTTGTCTTTTTGCAAAAATTGAAATTCTACAATTTGTCACAAGCCCGTCGAAGCGTGTCAGAATCCGGAATTCCGTTTTCATTTTGAACATCGTAACGAGTAGGAGCGTTCGCCGAATCGTTCGTTCGATGATCTGCATTCTGAATGACTCTGAAATTCGCACAGAGACCGACAAATTCGGCGAAACGTCCCGTCGGCCAGTGTGTCTCGGCCAGCTGGATTTAAATTCAGGGAGAGCGACGAACTCGCTCTCGCACTTTGTCAGGATTCAAGGCTGCCCCGTTCGCGGTATTCACGGATTCGTCACACTTCAGTGTCAACGGCCTTCCCCGCGGTTTTATTTTTGCACAAGCGACGTTAAAGCTAAGCAAGAGAGCTTTCTTTTTCACCACGATCAATCAGTAGGACGATTGCCGGTGATCGTTCACGTTGCCGCCCACGCACCGCGTACAGTCGCATCCGAAAGTAAATTGCCACCCTTGAAAGACTAATCACTTTTTTAACACGTCGAATGATCTTCAAACGGTGCTTCGTTTGAACGATTCAAAGTGCGGTATTTTATCTGTGGGGATCATTCATCAGCTAATCGAATACGACCACTAATTGTTTATCTTCGACTGATAATCATTTTTCTTTCGTCTATCTCGAGGAGAAAGAGAAATATCCAATCGTTATTTTTATTAATCACAAATCTACGATATATATTTAGATTCATTATGTGTATTTATATTAATTAAAATATAAAATGGTTATCGTAATAATATTGATAATTCATCAGCTGATCGTTTTGAATATGCGTGCTAATTGAATACGACCACTAATTGTTTACTTTTGACCGATAATAATTTTTCTTTCATCTATCTCGAGGAGAAAGAGATCGCAGTTGACGGACGAGACGTGTTCAGAAATAAATAAAATCGTTATTTTTATTAATAAAAAATCTACGATATATATTTAAATTCATTATGTGTATTTGTTTTAATTAAAATATAAAATGTTTATCGTAATAATATTGATAATAATTCATCAGCTGATCGTTTTGAATATGCGCGCTAATCGAATACGACCACTAATTATTTACATTCGACCAATAATCGTTTTCCCAAAAATCTACGATATATATTTAAATTTATTATGTGCATTTGTTTTAATTAGAATATAAAATATTTATCGTAATAATATTGATAATTCATCAGCTGATCGTTTTTAATACGCGCGATAATCGATACGACCACTAATTGTTTATATTCGACCGATAATCATTTTCCCAAAAATCTACGATATATATTTAAATTAATTATGTATATTCATTTTAATTAGAATATAAAATTGTTAACGTAATAATATTATTTACTAAGAATTACGATTAATTCCGTACGATTTTGATTAACAAAAATAACGATTTTAAGTGTTTTGTAGAAACTTAGTGCATGCGTGTAGCATAATTAGAATTAGAAAATGCACATTTTGAAATTTAATTATAGATGCAGATAGAAGTTAGATATCGTAACTTTTACTGCTTTCATTGCGATTTCGATCTCTGGTAATTTTTAATTAATTTCGTTTACACATCAGTGATCAAATAAATCTTTCTAACGTCTTTATAAAATTACTCTTCGAGGTAACTATGCCTCTATAGTTTCTACCGACTGTTCGCAAATTCTAACGGTTTCCGGAATTTCGATAACAGCGTTTCGAGGATCGTAAAGTTGCTTTTATTACGATTTGACGATTCCGTCGAGAAGATTTGCTTGTTTGCGCAGTAGCGTTCCGTTTTAAGAGTCAATGAATATCGTCCGAAAGCCGAACGGTCTTTATATCTCGAGAAGAGATGATCACCTCGAAGTGTTTAATATTACGAGGTTTCACCACCGGTTGGATGAAAGTTCGATCGAAAGTGAACTGAAAATATAATCAATCTTGGTTGGCATAGCCGGGGGAATGATTTCAAGGATTAAAGATCGCACCTGCTCTTAGTATTTATTTATACGGCTGCGGAAAGTTAACTGTCGAACAAAAGGCAAAACCGAGTCCTTTCTGACTCGTCGTCGATAATATTACAGTCGTAGTAAAACATTATTTGTCACAACATTTTTCTCTAAAAAATATTAACCCTTTGCACTCCAAGCAATTTTAAATCCTAACTCGAAACGTTTTTCTGTCGTAGAATAATTCCATTGCACGTGGTTCATTTCCTTTCATGCACATCAAATTTGTTACTGTTAAGCTTCACTTCAATTTTTACTAATTGTAAGTCCTTAATTACAAACATTTGTAATGTACAAATAATTTTGAATAATAGTCCGACGAGTTTCAGTGTCGCCTCAGAGGAGCCATCGGACTACTAAGAGTTAATATATAATCGATGATACGCCAAACATCTATTTTCCGACTCAACGTTGCGCTTCTACATGCATCGAAATCTCCAGAACACGCAATACCTTTCCCGTTTTTCTAATACAAATCAACAGGCCGTTTTCAAAGTCTGTTCAATTCTAGAATTTCATTTAATTTAACTTCGTGTCAAGTAAAAAATGTTAACAGTATAAAAATAATTTACAGACAAGTTTATTCTTATTCATCGCAAATAAACTTTTATATCCCCTCGATGGGGACATCCGAATACTATGCTAGACTTACTATGTCTCCTCAGAAGGGACACTGGGGTGCAAAGGGTTTGGACATTTATCGGAAGATTACAATTTCCAGTATCTAGTAAGGATTTGCAGTCCTGTCGTTCGTAACTAGTGTTCTAGAAAGAAATTTTTAAAGAAACGCAAGACGGTGAGCAACGTAAAGCGATTAGCATATATCAAAGATGGCGTCGACAACAATAATGGAAAATGGAAATGCTAGTCCCCCTAGGAAGCCATGGGACACAGATTTTAACCCTTAGCACTCCAATGGCTCCTCTGAGGCGACACTGAAAATTGTCAGACTATTATTCAAAACAATTTGTACATTGCAAATGTTTGTAATTAAGAAGTTAGTAAAAATTGAAGTTGAAAAATTGAATTAACAGTAACAAATTTGATATGAACGAAAGGAAATTAACCAGGTGCAATGGAATTATTCCAGGACTGAAAAATGGCTCAAGTTAGGAATTAAAAGTGCATGGAGTGCAAAGGGTTAATCCAGGCAATTACAGGCCTGAGTCGGTTAAGAATTCGAATTTTATGAGAAGATTGGGTTTGTCGTTGAAAAATGTCGAAGCAACCCTTCGAACGAAACGGTCTATCATCTTAATTAAATTATTGGTCCATCTTAGGTCCAGTCTGGACATTCTACCGCGGCAAGAGGTTGAAATCTTTTTCGGAAGATTAAAATT
>CM052099.1:16409593-16419631 GCA_028453745.1 Agapostemon virescens
GAGGAGGACGAGAACGAGGAAGATGAGGAGGGCCAGGAAGATGAGGAGGACGAGGGAGACGAGGAAGATGAGGGAGATTAGGAGGACGAGGAAGATGAGGACTAGAGAGATGAGGAGGACGAAGAAGTTGAGGACGAGGGAGATGAAGAAGACAAGGATAATGACAAGGACGAAGAATATAAGATGGAGGAAAGTTGCATAGGACAGGAGCAGAAAGACGCAAACAGACGATCGAACGAGGCATGACGAGGGAAACAGAAGAGATAGGGTATAAAACTGCGGGGCGAAAGAGGAGGAGGCTAGAGCGACGAGCGAAGCGAAAGACGAAGGTCGCGAAAGTGGACATAAGGGTTGGAGTAAGAGAGAAGTCGAGAGAAGGCGAGAGAAGGCGAGAAACGGAGAGCGCGGATGGTTGTAAAGAGACAAAGAAGACCTACGAGACTGCTGCTGCTGCGAGAGAGAAAGACAGAGTCACAAAGAGAAAGAGAGAAAGAGAAGAGAGACCCTGAAGGAGGCTCTGAGGCAGCCACCCGAGAGGCGTTAGAAGCGACTAGACGGAACAGCGGTTCGAGCGAGCGAGAAGAACAAGCACGGACGCGAGAGTAACACGGTGGAACGGCTTGAAAAATTACCGTCTGTAAATCCTGAAAGCCACGGGCTGTGCGGGCACGCGGATCGAGCCGCGCGGAATTCTTATAAAATCGGGCGCGTTCGCGCGCTTAAGCCTTTCTGGAAAAACATCTGTTCCATCGGCTTCGTTATTTACTACGCCCGTATACGCTGGTCTCACTCCCGGGCATGATTCATTCAATAAGAGTGCGTTGATCAGCATTTAAATTTAGCGGCCGCGAGACGCCCCGGAAAACGATTATCGGGCGGGTTAGGATCGAGACACGTTCCGCTACCAAAACCCTTTATCGATCACACCCCTATCCTCTCGTTCGCACGTTCCGCCCTACCGATTCTTTTTTTACAATTTTAGCCCCCAATTTTATCTGGTCGCATCGATCGCCCGGACCTGTGCGTTCGTGCGACTCGTGGACACGCGAATTTGTTTCTTTTTTGTTGAGATCGAGCTTTTATTGGATTTTAACAAATGTAACTGGACTTTGTCGACTTCAAGTTTATTGCAAACGCGTAAGGATTAGTTTGGGACGGACACGCCCAATTGTGAGGTTTTCTTTGATTTAAATGTGCGAATTCGTTACTATAATGATGTAGATCTTGTTAAAAATGGCGTAAACGATGATATGTTGTTTTTGTAGGAATTTTAGCCAGTGGGAAATAATTTAACAGCGATCATGGATTTTTGCGAGGCCTTCGTAGTTTTGTGTTAGCTACAATTGTTTATGTTAAAAACGCATTAATCCCTTGCAATGTTATAACGAATCAGACTCGTGTTGAAAAATTTAAATAACGTCTAACAAAAATAAATATTGTATCTTCCTTTTTAGACGAAATCAAACTTGTTCGTTTGTAATCAATATTTAAGCATCGAATATTGGACGTAGCAATACAAAAAGTATAAATTGTCTTCTGTACATTGGAATGAAGTGTTTAATCATAAAATTATAATTTTTCTTAAAGATATGATGCATATACTCTAACAATCTACTTTAATAATTAATAATACAATTGAGTGGCGCATCGTTCAGATAGATGGCATCCGCGAAAGCCACTATAGTGACGCGTCGTACAAGAAGATGACATCCATGAAAGCCCCTACAGTGGCGCGTCGTTCTTAAAAGGTTAAAAGCATTGATTTACTAAAATAATATGCAAAAATAATTTTGAAATAATTATAATTGCTAGAAATTACGTGGGAACGTAGAAGAGACATTTTTAAAAATATTTTAAGAAGAAGAAATATTGTAATACCTGATATTAAAAATATGGGGATTCTCAGGAAGACCTAATATTCAAAATTTGGGGATTCTCAAGAAAAATTAATCTTGAAAATTTGGGGATTCTCAAGGTTCTCTTAAGTTTTTGATAACTAAATTATAATTTTTCTTAAACATATGATGCATATACTCTAACAATCTACTTTAATAATTAATAATACAATTGAGTGGCGCATCGTTCAGATAGATAGCATCCGCGAAAGCCACTATAGTGACTCATAGTGCCTAACAGATTAAAGATAGCCATTCAAATTTCGCGTTATCGAATTCTGGGCAGAAAAATGTAGCGAACATCGTCGCGGCCGATTACTTTACGTACGAAAAGTTGTACAGTCGAACGGGAGCACGTGCAGATGGGAAGAGGCGATGCGCCGAGACACACGCGTGCTCGTTCCCCTTTATCACTTACGGAGGTCCAATTTTCGTCTGCCGAAAATTACGCTCGCAAAGTTTACCATAATTCCCGGCGCGGCGCGAAATTGTCGTCCCCGGGCCCTCTGGCCGGGCCCGGTCGTTTCGGTTCGCCGCCTCAATCTCCCTCAATGACTCGCCTTGTTAGCAACAATATTAACAATAATTTATCGCGTCTCTCCCGAATCGTTATTTTCCTCGTAACCTCTTTTATTCTCGACTGGACGTGATCTAATCCGATTCACATCAATTTCACTCTGCTCCCTCGCGCGTCCCCCTCTTCCCACCGATCCCATTTCCATAATTCTTTGTCTAGCTTCTCCTATATTTCACCTTCACGCACAGACACACACATATACACCTTTCTTCTTCCCCCCCCCCCCCCCCCCTCCACGGTTCGTAGCATCGAACTTTCCTCTTCCGCCATGCTTCTCAATTTGAACTGCATTTTTCTTCGTGACCGTGTCGAATCTTTTACGTTCTACATCCTCTCCGCTCGTACCCATCGGAACATCTTTCCGTCTCATTATCATCGCCTAATCGCTCTGTCCCCGGTTTCACCGTCGACATTCCACTAGGTCTCCCTTCCTCGGTGAATTACGGTAGAACTATTCGGATCGATGGATAGAGGATCGTTTACGCCGAAGTTTGGTTCATGTTTCGATTCTGTTTACTCGGAGGCGTTTATGTTTTTGATTTCAGATACTTTAACACTTTACCTACTTTAACCCTTTGACTGCTAAAGGCGTATATATATACGGTTTTACAAGTCTATCAGTATATACGAAATACGTAAATATACGTTTTACTTTTTACTGTTTTACAGATACATACTTTCCCGGAATTGAAGGACGTACGATATACGTGTTAAGAAACTTCGCATTGCTAATAGCTTCCTAGAAAAATTCATAGAAATCTCGTTCCTAGCCTGTTGGGTGTAGCAACGAGTATTCGCTACACTTGTACAGCCGCACTATACCGCGCAACTATACAACCCACATAACTATTTGAATGGAAAATATTCTCTCGTTCTTTCGCGTGTTTCAAGAATCTTTCTAGACTCCCTATGAAATGCGACTGAATCGTACGTACCTTCAAACCTAAATAACTTTTCTATGATTGGACCAAATTGGTCTTGACTTTTCTTCAGCAATCAGTTGCATTGATTTAATAAATGATATACAAAATAAATTTTGTAAATATTCAAACTGACGTGAATTACATGACCAATAAAAAAGAAACTTTTTAAATACTTTTTATTTGAGCCACGCAGAAAAAATTTTAAAGACGCATCCGGTAGATCTATGATACTTATACGCATGCAGAAAAATTCATTAAAATCGATCGACGTACACACGAGCTACGTGCCATCGAAAATGGTGAAAATCGAAAATTTTTCACGATTCTTGATCAGTTTCTGCATAATGCCATTTTTTCCCGCGTCAATCGATTTCGGTGAGATTTTCAGCATGCGTATAACTAACACAGTTCTGGAAAACGCATATTTTAAATTTTCATTACGAGTTGAAATATAAATGTTTTAAAAAATATCTTTTCGACTTTCCCACGTAATTTCTACCAATTGGAATTATTTCGAAATTATTTTTGCATAACGTTTAGTAAATCAATGCTGCTAGTTGCTCCAGAAAAGTCAAGTCGTTCGGTTGAATTTTGAAAAAGTTATTTAGGTTTGAAGAGTGTCCGAATACTTTCGTGCGCTACTGTGTATGTATATAGCAGTCAAAGTGTTATTCGGTTATGCGCAATTTTCTCGAATCCACCGGTAACACCCCTGCTACATTGAGGAGGCTGCGTTACCCTGCGGACACGGTATCGGAAGGTGACACTGGAGAAGCGAGTTCCTGCAACATTGAAGGAACCTGTATAGAAGAAGGACTCGTTGCTGGTTCCGGAGGCCGATGCCGGTGCGCCTGGACCTGGACCTGGAGCTTGCGAGCGTTCCGAGTGCACGCACGCAGGAGCCAGACACAGGCAGGCACAGGGAACAGGCGCGCAGGGTAAAGGCAGCAGACAAACAGGCAGCAGGCGGGCAGCAGCACGTATGTACCTGCGGCTCGCACGTGTTGCATCGAGCTTGACTTATGTGTGCAGCAGCTGCGCGGCTGCAGTGTCATTGACATCACCGCGCACACTAGTTTCCTCTCGACGAGGAGGTGAGCCTCGGCTCGCCGAGAAGAAACCCAGTGGGTCTTGTCCTCCTACCGATCGTACATTACACGCGAGGACGATTATAGCCTCGACCGGCACGCCAACCGGCCGTGTCTGATGTTCGCTGTTCGCGCGACGAGGATCCTCCGCGCCCCGACCCGCTTGCACCCGCTCGCACCCGCCCCGATCCGCTTGGCCCGGCCCGACCCGACCCGCGAGAACCAATAGAGTAAGAGAGATAGTGAGTCCTGCGTTGCGAATTAAGCCCATTACCGGCCGGTGACAAAAATGAGAAATAAGGCGAGGAACCGAGACGACCGGGCCCCCTCTGCCTACGATGCATATTCAGAGGGATGCGTTCGGATCCGACCGCGATAAGATGTACACATCGGGCCTGCGGATTCTGCACGGCACCTCCTCGGGTTGCACGGTTTCGGTTTCACGCGGACGCAGACCACGCCGGCGAAATTTCGTTTCTTGCCGGACGCTTAAATAAAATCGTTTGACGGGCCGATTAACAGATCGCTGGTATTCCTTTTCCTACTAACGAGCAGAACGGTACACGGTGGCCCTGTAAGTCCCACGGTAAGTCCCTGGTCGCATAGATTTTTCTATGGTTACTGTGATCGGTACTTGTTTGTCCGCAATCATTTCGCCGGGAATGATACGTTTTTATTTGTTATTCGTGGGATTGGCAGTTTGTGCTTGGAAACTATACACGAAGCTAATTATTCCGACGCTTAACCTAAATAACTCAAACCTAAATAACTTTTTCAAAATTGAACCAAACGACTTGACTTTTCTGGAGCAACTAACGATAATAAATGTTCAAAATTATTTCCGTTGACTGCCAAGGCAATGCGATTTTGTTAACGCCTTCGAGAAAAGAGCGTAACAAAGCATTTGTAACGTTGTTGGATTGTTATAATTAATTCTTCTTCGACAATGTTTCCCCGGGCAGCTATTTCGTTATTCATGTTAAGTCTAAAAAATTCGATACACAAGATCGTGTTGTTGCGTGTTTAAAGGAGCATGCACGGTGAACGCGTATCGAGAGCCCCGATAGAGGAAGAGATCCTCTTCTGTCTGTGTGTAAGCCTCCGAGGGCAGAAGTCAAATATTTCCGTGCTGTCTGTGACGAAGGAGCAAAGGCGGATCCTCACGCACCACCGTTCAATGGAAACACGGAACGGTACCGTTTTCAACGACCCGCGAGCAACAAGCACAACCATTTATTCCCGAGTAATTAAACTGAGGATTTGGTAACTTTTCACATACGAGCGGGTAGACGAAGTATTCGTACACCATTTAAAAACTAATAATCTTTTTAAAATACGACCAAACCGCTTACATTTTTTTTTTTGAGATATCACTAGAATTTAGTTATATGTATAAATAATTTATTTTTAAAGTTGTAGTTAATCGGAGTTGCGCAGAAAAGTGTCAAGATCGCAATTTTTAACTTTTCCATGTGTGTCATTAAAAAATTTTTGAATTCAAGACTTCTGATTCGTTTAAATTACACTTTCTTGCAATTTCGAACGCTAGATCTACTTTATTTACGAAAAATAAATAATAATTTAGTTTATAATTCTATAATTCTTTATAATTCTAAACAAAATGTTTCTTTCTTCTTTCTAAAAGATTCCCGTTTCGCCTAATCTTTTATGCATCCTACTCTTGAAATAGAACTTTAACAATAATAATAATAATAGAAATAACTGTTTCGAATAATGCTATAGCAATAGTTACTGTCTCCTCGCAATTCGAGTGCAGGGAGTTAATATTAAATAAACCAAGCATCGAGCGAGCGAATTGCTATGAAAATTTAATAAGAATTATAAAAATTATAAAGCGTGCCGTGCACCCTAAATTTATACGATGACCACCGTAGAATGTACGCATGTAAATGTATCAATTCATCGAACGACTTCCCGTAAAAAGAAGCTTATAAGGCATCTTCCGTTCTATCGAGCAGAAGGTCAATTTTCGGGAGTTGCCGGCGTTCTGTAAACATCGGATATACCTGTCTCGCGTGCTCAGGGAACAGGTATGTGCCATCGTAATTACAGCCTGACAGAAACTTCGCCCGGTGAATTAAGGAGAATAATTGGTATGCCTTGCTAAATCGAGTCAAGCGGACGGGTTTTCTTTCTTTTTGAGAAGTTTGGTAACAGTCGGAGGTGCGTCAGTCACTTCCGGTTAATTGAATGCGTCAAATCGGGCCCGTGAAATACAGATCCTAATAGAGGAAACTAGTTTCTGCTTTGTATTAGGTCTACCGGAAAGTTCTGTCCGTTTTTTGGAATAAAACATACACTGTAATAAAAATCGCAGAAATTCTAAATAAATTAAGTCTTGTCATTTTTATAAGGCCACGTTCTCCAGTCAATTTTATAACTCGGTAGTTTATAGCTTAATTATAGAATATATGCTTATTATTGCTATTGGCACTGTGCACCACTATAGTGGCTTTCGCGGACGCCATCTTCTTGTATGCGTCACTATAGCGGCTTGAGCACACTAAATTGCATTATTATTTATTAAACTGAATTATTAGAGTTAAAAGTATATGCATCATATCTTTAAGAAATATTATAATTTAGTTATTGGAAATATCATTTCAACGTGCACTGCCGTGCAGAGAAACAGCCCTGCGCATTTACAAAATTTATTTACAAAATTTATTTTGTATATCATTTATTAAATCAGTGCAACTAATTGCTTAAGAAAAGTCAAGACGTTTGGTCCAATCTTAAAAAAGTTATTTAAGTTTGTAGAGTGTCCGAATACTTTCGTGCGCTACTGTAGGTGACAGAATTATTTAGAAAAGTTTAAAAATAAATTTGTACATTAATATATTCGTTGCACTAAATTTAGTTGAGATCTGAAAAATAGAAGAAGGTTGAAGGATAACATTGTGGCATACATTTTAAGTTTTCAATTGTTGCTTCGTTAAATAAATTATAGTCAGTTATTGTCGTAGAAATTATACAGTATAGTGTATAGTGTATAGCGTGGTTATCTGGGCAGTTTTTGGGGACAAAAAGATTGCACAGAGGTATTTTGCAGAAATGTATAAAATCAAGACCTTGGTTGTAATGCAGCCCTGCGCAAAATTCAACCGTGCCCAACAGATTAAGTTACCCACCGTTAGCTTTCGAGTGCTGGTAACGAAGACGTCGATATATATTCGCGGGAAAACACGGTTTTCCCGTAGGCTTCGTCGCGGTATGCGTTAATTGCGATTTTTCACGAATAATCGTGGACCATCGCGCGCGCGCGTTCCTCGGTTCCGTTCCGTTTTTATTCGGGGCGCGGTGTTCGCTGCTAATTTGTACGCGTGCAATTAAACCGATTAGCCTTAGCCGTTGTAGGTGGTTGGATAGATTGTCGACCGTCCGACAATCCGGGAAAGCGAGTCCGGAGGGAAAACTAGAGCCCGAACCTCGTCAGCTGATTCGACTTTGCGATCGACGAGAAAGTGAAATTGCTTTGCTCGTTCATTCCGCGGAGGAAATTCGCTGTAGAAGAAGAAGCACTTGCGTGAACGTTGCTTAAACATCATTTCTACGCACGAATCTTCGGTTTTTATATAACGCAACTGCTTCGGGAACGATCGCGGACGACGGTTCTTTCCTCGTTGAATTTCTTTGATAGACTTTCTTGAAAACGTATGCGAAAACTTTGACGAGTCGTTTCTGCTTTGCGAGTGAAAATCTTTTCTAACGGTACTGCTGAATAATACCTAATTAATTTTTGGTTATATCGTTCGATTGGAGGTCTCTCTCAAGAAAACTCTGTGCGAGAAGTTACGAGTCGGTGTTTTCAGGGCGAACATGGTTTCAGTAAATTAGTTCAATATAATTCACTTCAATTCTTAATAAATAGTTCAATTCAAAATAAATCATTTCAATAAATTTCTACCGAATAATAATTATTGATAAATAATTCACGAACGACTGCACACACGAGTGTGAATATTTTCCGAATTTTTTTTATTGCAAATTGGAATTTCCAGGCCCTGTCGAATTTAGGAAAAATTAATTTAGCTTGAGGAGACACGTTTGATGATTTTATCCTAAACAGTTTTTGAACGACTGAAACCGCACTGGTTGGAAGAGTTTAATTTGCGATCGGTTATCGATAGAACCGATTAGGGACCGCTAGAAGTTGATGATATTCCTGTAAAATTTAGTTAAGGCCGGACGTTCGGTAAGAGAACATCACGCGAACGACGCATTACGATGCGTGGTGTGTTGCAGGCTACGAAACCGCAGGTAATCGCGGGATCGTTTCACTTTCGCACGCGGAAACTGATAGCAACGGGATCGAGGACACGTGACTACGTAAAAGGACAAGACCCTGTCGGTCGCATAACATGTGGGCCATTTAACAATAACTTAACATAATAACTAACAAATTAACGGCTGATCCGTGGCTAAACGTGTTTCCAAATAACAACAATTTTGTTCTTTTATTTTAACCTCTGTTTTAGCCTCCTGAAAGAAATTATTCCGCGACACACGTTACATTTGTAACGCTTTACTTCCTGGTGTTGCTACATGTTCGACACGATAAGTCGTTGAAAGCGAGTAGGCTTTATCACACTTCTGTTAACACTTTACCAACCGGCGAGTACTTTATTTACGCGATTTCACTTTTACAAGATCTTTTTTCTTCTCACTGTTTCAGCGAGATACAGTAGCTCGCAAAAGTATTCGGACGCTCTTTAACCCTTTACACTCGAAGCTGGAAAGCATTTCTAGCATTTCTTCTGACTTAGGATACTTTTTATACTACACGATTTATTTCGCTTTAGTCAGCGATATTGCTCGAAATATTTACAATAATAAATACTATTTCTGTGTGATTTTTCCATCTTTGCCCTTTGTTAATTAACCCTTTGCCCTCGAAGCAATTTTATTCCAAAATCGAAACCACATTTTTAACTATAATAGCTCCGCTGTACGTAATTGATTTCCTTTCGTGCATACGAAATTAATTACTGTTACTCGCACTTAGAGCATTCAAATTTTTGTCGATTTCTTAACTGTAGACGTAGCGATGTAAAAGTTGTTTAAATAATAGTGTGACAATTTTTAGTGGCGCTTTGGAGGCGCCGTTCGAGTGCAAAGGGTTAATCTACGATGAAAATTAAGACATTCTAAAAGAACCCAGTTGATCCGTCAGTGATATTGCTCGAAATATTTACAATAATAAATACTATTAGCTAGGTAAATTTTTCATCTTTGCTACGGCGCTTGATTCTGCGGAACTCCGCGACGAGTTCCACCATGAAAGAATTAACCCTTTGCACTCGAGTGGCGCCTCTGAGGCGCCATGAAAAATTGCCATACTATTATTTAAACAAGCTTCATATCGCTAGATTTGAAGTTAAGAAATCGATGCAAATCTTAGTGTCCCATGGACGAGTAATGATAATTAATTTCATATGCACGAAAGGAAATGAAGTATGTAGAATACAGTTGTTATAGTTAAAAATATTGTTTCGATTTTGGCATGAAATTGCTTCGAGTGCAAGGAATTTAAT
>CM052099.1:16432868-16463884 GCA_028453745.1 Agapostemon virescens
TACGGTAATATATTCATTGAATCGAATTTGACGGTGGCCCAGAAAATACAAGAAGGTCGGAGAACTACTCGTTGTCGTAGATTTTATTATTTCAATTTTTATTTCACTCGATAAGTTGCTCCGACTTCGTGCAATATTTTTAGCTGCTAGTTTGGCAGTCAATGTGTTAACTGCAATATAAATCGTAATCGCACTCTCCCTGAAAAAACCACCGCGCCAAAAACGGTGCTCAAGAATGATGGTCAGCGGCCGCGTTTACGCCTCGCTGCAACTGGAGTCGTTTCGACGATGTTTATTGAAGAAATTAAACTTCCCTTTAACCCTTTCGACACGAGCGCTCTGTCCACTAAGACACTCTCATTGTACGGGGCAAAATACTCCGAAAATGCACACATAGCGCATGGTCGGTCCTCTTTTGTACGAAGATTTTCCGTCTATAGCCGACGCTCGTAACAAAAGGGTTAATGCAGATTTGTAAATCGAACGAACATAATCGGTATTCATTAGGTTACATCTCGGTTTTAACGTTAAAAATAGTAGTTGGGTCCCATCCGAGATATCGGTTACCTTGTACCCCTGGCGAGACGAATCTCTGTACAGAATCCTCGGCGAAGGTGTGTTCGTGTATAGGTGTTCAAAGGGGTAAATGGAGGGGGTTAAGCGAGAGAAGGCAACGGCGGGATATTGTCGAGGCGTAACAGATCAGAGTGAAAGTTGAGGCACGACTTGGACGGTGTTTCTCGGTGTTTCTCTCTCTTTCCTCGGATTCCGAGCACGACGCGAAGAAGAGCCCGGAATCACGAGCGAAACCGCTCCGAAATGATCGTGCGCGCACAGTTCGTGCCTTTGACTTCTCTCGACGCAATGATTATGCGATTATATCACAGCTGATCTCCCCCCCGAACGTCTCGTTTGATTCTCTCTTTCCTTTAACGAGGCTATTCTAATCGGGCACGCTGCGACCGAAGAGCGCACTGCTCCTCTATCGATGCAGGTTGACACGCTTCTCTTATCAACGGGTGATTAACAACGGTCTTAACCGCCTCGATTGCTAAATTTCATCGAAACTCGTCGAGCCAGAGAAGAAAAACAACGACGGGCGTCGAAACGTTTAACGAGATACCGTCCGAGCTGCTTCGCGTGAAAGCTTTTGCGTGTAGCCGACATGTTTGAACGGGTTTCGATCTCTGTTGCGTCACTTTGCAAAAGTTGATATTACTTTTAACCCTTCGAGGACGAGTGTAGTCGCGTCGGTGAAGTCAGGGTGTACGTATTCTAGCCTTAAGATTGCAAACAAGTAAGTGCGTTGTTGTAATTTTGAAAACGTCGATGGACGGTTTTATTTTTCCTCGAAAATGAAAATCTTAACCCTCTGCACTCCGAGCAAATTTAATTCGAGAATCAAGACGTTTCTTTTAAGCGGAATAATTACATTGCGCGTGGTTCGTTTACTTTCTTGCATACGAAATTAATCACTGTTATCTGTACGTCCAACAATTTTTACAACAAGGTTCGAGGATAACTATGTGTCGTACACTTTTCGTACGATTTTCAATCGTTGTTTCATCATATAAATTACTTTGATTTTGTGGAATTTTTCAGGTTGTTAGTTGAGCAGTTAAAGTGTTAAATAATTGCATGGCAATTTTTAGCGTTGCTAAAAATAAAATATATTTTATTTTTCATTCGTAACAAAGGCATGAGAAGCGACCCGTTGTTTACCCGCATTGAACACGACAAACGCTATCGAGATCTTCGGCTTTTTTCGACGCGTAATCAAAGAAGCGCGATTCCGCTTTTTCCGATACGTAACGGCGCTCTTTTCGATCGTGCTTTTTCAAAAACCCGCTGGTACGCAAACGGTTAACAAGACCTGAAAATGCGTTCGGTATACCGTGTTCCAGCCGGAGATCGATTGTCGTACTGCGACACTAGTGTTGGAGTTGGCACAACTCAAGGGTTGCCGTTCACGGTTGGCCCTGAGATCAAACTCCGGACCACAGAGACCTTCCCAGATGCTCTCAACGTTCAAGAGTAAAGTTTGATCAAATTTAGATACGACCGCGTTTGCCACCGGTTCTTAGCCATCCGCAATTAGGATAATACCAGAATAAAAATAGCAAATACCCATCCTCGAATCTCCGATCGAGGATCGAACTCTTTCGATCGAACCGTCTCCGTTTTCTTCGAAAAACCGAAATATCGTTAATTCGAATAAAAATTTAACCCTTTCGATACGAGCACCGGATACGTCCGGATAAATCGTCATACAAATGAGAATTATGGCCACGCGCTCTATGTACGCATTTTCGGAATTCGGATAAATTTTAGCAGAGTTATAGCAATTTAAAGATTGAGCGGATATTGAAATAGTTTTGACCGCACTTTCGAGGCAAATGACCCACTGTGCGCCGCCTAATACCGAAAGGGTTTATCTTCGTGTTTCCTGGATTAATTCCTCCGACGAATGGGGAATACTAGTCGCATATGCGATTTACGACCGCTTAAAATCTGTTATACGCGCCGTGTTTTCGAGAGTTTCGGGTATTTCGCGTGAACGTTGGTCTTGCATCGACAGCCGATA
The DNA here is from genome assembly GCA_028453745.1 of Agapostemon virescens. NCBI lineage: Eukaryota > Metazoa > Arthropoda > Insecta > Hymenoptera > Halictidae > Agapostemon > Agapostemon virescens. The sequence continues at coordinate 16,435,453 of CM052099.1, forward strand.
TCGGTAAGATGAATTTTTGCATGGAAATTGCGAAACAGCTGTTGAGCCCTCTGCGGAACTCCCTTTCCGCGAAACGGAACCGTGCCACGATAAATTATGTCCGAGTATTGCGAAGTCATCGATAAACCGCGGGAAACGGTGGCGTTAATATTTCATCGAACTCTTGAGCGAGAGTCAAGTGAAAACACTGTTTCGGAATCAACAAAATGTTTCATGGCCAGTAAATAAGACGGTAAATCATCCGTGAGTCTGGATCGAAGCTACCGTGCTCTATTTAACCCTTGCCTGTTGTTCGAGAGCAATCTCGTTTGCTTCGGTATTCCCCAACTCTCTCTCTCTCTCCCTCTCTCGTTGAATTAACATTCAAATTTATGCAACCGTGCATCATTAAAGCGTATCATTTTGTAAAGGTATAATATACATGTGCATATGTGATATTAGAAATTTTAATAATATACTTGCACAAATACGGCCAGCCAAAAGCGACGGAAAAATTTTGTACGGTACCGCGTTGGAAATTTAAAATGGCGGTTCGGTAATTTTATGTTAACCTGCTGAAAATTTCATCGAGATCAATGGACGTGAAAAAAAGGACATTGCGGTTATTCACAATTTCTAACCGCTTGAAGCTTGTACATACGTTAATCAATTGCAATTGCGATGTAAATTTAAAATTATACATATTCAAAGTTAACCTATATAAGTTTAAACTTACACAAAATTAAATTAAATTTAACTTGTAGAAATTTAAATTTAAACTTATACAAATTCAAAGTTAACTTACATAAATTTAAACCTATATAAATTTAAATCTAATTTATACAAATTTAAATTCATACTTAAATTTGTATAAGTTTATATTTATATATATATATATTTACACACACAAAACACCTTCGTACGTATTGTTCGCACGTACGGCTTATAAAACAATTACAATTTTCCCATAAAGTAGAAAAACAATACTATATAAAATCGCATAGTTAGAATAGAACTTTGCACCCATGATAGTAATTAAAATAAACAATTTTCTATTCAAAATAACATTTTGCTCGACATTGTGTGTGGCAGTGAATTTTTATAAACCCCCCAAATAGGAAGCAATTTTAATTCCACAAATTAACATATTTCTTTTATACATAATCCTGTATACATTACGCATTCCACGTGTTAAACTTATTTCATAATTCAACAGAATTTTATAACAAATCAATAGACGAATTTGATAATGCAAATACAATTTTGAAAAATGTTATTTTACCGGCGCGTTAGCCTCGAAAATTAATTTCTCATTTACCCCGCAACGTTTCTTTACTCCACATTAGATTCCGACTTTCGAATCGCTACAACAAACGGGAGAAACGGGAAAAGATAAAAAAAGGAAAAAAAAAAGATGGAGGGAGAAAAGCTAACCGCGATGAAACTTCCTTCAGCGCATAGGATTCAATGGCCGGCCGCCGCACACAACTCGTCGCGCGACGGATTTATTGAAACGTTTCCTGTCCACTTGATTACACCGCGGAATTAACAAGATGCCGTCGAATATACGAGACGAGCGCGGTAAAGTTATAATGAAAGTTAAATTTCCCCGCTAACAGGAATCCTTAAAAACGCCTTAAAACGACAGCGAAATATATTTATCCGCTGCGGCTGTGTTTTCTCTCCCGATGAAACAGACAGTGGCGATATCAATTTAAACGTCTTGCCAAGAGGAACGCACGCGATTTTATTCGACATTCGTGTCTTATTTCCTATCGCAAAATCCTTCTGGTTCCAACAGAGTTCATTATATTATTCGATACATACGGTAGCTCGCGAAAGTATTCCGCCACTCTTTGAATTTCTATAACTTATTTCAAGAACCAACCGTCTTGATTTTTCTGGAGCAATTAGAAGCATCGATTCACCAAATGATACGCGAAAAGGATTTTGTAACAGTTACGATCGGTATGAATTACATGAAAAATATAAAAAGCACTTTTTAAATATTTTTCATTCAAGCGACGTAGAAAAAAAATGTTAAACACCCATTTTTGTGGACCTATGATAATTCTAATCGTTCCAGAAAAGTCAAGTCGTTTGGTTGAATCCTTAAAAAGTTCTATAGGTTAGGGTGTCCGAAGACTATTGCGAGCCACTGTAATTTCAGCGGAACGAAAATAATCCGTTCCGTTCCCCTATTCATGTATGACTTTTCTAACCTCGAAAGACCACGAAATAGAATTCCAATATCGCCGCGCGTGAACTTGGAAAAATTCCTTAACTGCATTTCAATTGTAAACACTATAACTTGGAATATATTATTGACTTATCAATAATATTTAATTAATTGCTTAATTAATCGAATCGTGAAAACGCGATTCGTAAGTATTCGGTCGTTCTCGATGACAGAAAAATATTGTTGCTACTTACGTTCGCAGTAGAACGGAATTTTCATTAATCGTTACCGTTTGTTGCTTAATCATCCGGTATCCGGAGCGAACGACGCGAACGTAACAATAGGAGAAAACGTGAATTCGAAGTACACCAGAAACTCCACGAAATAAGTTGCAATTATAACAAAACAATTACTCACAGTTTCGAAGTCCCGTGTTAACCGAAAGCACTGACAGATTTCTATGTGTACACACACACACATACACACGCATGCGCGAGTATTCAACACACACACGCACACACCGGACACCCTCTTATTATCAAGCACACTTGTAACTTCGCGAAACGCGGTTTACTTCGGTTCGCACTTCGTCTCGCGACGTATGGCTACCACCATAAACTTCAACTTGCTTCCGTTCGCGAATTCTCTAGAATCGTATCGTTGCACGCGGCCTTCAATTAATATCAATTATCTCTCCTGCGCACTGTATACCGATGCCAAACTGACCTACTTTCTTTAAAAAACAAAACAAAACAAAAAGGAACAGAAGAAGAAAAGAAACGTAGGAGAGAACTGGCGCGAACATTCCGTTGGCCCGTAACGTTTTTCACAGACGACCCAACACCACGTCGTTTCCGGTTTTCCCGAGTCGTTCCTTCTGTCGAAGGCGAATTCGCGGCGGGAAACACGTGAAGCGTCATTATCGCGCCGCACGGTAAAGTGTCATTCCCAGCGTTCATCTCTTCGTGCACATCTTTCTCTCTCCCTCTCTCTCTCTCTCTCTTCATCTGTCACTTCTATCTTTGTTACATCATTTTTACCGCGGTCCCGAACCGGGGAGCATGCACACATGTGTGCGCGAGAACCTTCGGCGACGGTTCGCGTTCCCTTTTCTTCGAACGGGCTCCGTTGGTCCGGAGTCCGTTTTTCTAAACGAACGCATAGAACCGTAACGAAGAGGAGGAGAAAAAGAGAAATGGAGTTAGAGAAAGAGAGAGAGAGAGAGAGAGAGCACGACGGACGCGTGTATTGTCGTGACAGACGCGAGGAGACGCCGGTAAAGAAAGACAACACGAGACTTTGGAAGTTGTTTTGATTCTCGGGTTTACTTACCATGCAGAAGAACTTCAGCCCGGCGTTACGCCCGCGCACGTACACAATCTAAGAAGATGTACACCAACGAAACCGCCGGACGATCGAAGGAAAGAAATCCGTGATAAGATGTTCCGCAGTGATCCTGTTCTGTTGCAGGAGATGTTCCTTTCGCAACGCAAGACGGGACCTTCGTCGGTCGTTCCCGTTCCCCTTCGGACCGGTCACCTTTACCGGGTACAGAACGAGCGAACGAACGAACGAACGAACGAACGGACGGACGGGCGGACGGACAGGACAACAACCCGGCGAATAGATAAACCTCACACGCGTGATCCTTGCGGCAGTGAGTTTAAAAAAAAAGGAGGTAAACGTAACGCGACGAATCGAAGTCAAGTGCAATATACGCACACGGGCAACCGTACGGCGCGCGGGTTCAGCGGCCGACTGAAAGGATGCAGTCGCCTTTGGTCCGCCATGGTCCGCTCACGGACCCCTGTGGCCCCTCGTGGTCCGGCTAACCCCCCACCACAACGCAACCAACAGAGACAAAGCAGCTGCGCGCGCACCTACACATTTTTTGACCCTCCGCCATTCTCCCTTCCCTCCAAGCCGCTCTCCCTCTCCCGCCCCCACTCTACCACCCTTAGGCTCGATCGACCGTGCGCTGTCCTCTACGTTCCACCGCACGGTGCTGAGCCACGTTGTCTAGTGATGGAGTCGATCCGGTGCACGGTAAAATATTTCATCAATCTAACGGAACAAGATTATTTGATGCAGGCTACGGAGTCTACTCTCGTCCCCATTAAGCGAACCCGCTTCCGTCGAGATGTGCTTTCGTGTTTAAATATGCGGTATAGAAATTAACTCGACGGAATCAGTGTCGAAAGTTACATTCTTCTTTTTCTTTTAAATTACTATTCGACCGTTGATGTGTATGTTGTCGAGGAGAATATTGAATATATACATTTGTCCACAGATACGCATTCGGCAGTGTTACCCGAATATCTTATGAAAAGAGCTAGGAGACGTGTATTTAACAGATCTAAGTAAATAGATAGGTAACGTCATTTATACTATGCAATGTATACGTTGTATCGTAGAACTGTGTAATTTTTCTGAAACAATAGTCGAGTAAGCAGTTTCAGCGGTCTTTTTGGATTTTATAAATGAAGCCAGTAGTACCAACAGGTTTCGAGCAGTATACGGGTATTTATTGTCGAACCTAACCTCATCGGATATAACCTAACGTCATTATCATTTTTAAGCTGATCATATCCAGCAATGTATTTAGATTTTACGGAATACTTTCACAGCAAGAAATTTGTAAAGCCTAACTAATTTTAAGGAGAATAATAATTGTTAATATTAATTAAAGGCGCGCGAATATGTACGGGGACATTAACTTGGGGGCACGTTAATGTTCGTAATGAATTCGTTCTTGTCTTACGCTATAATCTGGTTAATTTCGGCATTGATAAATTGATACTCGGTGGCATTAATTTTATGATAATCATTTTTAAGGAATTCCATAACGCCGGTTATCGATGACCACCGTGTGACGTTCAACGTGATAGGGATGATGGCGTGGAGGATGATCCACGAACGGATTGCCATGATATTCAAGCTGTTTCTGATATTTCAAACAAATGTATATTGGTATCAATACTTTGATCAAGTTGATTACAAAATCTAGAAGATTTTTGCAAATACGCAACAAAGTTAGACATGTAAGCAATGTATTCAGGAAATTTAAACTACTTTCTAAAATCATAAATTTTTTAATTAATATCGCTGCTACGTCGATCGATACATAAATAAATTCTATCATCGTTTTATAACATACTAGGTAGGTTTTCAAGAAACGAAAGGGACCACGGTGGAATTTGCATGCGAAAAGGACGTCGAAAGATATTAGATATGAATCTATTTTTGAATATACTGTACAAAACTGAGAGAGCGACGATCGAGTTCGAGAAGCATCTTGAAAAATTATGGTAACAGAAGGAAACGTTCAATATAAAGATTCCCTCTATAAATTTTAATTAAGAATCTCTTTCTACTTATCCGTTTATTAAAAATTTGTTAACACAGACATTTACACGAACGAAGAAGCAAATATTTATACGCATTGTATGCTGTATAATCACGGAACATTAACTGTTAAACGCTTATAAATACCGATTTCCAAGTATTTACGGAAATATGTACAAACATAGCCGGAGCTAAGAATGTTCACTCACGTACGATCATGAGGATTCCATGCAATACGAGTTTCCTTCGGTTATTACAGCATCAAGGGAATATTATGAGTTAGATCATGAATTCACGGTCAACGGATAAGCGAAGTTTATCGACAACATTGTCGATTCTTTAACCATCCCAGTAAGAAATACTCTCCTTAATATCTTGTGAGATGCAACTAAATGTTTTAATTCCTCCCATCTGAACATTCTTGAAACTACAAAGAGAACATGCAAAGCTGGTAAAACAAAAAATGTTCGGACAACGTAATAACCGCCAAATTGATTCAAGCAGCTGCATAAAATAGACTATTTTCTCAAACGGGCACTTTGCTAACCTCAAAACGAGGACGTGGTACAAAGCCCCCCCTATGAAACAGTCTTCAATGAGCAAACATTTCCGGAAGTTTTATTGCAACAAATAAGGATACATTCCTAATTATTAATGTTTCACCGTAACACGGATATAGTCACGTACAGCCCAACTCGAGGTACACACAGATGAACGTTGTCGGACAAAAATAGAAAACTCTGAAACAATCGTATTTAGAAAGTAGGTAAGCAATTTTATTTCTGTCGAAGAAGACATTCGAGGTTACATTTGTTTTTTGGGAGGGATTTTTATTAACTTTACAGTGGTTCTTTGAAAGACCGATATTGAGCACGAGGGTATTGCTCCCATTGCTAATAAGGCGACGTACACATCGCTGCCAAGGAGTCCTTAGTCAACACTCTCGCCCGCGCGCTACCGCTCAGTCCTTCTTCTTTCTTCCTACGGACTCGTCATAGGCCCTGTTTACACCCCGCGAGAAGGAGAGACTGTTACCGGTCTGGTAGCTTATATTGATGTAGGAAAAAGTACCGGCCGATCCTATTGCGCTGGCGGAATCGAGGTAACCGCACTACAATTCGCCGGACCAATACCAATCACAGCACGAAATTGACGATCTTCTAACACATCCTGATAACGCATTGCTCGCACTGTGCCACACCACAAGGCACTCCGGCTTACGCAATAACAGGACAACAGCTGCATTAATAGCAGTCGGTATCGCGATAAAACAGTAATATAAATTACTTTCTTTCAATCTGCTTCTTTCTCAGTTTTTCTATCTTGTTGGAAAAACTATCGTTGTACAGAGCGTTCATACCGGACCCTCGAATAGGTGACTTTTTTTTTTAGAGGTTAGACCTGCTACTGCTGCTGCTACTACTGGTCAAATAGACGCTTTTATATTTTCAATTTCGTGATTGTTGAAAGTATTGAAGAACATATTACAATTTTTGTAAAACACTATTGTGCCAGTGATTTTTTTACTGCTCCATAGGTTCGCAATTGTTAACTATGTACCACTTACAGAGGTAAATTATAAGTATTAATAAACGTGGTGTTTTGAATTGCGTATATAGGTTGCGTGTGTGTTTACATGTTACAGAAGTTTTATTACCATAGCAAATTTTCATTCAATTTGAAAAGGATGAGCAAATTATTAATTCCCTTAGCGCACAATTATGACGACCTATTCCCAATACAAAACAGTAATTATTATACCTCATTTCCTAATAATAATGCACCGGATATCGTGCTTGATTACTAAGAGTTAGGTGCGAGCATCAAGGGGTCTGCGAACCGTGTGCTTTGATACCGTGCAAAACATTGTCGTAGACGATACGCGAACAATACCGCTAATTATAAAGTAATTTGCATTACGTTTCCATGCTGAACATCGTCAATCTTATTCCTACTGTAATTACGTTCACACTGCATAAAAAAAGCGTGATAAAATATACTATGTTTGATGAAAAATAATATGAAGTGATCGTAAATATTGTACATGGAGAAAATATTACTCTAACTAAATACTTTTAATTTATTAAATAAATTACGATAACATTAAACATACAAGAGTATGTTTCTTATATCTGTACAAAAATGGAAGACTTAGTTTATTTTATCAAAACAAGTAGAACATAAATTTAATAAAAAAATACACTATTTAAAAAACTTGTACAACAATGCTTAAATATAATTAAATAACAACATAATTGATATGTTGTTATCGTTATATTCGCTATCATTAATTGTATTATAAAGAAATGTAAATAAATGAATCAAACAATTGATACATAATCGCGCCCCGCAATCGGTAACACTGTACGAAATGTTTTGACATTTACGAGAAAATGATGTAACACTTAAATAACAGTAAATGAAGATAAATAAATATACTTATAGATTAGATAAATAAAGAATATTAATGTAAAATCCACAAAATATCTGTACATAACTTATTTAAAATGTTTATACCGTTAATTATAAATACATTATATTTACATACAGATTGTATTGGACGTGTAAAATATTGCTTACTAGTTAATGCAATTGTAATTGTATATTTAGAAATATTTGCATTAAAAATATAAAACGTTTGTGTATAAATATCATATGACATTGAGCACTTTACGTGTGCCTGTATTATGTTTACACTCATATATATAGTGTCCTCTGCCAAATAACCTGTCCGAACGTTTTTACACGAAGAAGCAAAAGTGAAATTATATGTATAAGAAAAATTATAATTTTCAATGTATTTTTAGTTTAATGTGTAAAAGTTTCAATTATTCATATTAAATCCTAAATTAATGGTACTACAATAATAATATTACTTGAACTATATTTCAAAGTTAGGAACAAGGTAGAAAGGTTAAGTGTTTAATATTTGGTTTCAATAAAGTTTCAGATACCTATAACATTAGCTTGATGATCATGTTAAAGTGTATTATACTATGAGGAGTATATTTCTATTCATCATTCTGGTAACATGTAATTCTAATAGATTTTCATTATAATTCACTAAATCAACTTGTTAGCTTCTTAATGACTATAAATTTTTATTGCAAGTGCCCTATGTGTTAACATTTAAAGAAAAACTTTATTACGTATCATCTGGTGAGGTTACTGGAGGTTCATACAAGTATTATAGCCTAACGGATGATGGATTCGTCAAAATAATACTTACGTCTGAGTAAGTAATGCCATTGATGATCGTATAAGACATATTTCATTAACAAGATTGTTTTTATATAAGTATGTAAATCAGTTTTTTTATTTTAAATTTCGCAGAGCTGGCGATGCAGATATATATGCTTCCCAAATAACAACATTACCGACTTACGAGCTTGATCAATATTGTCTTCAATCTGCTACTTGTGGAGAAGACACAATTCTTATACCTGACAGGTAATTATTTAAGTTAATGTAAAACCATTGATGCGACAAAAGATTTTAATATTAATTGGTAATTTTTAGCTTTAAAAGACCAGTCAGTATAGCAATTTATGGACATCCATTTCATGAACTTAGTAAATATAGTCTCTTGTGTATTCTGTATGAAACAGAGAATACAGAAAATATATTCTATAATAAAGATTCAGTGGATGCTCAAAAAGACAGTAACAGTAACGTATGTTTTATGAAGTAAAAATATATGAGAGAAAGCAATTTCAATGTTAAATTATCCAAAAATGTTCAAAATACACATTTAACATAATTGTATGGCTTTTTTTCAGGACCAAGGCTCATTAATTTCAGCATTCATTGCAAGGCACATTTTAAATATATTTCTTCAAATTCTATTTTAATGTATGGTTACTTATAGTAAACAATTTAAAAAATAAATATGTTGGAATACGAGAATCAAATGTTTCTAGAAATACTCCATGAGGATGGTCTTGTTATTGCAGCAAAGTATCTACTCTTTTTTAATTTTTTGGATTTTACTATTAAACATTTTCCACATAATCTGTTATTTATTTTAGGGGACTTAGCATAGAAACTGTGTTTATGAATATATTGAGAGCTTATATAGACCCAGGAAACTTGGTCATAGTTCTAGGAACTACGACCCATGATGAACAGTATTTTATTGATAGATTGAAAAAATTTGAATTACAACAATTACCTCGTGTTGTAACTGCGGAATGCCATTCTGATGAGAGGTTTAACTTAATTTTTCATTTCATGCATAGACATTTGTTTCTTTTTCTGACCTTATTTATTCTTTCATCTTTATACTATAGGATGCTAATGTACCTAGAAGGCGGAGCTTTCTTTATATCAGGTCGAATTTTTGTAGTAGACTTATTGAAAAACAGAGTTCCATTAAATTTAATTACTGGGATCCTTGTATATAGAGCACATAACATTCTGCATTCATATCAAGAGGCATTTTCCCTTCGTTTATATAGACAAAATAATAAGGTATGTATTAATAATGTAACAGAATAATACATTTCTGTACAACATAAGATAAAGCATGATGATAATTTATTTTATTCAATTTTTTTAGACAGGCTTCATCAAAGCATTTACTACTTCAGCGTTGGCGTTCTCTGTTGGATATACGCAAGTAGAACGTGTAATGAAGGCTTTATTTGTAAAAAAATTGTATTTATGGCCACGTTTCCATTCACTTGTACATAGTAGTTTAGGAAAACACAAGGTAACTAAACTATATAATCTTTTAATGCTACATTGTGCATTCTGAACTATAGCAATTAGTTACATTTCACAGCCTGATGTAATTGAATTACATGCAAAAATCACACCCAAAATGTTGAATATACAAACTTGTTTACTTGACTTAATGAATTTTGTAGTTAAAGAATTGAAAAGACTTAACAAATATGTAAGTATTAATTCTTATTACTTTAGTAGATCCTTCCAAATGAAATATTCGATTATAGAGTACACATATTATGAAGTATTACATCTACTGATTTGTTACACATTGCGAGTCAAAAAAAGATCATTTAATATGATCAATTAATACATACAATATGAAAATTACATATACTTTAATCTATCTTTTATTTATAGAAAAATTATGTTCATATAAAGTTATTATGATGATTCGGAAATTTCATATGCAACGATCTAGTATTATCTATTACTGTACAACATAATACCATTGGACTTCATTTATAATGTATTTTAACAGTTAGAATTAGATGATTTGAATACTGAAAATGCAATTGCTAAAAAGTTCCACAAACAACTACAATCGCAATTAGATCCTATCTGGCATCAACTTAGTGCAACATCAAAACAATTATTATCTGACTTGAAAACATTAAGAGCTCTTCTCGCGTAAGTATTTATATATCAAATATTATTTAAAAAATTAATTATTTATCAATGAGAGATTATTGTGTGGAACTGTACAGCTGTTTGACATATGAGGATTGTGTATCATTTTATTCAATGTTGAATCGTTTACGCACTATGGAATATGCTGTAAAAAACAGTGGTTGGTTAATGTTAGATTCTGTAGACGTACTATTCAAAAATGCAAAGGACAGGATTTACAATGAAAAAACTGGTGGTAAGTATGTACAAATATATTTAAAAAAAAAAATTTTGCCTGTTTTCCATAATGTGATAATAACTCTATTATTCCTAAATAGAATTGAAACCAGAGCCAAATCCTAAATGGGCTGCCTTGACTGAAATACTGTTGGAAATTCAAAATCAAGATAAAACTAGAAAAGATGGTGAAAATATTGAAAAAATTCTTGTTTTGGTACATGATCGTAATATATGCCGCCAATTAAAAAATTATTTAATCATGGGTGCTAATGAGTATTTGCTGTATGAATCAATGAGAAAACTTTCCCAGAAAGAAATACAAAATACAAGGTAATAATTAATGTAAAGTAAAATGTATTGATCGTTATGATTAATTGAATTCTGTACTTTTATAAATAGAGAAAAAAGTGCTAAAAAAGTATCAACACCAGAAGATGACGCTAACAATGATACAGATGAAAATGAGCAAGATACTTACATGTTAACATTAAGTCAAAAAGTTTCTGAAGAAAATAACTCTGATTCAGCAGAAACAAAGGATAATCATCAAACTTTATTTGAAGAATGCTCACAAGTAACATTATGCTACGTTATTTCATAGAAATTATGATTGAGTAATATATTCTACATTATTAAATTGTAATATAAGATAATATTTTAATAGATTGGAGAACTAAATTTAACGAACGTGGCAACAGATGCACCCATAGTTTTAATACAGTCTTTGAAAAAAAACGACGATCCAATGTCTTTGCAACGTGCGTTAGAAGAACATATGCCAAGAAATATTATTATGTATGTAGCTGACATTTCTGCTGTGCGGCAAATTGAAGTATGTGAAGAGAAGATGGTGTTTACTTTAATCAATAAGTTTTATTTAGAGAAAAGTGATATTTGTTTAAAGTTACTATCATGAATCAGACATTTCATATTTAGCAACCTGATACGTGTCTAAACAACTAATATTCTATAGGTTTACCAAAATAACAATCCATCAATAGATTTGAAAGTATATTTTTTAATCTATGGAGGCGCCGTAGAAGAGCAAGAGTATCTGACATCGTTGCGTCAAGAAAAGGAAGCATTTGATAAATTGATCAATGCCAAAAAAGTAATGTTATAATATTTATATTACTTTGTTTGTTTATGCATTATTATCATGTGTTTTTACTTGATTTTAGACAATGGTCATTCCGGAAGACCAAGACGGTAAAACTGGAGATTGTTTTAATCTTGCAGTGCAAACAGATGCAAACACTGAAGAAAATACACGCAAAGGCGGATTATCTACTCCATCTGAAGTTACCAACACTGTCATAGTTGATATAAGAGAATTCAGAAGTGAACTTCCTGCAATACTTTATACAAGAGGCATGAAAGTTGAACCTGTAACATTATTGGTACGTCTAAAAACATTTGACTTCTCATTTATAGTATTTTTTAACTTAAATTCCATATAATATGTATCCTTTTGTTTTCAATATATAGGTTGGCGATTACATTTTGTCGCCGGAAATATGCGTAGAAAGGAAAAGTATTTCAGATTTAATTGGTTCATTAAATAGCGGCAGATTGTACAATCAAGCTGTTTCTATGATGAGACATTATACCCAACCAATGCTTTTAATCGAATTTGATCCAAACAAAGCATTCTGTTTTCAGGTAAATTGATCTTTTTTGCGTTTTACAGATAAGAAACATTGTTATTTTATTTATGGATATTTATTATCTATTTATAGAGACACTATTACGCCAGCTTAGATGTGCAAGACATGGCTATAACTTCGAAATTACAATTGTTGACTGCACATTTTCCACGATTAAAACTTATATGGTCGCCTGGACCTCATGCAACTGCGCAATTGTTCGAGGAATTAAAGGTAATAAATTAACACCCCATAAATCATAATAAACTTATTTAATTGTATTCAGTAATGTTACATAAAACGTTTCAGCAAGGAAGACCCCAACCAGACCCAATTACAGCTTCCCAAATCGGCGTTGAAGTAAATAACCAGATAGATACAGAACAATTTAATTCCTACATTCACGATTTCATTGCGAAACTACCAGGAGTGACCACTAAAAATTTGTATTCAATTTTGAATAAAGGACAATCGTTAGATCATCTTAATAAACTTACAAAAGTATATATTCCAAAAAATAACTTGTATATAATAACAAACTGATATTTTCATTTTTTATACGTTTATATTTACAGGAAGAAATAACGGAAATGATAGGAAATAAGAATGAAGCACAAATGTTATACAATGCGCTTCATGAAAAATGTTCTGCAGTTGAAGAAAAATCAACCACCATTGGTAAAAAAGTTGTGTCTAGTAGAGGGCGGGGAAGAAGACTGTTTTCTAAAATTAAGCAATGATAAATGTATATGTAATATACATACTATCCATAAAGTCATTTATTACTTAATTGATATTATATATTTGTTTGAAATTTGTAAAAAGCGTGCATTGTTCAAGAAATTATGTGATACCAAAAGAATTTTACATGTACATCTTTTTATAGAAGATAAATATTTTTATGTATTGGCAGTACTGGTATAATCTTAAAATAAAATTGGTAATAAAATTAAAGTAATGTACACATATTGATACAAAATATATCTTTATTTCAATTACTTTCTTATATTTTATTATTCTTGGGTATCAAAAGATCTTATAAAACATAGTATGGCTTCATTCAAAATATACTGTAGTAATGATATACAATTAGGCGAGATCAGTAGATCAGATTCAATTTTTTTTGCTTCAATTACGCTGTAAATGCAAAATGATCAGAAGAAATGTTATGATTACGTATAAAATAACTTTAGAAGACTTACTAATAATGCAAAATTATTCAACCTACTTATCAATTTTTAAGTCATTACATTTCTGAAATATTTCAGACCTCGCAACAGCTTTTAAAGCTATCTTATGTGCAACTTCCAATATTTTATGTATAGTTTCACGTGTCCCAATTGAGATATGTTTCAAACAAAACTAAAAAATTGCATATTGTTTTATCTGCATCAAAGATATATGTATAATTTTTTGCATTAACTTACATTATTATTTTCATAACAGAAAAGATAAGCTAAAATTATTTTAGAAATTTGAGAGATATACATTGACTTTTCTTGTTCAGATATTTCATTTGGATGAAATTGCAGTAATAATTGTTGAAGCATAACTTCAGTCATACTTCCAGTACTACTTTTTGGAATTAATTGAATTTCTTCATGCACACGCATATCCATACCTATTAGGAAATATACATTAAAATAAGATTGTATAAATACAAATTCTTCATGATTTTTATATACCTGGTTCATAATCAGATACAAGACAATAAAGGCCACTTAAATACCGTTCTGTCATTAAAATTGAGACTGTATCACGAACATCTATTTTATCTGCTATATTATCTAGCCATGATGTAATTGAATATTGGTCAAATTTCATATTGACATATTTCATATTTTCTCCTTCTGTACATATTGGTAGCTGCTTCTAAAACACAAACAATACATATATTAAAAATTGCTAATTTAAATTAGTAATAGTAATTGTTACTGACAAGGAAAATTTCTGATTCTGCCTCTAGTTTAGGTTCATCTATAAAAATATATTCTCCACAGTCTGAAATTATTATTTCCTTAGATGGTCGTTCATAATAGGTTGATATTTTTTCTAATGTCTCCAAAGTTTTAACTCCATCTACAAGTTGTCTTGTCAAAACAAATATATTATTAATAACTTTTACAATGTAATGAAAAAATATATTTATACTAAGGAGATTCTTTGCTTACCCAAAAGCAACATAATAATAATTCATCCATTGATTAGGTTTTAAGCTTACAAAAAATTGTGGCTGGTTACAATGTTTCCCATCATTTACCATTGAAAGAACTCCACGACGATTATGTGAAATGCAATAAGACTCATCAGGTATTGTAGTAACATCATCCTCAAAAGTGGTATTAGTATTAGGTGATGCAATGCCTAATGTAAATAAAAAATTTCATAAAAATTGATAATAATTACATTATTTGTAGTACTTATGGCATATTCTCATATTCGAATTTACCTCCACATTGAATCCAACCATTTTTTACTATGCGATGCACATACGTATTTATATAATAAGAATTTCTATAGCATTTTGCTACGACATCATATCCAGTACAAAGATTTAAAAAATATTGACAAGTCCGTGGCAACAGATCAGAATATAACTGCATGAACATTAAAATATAGTTTAAATGTTTCTCAAAACTAGAAAGGCTTTAATAAATGCTAATTCTTACCATAAACATAAAGGAACCGACTGTACGACCATTTATAGTAAATGTGAAATACACATATTTTCTCTGTAACACTTTAGCATGTTATTGTTTTACATCTTACAGTTTACAAATTTGTATAATATTTATATTTACCTTAGATTTCTCCATAAATAATTTACATTCCTGCATAGCAATGCCTTCATAATATTGCGTTCCAACAGGTAAATTAAAAATATAGGATTCGCTTATATAGCGTATAAATTCTATATCACTGCCAAGAAATTCATCATTTATAAAAACTGCGACGGTTCGCGTCAAAGACCACATTTTACCTCCAATTTCCTAAAAAGCATTCATTACTCAAGAATAATAACATACTTTATTCAATACAAATAGTACAATATTTACCCTTTTTCTTTTATTAATATATTCGTGCCAATCAACTTGAAACATTTCTACAATTTGTGGAGATGCAAATTTAAACGGTAAATGTTGATACAATTTTTCAGCACATATTCTAGCTTTTTGAAATGCAACAGTATTTAAAATGCCTACCACTTTCAATCTAATATGATCATTTTCAACCAAATTTGAGTAATAATACGTTTTAATGCCATTTTCCATCATTGTGATTTAATTTATTGTTACTGTCCTTTTTAGAATAACTACATTCGCAAAATCAGAAAGAAAATTTTTTTTCTGATAGAATCACTTATTTACATCAAGTAAAATTATCTAAAGATAAACACAATTAACTGGACTATGTTCACACTTATGTTTTAGAGATTATCCGAACATGTATGGAGTTCATAATGTGTTCATTATTAGCTGCACCTTCTTTCATTTTATGTTTATTTTAAATTTTTTATCAATCATTTAGCCACTCATAGAAATGATCTAAACAAATATGCTTCATCATATTACAAAATAAGTACAGACATATACCTTAATAATGAATAATGCAATACCCATAATAAATATTTATTAACTGTAAATATATTGTTTTAATTGATAGTTTCGCCGTTCACAAGTTTTTTCTAAAAAATAAATTATTCTGTTACAATATTTTGTTACATTGAGAAAGTGCGTAATCTTGAACTTTTCTTACATTGCTTCTATAGTATTTTCTATATCACTTTCTTCGTCGCTGCTGCCACTTGTATCCAAGTTATATAAAAAGGAATCATTTTCACACATAGGAAAATAAAACCTAAAATTTGATGTTGATAAATAATTATTGACTGCTAATAATACACGACATTTGCAGATACAAGCTGTTCCGTATATTGTAAACAACTGTTTAGGAAATAATTCTACATGTACAAATGAGTTGAAAAGAAAGAATAACATTTTTTTAAGGAATTACTTCTCAAACGGTTACCCACAGTGTACCAAACACCCTGTATAATATACTAACTTTGGCTGATCCCATATTTTTTGTACAGGTATCTTAAAATGAGTTTGTTGTTCCATATGTTTCAAAAGATTTACTTCTTCTAACTCACAAAAAATGCAACGTTGTAATTGAATTTGACTCCTTACATAATTAACCACTTTCACCTAGTTTAAAGTGAAAATTTATAATCCATGCAAAATATTTTTTTACTGGAAACTATATATCTTACTTTTTGATAGAATGTTAAATCTTTAGATGCTTCTTGAAAATCAAAACCATGCTCACTTTTCATATGAGCAAGAATCAGATGAAAGTGTTTATCAATGTGTGTACAGAATAAACATGTAATACCAATGGCTTCATCATTCCAATCAGACCATGTCCCTTCATCCTCACTACTTTGATCCCCTATTGTATCATCTTCTTTTATATTACTTTGAATCTAATAAATAAAATTTTACATTAGAAAAGTTGTACTCTATTATCAAAATGCTATAATACATTACCTGTTTATTAGATCTCCAAGATTTTCCTGGCTCTAGATAATTATTTATATAAAATCTATCATATTCCTTATTGTTTGGGTTTATACGTTTATGTAATTTTTTGCGCATGTGTTCTTTTAATGCTATGCGATCTTTAAATATTTTTTCACAATATATGCATACTAAACTGGAAAAAAATGTATTATGTATTACAAAAATACAAAGTAATTCAAATTACAGTTTTTATTACTTTTCAATAGTACTCTCAATCTTATCTATAAACTCGTCGATGAATACTAAATTGTCTGGTTTCCCAAAGTATAAATTATGTTTCTGTGTCAAATGTTTTATATATGTAGTACGCAATCCTGAAAATTTCATTCGGCAAAACATACATCCATGTTGGAAGTTAGTGTCTGTTCTTTCTTTGGCTTGTTCTGACAAAACCCATTCCTTGGAGTAAAAAATTGTACATTATAATATTACTGTAACGTAACAAAAAAAAAAGTGTATATAGGGTTAATATAAATTTCATACCAACTTAGCTCGATGTATTTCATCTCTCAATGTCTTATCTTCTAAGAGACAGTCAGAAAGTAAGTAATATGTTTCATTTTTACTTGGTTGTCCATCAGGTAAGCAATCCATTAACATTGTTGTACAATATGTAGTTATTGGTGCTTCTTTAAATTTTATGCTCCAATAGTGAATATAGCTGTAATATTAAAAGTAATCAAAATTTGAACTAGAATAGGACAGTTTCGTAATAATCTATAAAACCTTTTTAAACTAGCAATGATCCAAACATCCCCTATTATTAATCTATGTTCTTTAAACAAATGTGTTAGAAATTCTTTCTCGTTATTAGGTAGAACAAATTTTAAATCGCATAAAAGGCATTTTGTAGGATAAGGTTTTTCGTCTAACCCAACAAATGGAAATTTATATGTACTATGATTTTGCGTAGAAGTGGTGCTCGAATGAGGTAAATTTTCTGGAACACAATACAAACTGTATACAGAATAATATTACAATTTTATTAAAAATTTAACGATTTATTTCACATAAATCTATGAAAATATGTACCTTTGAGATTCATAACTGTTACAATATGCACAGAAACCAAATAAACTGTATTCTTAATTCGAAATATTTTTATTTACCCTGCAAGTTGTTTTCATTTTCATAGGTTAAGAATTAAAGCCATGATGCGACACGAAGTTCCATTTAATGATACAGTAAGTTTTCTCGTTTTTTAAAACACTCATTTAAAAGATTTATAGTTGAATATATTGAGAAGTTCTAAATAACATCATAGATTATATAATAAACAATATTATTCAGTTCCTTGGAAAACTCACGAATATCACGTGTTTCCATTTCATCTGTCAGACTTGAAAGAGATGTATACTTTAATTGGTAAAGGGATGTAATAAAGAAAAACATCTATTTACAATCTCACTGCATCAATCGCATTTTTTATTTGAAAAACAATGATAAAATGTATTATAAAATTTGTTGTGAAATGAAATATAAAAACGATATTTTTATAATAGAAATACATGTAACAAAACACTCCAGCCATAAATTTCATTAAAAAATGAAATAATCATATGGAACAATGGGAGATAAGAAACAGTATATAAACATGATACCTAAACTTTTATTTTTCTTTCTCATGGGCAGACTTATCTTTAGTGATTCTATACAACAACATTAAGTGGCATATGTGCAAAGAAGCACTGCTAAAAACAGTGCTTGGATAAGTGTTCCAACATAATTCTATGATACCCAAAATAGTCAATTTTATAACAGTTCTATAGTTAGTACACCATGCAATATAAGGAAGTGTATGATAATACCATATATAAAATTGATAATGTAGTGACCTACTAAATACAATACCAATAAAATTGGCAGCAAACATTGGTAAAATGAATAGCTGACTCATTGTGGACATATCTACTTTATCTTTCTTCTTTAGTTGAGGCTGCACACTTTTCTCCACATATTTTAGTTTTGCATATGATTTCATATATTTTATCCATTGTGGTGTACAATAAATGAGAGTCAACATGTGTAATGCTAACAGTGATGCATGAAAGTATGGATGAAGAAAGATGTCTTCTGGCAGGAATCTCCAATTAACAGTCCATTTAAATTCAAAAACTCTCCCAAAATTGAAAGAACCTATAACGTAGGCTAGCGGATTGTTTAATATAAAAGGTAGACCTAATATTAACTGAATCAATCCACAAATAACCAAATGAATTAATGTTTTCAATAGTCCTAAATTACACAAGTAAGCAATCAGAAGAGCTGGTGCAAATAGTAAAATATTCATTTTAATCGATACAGCCAAACTGTAAAGAATGCTTCCTAAATACCACCGATCATCTAAGAATGCATTGATACTTGCAAATAAAAAAAACATAGCAATAGGATCATTAAAAAGTCTTAATGTAAATATAGAATGAACCCGGTAGGATGTGCAGCACATAATGATAAGAACATAAGGCGGAACTTTCTTTGTCTTTGCATAAATGCGAAAGACTAAAATAAGTAGACTTATGTAAAGGACTGCAAAAATGTACTGCGCTATTTTTATCTTCATTCCATGGTCCGTAATGTAATACAGCGCAGAAAACACATAAACAAATCCTGCTGGGTAGACTAATGGTCCAGTGTCACCTTTCAGTTTTGAATAATCCAATGTTCCATTTAAAAACCCCTCGACTTCTTGCATGTATGCTTTCCAATCAATTTCAGTGTATGGTACACGTTCGATAACCAATATGTTTAAAACAATTTCCAAGAGTATAAACACTCTTCCAATGAGGATGATTTTTTTTGGGTCTGTAAGTAAAGAAACAAGTTTTTCCCATTCCAAATATTTTTCGTAAAAATTCTTGACGTTTTTCTTTGTTGATTTCACCAAATTTTGATCAGACCGGTGATCTCTGCGTGGCGCCATATTGCTACTAAATGCATGAAATATTTGAATATAGAGAAGAAATAAGTGTGCTCTTAATGGGGGTATTTATATTCTTACCTCTTTCACAATAACTTTAACATAAAACAGAACCTACCTAGCGTAGAATAAAATCTATATACGTAAAATATTGATAATCATATTGCATAGGTTAAATATAATGTTAATCGCTAGAATAAGATCGTTTTATTAGAATAAGTTCGCTTCGTTTTCTACAATCGTTACGTCATATTTACACGTATCACTACTAAACCACATTCGGCGCTCTTGACTAAAGATGCCGAGGACCAATCAAAACTTGGGGCCCATTCATCAATAGGCAAATCCTAAGCCTACCAAAAAATTGGAGAAACAAATTTAAAGTTCCTACTTTTCAAATCAATTTTTCAACACCTAGCCCGTGGGAATTTTTCTGAATTGATCATTAAATATATTTGTTTTCTCAATTTAATACACTTTTATAAATAATTATTCAGTACCCAGAAATTCTGTAATTTTAGAACAGTTCGTTAAAATTAATTTCTTGTAAATTAACGCGTGTTTGAATGGATGTAATATTTGTATCTTAAATCTACTGTCAAATTAATATCAGATTTGGAACATATTTAATTAATTGTTAAACTGAACGCAACATTGACTATCTTTGTATCTCGCATGGAATTTATTTCAAGACTGAATAATAGAAGGTAAAAATCTGGAATGAATATAAAAATAAAAAATAATCATGATGTTAATAAAATATAAACAATTTTATCTTATCTTATATAATATCTTCATATATTTTGGTAATTTTATTTTTCTCCCTCATCTTTACAATACAAATATTTATTTCCATAGGCTCTTACAATTTTAGTTCTCGGTGTAAGAGCTGATGAAAATTAAAAAATTTGCAACAAATTATTAGATTAGATGGAACTTTCACAAATTCTTAGAATGAATTACATAGTTTTCTGAGAATTTTAATACATCATTGTTCTGGAAGTATCCTACCTTGGGTAGTTCTTGTCGTTTTTCAAAATAGTCAAGTTTCATTCATCTCAAAATCATTCAGCGAGAGTCAATGAAATTTTAAAGATCTCACGAAGATTTTTGAAGTAGTTAATGCTTTCAAATTGAATCCAGAATTCAATGAATTGTGCTTGAAATTTTTTTTAAGCATGTTGAACTTGATAAGGGTTGAAATACTTCAACAAATTATATTCCAATAAATAATACTTCAATGTTTTTTCTAAATTCTCTTTGTTTTTTGTTGAAATATTTCAAGTTTTATTAATTAAAATACGTTCTACAATTTTTTCGAATTAGTTAAACTTTTATAATTGCTAAAAAACATTAAGAACATTGTTTAGTTGTAGCGGCGGTGTATAGACAAGATAATTCCTTTAAATAGGGCATAAGTGGCAATAAGACTTAAAAAAAATCCTACTGCTGGAGTATAAAGTTAACATAAGAATATTTTTTGTGGCCTAACAGCTGGCTCAAAAATGTTGTATGTACTATTTATTAGTGCCAATTATGAAACATTTTTGCTTAGCAGTATTATCATTGGTCAAATTAATTATTCACATGTGCTTGTTAACGATTTCTTTGAGTTTTATGAAATTTGCGCCAGAAAAGGATTCCAACTGCAAAATATAACAGATATTGGTATTACATCATTGTAATATATAAAACACATTTATAGCTTAATCGATACATACCACTTTACCCTGTTTGATAAATACAAAGGTAGGCATGCTGGTGATATTATATTCTGCTGCAATGTCCCCAAGTTCATCTATATCTACTTTTAAAAATACTACGTTTGACAATTCCTATGAACAAGAAAAATCATTTTATAATAAACATTTTTCCAAATTGTCATCATTCTATACTTTAAAACAAAAGTAAATCTATACCGCAGCGAGTTCTTCATATTTAGGTGCAATCATTTTACATGGTCCACACCATGTAGCAAAGAAATCTATTACAACCAAGTTGTTTCCAGCTTGATCCAGATTGCTCTTCAACTCTTCCTGTAAATAAAATTAAAAAGTGTTCATTTATAATGTTTAAATATTTTAAACATAACGGTAAGAAAATACATTGAGCATAGAATATCAAATAACTACAAATTCACATGAAACAATCTTTTCCATCTAATGACACATACTCTCAATATCATCGATCGATGAAGTTACTTGTAATTTTGAATAATCAGTTCTTCTCAATCGTTCAAACGAAACATATTATTTATCGATACCTAATGCTGTAATGTATATCTACGCAGTATTTATAATCGTTGCTGGTTGACATAATACTATGAAACGCCACATTCAAAAATGAACGTTGTACGTACACACCTATATATACGTTGCACGACACACGCACGCATAGCGACGCTGCGGAACCGGCACAACTTATTATCCAATTCGTAACTACAATTTACGCACATTTCAAAACAAACCTGCTCATCGTAATGCTATGAGCAAAATTTTCCGCGAAACGACATCAAATTAAGATCAATTCGCTCAAGGTCAGTCGATTTCACAGAAAGTGTGATATAATGGAAGGAACCACGTTGCAACTCTATACGTGTATCACATTTATTTTTCATCTGCCACGTTAATTGAAGCAGATGTTCTCAACGTGCAGTAATATCTCCGGACAAATAATCGTATGTGCAGTTTTCTAGAAACGTCACCGATCGTACGATCGATGTGTAATTATAATACATACCGGACTTGTAATCTGGACGACCATTTTTATTCGTTGTAGGAAACTGGTACGCGTTATAGGAGAACCACAAGTAGCGTCGAATCGAACGTTCGGCTGGATGGTTTACGTCTGCGTGCTGTGGCCACTGTGAGCTTCATATAATAGTTCCGTTTCTCCCTCCACCGACCATTCCGTCACGTCTTCCTTTTTCCTCATTCATCGTTCCATCTTCCTCCAACGTTCGAATTCTTAGAACAGTACGTACCCGTGATTGTACGCGCATGACATGGCGGAGCAAGCAACTTGCGTACCGACTGCGTTTTATTCACATCACTCCGGGAAATCTCTGCGATGATCCATGAGTACCTTTTGAATTCCTAAATCATACTGTAATTCCTAATAATTTATATTGCCAAGTGGGCAGTGTCCACGTGTCCCTAAAGCAAACCATATTCGAAACTGACGCGCGTTGTCATTGAAAATTCCTAATGCATTCGGAATTTAATAGTTTTCTTATGTACTTGGAATTCCGTGCCGACATCGATTACAATATAAATCTTATCTTTTCAGAACATGATTTTAAGTACTTCGCGTTTGACGTTAGGCTTCTCGCATTGAATACAGTACGAAAATATTTCTATGCAATTTTTTTTTATCGATCCACATAGTTTGTCACGATACAGGTTATGGAACCAATGAAAGTTTACGGTGCCGCCCCGGAACGGAAACGAAAACGTAGCTAAATAAATTGAATGTGTAGAAGGTGTTATAGATACTTACTGACATTTAGGAATTTAAAGATTTACAGAATCGATTTGGAATCGTAGAAATTATACATGTTTTGCAGGAGTTTATATCTTAATTCTTCGGAAATTTGTTCGAAAGTATTTAACCTTGACATGAAAACGACATGGCTCATGCTTTCTACCAAGTTTAAGAGAACTTGATCGATATTATTCTAGAACAGTTTTGTTATTTCGTTGGTACAGTAGAATTCAGAGTTTACTTGGTTCGGGAAAGCGGCGAGTTGAATATAGTTGCGTACAATGACGTGAATTTAAGTAAAACGTTGATCGACGGTGATTTCATATATAAAAATAATGATGTCATGGATTGTGACGTTTTCGAGGAGATTGCTTCCTTCTAATATCCTATTGTAAACGTTCTATCTCGACTTTCATTTTTACTATAACATAATCTTTACGTAAGGTACACATCTTGTTGTGCTATTTAGTATAATCTAGATCTATCGTTTTAGATCTAACAATTATACTTTGAAATAGAAATTATAAATATAAATATTTATAATAATAATAAATATTTTAAATATCATAAAGAAAATTAAATCTGAATTGTGGTGTTAGGACATGATTAGCATCGATATATTGATTATTTTTTTTATGTGATATGATATTGTAATAAATAGAGCAACCTAAGTTATTATTAGGTGCACGACATGCAGGTTTACAGCTAACACGAAAATCAATTTACTTACGAGCATCCGCATACTATTATCAACTTTAGTGCAACTTCCGCTTCGGCGTGTGGTCAATGATTACAGCTAGGAAAGAATATGGTTTAGTTGAAACGTATGCTAACTACCACGTTGCTATAAAATTTGCATAAGGTATTGCATACTTTAGACATTCCCTGAGAGTTTCTATTTACAGGTCTACGGTTGCAGCATTCTCAATTGTTTACCATTTTATTGTTTTATTGTTTACGATTATATTAATGGAAAAATGAAATAGCATAATAAAACACATTATATGTATATAACTCTAACCACAGGGATGTGTTTTATCGACGTTGAAATTCGAGACTAATTCCAGCGACCTCTTCCAGCAAGTTGAGAAACTACTTACTGAAATGCCTTTAGAATGCGACTGTTGAGAATGAAAGTATAGCGTGTTATAAACGTGTTGCGATTTAGAAAATATCCAAAAGCAATTCGTTCAAAAATATATATAATACCACTTAATTTACGCAAGTTAAATGTGTTACTTATTATTAATAATAAACGAAAATATCTGAGAGAAGTATAACCGGTATGTAAGAGGAATTGATATTTATATTTACAGTATGTAATAACTTTTTCAAGATTTTACAGTCATAAATGATTTTAAAGTAATTATGAGTAGAATCGTTAATTTTTCTTTGAAACCGTAAGCTTCTTAACCTACGTACGAATCGTTTTAGTCAAAATTACATAAATAATATTTAAAAGTAAAATGTTTTCCAAATCCCTTAATGCTGCGAAACACTGACAGGCGATCGAAATTCTAGGTCTCTCAAGGTGTGTACCTGGAGGTAGTGGGGATAAACTGTTGCCAAATATCGTGCACCTCTCTTGGACACATATCGAGACATTACTATATAATGTTCTTACAACATTTTCCATCCGGTGAAAAACTTTTATAGGTATAATTTAACATTTATTTATATACTAAAAACTTTTTTAGTTATCGTTTAATTTAACACTAAATATTCTATAGCTGATCAAATTTTTTATATTATTTTACAATTATTCAAGTTATAAAATTGCCTTCGCAGGAATCGATTGGCTAGATTTCTTTATTCAATAATATAAATGTTATAATAAAAATCATACAAAATATAAATTAATTAAATCTTGCAGATTGTATGCAAATTGGTTAAGAAAATGTTGGTTCACTGATTCATCTGTAACTCCGCATAATGTTTCAGGAAGAAATGGCTAAAATAGGCTGGATGTAACGATTTTTTCTGCGGATCCCTGAAACGCTATCCTATTGTAACAATGCAGGTGCCTTCAGGAATGTTTGGAGCAGGTCCAGGAATTTTCCCAAGTCGGTAACACTGATAGTCTGACCAAGGCAGGTCCGCATAACATAGGCGATTTTCGATAGAGTACCCCGGAGGGGATGAAAACATTCTTTAATAAAATTTATTAAAATTCATTTTTAACTCCTGGTTTATGTTTCAGGTCGGTAGCGATCGAATTGCGACCCTGGCACAACTTTGAAATCTCGTCACGCCGAAAATCGAAAAAATGGGCCTGAGATAATGATTTTATCTGCTGGCCCCTGAAACGCTAGCTTCTTGTAACTGAGCAGGTGCCTTCAGGGATGTTTGGAGCTGGTTCAGGAATTTTTTCAAGACGGTACACTAGTAAATTTTAATACTGAATAGGTTAATGTTAACCTTTGGACAACGCAAAGCATTTTTACAATTTTATATACTCTGCAATGTTTATGAATTTTTTGAAAAACATTTTCTGATCAAATGAATAAACATTTTCAGTAGTCTGGTAACTAGTTGAGAAAGTTTTCTAAGTACTGTCTATTAATACTAGCTATCAAACAATTTTTCTTGGCAGAGTAGTATCATTGGTTAAATTAATTATTCACTTATGTTTCCAAACGACTAGTTTAAGTTTCTTGTAACTTTTTCGTCGGCAAAGGTTCGCGACGAAAACTTATGACAAATACCAGTATTATACCGTTGCTATCGCTTGTTTAAAGACCCATTCAAAGTCACAACAATACATATCACTTTTTAAACAAAAAATAGATTAAAAATATTAAAACGCTTCTTTTCGACAGGTCTTGTAAAACTAATGTTCGCATTACGAGAAACCATGGGATGAAATTTCACACGGGATTTATATAATCTTCGGAACACATTCCGATAATGTCGCTGATAATGAAACTGCGGAAACTAACGACGGTTCGAATACGTTTCAATACAAACGAAACAATCTAAGGAAACGCGTTCGGAACGCCGATGAAAATTCACGTTCCTCCCTGGCAACGAGCCGTGAATTTTTCACCGGTGCGGAAAACCTTTATCGCTCACGTTCGTAAACGATGCATCAATTCTTTTTAACGATACGTATAATCAGCCAGCGAATTCTATTCTCAGCGCTGACACTCGACCGACTAATATCGACACGTGAATATCTACAAACGTGCCTTCAATTCGGTTTACAGTTTTCTCGCGAATCTCTTCGCCAATCGACCCGATCAAATGGAGGAGAAACGAGACATCCCATCGTTTCAATTCGAAATATCCGTGTTTAAAGTTTAAACGCGCGTTCGAACTTTGATTTATCCATTAGATCCTCCCACAAGTTGGTCCCGTCTATTAATTGTCCAGTAATTGTTTAACACGTTAACTGGCCAACCGATGACCTACAAAATTTCATAAAATCAAATTAATTTATTTAATATAACAGAAGTTGAAAATGTTAAATGTATGGCAGGATAGTTATCTATCAACCTTCTTGCATCCTTAAAAAAATCAACGGAAATTTAATGCAACGAATACATTAACATTACAAATTTATTTTTAAACATGGACTAATAATTCTGTCACCCATATTATTCATCGCCACCCTCCGACCATATAGTCCCTCATTGATGCGGGGAAAACTTTGCCATAAGCTAAGCCTTTCATCTCACTTGATATAAAACAGACACCCCATTTTCTCCCTCCCTCTCTTTCTCTCTCTCTCGAATCCTAAACTAGTCTTAAACATATGCACGCGAAACGCGAATATGCATAAACATTTCTGACTTTATGCAATAACAGAAAATTTTTGAAATATGGGCCAATTTTCCAGAAGACTGGTCTCGCAAGGTAATGTTGCATTTAAAAATTATGTTCGTCGATTCAATGCAGATTCTAGCGCCAGATTTAACGAAGCATATTTCTAGAAGTCTAGGTGGCAACGCGGAATCATTGACATTTAATTATCATCGGATTCGTTTCGCTCATCACGAAATCGGCGTCGCCAGAGTCAAAGGTCAATCTGATAATTTAATTAATTACTTAACAAATATTTTCTTTTCCTCGCAAAGAATCCGCGCCGAGATTCTGGCGTAACTCGGAATTTCTAATTTCAAGCTGAACCGAACGCCTTGTAATTTAACTCTTTCTGGAACTATTGTCATTGCCATTGTCATTTTGCCAGTGCCATTGCACTTGCCATTTTGCCAGTGCCATTGCACTTGCCATTTTGCTAGTGCCATTACAATTGCCATTTTTCCATAATCATTGCACTTGCCATTTTGCCATTGTCATTGCCATTGCCATTGGCATTGCTATTGACATTGCTATTACCATTTTGCCATTTTACTATTGCCATTGCCATTGCTATTGGCATTACTATTGACATTGCTATTGCTATTGCCATTTTGCCATTTCCAGTGCAATTGCCATTTTTCCATAATTATTGCACTTGCCATTTTACCATTGTTATTGCCATTGCCATTGGCATTGCTATTGACATTGCTATTGCTATTGCCATTTTGCCATTTCCAGTGCAATTGCCATTTTTCCATAATCATTGCACTTGCCATTTTGCCTTTGCCATTGCCATTGCTATTGACATTGCTATTGCTATTGCAATTTTGCCATTTTTCCATAATCATTGCACTTGCCATTTTGCCATTGTCATTGACATTGCCATAGTCATTGCCCTTGCCATTGCCATTTTAATTGCCAT
>CM052099.1:16476711-16491800 GCA_028453745.1 Agapostemon virescens
ACGTTGACAGGAGCCACGCGACTGTTAAACGAAAGCACGTTCAGCATAATCACCGATTTCGTGATTTCTATACCCGATCACGATGGTTACACGCTGTACGACGTTTACAATCATTGCAAACATTGCGGTGGTTCGCTGATTGTCACGGAAATGGGTACCTGGACAAACGACACTGGCTTAGTTGTTAGTTTATTAGAGAGCGTGTTCGCCAGACGATGGAACTATCGCCAGGTGAAGGTTAAGGTTGCTGGCGTTGTAAGTATTTTTAAATTTATGGAAAAAGAGTTACTCGTAAGAGATTTGAGGCTCCCGTGACGCGATATTACACAGTTTCGATGTTTGAGGCTTCTGAATGTAAACAGTGTCCTTTTACAGTTACTTTTCTGACTTCCTTCAAGCGATGCAGCTGACGTCATTGGAGGTTAGAAACACATTAATGCCGGTAATGTGATAGATGACAGGATGAGCCCCGAGGACGACCAGGGGCAACGGGGGTTTATTATTTGCTCATCTCCTTCTGCGTCATGCTCGCGCTTATTTTCCCTCTTTGTCGGACAATCAGCCTAGTGTGTGTGACCGCTTGAGCCAATAGGAACGCGTCCGCGTTGAAAATGCGTGTGAAGACCTGGCATGCTGCTTTGAGCTAACCAATCGGGGCCCTACTGCTAGCTACGTCACCGCATACCTATCAGGGCTCATCTTGGCATCTCACCATACCACGTGATTTGCGACATGCAACTAAAGCAAGCTCATGTTCCGGTTTGCCGATCAGAAGGGCGACATCTTAATTGGACAATGTCACACCTCGTACCCGAAAGCGTCATCAGCGCGCAAACCGTCTGTGTTGTTTGTCTTGTTTGTGTTCTCCTTAGAATGCTTAAGGAAGATTTAGGCGCGAAGCAATCGAGATCCAAATCTCTATCGATTATTACATTAAAATATCGCAGAATGTGAATCTTACACAGGTAGGGAATAGACCGAAGAACAGTGATCTGATAACGTATCTACAAGAACCAGACGACTTGCGAGTAGATAACTGGGCGAAATTCGGCTTCGCTATTACGGTACACATTGCTGAAATGTTCAATTTCAGGTAATACTCACTGTATTGTAATTTATTTAATCGAGGAATGCATTGATTGAACAACTGATTTGCAGCCTCGACGTGACGGAATTAACTAATTGGAAATACGATGATAGGAACGGACCATTAATGAATGCCCTGAAACTACGAAAGTACGACATGGGTTATTATCCGTCGATCCTAACGATAGAAAGATTTTCTTTCGCCGATGTAACGTTGCAAGTTTGGCCCGGAAGGTAAACCCCTTGTTAACACGTTCTCTACCACCGTCATGTAGGTTATGATAATCTCGTAATCTACTTGCAGATAAACAAATTGATTTTATACACTTCCTGCTTTCAAGTCCTAGTAGAAAGTACAATATTCAGGAAGGCCATGTCCTTCTATTAACATGTTCACTTACTATAGAGTACATAGTATAATTCCAGAGAGTCGCTAGAGGGTGTATCAATTGTGGTGAGTCGGCAAGAAGAGCCCTGAGAGGAATGCGGTGACGTAGCTCGAAGTAGGGGTCCGATTGGCCGATTGGTCCGTTCTATTGGCCCAGGCGGTCACGCACACTAGTCTGATTGTCCGACAAAGAGGGAGAATAAGCATGAGCATGACGAAGAGGGAGCATGAGCAGGCGGTAAACCCCCTTGCCCCTGGTCGCCGCCGGGGTTCTTGTTTTCATCTCACCACAATAGGTACTTATCGGAGAATAGTGGATATAGTGGGGGCAGAAGCTGGACGTTGCGATTGGTGCTACCTATCCCCACTATTGCACTTTACTGGGATAATTTTCGGATTGTGACGTCACCCGTTCCTCAGAGGGAATTTTCGCAGTGACGATGATCCGAGGAGGCCCGGATTGGCCTCAGGTGGGTCCCAAGTAGTCCGAATGTATTCCAATCAACGGCCAACACTTTCAGAGCCTTTTTCGAGTCGAATCTAGTCAAAGACAACCCAGTCAACTCGAAAGGGTACTTGGTGACTCGGTATGGTTTAGGTTGACTCCACTAAAAAATATTTATGTTCTTTGCAAGAAGTGATCCCTGAGATTATACAAAGAAATTTTTCTTGTTTGCAAGAATGTCGTACACTGCTTCGTTGTCGAGTTATTTGCGAAAAACACGGTCCAATCAGAGCGCGGTTATAGTTGTATCTCGTTGAGCGTGGCGTTGCCGTTGGCCGAGCCGGAATACGTCCGCTGTAGCCGCGCTTTGATTGATCAGCGTTTTTCAAGTCACCTCTTGCAAGGAACGCGAACATTTTTTAGGTACCCCGTATGTGTTACATTTACATTGGACTTGATTAAACATTTTAAGATGCAAGGTAAACTGCACGCGGTGGTAGTGAACGTCTTAAAAATGTTGATTTTTAACAATGAACTAATTAATAATATTTTTGTAGAACCTGTTTTATGTTTCGTACTGCACCATCGGTGGAAAGCAAATTGACTGTAGTCTTCCGGCCGTTCGAAGCACGCGTTTGGTATACGGTGTTCGCATTGTCGATCGTTATATTATTAACATTATGGTTGATCTGGAAATTAGATACAAACGGCAATTATGGAGAAAGTACTCTTATTCTTGTTGCTGCGTTATGTCAGCAAGGTAATGTTTGCAATGCAGGCTCAACGGTGATAAGCAGATTGCAAAATGTTGTTATGCAAGTTATACAAAAAGTTTAAACTAAACTAGTAAGAGTATAAGATGCAACTCGCAATCGTTGTTACAACATAAAACGTCTCTATCATTTCCTATAACTCCGCAAATTAAAATGCTGTAAAACGTGATAAAAATAACATGATGACTCATCACTTTCCAATTCGAAACCACCTGTTTTTATGAGATTGTTGAAATTATGTCTACTGATTGTGAGTTTTCACTTATCGATATCACATTGGACTTGTCTTATCAATCTTGAGTCTGTCAACATAACGTGTCTGTAACATTTTATTCGAATCTCTTTTTTTCGTTTCACTCGCACTCGATGGTTCTCACTTTTAAATACGATAACCTGAGATGTAAGCAAGCGGAAGAAAGATAACAGCTGACAAATCTCAAGACACCTCTCTCGATAATACTGGTGAACATGCTCCCAAATCTACACTGTTATAGTACTTACCTACATGTAATAGAACCTCTATACCAGATTTAACAGAGCTGAGCAAAATTTTGGAAAAAGATATTCCGTAAACTATTTTAACAAATTAGAAAAAATTCACGCACGATTTAAAATGAATTAGTATTAATAATTTAATAATAATTACAAATAGTTATTATTTATTATTTGAAATATAATTTTAACTCTCTTGCATACGTAATTCAATGTGGGGTAATGTTATTAATTTTTAGGACTGCCGTTCGAGAATGATCAGTATGCCGGTCGTATTGCTTTCTTGCAGACTATGATATTCGGTTTACTCATATATAATTGCTATTCAGCGGCTATGGTATCAAGTCGATTGAATATTCCTTTGAACAAAATGAACGATTCTCTGTACTCACTGGTGAAAAGCAAGTTGAAACTATCAGCTCATAAAGAGATCTATTTTAACATCCTTATAAATGTAAACTTTCATAGTTGATTAATTATTAATCATTATGTTACCACATTTGGTTCGCGTTGGGTTAACATTGTCGAATGCAACTGTTCATAGTCTCCGCGTCCAGACGTACAATAC
This sequence comes from Agapostemon virescens, assembly GCA_028453745.1. Taxonomy (NCBI): domain Eukaryota; kingdom Metazoa; phylum Arthropoda; class Insecta; order Hymenoptera; family Halictidae; genus Agapostemon; species Agapostemon virescens. The sequence continues at coordinate 16,480,464 of CM052099.1, forward strand.
TTCAAAAAACATTGGGAAAAAATACCAGAGGAGAAACAATTTGAAGAATTACAAGACGGCATACGAACTATTATGTCTCTTGGACACGCGTATCATGTAAATCCCATTGATGCCTACCCGATAATAGAACGTCAATTTACTAAGCAGATGATTTGTCAACTCACTGAAGTACACTTGCTCAAACCTTCCGTATTAGGCTTGTGGACAGTGCATCACAGTCAGTTTCGAGAAATAACAAAAATAGGGTGAGGAAGTTGTGACGGAAGTCAGATTTTTCTTTTAAATAGTACGGATTTAAACAGACATTGATCAATTACAGAATTATTCGGATGTATACCTCGGGAATTCGAAACAGAGAAATACACCGTTGGACCCCAAGGAAACCATTTTGCGAAGAAAGCAAACGTTACGTCTCAAGTGTTACCATTCTTGAAACAACGCCTATCATAGTGTTGTTACTTGTTGGTATAGCGTTGTCTGCTATACTCTGCGTGATCGAAAATATTGTTTTTCGGAGGTCCAAAAGAAAATTAATAAAACAAACAGCATCGAAACTTTCGAGGAATGTTAAAAATAAAACCATAATAGCAAAGAAGAAGAAACCTAAAACAAAAATACTTTCAACTTCAACAAAAAAGTAATGCATTCTGTGAAGTAATTTTTACCGTTTTCTTATCAATGGTTTATGCTACTGCAGTAACAGAAATAAAAAGTAGAAAATTGTAAGAGTATTCTCATTTCAATGATGTATAAATTAATTTTATTAAATAAAATGTATTAATAACACCATTAGTAGAAAAATGCAATATGGTATCAATGCATTTTTAAGGAAATTTTATGATAGAAAGTGGAGGATGAGAGTTTGTTACAAAATAGTATGATCGTGTTTTGTTGATAGAAAATGGATATTTAAAGTAGTCTGGTGATTAAATTATTTCTTTTTCTTCGACGTTTTAGTCAATGCTGGAGGCGCTCCAGTGAGATCTGCTAGCTGTTTTTTCAGTTTCAATAATTTTTCCACTTCAGGCTGCCACACAGATTTTCCTTCCTTACTTTTCAAGTCGCGTACCAATGTGCCCTGAGGAAAACCATTAATTTTAGAAAATGCTGAAATTAAGTAGAACTGCTGATATGGAATTATTTTATCGTACTTGTTTAGCTATAGCCTCTTCTAAAGCCGCCGCATCCATCAAATCATCTTGATTTTCTTCAGGTACAGGTACTGCATTGAGATTATTTTGCATTGTCTTGTTATTTTTTACAGGCTGAGAAGATTTGGTTCCTCCGCCTATGAGATCAGCAAGCTTTTTCTTCAAATCTAAAAGAATCTGAACCTCCGGTTGCCAGACACTTTTGTCTTGTTTCGATTTTAGTTCTCTAACTTTATTGCCCTGAAATATAAACAACATGATCCTTAAATAAAGTTAAATTTTTATGCAATTCTTTTTCTAGAAATTTAGTTTACCTGCACCGATATTGCATCTTCTAAAGATTTCACATCGCAATTAGTACCGTTCACGTTGTCAGTTTTAACTGCAGCTTCTTGCTTTCCACTATATTTTTTTCTTAATATTTCTACATCTTTATCTTCAATTTTCTTAAACAGCGGAGAAGGTTTACCAATTTTGTGACCTGGTGGAAGTATGTTAGTAATAATGTCAGGAATGTAACCATAATTAGTCTTGTCCAATCCTATTTGTGATCTTAGTTCGCGCGATGTATTAGGCATAAATGGAGCCAGCAGTGCTGCTAACAGGCACGCTAAATTACAACATATTCCAATCACTGTGCCACTTCTCGTCCTGCGAACAAAAAAATAAAATATTACGTTTCACAGTAAAAAACTTATTATACATTTTACAATTAAATAATATCATTATAAAAAGATTGAAGACTAATGTTGAAAGACCAAAAAATGTTTAAAGTACATCTACGAAATAACATTTTACGATACTAATTTTTTGAGTAATGGCTTACTTGTCATCATCAGTTCCTTTAATTTTCACCCATGGTTCTTGGAACTGCATGTACTGATTTCCATGTTTAGATATTGCCAATACATGCTTCAAACCGTCTCGCAGCTTCCCTTGTTCCAAAGCCTGAATATAAGATGACAATTCACGCTGAGCCAATGCCAATAGCGTCAAGTCATCTTCCTGAAGTACCATCAGTGGAACTTTTGAATCAAAATATTTCTCAGCAAACACTAGAGCCCTATTTAATAAAAATTAATGATTGAATATTGTAGGTAAAATAAACATACCCAACAACTCAACTGATCTTTCACATACCTGTTCACAAAGTTGCCAAAATTGTTTAACAATTCACTATTGTTCTTAGTCGCTAAATCCACCCAATTGAAATTAGAATCCTGTGTCTCAGGTCTTACATATGCAAGGTAGAATCTCCAAACATCAGCTGGTATACCTGTGTCCCTGGCATCAGTTCCAAATACTCCGATTCCCCTTGATTTCGAAAATTTTGTGTCTTCATAATTTAAATATTCTAGATAAAAGTAAAATGTTAATATAAGCAATAAATTGTGCGTCCCGACGTTTTTAGATTCTGGTATACCTCTAATAATAATGTATTTAATATGAATAAATTTTTGTTGAGTTTACCTGTCGCCATTAAATGCTTCATTAACGTATATCCCTCGTTAGCTGCTAATAGACAAGCAGGAAACATTACCGTATGGAACGGTACATTGTCCTTTGCCATAAATTGATATAAATCAACAGTTACATCTTTAGGTTTCCACCACTGTTCATATTCTTTAGTATATTTCTTTGTAATACTGATATAACCAAACGGAGCATCGAACCAAACATAGAATACTTTATTTTCAAATCCTTTCGCTGGTACAGGAATTCCCCACTTTAAATCTCTTGTTATGCAGCGCGGTTTCAGTCCATCACGTAACCATGATTTTGAAACTACTCTAGCTACAGTGGACCATCCTTTCTCCACACTTGCGGACCATTTCTTCAGGTTTTCTTCTAACTGCAACAAATAATCATTAAAAAGAAACCGTATTGGAACAATTATCAAAATTTCCTTTCATATTTTTGGCAAGTTTTATCTTTCAAAAATATAAAAAAAAAAATTGCATTACCGGATTCTCGTATACCTCTATCTATTAGTAACTGCACTATTACTTGCCTTTGGTAAATCCAAGAAAAACTGTTCTGACTTTTTTACAACTGGTCTGCTACTGCACACTTTACAACGAGGCGATATTAAATCTGTTGCATTGACTAAATGACCACATCCATCACATTGATCGCCACGTGCATCTTCATACTTGCATCTTGGACATATACCTTCCACAAATCTATCTGCCAGAAATCTATTGCAGGTTTCGCAGAGAAGTTGATCTACCGTTTCGCTAAAAACGTATCCTTCCGATTTTATTCTACCGAAAAATGATTGCACAATCCTGGAAGTTAAAGAGCGCAACTATATAGTATCGATAATTGTTTCGTATTAGCATGTTTGCAACGTAAACAAAACAGTAAACAGCTTAATTTTTCGTTCAGAAATTTAAACAAAAACCTTAAAAAATTACATCTTATAATGCAGGAAGTACGAGATCCATCTTACTCTGTTTGCTCAGGTGTAGTAGTACGACCGAAATAGTCAAACCCTATACTAAACCATCTATATACATCATTATGAATATCGAAAAATTTGTCGCATATAGCTTGTGGTGTTGTTTTCTCTTCTAAAGCTTTAGCCTCGGTAGCGGTGCCGTATTCGTCAGTCCCACTGTAATGTTCAGTTAACATTTAAAATCCAAACATTACTATTAGAAACATTTATAAAATTATACATACCTAATAAAAAGTATATTGTAATTCCTTTGTCTACAGTATCTGTAACCAAAACAAATAAATTTAAATATATATTACATTTTAAAGAGTATCAAAGTTCAGTTAGACAATATACCTAGCAAAGATGTCAGCAGAAAGAACACAACCAATAATGTTTCCTAAGTGAGGAATATTGTTGACATAAGGCAATGCAGATGTTATTAGAATATTTCTCTCTCCTTTCTTTGGTAATCTAGACATAAGAAATTTTTATTAAAATTCTATTTACTATAATTTTTAAATGCACATACATTTGTTTTAATTAAAGCTTACATAGGATAAGATGATTCTTTCACCACAGGATAAGACTTTGAAGACCAATTACTGGTGACATTCTGAATTTCTTCTTTGCTAACTGTTTCAACATCTTTCTCCTTCTCTTTAGTGGGACTGGAGTTAATCTGTAATGCAGGTATAAATGTTTCAAAGTTGCACATTGTGTGTCGTTGTATTAATAATATAATCATATGATACTAACATTACTTGGAACTGGTTTAGAGGATCTTGAAGACTGAGTGGTGGTATTGACAGGAAACCATGATGCAGCTTGTATACTGAGAATTGCCTTAACACCTCTTTCGATTTTGTATTCTTTCAATGAATTCTAAATACATTAATTAAAGTCTTGGTTGTAATGACAACATATATGTATAACATATTAAAATAACAATAAACAAAAAATTCCATACTTGAATAATTGGTAGTAATTCAATATTTGATAACCAACTTTCAATAGATGGATATTCTTTGCATAGTTCTTGTCCAATGTCTGTAACTAATACAGTAGACCATATAGTTACCCAAATGCAAGCATCTGCTAATGATAAATCATTTTTATCCTAAAATATTGTTAAGTAAATCTCAGTTCTAGTAAAATGTTAATGTATTTTTATTAACAATAAACATACATATTTCGCATTACCTGAATTAAGTACTTTTTATCTTTTAATGCACCATCTAATTGTTTTAATAAAGACCATAAGTCAGATTTATTGGTACTGGGTGCATTGCCATAATTGATTACAGCTGGCTAAAACAAATAATAGTTTATGCATTAAATAATAGTTCATTTAACATAGTTAATTACACATAGTTCTCATGTCTCATAATGTGATGCTCCAAAAGAATACAAAAGAAATTTGCAAAGAAACTGTTTCATTGGTTGGGCACATTCAATTGAATCCCATGTGTTAAAAAATATATTATTAATTTTTTATTGCTTACCTGCAACTGAGAAATATCCCATTCTAACCACTTGTTATTTACAAGTTCAGATTCCTCTGATTGAGGTACTAAGAGTTGCATTGCTGCACTAGTGCTAAATAACTCTGTCCTGCAGGACATTTTAATAGCAGGTAAACGACCCAAGAAACTTTCTAAAAATAATATTATAAAATTTACTTACCATTAGAAATAAATATTGTTTCTTAATACATAGATAAAATGAAATTTATTGACTGAATTATTCTAAATCGAATTTAGAAAGCTTTATTATTAAATTAAAGTTATCAAATGCTGGTCAGATACAAACTAATTTTATTATTTTTGTTTACAGGCGACTGATAAAAAATTTGAAAATATAAATACAACAATACATTGATGGATTATAAACAATTGTAAAAATATATAGAAATGTATGTAATGACATAAAATTTTTTCATTGAATATATATTATTGCATTACTCGTATGTTGGAGCACGCCAGGTGAAACGAACACCTGATATTTCATCATTATGTATGTAACGGGAAATTGAGTTCCAGCTGAGAGGTTAAGTAACTCACCACTTGGATGCACCGTTTGCACATTGATAGATTGTTTAGCTATTTCAGCTGCAATTATCAATTTTAATGTATTCGGATTTCCTTCGTTCGTTGTTATAATCATTTTCACTAATAAGTTAATAAATATTCACAATAAATAGATGAGAATATGTTCAGCACACAACCGACACATGTGAGCGACAAGTAAATGCCAGAGCAGTCTTACTCAACATGTTGTTTTGTTAATTTGGCAGCTCTAAGCACTCCACATGTTCCACTATGTTACATGCGTGCCAACTAATGATGTTGTGTCACTACGCAAACGAAGTTACAATAACGCAATTCTAATTAATAATGATAATCCATAATCCATAGATGCGTATATACTTAATTCCTTAAATACATAATATATATAAAAATATGCACAATATATATTAGTAAAATATTGGCAATTTGGGTGTCCATTAAACACTGCAATGAAAGAATCACGATCTTAGTGATAATCACGGTTAGTAACTGATCGCGCCATCTCTAGTGCCGGTACGTATTATCTTGAAAGAACTTATAAAGACGCAACAAGAGTGTATTTTTAGGAATTATAGTCTGTTTTGGAAAAGGACATCTAAAGTATGTTCATCGCAAAAACGAAATAAGAATCCTCACATTTTGAGTTTCAATATCTTCACCTTGTTCAGTATCAATGCTTTAGCATGGAATAGAACCTACATTATCTTTAGTACGGAAAAGAACCGACTTTTTGGGGTTCACATTTTTATAAGTCTACAGAGACGTATAAAAAAATCAACCAAATCAATCAAAATCGATTCTCGTTAATATATCCGGATCATCGAATTATCGGTAACGTCGAGAACAACACGAAATTGGTAACGGGCGACAGAATTTGTTTACGGTTTTATCGACTTTGACAAATCCCGAAATTGTTCGTGCATAAACTTATAGGGTGCGATAGAACATCTGTAATTCAGATTGCTGCACGTTCCGACTACGGTCGGTAAAAATGCATCGAACATTCGTGGAAGTATGCACACATAATTCAAGGGGCTGTTTAAACATTTGGATATCCTTGTCCTTGAAATTAATTGCGTACCTCACGCTGTGAACATTATTAATAAATCTGCAGGCTAAACTATAATGAAAGGCATGAAAGCGAGAAAAGCGAAATGCGTATCGATTTGCCTTGGATACCGGATACATATTAGTTACAGTTCTACAATAGCTAACGGGCGATATCGTTCTAACGGTGAAATCGGATCGATAAACACAATGGTTCTGGTAGTATCGGTGTCGACGGGTAATTATTATTAACGAGAATGAACGGTTCCAGGAGCATTAACTCTATCGAGTTTTCTACTAACCGAACGTGTCACGAGCGCGCAGACTCGTCGAAGACGCCAACGGTTTGGTTAGACGTAAGACGCGGCGAGACGAGACGTAACGGCGTTGCTAAATATACTACACGAAGGCACGCGATTTCCTTACGGCCGGGGGCATCAGGACGGTCAACAACATCCACGCGAGCAGAAAACTTCGTCCTCGGTAGTGATCTTGCTGTACCCCGTCTGGTTGCAGGCAGTTTCTCTCTCGCGCGCAGAAGCCGGGACCATAGAAGACGAATAATAACCGTCGAAGCGTCGAACAAGTGGGTGACACGGGCCGGCCCGAAACAAAAGCCCGATAGTGCCCGTGGTTGCACGAGCTCTCCGAGATTCCCCGCGGACGAATCTCTATGTGCTTCGTGTGTTCGGCCGATGTTGCCTCAGTCACGTGATAACCGGCTGAAATACAGGTGAGACCGATCGCGAATAGACGCGTGCTACCATGTTCTCTGCGAATCCGTTCCCGTTACTTCGGATCACACAAAACGTATATTAAATCTCTTAGTACGTAAACAGTGCTGCTAATCTGTTCGTTGTTTTCTACGTTTCTAATTACCGATCAATACAAAAGCGTCGGATACGTCTTCCCTATTCGAGACGAGATGCCATCACGGTAAATATTTCGATAAAATAAATTCTTCGAGATCTGTCTTGTTGTATTTACGACAGCTGTTGCGTGCTCGAAGACCACTGAACGGCAGGGAGGGGGGGGGGGGGGGGGGCTGTCAACGAAACACAGGGTAAATAGAAATATCAACGTGTGATAGAAATATTGAATAATATAATTCGTCTAAACTTATAAGCTAGTTGTCCGATGATCTGCCAAATAATAGATTGCGAATTATTTCCCTGTTTCGCGTATATTTTCTATTTATCCGAGAATTTTGTTTTCCTTTTTTCTCATCTCTACTCGATCCAGCAGAATCGACCAACAAGACCGTTCGTTCGTTACGCGCGAACCAACCCCCTTTTGTTTATTCCGTAAATCCGTGTATCGTTGCGATCTAAATTAGCAGGATCAGACGGTTGCGTGACCGATTCCTTTTTATTCTTGGCAAACGTACGCGAACATGAACAGATTGGAGGCAACGCAAACGTTTCTGCATTAGGACCGATCTTGCACGCGATTAATCGGATCAGTTGATTCCCCGACCGACGTCCAATAACGGTTCCGCTCTCGTGACGGTAGCGTAACTGAAAAAGAAAAGAATGTTTACGGTCTTACCAATTATTTAGCGTCCTATATAAGCACGCGGATCGTACTAAAGCCGCCAAGAGTCTCTCTCCCTCTATCCCTCTCTCTTTCTCTCTTTCTGTCTCTCTCGGCTCTTCGAACACCGTCTAAATATACTTGCTTCGTTATCTTAGTGTGTTAGACGGTTTACCGCGGGTCATGTGCGCGTCGAACTTCGTAAGGACGATCGACATGGCGTTACGTGCCGCGTAAACCGACCTGGTCGACCGTTGGCGATGCCATATGACGTAATCGCGTGGCCGTTCTTTCGAAGCGAGACAATGGCACGTGTGCCGCACGGCCGTTGTTGTTTGGACAGCCCTTCTCTGTTCCTCTGGCTGTTTAATGGGTCGGGGGAGCAAAATCGTAAGCGCTGCCCACAGGCGTCGTTCATAGAATTCGCCGATCAATAAGCCGCGCTCGGCTGGCGGGCATTCGGCTCGCACTCCGTTCGTAAATACTCCGACCATGCCGGATTGCGTTTGAACGTGTCGGGACGTGTTCCGTGACGCGACTCCTGTGTCCGTCGGGTGCTCCCATGGATCGGATTTCAACCCGACGTCAGCTTTCCTCGCAGAATTTCAGCGAAAATCACGAGCTGCGTTTCGCCGACGTATCACTTATATAACTGGTTTTCTTCGCGGTTCTTTTTCGTTTTTCTTTTCGACGCGCGTTATTTCGCCGGAACTAATTTCCAAGGACGTCGGCCGTGCTACTGGTGCGCGACATTGTTGTGTGTGAGGCAGTGACGCTGCTTTCGGGACGGCTCAGTGAATCGGAAAATTTGTATGAGATTTATCGTTAGTCGATTGTCGCGTTGTGATTCGAATACGTTTGTTGTCCGTTGATATTCGGAGTATGTACTGGTGATAAAACATCTGGACTACTTTCTTTCCACGTTCCACGGACAGAGATGAATATCCAGAAGCCCGAGGGTCTTTTGTCGGTGGTGTTACCCACCGAACTTGCGTCTTCGCCCAGTTCACGACAGCTCATTATAAATCACGACCAACAGGTGCGTCCGACACAAATAACCTACCCTTTTGTCTTCCCACCCCTTTGTACTATGCTGTTTGTAAGTTACACTGGCCACGTGTGTGCCTCCTAACCCTTTAAGGAAACGAGTCGCTGACAACGTAATCTGTACATCGGTGTGTGCGCGTCTGTGTGTGTTCAGAAGTTGCCGAGCTTGGTTCTGTTTTAGAGAATAATTTAATTTGTGCTCTGTGAGCAATCGAGAGCAGTTCTTTGAATTATTTAAATCATTTGTGAAAATAGTCTGTGGAGTTTTTGCGTTTGTGATTTGAAACTGAGAAAAGATGAAAAGATTTGAATGTTTGAACAGATTTAAAAGAACGATTACTCTTTGTAAAATTTGATCATGTGATTTTGGAATTCGGAAAAATAGGTAGGAGGACGAGTTTACTGGCTGATGTACAAAACAGTTTGATGAAATAATTGTCAGCATCGTGGAGGAAATTTAAATGCTTGTTTTTAAATTTTTTATGAATTATGCAACGAGCTGAAAACGATTAAAGATGGTGGAAATTATAGTCTATAATTGTGGCAAAGACCGAAGAATTCCAAATTAAAATTTCATTTAGATCAGGGACTAAATTAAAATTAAGTTTAAATTTTGTATTACTGATTTTCATATTTTTCTTTTCAGAGGTTTATATTTTGAATTTTTTTAATTTTCTGACCGACAAACTAATCCTAACGATCTGAAAAAATTAAAGTGGTCCAATTAGTCCAATTTTAAGAAGGTTATTTATTGCCCTTTTAAAAGTGTCCGAATATTACTGCAAGCGACTGTATGCTACTTTTAACCTGCTCAAATTTCTTAACGAAGACAGACATTTTTAAGTGGCTCTTGTTCGTCAAAACAAAGCCCGGCAATTTCTATTTTGCGGAAAAAAACAGTAATATTAATATAGTCAATTATATAATCAATTAATAATATAGTCATCAGTAATATAATATCAAACTGCGTCAACTTTCTCTAATCTGACCAAATTAATTTAATCCGTACATTAACAAAGTAGTTAATAAATTGCGAGTGTTTGAACTTATTATATTTAAACTAATTGCTTTTGCATGAAGTATTCGATGCAGAAAATAACATATGTGGAATACGAAATACTTTTAAGTTTCTATTCTGCTAATTTTAAAATTACAAATAAAGAAAATGATGTTTTACCTCGGGTATATTTTATTTAAAATGGCCGCGGCGAATTTATTAAGATTTATATTGTTTTCAAGCATAAAATAGTGGGTGGCAGTGTAATGCGTATTTTGTCGAGTCCATGTAAAATTATTAGACCGCCCTACATTCTAATTTTACAAAGTATCCATCTTGTTATTTTTATTTGAATTACGTATATAACAAATAAATTCAGTTTAACCCGTTCGAGGATATAAATACAAACAACTAAATACGTTCCAAGCGCCGCCATCTTTAAATGGGGATATTTCTTCAATTGATCATTTTTAAATAGACTTAAAAAAAATATTAAAATAAAGATTTAGTGCGTAATTAGAAAATTTTTCAATAAAACTTTGCTACTTAATTTGGCATATACTTGACACATAATCGAATACAATTGTTAAACGTGTAATTATACCTACATTCTGGATACTTACGATTTAATCACGTTGATCGACTAACATTTGCGGTTAAAAACCGGTTGTTTCATAGAAAGCAATTGATTTTGGGAACGATCTGTTTCACAGGATGAAGAAGCATCGGATTGCTCGCTTCTGACCTCTAGTCCGCTAAATGAAAACGTTTTCGAATCCGTCGGTATTTTCGTTACCTCTTTGGAGGGGAATCCCGTGGAATCTATTTCTCCACCGATACTCGAGAACATTAACAAAGAGGATGGACTTAGCGGGTTTATGAGTATAGTAAACAGCTCAAGCAGGGTCCTGAACGATGGTAAGTGTCTGTCAGCAAATATAATGCTTAACCGCTAGGTTCACGGAGTACTGAAAGTAATCCTATTTTACATTAATTTATGATAACAATGAAAACATACCTATCCAAATATTTTAGCCGGTTTTTTTTCTGATA
>CM052099.1:16511238-16527677 GCA_028453745.1 Agapostemon virescens
AATTATTGTAATTATAAAAATATTTTGTTGGGTAGTTCTAGTGTTAAATAAATAAAATTTTACTATTCTTTTCGTTATAGATCGTACGAAATAGCTTGTCATAACGAAATTTGTATAATACCGGCGTGAATCGATGCAACCGTGAATTATACATACTACCATTCTAAAGAAGTGTGTTCTGGAGCAATGGCGACCGTTCTTCGATTTTAAAGAAAACTAAAATAGTTGAAAGTCCGAAAATAAGATTGTCTATTAGCATGTAATTTGTTTCATACGATGTAACTGTAATTCGTAGATTAAGATATTTGTACTTCTTATTTGTAAAACGAAAGTCGCTGTAAATATATCGCAACTGTTAGGTAACCTAGCAATAGTTGTCCTCGAAAAATATTCTCAATCGATGTACTGTACAGTTTATAAGCGTTTACTTTGAAAATTATTCGAATAAATGATTGAAAGAAGATAGATCCTCGACTTGGTCGAATGAGACATGCGATATGTTCGAAAATTCTTTATTTCTGTGACTGACAAGATGGCGTGTACTGACAGTAAGTCCATCGTCCTCTCGGAACGCGATCCTAACCACTAATAATCTGACGCGTCTGACTATGAACAGGACTTTCTACTTAATTATTTTACCTTCCTCGGTTGATATTTCATATATTTTTCTTTACCGATATATCGCGTGTGGCATGTAACTTGTCACAGGAAATTATACTCGCATCATCTAACGGACAGAAATATTACTAATCTGCTTCGTCTAGTGACCGTTCGCACGGCTATAGCGTGACAATCAACTCTGTCTACTGTATATTGTTCTCTACCTTTAATTTCGAGATTAATAAATTGATGTGGAATTCTATCAATTTTATGATAATCATTTTTAAACACTGGTCTGTGGTGACCACCATGGCATTCGACCCATTAATAATTAAAAAACGAAGCCGACACAGGAATTTTTTATTCTTTTCTTCGTCTTATGTAATGGAGAACTACCCCTTTTTCCTTCTACCTGTAATCAAACACCCTTAAGGTTTAGAAAGCTCCTGTACGATAAGGTTTGTTTCTTACAGAGAATCTTCATTGCCGACGTCCAAATATTATACACGAAGCGTCGCGTAGGTGTCGCCATGTCTAAATTATCCGACCAATCAGAATCGTCGCAGAGGCAAGCAAAGGACCGCGTGGTTCAATGAGCGCCATTTCTCTTTCTTCGTAAGAAAAGGTAAATGGAAGCACGTCGCGTGGCGATGCACTAGATATCTGGATATTCTAGTGCCATCGCCATATATTTCATGTGAAAAAGTGTGAATATCTAAGCCGAGAGGCATAATCACTAATATTTTCTTGTTATTTCAGCTCCCCGGTCCATCAGAAACATGTCGGACGTAGAAAAGTAAGTATGTTGTCTTCAATTAGGTTCAACACGTTTCTCATGCGACTTTGTAGAACTTGTAATACGAAAATCATTCATTCTCTTTCACATAATACACACACTGATTTATACCTCGAAAGCTACATTGATTTTGAAAGCTTACAAACGTAATACTGAGAGATCGGTATATAACCTTTAATTTTCATACGTCAAGAATTCGATACTCCATTTGCAAACAATCAATATAGCTTAAATGTTTTGCTTTATTTGTTGTTGTTTCTTTTTTACAGTGACGATGGCGCACCTGCAATCGCAGCTGGAGGTTCACTTGACGTAAACACAGCCCTTCAAGAGGTTCTTAAAAATGCTCTAAGCCATGACGGAGTTGTTCATGGTCTTCACGAGGCGGCCAAAGCTTTGGACAAGTACATTTTGTGTTTTATCGTTTTATTCCATCAATGCTTGTCGTTTAAACATTTTTTATATGATGATATATCAGGTTCCCTCTTCTGAGACGAACCCAATATAAAAAACTAAATAGTGCTGTCTCCAACCTTTTCTGAATTGCAAAAAAATCATTACTATAAGTGTTTATTAGAAATCGAATTACTATACAGGCTTTATCATTTGTATTTTAGGAGACAAGCTATGCTCTGCATCTTAGCTGAAAATTGCGAAGAACTTATGTACAAAAAACTTGTTCAAGCATTATGTAATGAACATCAAATCCCATTAATTAAAGTAGATAATAATAAGAAACTTGGCGAATGGGCTGGACTTTGCAAAATTGATAGCGCTGGTAAAGCTAGGAAAGTTGTTGGGTGCTCCTGCGTCGTCATAAAGGTACGTGTAATTGATACTATGTTTTAAGATTGCTTCATTTTTAATTCTATATGATGAGACCATAGGCTCCCTCTACTGAGAGAACCCGTATAAACAATTCCATGCTGTAATGCCTTTCTGACTCGAATAATTTTAATGGTTTTATAATTCTTTAACAACTTTGAGTCTTACTAATTAATATGTTTTCTAATTTCAGGACTTTGGGGAGGACACTCCTGCAAAGGATATTGTAATGGAATATGTCAAACAAAGTTCTGTACACTAAGACTTTTTAATAAAATATTCTACATAACACTAACTTTCTTATTCATACTCGTATGATACGTATAATATAAATTCTACAGTAAAGCTTAGAAATTAGTTTTGCTACTTTTTTTAACTACAAACTAAATCGACAAGGGAATTTTCATCAGCATACATACCAAAACCATAACTACAGGTATAGAACACTATTCTGTATTTAAATTCGTGCAGATTCACCTTACTGTTTGCATTCTTCTTTTTTTGTAATTTTATCACAAATAACTTTATGTTTCTCCCAGTCTTTTACTTGACATTTTCTATGATAATTATTTGATTGAAGTGTTAATATTGTAAAGTTTTTTTTTTTTCAAGAAATGGCGCTTGCAGCAAGTGATGGGTTTGAGACACTTTGAATCGTAGTCGACTATAAGCATCAAATAAGTTCTAATCATTGTAATAGTAAAATAAATCGTAGTGCAAGGTAAAAGATTCAAAGCATACAAATCACATCATTACTTGCAGCACATTATATCACAATAGCTGTCCACCTTACTTCTGTTTCGTAACGTAAATTTATATGAATGAGGAATGGACAGCTATTGTGACCGTTTAGTAAATCTAAAGTTTCTTCTGCAGAATAGTACAAAGAAAATATTCTTACCTTTCACAATACCAAGAAGTTTTACATTTAGAACAACGTTTACGCGCCACTTCTCCACACACGAAACACTCTTTAATGTCAATGCAATCTAATTTATCCAAGTCGTATGCATCACTCAATATTTGGGCAGCATTTTGAACATCTTCTTTATTTGATGTGAATATCAATTTAGCTTGACGTTTCGTCAATTTTTTCCATTTCCTATGATACTTTGCATTGAGCAAATTCCTTATCTGTTAAATGGTTCGATAATTACCGAATCATTTATCGATATTAACTTTAAAAATATTCTTGTACAAGTTGAAAATTTCAATTACGACTAACCTGCGGCACGAGTTCTACATTTGGCGGTCGAGGTGCCTTTGACTGAGATGACGATATGCTTATGCAACTCAACCATCTTTTTAAGTCCACCAATGGTGAAATTTGATCTAACACAGTTTCGTGTAAATATTTCTGCAACTAATTTTGAAAACAAGCTCTTTCAGTTCACAATTCAAATCTCAGCTACGCGAAACACTACCTTCATCAATTGAGACACTCTGTAATCGGTAATTTCATAATATGGCGCGCTCTTTGGATTAAGCAGTAACTCTCGTAAACCAATCCAAACTTGTCCTTCTACTTTCGATATTTTGTCCTCTTCACCCGGTTTTATTTTTTTCCAGGTACCGTCATATACCATTCTCTCACCTGAGAATTTACAGTTGCATAAAAATCCATTCATGGAAAATATACAGTAAGTCTCATAATCGATGGCAAAAACTTTAAATCAGAATAATCTTGTAATGTGTAATCTATCTTGTATTATTTTATCATTGTAACTTTGCAGAAAAACTAAAATCGTTTGGTCCATTCATAAAACAGGTTATTCTGATTTAAAAGATTTTCTGTGTATTAAAAAGGTTATGCTGTACGTTTAATTACCGTCAGCATTTTCTTTGGTCCATGGATGAGTTTCGATTAATTGAACAAACAAATATGGCACATCGTGTGTAGACAATAATCGGGATAAAACGGAAAGCGATAAATTATCCGCGAATTCTGCTAAATAACGAAGAATCGAAATACAACGGATACCGATATCAAAGTCAAGTTCTTTCTTTCTTTCTAATATTTCCTGAATGCATGAACTAATTGTAAATTTATTAGTCATCGATACAAATTAAAAAATTGTGATTTTAATAGTTGACGATAACTTACTTGGATGTTTCCACGTTTTCATAAATTTCGTTACAGTATGGATCAACAATTCTGTAAATACATACAAGTGCATAATCGACGAGATCAAGCGCCGAGTCGTCAATTGTTTCCGCGCTTTCGCAATGAAACAGTACATATTCCAATAAAGAGACGGCTAAGGTTTCATGATAGAATATAGTGAATAGCATAAATGTATTTTGCGGTTCGGAATTGATACGCAGCAAATGAGGAAATCCATTGTGTTTCCATAAATGGATTTGAATTGCTTCGTATATAAGAATCGGTATCTACAATATCAAAGTGACACTTATAGTTGGTTTTGTCGGAAAAGACCACCCGATATACGCAGATTGTCATAATAGTTGGTTACTTTACTTCTATATTATAAAGTAATAGGAGTGGGGTGGACAGCTTTTATGACTATCATGATGATGAGACGTTTGAATCATCTAAGAGCAAATATTTGATGTACCTTTCTGTAAGAAACAAACAATTCCTTGACAGTCTCTTCCCTTAAAGCATTAATTTCTAGAATGCTCTGTTGACTCAATAGCATTAATCTTTTATGGAATTCATACCATCTAAAAATTGTGTGCGTAAGATATTGAAATAGTGCGAGATGCATGATTGTAGAATATATGTTTATAATTCATGGGTACATAAAATTTACCCTTTTGTTCCAATATCTTCAAGATTTGATGTCTGCAAATTCTGTATATAAGTTTCGATTTCCCAAGGTGTAATGATGTATTCTTTGCTGTTTGACATTTTTGCGATCTGAATAGGTATGTCGTCAACGAAGATCAACCATTTGTAAACAAAATCTCGTAGTCGGTATCCTCGACGATGGCAATCAATGATAATTGACAGTCATTGGTTAATTTCATTTAGATATATGTGAAGTGTTCAGAGTAATGATATACACATTGCATTGAAATATATTTTATGGTATAAAAAGATGCTTATTTTGATAGAAAGTCAAGGTTACTCTAATTTTTTAAGGTTAACCTAATGGCATAACATGTATCTTTGATTTGATTGAATGTACGGATCAGTAAATACTATCACCTTTCAATGACCTTCAGTTTGAATGGAATTTATAAAGACAGTAGGAAGAAAGAGAAATAGTACCAATGTCATTGGCACATTAGAAATATTATATATAACCTCTAACGCATATGTTTATTTTATAAAATCTCCTATAGAATGATTAAATTTTCTATTTTAATTATTTTAAATATAATAATTTCACATCGTTTAACAACTTGCAAGACGAATGGTAACTGCAAACAAATATATAAATTTGTTATACAAAAATTTTTAATTTATTCATTCTGTTATAACTTTTACTTTCCAGGTATAGTGACAAACGATGTAGAATTATTAAATATATCAGAGAAATTATTCAATAAATCTTCTAATACTTTGTACCAGTATCTATGTATAAGGTATCAAGGGCAGATAACTTCTAAGAATGTTACTGATAATGCATCGGAAAGGTATAGAACATAAAATTTAGTTTTGTTTATATCATTCTTTATCAAATGTTTATCTATTCATATAATTATAGATTATTCGATATCCTACCTAATAAATTGATAACACCGACAATAAGTTCACTCATAAAACTGTTTGATAATTATGAAATAGACACTCGCAAATCAGAAATTATAACAAAAGAAGAGGATACAGAAGAAAATGAGTTCATTAATAATTTACTGAAAACAGACGTAATCGTATATGCCATGCATTTTTTGTCTGCGAAAGGGTTTTTTATGGATGATATAAATGTTCATAAAAATATTTTAAAAGAGATATGGTTTCAAACATATTCTAGAGGCAAAGGGATAAATAGTAGTTCTGGGTTTGAGCATGTGTTTATAGGTGAAAAAAAAACCAAGAAAAGGTATTATAGGAGCTCATAATTGGATATTTTTTTATTTTAGTGAATTAGCCAAAAAAATTAACTACTTTGGATATTCCCACAATAAGGAGTTTCGTGATGTAGGTATAAATATAAACACAAAACAAGCATGACTTTTAAACTACTTGATATTTTTAGGAAGCTGCTATTTTAGAAGTATATTTTACTTACTATGGAAGACATAAAATGTCAACAATGTTTATTGGAACAACACCAGAATTGGAGATGGCATTGTACACTCTTTGTTTTTTTACACGACCAAACAGAAAATGTAAAATTTCTTTCACAGGTTCCCAGTTCAGTATTCAAACTTATGTATTAAAAAGTAATAAGACAGCATGTGTTGGGACTGCTTTTCCAATGATACAGGAAAAATAACATTCAGTATTAAAATGTACGAAAGTAGAGTATTTTATTTGTTGGGAAAACGAAAGATTAAGCATATTTTACAATGACTTATCACATACAAATGTCACCATTACTTCTGAAAAAAATGTCTACTGAAACAATTTCAACATATGAAAGTGTAACATTTTTTACTCATGTTAAGTCAATTATCTTGTGTTTATCAATGGTCTGCCTTCTTACTTTAGTATCTTTTCTCTTCTTTGGTATAGTGTAATCAACCAGTTCTTTTTCTTTCCATTTAGATGTAATACGTTGACGCGATGTGTCACAATATTTATTTTTATTTGGTATCACTATCTCAGATGATTTTATCATTACTTCATTATCGTCATTCTTACCTCCACTATTGTTCTCAGTATTAACTTCTTGAATTTCTGGTACATTATCTGATTTGTGATACTTTTTCTAATTCGTCAACTCACCTTTGTAAAGCCATAGTTTTGCTTTCTGAGAATGGTGATTGTTCTTCTCATTCCCTGCAAGAAATATTCAAATGTTATAGCTTTATACTTGTTCTGTTTTTCAGAAGTTTAATTATTGTTTATTAAAATATCTTAACGGTAACTTAGTTGCAATGCATTTATAATATATCTGTTATAAATAATTTTATAATATATTCGTAATGGATATACTTACAATAAATTTTCTACAATTGTCATTTTATGATAATTCTTCTTTTCAACCTTTTCCGTCTTGCAAAATTGATGTAAATACCTTAAAAATAAATATTAATAAATATTATATTACATATTAATAAAAATAGATTCCTAATTTTTAAAAATTCACACGAAATAAGAATATTAAGGCCAGTTGATTTAAATGTCCCGCTTGCCGATACAACCATTTAAAGGGATAGTCAATCGACCGGCATGGAAGGTACCTCTTGGTGTATTCCTACTCTTTGGTTGGAATATGTGCAGTGTAGCCAATTTGAAATTTAAAATCAATACATGTATAATACACGTGTGAATGCTCATTCTTCCGGATTGAGCAACACAAATACTATTGATAAACATTTATTTATTATAAATTTTTATAAACCTACGACAATGGATGGGATAAAAACGGAAAGCATTCGTATAGAAGAGGAACAAATCTGTCCGTATAAAGGAAAAGCTAGTGAGAATATCAAACTTTAAATAAACATTGAACATCCATGATTTCACGACAAAAATACTCGTCTTATGCTAATTTCTGTGCGATTGTCTGTTAAATAACTGTTCAGGAGAATACACTGTTGGTATTCGGTATTTAGAGTAGCTTTTCCATTGAAATGAAGACAAGCGTTTCTCCAGGTGTGCGCTAGGGATTTTTTCTAGGTTTCTTATTTAGTTGCCGGTCAGTACTGTAGGTAACAATCGATTCGGTCTGCAATTTCAGCTGTCGAAATCTTTGCGAAACCGCGAAGAAAGAACCAGTTACCAGTGGTACCTTCTCGAAAGAACATCTCGTAAAAACACTAGCCAACGCTGGAGAATTGCCGGTATACATGCGAGTGCGCGAGTAGTATCATCAAGGTCTTTGCAATTCTTGTCAACGGCAATTGTTAGACCTCGGTGCATTCGCAACCGGTACTACCTACGCGAAGTAATTGAGAGGAGTCTTTACTTTCGAGGTGGGTGTTCATGTCGCCTTTGCTTCTGCGAACGCGAATTGGGTTTAGCGAGCTCGCGAGTAGAACGCAACTTAAAATTCATTTTACATCAGTCTTCAATCACTCTCATACTACGTTGTATACGCGTCTACGATGCTGTGCAAAAGTGTTCTCTGTTCAGGAGAAAAAAATGTTCGACGTATGTGTAACGTCGGTCATTCGTTGGTTACATGATTCTAGGTGACAATAAATCCGACACTATCGGTCGTTCGCTAAAAAAATTCTACGACGACGGTTAGGTGTTTCCTTTCGTGTGTTTCACCGGATGTATTTTACATAGATATATTAATTAAATTTCTATGCTCAATCATTATTCTTAGTTGCTTTATTTTATTCATTTGATTGTGCGCCTCCATGCTTACCTTGCATCGTGTGATATCATTAAAAAAATATATATGTTACATACTGTGCTTTTAACAACATGGTGCAACGAAATTGCGTCGAATTAAGCGATGTATAAATACATTGCTCTCGCACGCGGTTCTGCTACTTTTCTCTACTTTGTGACATCGGATAATGACGAAATCGAAAGTTCTGTTTTATATAAATACATTTCGTGGTACGACGCTGTGGTAACGTAGATAGGTTATTTGAAATAGATTAGAGATTCGAATAATTATGAATTTTGAATTGTTTAGTTTATATCGTATTTAAAGTGACGTATATATGAGAATATTTTTTCTTGTGTTATTATTGACTTCGTTGGTCATACTTCGTTATATTAGTCAGATTTGTCGGTATTTACAGCGCATTACTAATGTCAGAAACGTTTGAGGCAAGAAACGGACGTTTCGAATTGTAGAAGTACTATCGATGTTTCTAGAAACATCGAGTTAAGTATGTGACATCGTTGAAACGATTAGATTTTTGTATTTCTTTTATCGAATGGCTGTAACTTTTCGTTAACTTGCATTTCCGTTAGCATTTATATTTAACCAAATAAAATTTACCGGTTTCGCGCTTATTTTCGACCGACATGCCACGCCGGCCGAATTGTCACGAAGTTCGACGAACTTTCCCGAAGTCGTGCGAAGACCTCCTGAAACTGCAATTTAGTCGCGAGTTTCTACGAATTTGAAAGTGGGAAAGTGTAACTGTATTTTTTGAAAAGTGTAGTTTTGTATGTGTGCATAGTATTTGTGTACACGATGCTCGTACAAATTAACAATCTTGTCTTGTGTTTCGTTATACGTTAACTTCACGTGTTCCAGAAACGTTTACAATGATTAAATGATTTTCTTGGTTATGTTAAAATTGATTGATCTTATTTTAAAATCGATTGATTCTACTTTACTGAGCTTGAAAATACAGCAAATATGAATAGAATAAATTTAGGAGTAATTGTAATTTTATTTATTTTTAAATTTCTCTTAACGCTTTAACGTACCGGTTAATAATATTTTAAACAAATCACATATCAATTTAGAAATAATAGTTTGATCGAGACAAGTAAATTTGCAGAGGGTTATTTAGCTATAAGGATATTATTAGGTATATTAGCTATAGGACTGTTAATTTCTTTACCATCTTAACACTGATGCATTCATTAGTAAATTTCATGTTTCGCATTTCATCTGTATGAACGATTTGCATGACGCGAAACATGTTAATTAGGTTTCCAATCGGCAAAGTGCTAATTCAATTGTTGCACTCATTTACACGGGTCCGCATCTATTTAACAAATGCACCTCGAATACGAACCGACGTAGTCGTGAGTCGCCTAGACGTTTAAAATATTTAAAATTCTTTCGACTTACAGGTTAAACAGTGTCAATTAAATTAGCCAAAAAATGTTCTAGTTAGAAATTCGACCATGGCAAAGTTTCCCATGTTTGAATTTTGTAATAACATTTATTTCATTAACACAATACCTTTTGAAAACTTATGATTTACAGATATGGATATTCGAATTAAATTGTGACTACAGACATAACCTCAATTTTGATTTTCTTTTGCCTAGAAGTGTAGGTGTATGCGAGTGATATGTGTGTGCGTGTGGATCGAAAGGGGGAATACGATTGAAACGGTGCGATTGAGATGAGGTGTGATTGGTGGCATGATTAGCGCGGTGCGATTGAGACAATCTATGGACGAATGAGACGTTTCAATTGACGTGCGGCGTGTTTGAAGACAAGTATGCAACCGGTGTTTGAATGGTTTTAGCAAAAATGTTTAGTATAATAACTTCTCTCGGAGACCTCGGGTCATTTTCTGCATGGACATTGCGAATTGGTGGATAAATGTAATAGGCAACATTTTTTTGAGTGGCGTTCTACTAATTCGACGTGGTCCGAAACTTCGAATCCCACGGAAGTAACGCCGGAACGCTAACGCATCCATTTGTAAATTGAAAATAAAAATTTGTGTAAGAATTTGAAATGTTAAATTTGGAAAATTCATTTGTATATTTTAATTGTTTATACAGGGGTGGCCGATGCAGGGTTATCTCGGACCTTTTACTTTGGCATGTCTACAGGGTGTTCCGTAAAGTACAAAGAGATTTGAAATGGGAGATTCAAATCAAGGTGATTCTAAGTACAATTTTTCTATGCCGATTCGCGGCTTCGTTTTCGAGTTACTGCCGAAAGACGTGAGCCAATCGGAGCGCGACTGTAGCGGATGTGTTTCGGTTTAGCCAATGGCAACGCTCGACGGGATTCGTTGCGCTGAGTCGGAATCCGTCCGTTGCAGCGCTCTCGACTATTCGGTGTAATACTAACCTAGCCGAACAGTTGATCCCACTCATATTAATCAATCGGTATATACTAACCTAGATCAAACAAGTTGATCCCTCTTATATCGTTCAATCGGTATATGCTAACCTAGTCGAACGGAGTTGATCCCACTCACATTATTCGATAATTGTAGAAACAGTGAATAAAGAATAATTATTTACTCTTTGCTCAATTACTTCCGGCTGTCCGAGGGCTAGAGGTACACCCATTCGATAGCATGCTGACAAGTGTTCAATATAGATAATACGCGAATGGTTATGCCTTTTGAAAAGAAGTTTCTGTTGACATAAGACTTGTCCTAGAACAGGTGCGTTTAACTGCGTCCTCGAGACACCGGAGTCTTCGAATAACTTCGAGCTTCAACAGAAGGACAAAGTGAAAGTATTCAACTACATTGTACGCTGGTCTTGCTTGTATTTTCATTTGTTTTTTATTCGCAGATGAGAAAATAATTATTGCATGGGCACACTAGGATTACAGCGGTATTTTCCCCTTATCGCAACGATCCTTTCGATTTTAATCTAATCGACAACGGTCAAGCTATTTTCATGACAAAAAGAAAAAACAAGAAATGAATGAAACTTTGTTCCATTTAATCATCGGCAGACTCGAAACAGACCAATTATGAGAGCTCGTTAAAAACACAAAGGAATCAAACCGCATTCACGGTCCTTTTCTCGTATCTTCGAGCTATCAAGACAAACCGGTCTCCTTCAGTGATCGCCAGGCCCGAATTAGCCTAATTACGCGAATTTCTTGTAACGCTGACGACAATTCGATAAGGAGGTGCAAGCGGCAGACTGTTGGGGGACTCGTCGCGCGTCATGTCAACGCGGAATAGGAAACGTTAGTGTCGCCGTTACGTAACGGTGCGTCTGCTGTCGCGAAAATGATCGGAAAATACCGTTTTATCTCAGCCGCCGTTCTAATGGCTCCGAATAATTTTAGAAAATGACGCAGCCATTATTTTCCTGACCACGCGTTCTTGATTTTTAACCGGCAGGTTGTTGGGGTCGTTTCTTCAAGATACGTTATTGTTTGTCGGATCGTTTGGCCTTCTATTGTGTGTTGTCGCCTATGAAATGTCAGATTCTAACCCTCGGACAGCGGACCGTTCTTTCGACTATACAGATTGTGGATTTTTATGCAAGATAAAAGTTATTTTAATTGCAAATTACAAGAGCTACGTAGACATTCCTTTTCGCAGTCATTTTAACCAGTCGGGACTAATGTAACAGTTTTTTATTTTATTTTATTTGCATTTTATGTAGTCTTTTGCAAATATAAATATATAATATTTAAAACAAATGTTCCTACAAATGTTCTAGCTTCTTCAAAGGACTGATTGCTGGGATTATTTTAAAGATGCCATTAGAAAATATCTGTACAGGGTGTCCTGTGAAGTTCAAAGAAATTTGGAAAGGAAGATTCTTCGAGCGATTCCAAGCAACATTTTCCTTTGTCAATTCGTTTTCGAGTTATCAATGAAAAACACGGGCCAATCAGAGCATGGCTGTGCTCGGGCAGATCTTGCTGAGGGGCGTTGCCGTTGACAAAGCGGGAAACGCATCCGCTGTAGCAACGCTCTGATTGGTCCACGCTTTTCGTTAATTATTCGAAAACGAAGTGTCAATTTGCAAATTGGCTAAGGAAAATGTTGCTTAAAATCATCCCAGAAGGCTCCTATTTCGATCTTTCTTTATTTTTACGGGATAGTTTATGTAATTAATGATACATTTCTTAAAATTTTTCTTACACATTTCGAATGACATATTCGATTATTTGAAACTGTCCATCAGAAATTCAGAAATGTTATGAATAATTATTTTGCACTGATTTCAAAGCGAAGCGAATTATTTTATTCTACATTGATGCGTTTTCAGAGCGTCTGTTGAAACGGATCGGTGTGCTCTAATTCGGAGCCTTGAAACTAAATTGTCGGGCAAGTAGGTAATACTTCTAGCGGTGAACATGGCAATGAGCATTGTCATATGAAAATTCTGAACGTTCAAAGATTATTATACTCTCCTCTAAGTCAGTGTTTAATTTTCTCGCTGTACAAATTCTGACTAAAAATTGAAATTAAAAATCCTCGTCCGCGAAGGGTTAACATACATTTTTTATCTACGATCGCCATATTTGATACGTCGAAAGTACGAGTAATTACCACGATAGATAATACGTTCGATCGAAGAATTTTTGCCGATCGATTGCTCGGTAATCCTTCGTTTTTCCCGGCCGCGTGCGCGACGCGTGCCAATTTCCTTCGTTATCCTCCCGGCTTGTTATTAGCTAACACTAACACGTGATGATAACGTGACGATAAGCTCTTGATACCCTCTCTTCGTGCCGCGAACGCGCGATCTCGCCAAGTCGGAATTCTCCTCTTCCTCCAATTTCCCGATTCCTCCATCGTAATCGGCGGATTGTTTTCATTTACAAGTTTACGAGCCAAAAACGCGTCTTAATTAGGCTATCCGACTGTCGTTCGACACGCTCCGTTCGAACAATTACGCATAATTACGTCGTCCGACCGGCAACCTCGGGAAAACAGGGAACTTCCCCCCGTACGGTCTCGCGCACCCCTTACGCCCCAACGCCGTTTCTCGTTTCACCGCTCGTTTCGAGTTCTTTCCGGTACGGTTTTGCAACCGACACGCGCGAGGATCTTAATAAACACTCGTGGTTATGTTCCCATTTTTTTGTACAGATTATTCAATAAAATAAATAGCGACGGCGATTGTGCGGCCGATACCGTCGTGATTTCTACAGAATCGCGGCCGAATTTCGAGATTGCCCGGACCCGCGCGCCGATAAAGATTTACTTCGCCAGAAAGTATTGTAAATATTTTTTTCCGCGGTGTTGGAACGCTGGAACGCGTTCGCAGACGTTCCAGCTTGAAATTTAATGTCCGCGAGTCACCTTCGCTGTAATTCGAGGTTTCCTCTTACAATCCGCGATTCTACCACAGAATTGAAGAAACGAAGAAGGTTTCTTTGGTCTCGAATCATATTTTTAGAAAATTCATCTTTCTACTCAGTTTTTCTAAAGGGGACATCAAAATTCGTACGTCCGAACGCCAGCTTGTTCGTTGTATAGCTTGGGAAATTAATTGTTTAACATAGTGGCGCATACTTTTGCTATAATTGCGTAGGACAGGTTTTTTTCTTACAATTCTTGATTGTAGAAGGGAAGTGGACAAACAAAGAATTTTTTGGTCTTGGACCATATTTTTAGAAGATTCGTTTTTCTAATTACTCTTTCTAAAGAGAGGGAATACCATCTTGTCTGTCTTTTATCTTGAAAAATTAATTATTTAACATAGTGGCGCACACTTTTGCTACAATTGCTTCGAACACGTTTTCTTCTTACAATTTTTGACTGTGGAACAGAATTGGGTAAACAAAGAATGTTTTAAAACATAATATTGCAATGTTCCTTTAGAGTCTCATACATTGCACCCTCGTCTATGTAAATTTCCTAATATTCAAATAATAGCGACATCTTCAAAGAATTGTTTTCGTTTGATCGCTACTATTTCCCGAGATGCATCAACAAGAAGGTTTTCGTTAATTCTTTATAATATATTTTATTATTATTAATAAGGAAATTAAAAAATATTGTAGTTAAAGTTAACAGGTTGAACGCTATGGTGGTCACCGGTGACCGGTGCCATTGCGTCGTTTAAAAATGATTATGATTAAATTAATGGTGTTGAACATCGATTTGTTATTAACCAGATTGTAGTATGAGGTGGGAGCTTCGTTATTCAGTAACTAACAATTCTGTGTTATATGATTTTTTAATAAATCAATGTTTTGAAAAACCCCCCATGTCGAAGTTGCAGAGAAAGAAATTAGGTCAGTGAATAATTTCTTTTTTGTCGATTATAGTACCTAAGAAAAGGAATAATTCATGAAATTTGTAATTTGGATGATAAATTCATAGATTGATTCATCATAGATTTTGTGGGAGGACTTTTAAACTTTTTCTAAGGATTATTTGACGCTTTCGATTTTAATATTCGATAATAATATTTTATACAATATGTTTATAATTTTAATGGATGATTTTCTGCAATTTTATGGAATTCTCATAGTTTTCAAAGAAACAAATTAGAAAAGATGTCCCTCGTGTGATTTTGACACACTTTTCACTGATTCTGAAGAAATAGCACGCTTCGCATATCGATTCGTTAGTTACGAGCGACACGAGTAATCTTATTTCAAATTTATCACTCATTATCTCCGTTCTTCGGTCTTTCAACGAACGAATTTATGAACTGGCCAATTTATCTCGCCACTATATAAATTTTTACCATTCTATCGACTTGACAGCGAGAAACTACATTAGTCAAACAACTGCCAGATAAGAGTAAAAACTTTTCCAAAAAACTTAGTATAAAACACGTTCTTATACGAGTCAAGTTGAGTTTTGCCTTGAGTACTGCGATACTACTGCATATTTGTTTAATTTAATACAGTGCAGAGAGAACACTGTACAGCGTGTTCCATGTATCTGGAATTATTGAAATGTTTAACTACCAGTTACAATTTTTTCGAAATCTTTTTTGTCCGTCATTTAATAAATCGATGCTTTTAATATTTGCAATGTTTTTCACTCCGTTAACCTATATATATTTTTTTAAATTCTCGGCACATGTGTAATTAACATACATCAATAAAACGCATATTTTAAATTCTCATGCTGATATAAAAAAGTTTCGAAAAGATCACTTTTCACGTCGTGTAGAAAATTAATGCTTCTAATATATGCAATGTTTTGAATATTAAAAAATGCAATGAGAATTTAGTTTATAAATTTAAAACAGGCTGGTAGAATGTTAACAATCGTAAAAGATTTAGGTGTGCTGCAGAGTATTACTCTATGATCGTTTCAGGAAAGCAGTATCGAGTCTTTCATATTAACACATTGACTGCCCAACCAACAACCTCAAAAATCCCACAAAATGAAAGTAATTTATTTAACGAAGTATCCATTGAAAGCTTAAATTTTTGTGTAAATTTAGTGCAACGAATATATTAATGTACAAATTTATTTTTAAACATGGACAAACAATTCTGTCACCCATATATGGGTGACATGGCAGTCAAAGTGTTAAACACTTTTTTATTTTATAATTTTGCTATCGGTCGTCGCAGGAAAATTCGGACCGCATTTGCGCTTCCGCCATATTCATTTCAAGTAGTGTACGCGTTACGCGAGACCTATCATTCGCGTTGCCAAAAGGAAATGATTCTATACGCATTAAAGAACATCGCTGTGTTCGATTAGGGAGTTCCCACAGTGCTTATGCATTATCGCGACACAGTACAGCTGCTGGGAAAATATAAACTAAAAAAGTTTTGCTTGGAACGTGACAAGTTCGTGC
>CM052099.1:16534987-16545680 GCA_028453745.1 Agapostemon virescens
TTATCAATTTTATTAATATATTTATTAATTTTATCTTGTATCTTTATCTGTATTTTTAATTTTACCAATTGTCTGAGTATACCGTAGCAAATTGAAAAATGGATAAGGGTAGTTTCGAGGAATGGAAAACGTTGGAGAACGAATAGACGATGGATTGTAAGATGGATTCCTCAAACGGGATATTACGATCGCTCGCGAACAATCTGAGGAAGCATAATCGATACTAAACGCGGATCAAGCATCGAGATCACGGTCGTCGATTCGCTACTTCGTTAGCTTGTTTGAACTTGACCTCGACCAGCTGATGTTCAGTCGGTCTGAGTTAATCGACGCTAATGACCACCAACCGAATCGATGAGTTTCGACTTAATCGAATCGTGATGCGTCGAAGAACAAATTTGATTCCTCGTGCAAAGACTCAATTGCCTTCTCATTGCACGAGTCATTCATTCCTCAAATTGGACCGTCTCCTGACCGCTCGGAACGTCGATGATTCGCGTACAGTGCCGAACAAAATATTCGCGCATCTTCTTTTCTTTACAGTCTTCTTTTCAGCAAAGAGTCGAATTCTTTGACTGATGCATCAATCGATCATCGTTAAATACTATACTGGGTAAAATCTCACCCCTGTATCTCAATTGGGAGGGTAGTTATGGGGTAAAAATGAATAATCCATTTTTAGCCTATTTTCCTTACTTAACGATGTTTAAATATTCTAATAATTATTAATAATCAATTATTATAATTTTTTAATGCTTGTTTTAAATCTTCTATTAGTCCTCGTCAGAATTCTTACTCTTTTTACTTGCCATTTAGGTTAGGCACAATTTTTGTTTGAACAAATAATCGAGTAATTATTAAAGAGAAATTATCAATTTATTTTTAGTATTACAATATAAATTTTTAATCTTACAATTTAATAAATATCTTATATATATATGTAATAAATATCTTTGTTATATTCTCAGCTATTTTTTATTTAGATGATAGAAAAACATTGGTTACACAAGAAATAATTGCAGCAATATTTAATTAATCGTTGATTTTTAAATTGATGTTGCATCTAAGGGATGAGCCACCTAAAAATTTCATCTAAATTTATTTTTAGCGAAGAAATGTCAGCTTTGGAAAAAGAAATGAATTATTTTTACGTTCACTATATTTCAAGACTTTATTATCCTAATATATAAGGAAAAATTGTTGGATCCAAAGTCGCAAGTATTGCGACAGAAGATATTTTTTCATCGCCATTTTATCTTACGAAATTGCGAGGTCATCGTTGATTTTTTAAGTGGGATAATGTTTTGCCTTTTTCCATTATATACTCACAGAATACCTAAAAATGTGCAGTTATTTATAAAGTACAAAAATATTTAACCAGTAACTCTGATGACTCTGAGACACCACTAGAAATTGTTAAAAGTTGCTAAAAATAGAATAAATAAATTAAAATAAAATGGAATGGTCTAAGAATGGAATAAATTACGTGGAATGAAAATAATCTAGTCCAAAAGAAATGCTTTTGCAATTATTATTACAAAATTACTAAGGTAATTATTAGTTTCTAAGTTACTAAAAGGTTATTCCAACAAACTTTCCCTTTTACAAAAATCTCGTAGGCGGTTTCGTTTTCGAGTTATCAACGAAAAACATGAGCCAATGACGGCGCAGCGATGGATGCCGCCGAGTGCGGTGTTGCCATTCACCGACTCCAGACACGTCCGCCATTGCAGCGTTCCTATTGGTCCCGTATTTTTCATCGATAACTCAAGAACCAAGGGTCGAATCGCAAAACTGCAAAGGGAAAAGTTTCTCAGAATAACTGCAGCGATCACCCTTTTCAAGGATGTCGACTATTTCTCAGACGCTCTTTTAATATTCTCGCAAAATCAAAAAGAATCGAAGAAGAACGATTTGTGTCGCGAATCGATAAAAAGATCGGTGCCTAATCGAGAGCTAGTCGAACGACGATGACTCTTGACATATCACGCGGTGCTCCACGACAGAATAATAAGGTCCCGAGTTAAGCTCTGCCAAAAACCAATTTTTCAAACGATAATTCCTGCCAGACGATATCGCGACAGAGATTTCTCAGAAGCAGTTTCTCGTAGACGGGAAAACAAGCTGTCAGATGTTCACGAGGCGGACCTTGAGGCGATTCCGATCGATCAAACATCCGCGTGACCTTATTCGGATATCGCGGCGAAGAAATATTGGTGTAACTCCTTAAATGGTTGTCGCCAGTGTCGATCAGCTCGGACTCGGAACGGATCTGTGGCAAGGATCCACGATTATCGTGTCGAGAGGTCGGGATCCGGGTTATCGGTGGCATGACGCTAGCGAATCTCGCAGCGATTTATCATTCGCATAGGGATCGCGCCTACGATAAATGGTCCTTGCGATTAGGGTGGTCATGCGTTCCGATTTTCTCGCGTTGTCTTATCTGATGAGGCTCCCATTATTTTTCCCCCACTCTTTAGTCGAGACCCCTCTTCCTGGTACCTCTGCCATATTGCTCTCTCCGGATTATTCTTTGTTTGTTAACCGTATTGTTAATTTATTTCTGTTTCGCATTCCATCGGGACAGGCTTCTTTCTATTGCGGAGGGGCGTACTTATTTTGTTAACCCCTTGGTTTGCGATTTAGTTTATAATAATGGTGATTAGACTTTGTTTGTCCTCCGCAGGATGACCGAAAGAAGAGGCAAATTTTTAGTTAATGTTTGTCTATTTTTCAATCACCGTGTACGGTCAATTATTAACCCTTTCCGGTGCTATTTAGCTTGACGAAACGCGGGTCGAAGGCGTCAACGTGCGGTAAATAGACCAATACGGTAACAAGTATTTCCCAAAATTTGTTATCGAATATTATAGAAAATAGGTCTAACATTCTTGGATCCTCGATTAAATTATTTGAAACAGGCGCTTTTATGCTATGAGTTTTAGGGGTTAGTTTTAGGGTAGTAAAATTTTAGGAGTTATTTTTATTATAATAGATTCATCATCGTTTAGAGTTAACTAGTAAATATACAATTTTTCATATAAATATTATAAAAATTTGAATATTCTTATAATTTTTGTTTTAAATTAAATAATTTTTATATATTAAGGGTATAACATTTAAGAGATTGTTTTTATCATAATACTTATATAAATATTCAAATTTTTATATAGTAAGAGCGTAACAATTTTAATATACGTATTATAATGAATTAATAATTATTTGAAATTGATTAGTTAATAATAATTTTTATACGATTAAGGGGCACGATTAAACACTATAAAAATTGGAATATTTTTATAATTTTTGTTTTAAATTAAATAATTTTTATACATTAAAGGTGCAACAGTTAAGAGTTGGTTTTATTATAATAATTATAGAAATATTCAAATTTTTATATATTAAGGGTGTAAAAATTTCAATATACGATTAAGGGGCATACAAATTTTTTTAGAGAGATTAATTTTTCATATAATAGATTAATTGATATTTTATTAAATAAACGAGAATTTTTGTAGATTATTGCTATAAAAATTTAAGAGTTTGATTTTGTTATTATAGGTTAATCAGTATTTATAATTACATAAGAATTTTTATTGGAATGTTCTAATAGTATATCTAGCACTATGATACATTTACAAAATGTTATTTTACGTCTTAGCACTCGGTTCTTCGCAATGGTCAAACGGAAAAGCACGGAAAATCGTTTTAGAAAAAGTCATTTCTCTTTCCAACGACGACGGTGAAAAATTGCAGTGTTAGTCGATCGACGGTGCGGAGAATAAAAAAAAGATACAAATAAGAATAAAAATGATTAAATATTGGAGGAAGACCAGAAACATTATCACCGCACTTGTTTAACACTTTCAGTAACGAAGACGTTATAATAACTTCAATTACTAAGAAAATGATACGGCAAGGGGTTAACGCTCCCCGTCTGTTAGCGTCAGCTCCTCCACGCGATTAATTAGATGGCCAACTTAGTTTCCATTCGTGTTCGCTTACGTCGAATTTCGTGGCGATCACGCCCACGCAGTTCATCCGATGCGTTTTCCGAATTCTTTTCGTCTAGAATCCAAACGATGTCATCGATGCGCTTTGTCAGTCTGCTTGGCGGGCTCCGCGATAGCAGAAACGCCGACGGAATGCTAAGCTGATGACCCAATTATGGGTGGCATCCATTTTAACATCTTTTAGTCTCGTTTAAGCTCACCGAAACCGCCGAAACTGATACAATTGTATATAATTTACAATTACTGACGTAATTTACATTTACAAAATTAAATCAGTAGCAAACAATATTTAAACAAAACAATTATCTAAAGGCGCACGCGATCGAAGACGTCTGGGAAGAAGGGTCGGCGACTGATACAAAATGGCGGCTCATAGTGTTTCGTAAAAGTTGCTTAACCGTTTCGGTGCCAATTGAGAAATGAATGTTGAACGACAAATATCGAGGTTATGATACCGAAGAGGAATCTAACTATAGAATAAAATTGCAAAACTGTGATATCGCATTTCCGCAACTAAAATAAACTCGAGGCTCGAAACGAATACGGCAACTCTTCGAAAGAAAGCGACAGGAAGGTCGATGGTTGTCTACAGCGTGCGATCTTATAGCTCGCGAACCTAACGTTCAAATTACTAGGTGTCATGAAAACACCAATGACAAACACCTAGTTCAAACACCTCGTTTCGCATCCCGAAGCTGGCGATACGCTTTAGAATGCTTCGAGATCGACCTTTGAAGTCGCGTGATCGATTTGATGCAAAGTGCAAGGTCTCGTTTGCTGGATTATTTAGGGATCGTTAGTCATTCATCATAACTTCTGATGCTTTCCGTTTCGATCTGTCACAGGTCGAAACGAACGGTTGTTTTTATTTATAAAATAACCTTCTTCAATTTTTTACAATTCGGTGGACGTCGAAACTCAGCTGTCTTAAAAATTAACGCGTTCTTTATAAAAATGGCGGAGTATCCGGTTGGTCCATTCGGACAATAAGCTGCTATGAAAACGGTCCTTGAAAACGGGGGTAATTATTTAAACTAATGAAATTAGCCCGTTGTTATTCTTTAGCGAGGATAAAAGAAACTTAGTGTTCTTAGTGAAATTATAAGAAATTATAATCGATAAATTTGTACAATTAGAATAATTCCTATAATTGCAATAACAAATTTGTAATTTTCTACACAGCTGCAAATTTTATTCAAGCACTTCAACGAGACAATTTCGATATTTTCTAATCGAGATTTATTATTTATGTGAAACTGAACGTTCCTTTACTCAATCGTCCTAAAAGATAGTCTTAATACTTTATCTATAGTAATTAAGTTTTATCTACAAAAATCGAGGCACTTAGACTTAGAATATTTCCATTCTACGTGACTTAATTTCTCTTATGTGTACGCAATCTTTTATCGTTACTCGTAATATTTATTTAACACTAGATTTGCAGAGTTCCAATATTGCTTTGCGTTGTGAAAATAACAAGAATGTATCTAGTCAATTGTTTAGCCATCACTTTAATACTTTAAACTGTAATAAAGTAATTAGAAAACTAATCTAAAGTGACAAAGTTAAATAATTCGTCACGGATGCAACGTTAGAGTCTCAGTAATCGTAGACTAGAATCCGCCATTTTGAAGGGTCCTCGGGGCTTAACGCTAGGTCAAAATGGCGCCTTCAAAATGGCGTCTTCAAAATGGCGCGGTAAAGCCGCTACTACGAAGAATTATTTAACAAATTCATTTCCGTGAGTATATATTATAGAAAAATAATGAAAATTTACACTTGAAATTGAAATGACCATTCGAATGCTAAGTTTTAAGGCTTAGAACACTGGCGACTATCTGATTCGTTGCACAAAAAGTGAAATTAACACTTTACCGACCGGAAGCCTATTAACAGGTCCTTCAATAATTGCCCTGTAACAAAATAAGACTTAAAAAACTGCTTTTACAGTCATTTTTGTAATTTCTAACGAAATTATTAGATAACCTTACTGAGGACGCCATGTTGATTCGTAATAAAAATTGCTGTCCGCATTAAAGGATCCATAAAAAGTTTTTCAGTGATGGATTATGAACTTAAAAGATTCTGAAATAATCTTTTACTCGCCGATTACAACATTGCACACCTGTTTCGCCTAATTTTCCAAAAAGTCTCGCAAAATCGCCGGGGCACTTCGATCGGTAACGGCAATTTCTGCGGCAGTTTCTCGCGAGTGGAATCTTATCGAGACGCAGTCGACGTGAAAGATATATTTTTAAACAATAAAATCCACAGTGTTTCCATTGTGAAAAGATAAACTGTTCTTACGCGCGCGCGCCGATCAAAGCAGATGCTGTCCGGCCTGGAAATGAGTATATCATGATAAAACCGTGCAGAGAACTTTTACAGGCGCATCGTAATCTTGACGGTTTGACATTAGTCGCGTAAAAATCGCGGGAAATGTAGATATTTAGCAATCTATTGTTCAACATCCACCGATCGTTCACTTTTCCGAAGATTTCGTTCAATAATACTCACTCGGAACAAACATCCGCGAGATAAGTCGTTCCTCGTCGTTAGACTAACGATTGTTTATGCGAATTTCCTTGTCGCGCGATATTTTAACTAAATAAAATAAAAATTATTTAGTTATTAAAATATAGAAATTTTCTTCTTCATTTCTGCTTGGGATTGGACCGGCTGTTCGAAACTATAGTCTACAAATAAAATTGCAAAATGGCGGCGAGTTTGTTGTTCGGGGAACACTAATATTTACAGGAATCGTAATCGCCGAGCGATACGAATATTTCAAACACTTCGATGCCCTCTTAGACGTCATATATCACGGTATCGATCCAATTTTTACGTCTCTCTTAAATTGATACGTTCGAAAGGAACAATACGATGACGTGTGACGTCCGTCTCGGAGACGGTGTCGATTAAACCACGTCGCTATTCCCGTATGCGACTTAATATTATATTATTAATAGAACTCGCGAGGGTAGACCTCGAGCGAGTTTTTCGTTATCTCGCGACAGCCCCTTCTCCCTCTCTTTCTATTTTTCTTTCTCTTTAATGCATCCCATTGACCATTAGCGAACATTAAAGAAAAATAAAGGAGCGGCTCGATACGAGAACGGATCTCCGCAAACGGATGGTCTTTGGATAGTCTTGTCGGCGCAAGCTGTTTTCAATTCCCATGGACAAGATTATTGGAGGTTATGTAATTTTTTCGTGGGAAAGCAAACGACTTAGGCGACGCCGATGCCTAAGGGATCGGCGATGCTTGCCGATTGGACTTTGCAATATCGATTTGCCTCAGAAACGTCCGTGTGTAGATTCTGCGAGTTTTATGCATTCGCGAGAAAAATGGCCGAGCGAAATATTAACCCTTTGCAGTCGAATGGTAATCCTGAAGCAGCACTAAAAATTGTCAGACTATTACTTAATGGAATTTTTACTTGCGAGTATAATATTGTATGGTTGCTGAAAATCTTAATTGGATGTCGAAATAAGAAAATGGCGTCGGTGACGCCACATATGGGGAATTTCCGGTTTGTTATTTACAGATCTTGTATATCGTTAAAATCATGGGTACAGTAAAATTTTAACAAAAACTCCTCGTGTTTA
The DNA here is from genome assembly GCA_028453745.1 of Agapostemon virescens. NCBI lineage: Eukaryota > Metazoa > Arthropoda > Insecta > Hymenoptera > Halictidae > Agapostemon > Agapostemon virescens. The sequence goes on from CM052099.1 coordinate 16,542,610, forward strand.
ATATCGTACTGCAAAAATTGTATAAAATTTAAACAATTGCAAGTCTGTCATTATCTGCAGACCTAGATGCAGACTTAAGAGCTCAAGTCGTAAGCTCGACGATTATTCGATGCGATTCCGCAGCGGTTTTCTTCAAATGGCAACAGAAAATCAATGCCATTTGCAAATCGTAGTTTCTAGCCATAAAATTCAACGTGTTCGACGCTATTAAAAACTATGCTGTTGTATGAAACTTGTATGGTTGGTAGTTGAAGATCTTAATCGGATGTCGAAACAAGAAAATGGCGTCGATGACGCGGTTTGGCGGTAACTCCATTAAGTTCCAGCGCCATCTATGGAAAATTTCCGGCTTCGTATTTACAGACCTGGTATATCGTTAAAATCACACTTCGTACAGTAAAATTTTAACAAAAATACCCCGTCCTTAATGTCTTACTACAAAAGTCGTATAAAATTTAAACAATTGCAAGTTTGTCATTATTATCCACAGACCTAGATGCAGACTTAAGAGCTCAAGTCGTAGGCTCGACGATCATTCGATGCGATTCTGTAGCGGTTTTCTTCAAATGGCAACAGAAAATCAATGCCATTCGCAAATCATAGTTACCAACCACAAAATTCAACGTGTTCGACGCTATTAAAAACTATACTGTTGTATGAAACTTGTACGGTTGCTAGTTGAAAATCTTAATCGGATGTCGAAACAAGAAAATGGCGTCGATGGCGCGGTTTGGCGGTAACTCCATTAAGTTTCAGCGCCATCTATGGTAAATTTCTGGCTTCGTATTTACAGACCTGGTATATCGTTAAAATCATGCTTCGTACAGGAAAATTTTAAAAGTAAAAATAAAAGTCGTATAAAATTTAAACAATTGCAAGTCTATTATTATTATCTACAGACCTAGTTGCAGACTAGGAAAATTTTAACAAAAACGTCCCGTCCTTAATTTCTTACTATAAAAGTCGAATAAAATTGCAACAATTGTAACTCTGTCATTATTAAAAAGTACTGTATGCGATAGCAATTTAGTGCTAGGCAGTTTCATCGCTAACACGAATTTATCGTACCAAACTTGAGGCTCGCGGAAGGGTTTGAAAAATTGTCCGACGTCCCCAATTTTTTTCTTTCAATTTGAGAAGGCAGGGCCGACAAATTCGAGTGCTGGGACACTTTCACAGTGTCCGAGAACTAACAGAAAATCAAAAAACGCGATTATACAGAGCCGAGAGGCGTGCTATATAATACATCGGCTGGCGTTTCGCAACAGGCAGAGGTCAGACGTTTCACAGAAGAAGATTACACGTTTCGCCTACGTAAACAATCCGAGCACGGTACCGGAGCGTCGAAAAAAGGAAAAGAAAACGAACGAAACGATCGAAAACATTTTAATGACTCGTTATCATGGCCGGGAGCTTGACCAGCGTTACACACCCGCGCCACATCACAATCGACCGATATACAGTGAAACGATTTCTCGTCCTCCTTCCCTTCAGCTCGTCCCTGTCCTCTTGCTACCGGTTCTTGTATTAAAAACATGTTGTTAAACGCATCGGAGCCGCGCGATACAATTCTAGAAGAGTTACTACATTCTTTAAAGTGTGCCAAACGTAGAAAAGGACAGTGATGGAAATAAAGCAGCGAATTTTATGCGATTTCGAGAAAAAGGATGACTCGAAACACTGTGAACACACTGGAAGAATTTACAGTATTCTCTTCCGTAACTGTAGCTCGTACCCAGGGTGGCCCATGTACCCGTTATTTTAGTTATCGTGAATTTGCAAAAGGTCAACATTCATTAACAAAACCGAGGAGATTTTAAATATTCTACGGGGATATGCTTTGACCACTTGTTAATTAAACTCTTTCTCCCGCTTGTCAATATTCTCTCCGTAACTGTCACACTCCGGTTCTCAACTCGTCTCAGTGTGATACACAGCGATGCAAGTGTGCGAACTACCGGTCAAAATGACCCTTCCTAGGTTATTTATTTGGCCATTATTAAAATTCCAAAGATGTCCCCATTAATTAAAAATATTAAAAATAATTAGACAGTGGTTTTTTTATTCATATTGAAAATGTGTATACAGGGTGTCGCACAATTCGTGTTACAACTTAGGGCCGATTTTGTGTCACAAAAATTTGTTCTTTCGAGAAAATCGACTTTAAAAATTGAAATTTTCAAGAATTGAAAAATTGCCACACGTAAGCTTGACCGAGTGTCGACTGAACGGATGTCATTGTGGTTTGCAATCGCGAATTATGAATCAGAGTCGATATTACAAGCGAACGGGTTAAACGAGTTACTCTGTTTCCGACATGTTTGCGGATTACGATTGAATCCTTAGCGTTCGGTGCATCGGACGTTGCAAAACGTTTCGCGATTATACGTCAGATCCGCTACCCTCGATGGTTGTGTCTACGCGAGGAGACATTAATAACTATCTCGTTGGCGCTTACGTCAATCAGCGATCGAAAGTACGTGTTTTCACGAGTCCGCGAATCAAGAAGGCCGCGTAGCCAATAAACAAATCAAGACCGGTGGATAACGAGCGATAAATAACGAACCGGAGGAAATTGTCACAGTCCCTGGCCGGTTATCGAATCATTTGTTAGTTAATTAATTGCTCAAACAATTCTGTATCGTTTCACTCGACAAAACGACTTTCACATCATTTTTCCCCTAACCGCTCGTATCTGTCTTCGGAACCTTACGTTGCAACAGGATGGGACTAAATCATTCACTATAATATTTCTTATTTTACTGAAATAACGACGGTGCGATTATTTTGTCGGATTATTTTGATTTATTTTGACGATTATTTTGTCGGATTACGTTTCCATGAAATCTATCAAAACAACGATTCTAAGAATTTAGGGGCAGTATTTACGTGTCAAAGTCACTAAGATGGATATATAAGAAGTAACTCAAGAAGCATATGGATTGAACGCTCTCATTTCTGTTCTATTTTTAAAATACTACGAAATTTAGAAGGTGTGCTATTCTATTGTCGCGGACTGTAGTATTAACCCTTTGCACTCGAAGCAATTCCACTGCAAAATCGAAACAATA